>CM037887.1:5877452-7077452 GCA_021292165.1 Shinisaurus crocodilurus | reverse complement strand
AACCTCAAAGATCATCCGCTGCAGTCCAAAACAAAACGTTGAGCCAAATGGGTTTGTGTTGTTCGGAGAGGACGACCTGAAGAAAACAAAGCAAGACTAAAATACCAAATGTTATCAGTAAGACTGATATTCAATATTTTCGCAATACATTTTTGAACTAACATCAGCATGAACGACAGAACTTATCCTTTTAGGGATTCCAACTGAATCTTTCATCACAGAGGCATAAGGCTTAATCACAGTTTGTTTTCCTTGGCCACGGTTAAGTACCGGTATTATGTGTTTGCCGCAAACCATGACGTGGAACTATGGTGAAGCACTGCATCAGCCTTTCCCAGCCTGGTGCCCTCCAGATGTATTGGACTACAAGTCTGATCATCCACCAGCCAGCATGGCCTTTGGCTGGGGATCATGGGAGTTGTAGTCCAACACATCTGGAGGGCTTCAGGCTGGGAAAGGCTGGCATTACATATCTAGCAAGCAAAGAATGGTGACGGTAGATTTCCTGCTTCTCCTATTTGCAAGGTGGCAAGCAGGGCCGTCTGGTGTCTCCCTATGCACCTTCCCCAAGGAGTAGTGATTAGCCTGGAAAGCTAAACCAGGGTTCCTAGTTCTACAATTGCACAATCTCCAAGGTGCAATTAATACAAAGCAGAATTTGGCAATGACTAATGCCCACTTTTCGCACAATTAATGTACTTCAAGTAACAATTATGTTTACAGCCAACAGTACGGGGGTGACATGACTTCTCCTGGCAAGTGTTGTTAGGCCTCTCTTCCTGGTTGCCATCTGAAACCCAATCAATTCCCATATAAGTGACAAAACAGACAGAATCTTTACCTGTGAAGCACTACCGGCTTTTCTACCGGATGTCCAAGAAGGTCCTGAATATTGTCCCACTGTAAAATATGAAAAATGTCCCAGAGAATGAAGCATCTGATGTATTTTCTTCTATATACATGTGTGTGTGTATTGTAAGGTTGGGTCTGTGCATTTTGCACCTAAATCAGGTGCCAACTTCTGGTTTGTAACAGCAGCGACAAGAGAAAGGGCCTTCTCAGCAGCAGACTCTGGTTTACGGAATTCCCTCCCCGGAGGCTCACCCAGCGCCTACCTCAGTGTCTTTCTAGTGCCAGGCAAAGACATATTAATTCTTGCACACTTTCAAAATCTGACATTTTAACCCTGTAGTGTTCTTTGTTTTAATGTGGCTGTTTTACTCTCTCTTGTGTGTGTGTGTGTGTGTGTGTGTGTGTGTGTTTTAGCATTTCTCTCCTATATGATGCTTGTTTTAGTGCTGCTTTATTGAACTGTATCTTTGTGGATTTTGCCATTTTAAATTGTTTTAATATATTTGTATGTTGTCCAGAGAATGACAGCCTGCTAAATAAATAAATAAATAAATAAATCAGTTTCGGGCCATGGTATGTAAAAGGGCTGCCTTCTCCCTCATGGCTGCCCACTTAAATCTCCGGTGGAGGCCCTGCGTTGCATCCTACCACCACTGGAGGTGTGGCTGCTGCATACGCGAGACGGTCTTCTCGGCTGTTCCATCCAGACTGTAGTGTACAACTCCCTCCCTTGGGAGGCACATTTGGTTCATTCCCTGTTGATATTTGGGCGCCTTCTCCCACCAGGCCGATGGCTTGCGGGAGACCTGAAATGTCTCCCCCTTTCTTTGCACGGCATGCTGGCTTGATGTTTTCTGCTGCTGCTTTTAAAGAAGTATATATATTTATGTTTTAATTTAGGTGTAACTTTTTAAAATTTGTTAGCTGCCTGATGATGGGTGGAATTCCCACATTGTGAATAGAAAGACAGGATATAAATATTTTAATAACATAAAAATACATGCATAGGGATCAAATTGATAAGAACAGAGCACTGATAAGAACTGGGCACCTGTATTTATTTATTTATTCATTATTCATTCATTCCCTATACTGCCCAATAGCCAAAGCTCTCTGGGCGGTGTACAACAATCAATTAAAAAACAGCAACAATAAAATACAGTAAAAAATATAAACTGTATAACACGAAGTCATCTTTTCTTTAGGTAAAATGCTACTTCCCTGAGCCAAATGCCTCCTGAAAGAGTCCACCTAAGCAAAATAATTCAGCACCCCTTTTACTAATCTGGTACAAATAGGGCGCAACTCTCTTGCAGTCTAAAGGGTTCTTCTAGCAAGCATGACTTGGGTTGTGATTTACCTTGCTATAGGTTGTGCAGGTTTCTGTCTGTGAATCGGTGCTTTCTGTTTGGGAGAAGAACAGAACAAATCTTCTATAAGATTACACATCAGCAGCACATTTCACTCCTCCTATTATTTAGCACCAACAACATGCTATGTGCTGTCTTACAGACCATAAAAGCAACATGGTTGAAGCTCTTTAGACCAGTGCTTCCTACACTTCTGTTCAAGCTGAGGCACGCTTGAACTCTTGACCCCCCCCGACCCCAAATAAAAGATTCAGAATGTGTGAGAGTAAGAATGGCTTCCCGCAAGATGAGCCCACCTCCTGCGTTTCTGTGTGAATCACTATTTTGTGTATAGCTCCTGATTGGAAGTCGCCAAGGCAACAAGAAAGCTTGCTCTGAGGGCAGGTAACACTTTTGCCTCTTTGTATGGGAGAGAGACTGAATTCTCCAATACTGCCCAACACAGAGATAGTGCAGAATTAATCACTCCCAGGGGAGAAAGATTGGAAGGAGGCAACGGCAAGAGCAGTACATCATGCAGAGCTGCAGCATAGATTTCATAGATCATAGAGTTGGAAGGAGCCTACAGGGCTATCGAGTCCAACCCCCTGCTCAATGCAGGAAACTAGCGGAGGGGTCTCCATCCAAGTAATAACCAGGCTTGACCCTGCTTAGCTTTCCACACTCAGACAAGCTGAGCCAGCGTGAGCCACAGGCCTGCAGGGAGCCTACTCTGGAGATAGGTTCTTTGGGCTAACAGGAGTCTTTATTTAATCAAAATTCCAAAATCCTCACTAGTGCAATGCCTTTATTAGGCCAACCAAAATGTCGCCAAAAAAATGTGCAAACTTTTGAGAGTCTTTAGATCAGTGTTCTCCAACCTTGGGTCCCCAGATGTTTTTGGCCTACAACTCCCAGCATGCCCCAGCCAGCTATGCTGGCTGGGGCATGCTGGGAGTTGTAGGCCAAAAACATCTGAGGACCCAAGGTTGGAGAACACTGCTTTAGATCTTTGCTTCAGGCAAGAGGTTACAAAAAGCAGGTGGGGGGGAAGGGGAGGCTGACTTGATGTTTAAGTTATGGACCTGGTTCGCACAATTAAACCACCCATGGTTTGTTAACCACGGGTTGTTTGGGAGCATGCAGGAGCAAGCAAGTGCGCTGGCTCCGGCCAGCTCTGACTTTTGCTAAATAGCACAATCCTGGGTCGTTCTCTGTGACGTCAGGAACTCTCAGTTGCTGAGGGAAAAACAATCCAGGGTTTTAACTCACGGTTTAGCAAAGCGGAAGCGGGCGAGTGTTGGGAGCCAGAACGCTCACTCGCACTCCCAAACAACCCACAGTTTCTGTTTTAATATCCTTTTATTTATTTTTTTAAAGTAAGTTGACCCTTGTGTTCCAGAATGAAAGCAAAAGAGCAGAAGTACTCAGTGAATCGTTCATAGGAACCTGACCTAACACGGTGAGAAGTTATAACAACTCATTACAATCTTTTAAGATTAATTTCATGTTTCTCGATCATAATGAACTGATTGGATTGATTGAATAATAATTAACTAATTTGTTTTTGTAACTAGCATAAGTATCAGACTGGGGTGGATTGCCCGAGTACATCTTAATTTTTAGCACCCATGGCCCTGGCAATTGCAGGTGAGTTTGTACTGAGCAGAGAATGCAAGTGTGGGGATGAAGGAGTTCGAGAAGCAATAGAAGTTCAAGTTAAGAACCTTGAATTGAAGGGAAAGGAGAGCAAAGCGGATGTAGGAAGAAATAGGAAGGGGAAGAGACTTAGAGAGGAGACATAGCCAGGGGGAAAATATCCTAAAGGGAAATCTGGACTGACTAATTTTAACAGAGTGATCAAGATGGTGTCTGTCATGGACACAACTCTCCCCTGCCCTTATTTTCCCAGAAACTGCTAGTAACACATACACAAACCATAACAAGTGCAACAGCAGGGCAACATACTGAGATTTGCCCCCTTGGCAAGTAACAGCAAGGTCTGTCTGCGGACTTCGAAAGAGCACTTTACATAAAACCTGGAATTAATTAGAGCTGTTCTGCCCTCAGGGCCATGGCATATTTAATAATTTCCATGAAATCGGCTTTGAAATAAGAAGCTACTGATGAGTAAAAATATTCACAGATGAGAGAGCTTGAAATACCATTTGAGATACTTTAGGGAAACCTAGCAGGGCATACAAAGATAAATGAATCCTGTCTCTTCTTCCTGCACTCAGGTTGCCTGGGAAATGTTTTGATAACAGGTTTATCTCTTTATATAGGAATTAGAGTGAAATGAGGCTAAACAATCAGTAATTACAACTCTCAAACTGCCGTTTCATATAATGGATCACTTTTATATCCAGTTATCTTTTTAAAAAAACCTTTTTGTTGGTTTTGTGCCACTTATAGCCCCCAGGCGTAAATAAAGCCTGCACACAAGTACTAAAGAAGCTTCTTGAATCAGGATGGGAAGCCCACCGAACACCATTTTGAGTCCAGGGCGCCTGGTGATCCTTAACCCTGGCGTTTTCGAGGCAGGGGCCCTCTTCAGGCATTGTAAAAGCACGTCATCTCTACACGGGGGAGGGGGAGGGAGGAAGAGTGTGCTAGCCACACACACACACACACACACACGGCATCCACGTTGCTCTCCACGTGTAAAGGGTGACTGCCTCCACCGGACAACCTCCTCTGCCTGTGGAAAATCAGGGTTCTCAACTGCGTGGAAATTCTCCAAGGACAGAGGAAGGTCCCCACTGTAGTTAGTAGCCCTTCACATATGACAATGCAACAGAGGGGGGATGGGGCCAGTACTCTCCTTCCTCACATGAAGAGCCCCAAGGCATTTAGGATGGCGCCACAGGGCTAGAATCTGAAACTTACTTCACTACGTTCATTGTGTGGAATATAATAATTATCTCTCTCTCTTTTTTAAAAAAACACCAAACAAATCCAAATTATATCATTCCTATTCTGAACAAATAAAATAGCAGGACTGAGTCCTGTCCAAAGTTGAGACAGGATCTAAACCCAAGCCTTGCATTCTTGTCAACTGAGTTGTACTGGGCATTCTGTAACCGCTGCACATTATGGACAGATACGGTAAATATTTTTCTCTTTATTCTACAAGAATTCATTGGGGTGTAAGCACTGCACAATTCTGGTAACACTCTGAAGTTTCCATGGCTTTTCTTTTGCTGCACAAATTGTTAATACACCCACATTGTGGGAAAACGTGAGCCTGAAGTTATCTTCATGATCTGCCATTGTGCAACTTTGGGCCTGTTCTTACTCTGGTTGCTTAGAATATTAATATTTTACTACACGCATGTATCAAAAGCCCCCACTCATTCCTATTAGCCTTTTTTAACTTTCAGGTTACTCCAGACTATATTCAGGTGCATGCCCTTTCGTCAGTATGCCTCCCGCTTACCTCGTTTAATCGCTAGCGGAATCTTGAATTCACATCTGTGGTAACTAGAAACATTGAAATTGCAGTTATTATGAAGAAGTACAAGCATAAATGAGGCTTACAATTTCAAAGACAGTTTGTTTATTTATTATATTTGTATCCCACCTTTTTTCCTGCAAGGAACCCAAGGCGGCTGATATTATCCTCCTCCTCCACTCCATTTTATCCTCACAACAACCCTGTGAGGTAGGTTAGACTGAGTCAGTGACTGACCCAAAGTCACCCAGTGAGCTTCATGGCTGAGTGGGGACTAGAACCCGGATCTCTTAAGTCCCAGTCCAATACTCTAAGCACACCAGCGCACTGACTCTCATTTTAGTTCATTCTAAACTGGACACAGCGATATTCTGCATCTCTTGTTCAGCCCAGTACTTGCATGAATGCCCACCTGTAGCCTTCGCTATAGTCACCCCTAATTTGCATAATGTTATGCTGCTTGATTGGTGGGGCCTGGTCAGAGTAGCATCAGATAGTGCAGCAAAAATAAAGAACATCGGAAACTGCATGCATGCATGGGCAAAAGGCTCGTGCCTATCCCAGTTTAATAAGCTGAGATACGATCGTCCAAACGTGGCCGATTTGTCCACCTAGCTCAGTACTGTTTACTTTCACTGGCAGCATTTTGTACTGGGAATCCTTGGAATCTATTAGTTATAGGCTTTGCAGTAGGCATTTACTGTACAAAAGACAAGCACAAGTGCAGAATCCAGTATACTGCATGGGATTTGAAACACTGGGAATTTCACACTTGTCCTAAGAAGATGCTAACTCTTGTAGCCACCTAGGTAAGTCTGGGAAAATGTAACTGATGTTTGATGAAGGCTTAGAAACTAGAAAGGAATTGGGCAGCATTTCTTAACAGTCAGTGGTGATTCAGCGCATCACAGATTTTCTTAGCTCTCTCCTGTACACCTTCTAGTCCGCTGTTTCCCAAACTGCAGCAGGAGCTTGGGCAACTTTCTCTACTCACATGTTGAAGTTGTAATGACCGGGGTAGTTAGTGTGCAAAACAAATTTCTTCACTCTGTGAGTATTTGCATCAAAAAGGATATCCTATGGGTGAAAACGGGAAAGAAATAAAGCGAGTCAACACCAATTAAAATGATGAAACAACATCCCATAAATGAGCAGAAAGTCCTGGGCACATTTTCAATATATGTGCAGGTGGGATCGTGTTCCCTTACAGCAATTATTTCAGGACCTATTTTGAACTGGGAGCAGGTGAAGAAAGTGTTATGCCAACACCACTGCAAAACCTAAGAGCTCCTGATGTTCCTGAGAGCTGCCTCTATTCTTCCAATGTATATGAAGAGCGATTTCTCTGCTTTGTCCAGGCATTGGCCCTGGCTTTTCTCCAGAGCATTTTTGAATCTGAAGGAACATGGTTGCATTTTGCAAATACTGAATATCAAGGTAAGTGGAATGGGCTTCATGAAGCACTGATGGTGTCAACGAGTCAGTAACCAAACAGGCAAGAATAAAAATGTATGGTTCAAATATTCTAGCAAAGGCGCTCTAATGGATTTGGACTATACTGACTTGAATGTCACCCAATGAACATAATATGGACATTATGAAATTTATTTATTTGCTACATTTATATTCTGCTTTTCCGCTAAGGAGCCCAAGGCGGTGTACACGATCCTCCTCCTCTCCATTTTATCCTCACAACAACCCTGTGAGGTAGATTAGGCTGAGAGTCAGTGACCGGCCCAAAGTCACCCAGTGAGCTTAGATGGAAGGAAAACATGATTGCTTCCAAGCACTGTAACTCACCACTCCAAGCGTGAAGTAGTTGAAGAAGTAGTCATTGCACTTTGATGGAACCTGCTTGTGAGGGGAGGGCGAATGAATTTTCATCTGTCCAAAAAACAAACAAACAAACAAACAAAAAACGCCACCACACGACATTTCAGTTTTTTGGAGGAAGAGAAAACAAATATACTTTTCAAACTCATCAGTTGTTGTCCAATGTCATAAACATGCACCTCTGGTTTTACTGGACTAAGTTACTTCTATGGCAGAAATGAGAAATGTGTTCAGCCCCAACACCCATTCTTGCTACTGAGTAATTGAATTTGGAGCACGCTGCAGGAACATTGAGTCGCATATCCTGAGTGCCTCTGTATGGACCCCTCTTTCTTTACTATCTCTTTCACTCAGCACTGACAAGTCTCCTTAAACCATAATGTTCTCAACCCCATCTTCTGCCCACTCCTTTCCTTCCCTTTATCCCTGAAAAAGACCCCCTATTCTTTCCCTCCCCTCTTATTTTTCTTGCACAACAGCTAGGGCTGCGGGAACATAGTTGGGGGCTCTAATGACTGAATGATCCTCCATACTACCAGCTACAGCTGGTTCACCAGCTACAACCATTCCTGGATTGGGATACCCTGCCAACAGTAGTTCATGCTCTGATAGCTTCCTGAATGGCCTACTGCAATGCTCTCTACATAGATCTTCCCTTGAAGATGGTTTGGAAGCCGCAGCAGCTAGTGCAGGATGCTGCTGACCAGCAGCAAGATGTGAACATATCACACCAGCTTTGAAATCTGGACTGGCTGCCAGTGAGCTACTGGGCCCAATTTAAGGTGTTAATCCTACTGCAGAAAGCCTAGATGGCTCAGAACCCAGGTATTTGAAGGACTGCCTTCCTCAGTACTGATCAACCAGGATTTAAGATCAGCCAGGGAGGGCTTTGCTTGTGATGTCCTTGAGAAATGTGGCCTGTGGGGCATCACACGTGTCAGAGCCTTCTCAGTGGTGGCACCTCGATCATGAAATTCCATTCCAGGAGGGATTCAGCTGTCAATCAGGCACCAGTTAAAGACATAATTATTTGCACAAGCTTTTCGAGTATAGACAAGTGTTTTATCTGTTTTCTGGTGTCGTTGTGATGCTTTTATTTTATTGCATTGTGTATTTGTAATTTTAGAGTTATGATTTTAAAAGTGTCCCTGTGTGGTTTTGTTTTTATAAAGGTTGTTTTAGCCAGCCTGGGCTCCTTGTGTGGAAAGGTGGGATAGTAATCCCTGCACACAGAGAGTGAGCATGTTAGGGAAGAGGGTTTTAGCCCAGCATTCTTGCTGATACACTCATTGTCTATGTGTGGAAAATAGTTTTCGTGATGGAAGGTAAGCCTTTACAAAGCATTTAATGGGGAACTTCAAGCATTTGAGGATATTCAGGTGTGAACTGACTATCACAGTGATGGCGAACCTATGGCACGGGTGCCACAGCTGGCACGCAGGGACCTCTCTGTGGGCACTCGAGCCATTGGTCACCAGATCGCTAAAAGACCGTCCCCTTCTGCAAAACACTAATGATCTTGTTCTTTCTCACAGTGTGGAACAGAATGATTTTATTCTAGAATTCCTGTTACAGAATTCTTTTCTACATTGTTATCACATTTAAAAGATTTTGAAGAATGATGCACAGAGCATGGCTTGGATCTAAAGCCCTAACAGTTGACCTGAGTGCTGCATGTGTTGCTCTCAAACTAACCGAGTATGAGCCAAGGTTTGACAAATTATCAGCATGCAATAGCAAAAATCACATTAATTGTGCAAAAGCATGCCCAATGCAAACTTTTACCTAATGCAGTGTTTGCAGTCCAAGACATAAAGTGTTTAAAATGTGTTAAGCACGTTTAGTTTTCTTGTTTATCTTGCTCATCCTAGTACAGGATGACTTTTACTTTTACTAATCCGACACTTGTAGAAGCAGGGAAAGGACCCAGAGTAAAGCTTGCCCCATACAATTTCAGTCTGGCATATAATCATATTACAAGTTGAGAATCCCTTATCCAAAAATACATGTGCCTAATTATTTTAAGTTTGTATAAATTCCCTTCAGGCTATGTGTACAATGTAGTACTATAATAATTTTTTGAGTTGATTTTTTTTCCAACAAAAAACTGTTTGTATCATTGAAAGCTCTGTTATTGTGTTTTTCTTTAAAGACAAAAGATGTTAATTAGTTCGGACAACTGTATGAGCTGTTTTTCTAAAACTTAAACTTCGGTATTCAGGTTTAATTGCAGTGTTGGCACTTTGAAATAAATAAGTTGGTTTTGTGCTGCAGTTTGGGCACTCGGGCTCAAAAAGGTTCGCCATCACTGGACTATCAGATGCTTCAGCAGTCTAATAAAAAGACAATCTGCATTAACTTCTTAGTTTGTTATCCAACCTTGTCTTCTGACTTGTAGAAAACTTTGTGAGGAGACCCCAAAGTGCTCAGAACATCTTGGCACGAATCTCCGAAATACACGCAGCGCTCAAATACCCGCATCTTGGCATCAGCTAATACGCCAAGGCCGCAACCTGAAGAACAAGGGAAAACGGAAGTGGATTGTTCCTGACTCATGTGATAAAACACTTTCAGGATATCTCTGTGGCCTGAAGCCTAGCTAACTAAATGGGTGAAACTTGAAAACATTAACAGCAACTACACCAGCCTTCCTCAACCTGGCACCCTCTAGACACGTTGGACTACAACTCCTATCATCCCCAGCCATCATAGCCATTTGGGCAACTGTGCTGGCTGGGGATGATGTGGGCTGTAGTCCGTGCCCCCAATTTGGGAGGGTAGATTTCAAGAGTCTTCAAACAAAATAAAAATAAGCATGAGTGATTTCAGGGAGGCAATCCAGAACGCCAAGTTACATTCAAATCAGAAAAAATGTACAATGCAGTATAAAAGTATACAAAATGCACCTGCCACACTGGAACCGTCTCAAAGCTGATCTGCTGAAGACAGATCATTCACTACAGATTAGTGCAAGCTACACTGAGCCTAATCTAGCACGTTTTCTTCTTCTGTTTGAGCCAGAGTTGCACAATAGCAGATGTACTCCTGAGGCAGGGGATTGTGCCCTTTGATGTTGAAAGGGCCCCCCAACCTTTTTGGATCCATGGGCACATTTGGGAATTTGAGAAACTGCTGTGGGCACCATCACAAAATGCCTAATCAGCGGACAGCCGCTTTGGCATCTACTTGTGTGCGCGCATCTTAGGCTGCATCTTATTCAGCAAAAATTCATTTCGCATCTGTGGAACACCACAACATCTCTTTAATAAGGAATTGTCTAATTGGGCTAATTGCTGGTGCTGCAATACAGCTAATGCTTTTTTAAAGCATATGTTTTGGCAACGTCCAATAGTTGCTTCTTTTTGAGAGGTTACTATATGGATAAATGTTGTACTGGAACAGTCTTTAATATTCACTGACGTACACGTTCTTTTAAATTGTTTACCTACTTCATGGAAATTAACAAATGACCAGTGTAAATGGATTCTCCGCTCCCTTTTGACAGCTAAAAGACTTACATTACAACATTGGAAGGATAATGTTTTCAATATTTGAATGGGTGGCATGTAGACGCCACCTTCAAATGGATACTTATTTGGATATTTGGTCCCCTTTTGCCCTTTGTTGAAGCCTATGTATAATTGCTAGAATGTTGTATGCATTTCATACAAATTCATGTATGTATATTTTTTTAAAAAAATATTTTTAAATTCATGTATGTATATTAAAAAAAATTACAATTAAAAAAAATCTGGGTGCCCATGGGTCTTATGTTGGGGACCCCTCCACAGGTGCCATTGGAGATGCTCATGGGTGCCATGGCACCTGTGGGTGCTGCATTGGGGATCCCTGCAGTAGAATACTATTGTAAGAGGCTGGAGTTAAAAGTCAAACAAATGGGAACAAAATTTATACCCTCTATAAAAGATACTCCATAGTATGATACTATTAGGAATAATTAGCTCAGGGCAATGGGCCACTTTTGCATGTCATGCCAAGCCAAAAAGGTTGGCTTAATAAGCCAGGATATGCACGAGCAGTGTGTGCCTATACCCAGCCACCTTCCTGCTGCTTTGCTCCTACCTTTGTACATGTGGAAAAACAAGCCAGGATCCAGCCCTTAAACATGGCTAGCTTCCAAGGTTGGCTTATGAATTCTGGGGTGTTTGGAAGCCTTCAACCATAGTTCCCAATCTGGATGTCACAAGAAGCTATGTTTAAGTGCTTGATCATGGCTTGTTAAGCTTGCTTGCACAGCAGGAGGTGTGACGCTGGGCACACACTGCTCGTGCATATCCTGGCTTATTAAAACTAGGATTTGAGGCTTAGTGTGACATGCAGATTGGGCTGGGGTCTTCCCTTTTTATCCTCACAACAAACCTATACTAGAGGACAGGTTAGGCTGAGAGTGTGTGACTGTCTCAAGGTCACCCAGTGAGCTTGTGGCTGACTGAGGATTTGAGTCTCCCTGGTCCTAATCTCATACTACATTGGCCAGGTTGTACTGCCACTACAGCAGGCACACTATCCTATCATAATATATACCGTATGTGGACTCTTATGCTTTATTGGCTATTGTGATATCATTTATGTTATTTTAAAAGCTTACATCCCGCTTTTCCCCATCAGGTAGACTCAAAGCGACTCGCTAAACAAGCAACTTAAAAACAAGATGAACAATGTACCAAAAACGTTTTAAGGGTTCTATCCTGAAAGGCAGCCTAAAAAGCATTTTAAACAAATACTGTACATAAAATAAAATTTAAAACCATATAAAATGTATAATGTTTTAAAGATATTATGCTACAATAAAAAGTCATTTAATTCAATGTATAAATGTAGCACATTGTTACAGTCATACTTAACGTGTACACACATTTTACATAAATGTAACACAATACCCATATTTCTGTTAATCACGAATTCCTCCCACCCCGTACACACATAAAGTACATTCACTTTTAAATATTTAAAAAGTGTCTAGCTTCTTCAAGGTCCACTTGTCTACAAATTCAGGTTTGATGTGCTTGAATTAACCCTCAGTGTATAACGCTAATGAGCAGCTAATACATCCAACATCTCTCTCTTTAAATCTCAGGCATGTTTGTCATCTAGACTTCGCACTCTACCTTGAAACAGTGTCTTTTCAAAACCATTTATATTATCTGGATAATAGCTAACTCCTTCCTACTATACCAGGATATATGGTCCCTGTCCTAGGCAGCTCTCCTTTCTCCTTCTCTGTAAAAATAGAAGCAAAATTCACTTAAAATTGGCTATGGCTTTATTCACTGCTCTTATTCTAAACAATTAAAATCCTAAATTATGTGACACTTGTCTTCAAGAGAACATGGTGACAGGGGCTCAATGAGGCGCTCAAGGTTGCTTGCAAATGATAACACACACACACACACACACACACACACAGAAAATTAAAGTAAAAATGTAAAATGTAAAACCACTTGAAACAAAAACAGCCGATAATGCCATTTATCTCCAGTGCCCAAAGAGCAACATATAAGCCACGAGTAACATACTCAAATCTATGGCAGGCAGAAAGCTTGTCAGAATAAAGGAGTTCTCAGATTAGCACAGAAAGCTATAACGAAAGAGGCCAAATGAATGTTACTGGACAGGGCATTCTGGAGTCAGAGTACAATGATAGTAGAGGCCCTACCCCTTATTAGGCTGAGAGATAGTGACTGGTCCAGAGTCACCTGGTGAACTTTATGGCTGAGTAGGGATTTGAACTTGGGTCTTCCTGGTCATAGTCTAACACAAACCTGGTCTCACGTAATGGTGGCAAATTGTGGGTTAATTTGCCGGGGTTGTGTGCCGCCACCATTTTTAATATAGAACCTCCGATCGACCCGACTAGAGGTTATTCTGTGATGTGCGAACCTGGACACTATGGGTTAATCGTGGGTTAAACAATTAGCCCTTAGGTAAAGGCCTGCAATTAGCCCTTAGGTAAAGTGTGAGTTGTTTAACCCACAATTAACCCAGAGTGTCCAGGGTTCACACGACACAAATAACCTCCAATCGGAGGCTGCATATTCAAGTGGGTTAATTAACCTAGGATTTTCCACCGTTATGTGTGAACAGGGCCATAGTTTTGCTATTTCATGTTTTCGCCAGAAAAGTTTTCTTTTTTAATCAATCAACTCCAAGATTTTCAGTAACCTGTTTTACAAACTCTGCAACCCAGTGATCTCATGGTGAAGGACCCTGAAAAAGGGCACAGTATAGTGAACCTTTGTGGGTAGGGTGGCGGTCCTAGAGGGCAAAGAATGCTTACTCTTTTTTCTGAAATCTGGAAGGACTGACTTGATTTGTGCTTCATTATACATCTATACTTGCTGCAAACTTTAATTCTAAATGTGCTCTGACCCGGCGTTTTAGGGCATCAAACTGCAATATTTGGGAGCTACATTTTGCTTCCTTGGCTGTTTATCACAAAAACCACAAATGTGGCTTTGAATTAGTGAGTTAGATCTAACAAAGTCTTGCATCACACCCTTGGTGTAAGCAAGCTGCATTAGCAGGTTATTGAGCTACAATTATGCTTTTAAGCACATTATGTATCTTTTAATGTTGAGGGTTGATGATTTTATGAACAGAAAAGTAAGTCTGCTACATGCCCAGGGATACTTAGGGATTGGTTCAGATGCAACACCAAACTATGGTTTGTGCTAATCATAAGTTTAGACCAGGGCTCTCCAACCTTGGGTCCCCAGATGTTGCTGGACTACTGATCCCAGAATCCCTTGCCATTAGCCATGCTGGCTGGGTATGCTGGGAGCTGTAGGCCAGCAACATCTGGGGACCCAAGGTTGGAGAGCTCTGTTAGACTCTAAACGGTGACCTATGTTACAGACATACAGGCAAGCCATGGTTTGTGGTCTGCCTCCTTCCCTGTTTTGCAGACAATCCCCAGATGCAATCCCAGAACAGCAGGCTCCAAGGATGGTGCAAAATCCCAAACCACAGTGTGATTTGCAAGCCAGCTTCAAATCATGGTTTTAGATACTAGTCTGGGCAGCCACTCACAAACCGTGGTCAGATAGATGCTGTTGGTGTGGACATAACAAACCAAGGATTCGCTCTGCAAATCACGATGGCATTATGACTGAACTATCTCCAATACTCTCAGGCATCTTCTCAGATTACTTAGCTGCCAGACAGCTTCTGCCCCTGCTTTAGGCTTGGAGTAGGGGGAGGCATACAACAACACTATAAGTACCCCACTATGCATCTCCTGGGACATGATCTAAGTTGCAGGAGCACCTCCCAACTGCCTTTTCAACCCTGCTAACCTACAAGAATTCCAGGGAACCTTTTCCCTCGTGTCAAGGGCTCTAATTGTGTGCCTAGTTCAAGTAGTTTTACAGAAATTCCCTTTCTTAACAAATGGGATTTACTTAGTGCTTAAAGGGAATCCATATCCTTACACATCAAAGTTTTTTTTTTTACCAAGAAGGGTATCACAATGGGCAGTATCCTCGCGCGCAAGCGAGGCCCACCACTAGTACAGTGTGGAACTAGCAGTTCTAAAGGCAACCCGTAATGGGTGGAAACACTCATATCCGGAATGGGGCAGGTCAGCGGAGCTTGCGGAAAGGTGTTCCACTGACCTGTCCTGATCTGGAAAGGAGTGCTTCTGCTCGTTTCTGGGGTTGCTTTCAGAATCGCTAGCTCCCTGTCGCGCTGTTGGTGAGTCCCGCCGGTGCAATGCAATGCAGTGGGATACTGCTCAATGAGCTTGAAATCAACTGAAGTGGTATTTCCTTCGGAAGAGGAAATGGAAAAATCAAAGAAAGTATTTGAGATGCCCTGATACTCTCAGATTACATTGCCATGTGTAATAGCTATGGATGGCCACATTCACCTTCAAGCTTTTGAAAGGAAACACGGGCACAAATACCTCTGCTCAGTAATTATACCTGCAGTGAGTAAGCGAAGCCGTAAACCTGAGGGTCCAGATCCATCTCTCAGAACATCAATGTTCTCGGCATACACATTTCCAAGGAAACAGCTGAGAGGCATCATAGGAGCCCTGAAACAGTACAATCATATATAATAAACACACACACAGACACACACACACAGAGAACAGGGCACAGAAACAAGTTGTATCATGTTAACTTCCTATACCAATAATGAATGCAGTATAAGCAAGTAACCATGACTCAACAATGGCGACACAGACACATCAGACACAAAAGCAGTAAGTCAAAGATGCATATTTTGAAAAGAACTCTTATCATTTACTAAGTTTATGCCAAACAAGCAGAGATATAAAGCTGCAATGTGAAAGACTGCCATGTTCTGCAGGTAAACAGAACACCCTTCTGTGACGATAACGTGGCCGGTTATTTAATTTTATTTCTCTCACGACCACCTGGCTGTTAGTTGACTTTCTTCACTAACCCAGGGGCTGAGATATGGTAGCTCCAGGGTATTAGTTCACCCTATTTTATAATTAACACTGTTCCAACTCTGTCACAAGTCTTCACTCACTCCCAGACAAACCCGAGCGGACAATCTGTCTGTGGGAGATAAACTCTGTTAAAATACCATTGCTGGCTATCGTGGTGTTTGTGCTTAGCAGCTGTATCAAGTGACTAGGTGAATGAGCTTCAGCATGGAAGCAATTACCAGACAGTCTCTTCAGTAACCCAACAAATAGTTCTTTATTTTCTAAAGTAAAACATTTCTTCAAACAGGAACAACCTCTTTTCCATAAAGGCAATAGTTTATGTTGAATTAACTTTATGACTCTTATCTGACTGACTGACTAGAGAGCTTCGGCTATTGGGTGGTATAAAAATGTATTAAATAAATAAATAAATAGAATCCCCCTAACTCACTTCCCTCCAACTCACTTCTCTCATCTCATCTCACCTCATCTCTCTAACTCCTTAACACTGTAACTCACTAACTCCTCTTACACACACAGGCACATATATACAGAGCTCCCCCTCCCATCAGAACTTTCTACAGGCGAGCCCCAATAGGTTGCCGGGCGCATCTACTCTGCCTGGCAACGCTAGATGTTAACCCTTTCATCACACCTTCCACTGTTAAGATTTTATTTAAACTACCAGACAAAATATTTCAGAGATGTACACTATATACTTTTAAATAACTGGATTTCAAACTGAAAGTACTTCCAGGGGGTTAGCAGACTATGGATCAATTCACGTGCTAAAGCATGGTTAAGAAAGCTTAATTAAGGCTGAACTGACAAACTATAGTTTGCAGCTGGCTGGCAGACCAGAATCAGAAACCATAGTTTGAAGTAAGTTTTTCAAACCGTGTGATGTCTGAATTGATAAACCACAGTTATGGCCACCACTCTGCCTCCAAAGACCAGAGATTTGGTTTTGCTGGTAGTTCAAACTATGGTTTGGGTTCTAAATTGTCTGGTGTGATGTTCGAATTGAGCTTATCTCAATTCACTTCAACTTCTGGATAATACTCTTTAATATGCTAACTGAAGATAGAGGGAATCCAGGGTTGGTTGGTATGCTTTAAATACCAGGAACTAATTGTGTACAGAGGCCCTACATTTTAAGCATGGGAACAGACTTGCCTGAAAAAGCTTAAGCGTAAAATGAGAGAGTAAGGGAGCAACCCTATGGCCCCCTAGACATTGTCTGAGGGGCCACAGGATACTGGGGATTCCCCCCCTCCGAGGTCGGAGATCCATCCCCCCTCCCCCACAGCGGGCACAGGAAGAACCGAGCCAGCTGCCCTCTGAGGTCAGAAACGCAACTTCGGAGAGGGGGAAAAGGGGGTGTTTTGGTGGACAGGGAGGGGAGGAGACTGCAGAGGCCAGAAGGTTCAGAGGGCAACAAGGATGATAAAGGGACTGGAAACAAGGCCCTACGAGGAGAGACTGAAAGAACTGGGCATGTTTAGCCTTCAGAAGAGGAGACTGAGGGGAGATATGATAGCACTCCTCAAGTACTTGAAGGGATGTCACACAGAGGAGGGCCAGGATCTCTTCTCAATCATCCCAGTTTGCAGGACATGGAATAATGGGCTCAAGTTACAGGAACCCAGATTCCACCTAAACATCAGGAAAAATTTCCTGACTGTCAGAGCAATAAGGCAATGGGACCAACTACCTAGGGAGGTGGTGGGCTCTCCCACTCTGGAGGCATTCAAGGTGCGGCTGGACAGCCATCTGTCAGGGATGCTCTAACTTGGATTCCTGCACTGAGCGGGGGGTTGGACTCGATGGCCTTGTATAGGCCCCTTCCAACTCTACTTTTCTATGATTCTATGATTCTATATGAGCTATCCTGAGGCCTCTCCAGCCTCCTTCCCTCCCCCCCCAAGACGCTCCAGCTAGATGGGCGAAAAAGAACGTCTAGTGAAAAATGCAGGGGGGGGGGCAAAGATTGCCTCTGTCACTCCTCCCACCCTGCACTAGATGATTGGAAGCCTCCGAATTTGGGGGCTTCCGATCACGGAGGTTGCAATTGATAGGATTGCGCCCTAAGTAAAGAACTGAATATACCTAAATACAATAATACTTCCAAATATAGCCAGCATTATGGCTGGACGGATCTGTCACCTTCGGTTTCTCTGTTTCTAATTTTTCCAGTCTTAAGTTCATTTCATCCCCTTTCCACATCAGCTTGTAGTTTAAAAAAAAATCTGCACAAACCTTTACATGCATTTTTGTGTACATTTCTCCTAATATTTGTATTTTGCAAGCAATTTTGCCAAATATATACTTTTTTGCAAGCAATTTCCCCTAATAAAATTATTTTTTAAATATTATTTTCGCTATATGCATTTTTGCATGCACTTTCCCATAATATGCATTTTAATGCATTTTTTTTTTGTTTGGAGAACTGTGAATATTGAAGGAAAACTTTGTTTGAGTTCACATGTTGCTTCGAGAAGTACACATTAGGTTGGTTTATATTAAAATGCAAACCAAATGGATTTCTTCCCGTTTGTGGAATTATGTGCATATAAGAAGGCAGGAAACTGATGTACGCTATCTTATTTGGGGATATTTTCCACAATACAAGCACTACGTACTTGGTATCCTGCAGGCTGTTTCCACTATAGATGTACATGCGTTTCACAGTTGCACCATGGGGAATTTGCAGAGAAGCTAGACCATGGGCAAAGTTTGGCTGTGGAGATTGAAATAAAAGTTATTTTGATTGCACAATGCACAAGTGTAACAAAAATGCTGTATCTTTTGCCAACTGTAAATGGATGAGTTAAGATGATTTACAAAGACCCATGAAACTTTACTCCTCTGCACTGTAAAACTAAACCCACCACAAAGTAACTTTCAGAAAGGTTAGTCTGCCCATGGCAAAGCTAGATGTGGATCCAAAGCCAATGTATCATCTGGGGCACCACAAGTTGTTTCTTCTCTGTGGCACAGAGATGCTGCTGACAGAAAGAGGCAGCACCTTCCTCCTATCATTTTTGTACTGCTAGGAACATGGTTGTTGCTTCCTTACCTTACAATATGTTCTGAATTTTAAAAGGCAGTGCCCCCAGTGTCACAAACTGCAGTGTGGTTAGGGCAAATGGAGCTTGCATGGCTAAAAGACAGCAAGTCCTTACTTCCATGAAACATGCCTTATGAAATTTGATTTGGGAGCAAGCACAGATTTTGGGAGCGTGGTGTCATACCACATGTCCTTTGTTCAATGGAAAAAGCCCTCTGAAAGCATTCAGTTTACAAGCACAAAAGCCTGATTCAGAAGTCACATGGCCTGGTCATCAAACCATGCTTTAGTGATTGAGAACACCCTGCACACTCATGCATTTCTCTCCCCACCTCCCTGCCCTGTTTCCTGTGACATCTGAACTAGCATTATCATAGCTACCACTAACCACAGTTTGAAATCATCCTGAATTCAAAATCTGATTTCAGGTCAAACTGTGCTTAGCGATAACTGGGGCAGGAGTGTGAGCGCCCGCAGGTTGCTTCCAATTACAAACTATAGTTTGGCAATCTGGCCCCATGACAGTTGAATCAGGCCTGAAAGGGAAGCCACACATGTCACAAACCATTACATTAAGGCCCAAGAAGAAAATCGCTAAGTTTTTCAACACAAGAAACTATTTTTCTTAGCATTGTACCTATTAACCAAGAACGTGTCTGACTGACCTCATACTTTGGAGTTTCAGTCCATGAATCCAATTGAAAGGAAAAAGACAGTCCTCTGAAGTTGAGGTGGAAAAGTTGCTCAGCAGAGTTGTACACTGGAGAAAAACACACACACATACATATAAAAGCAGTAATGTCTCCCTTTCCTATGTGGCATCACTGTCAAAGCAGTTCAGCCCTTCATTAAAGCATGCCCCAAATTTCTATAAAATATGGTGACGGCAGTTGGGGCTGCAACTTGTCTTAGGACAATCAAAAATAAGTATTGAAAAATCAGGGTGGGGAGGGAAAAATGTAGGTTATGGGACCACATGGGATGTTTTCAAAATGTGCAAGGGGAAGATACATGAACCAATATACCTTGTTTCTTGAAAAAATAATAATTTTGTGCTGTTTTTCCTCAATCAGTTTATGGTATCTGTAGGACTGGAGAAACTGCCACAAACACATCATACTATCTATTACAAATCCTCCAAACTATGTTAAGGCATTAAAAAGCCAGCACAGACACCAATGCAGATGTAACATTCCAGATCTCCTACGGATGGCTAGGTTGGGGGTGAAAATGCCACCACAATCAAAACCCTTTATACATACACAATCGTATTTACTCCAGGTGTTTTAAAATGCACACTGGCAATATGCTAAATTAACAATACACAATTACAAATGCGTATATCGACTACAGAGTACCTGCAGAATTCTGTTTCAACTACACACAGTCTTTTTCAAGTCAATGTGCGATAAGATTCTAAGTCCTTGGGAAAATTCTTTTTCTTAAGCTCTGAATGATTTGTTGCCCAGTCACAATCTTCCTATTTATTCAACTATAACAAGAATTCATTCAATCATCAAAGCACCTCTACAAAAATATACATATTTTCACTACATATTCCCTGTAATTATCACTATAATGATTTAGGGCGCAATTCTATGGCTGCTAGATGGCCATAGGAACATTCGGCATCCCAGCTCTGATATTGCAAATGTGCTCAGAGGTTGGAGCTGGGACTCGAATTCGGAGCACCTTCCCTCCACCCTCGCAGCTGGTGCGTTTTTCCCACACTGGCTGTGGCTCTGAGGTCGGAAGACCAACCTCGGAGCTGGTGTTGGGTGGGAGTTCCGGGGAGCAGGGAAGGGAGGAGTGAGGCTCTCCTGGGATATGATGTATCCTGGTGGCCTTTGGCAGAGCGGGAGAAGTGTGGAGGCGACCTTTGCTTCCGCACTCCTTCCGTCCTTGACAGGATGCCCGTAATCCTCTGAGTTCAGAGGGTTATGGGCAGCCACATTGGATCGCACTGCCTGAAAACCTGAAATTCTTACCAACCAAATGGCAAGCAGTTTTGTACGGATCACAACCCGGGAATCTGTGGTTTAACTCTTCCTTCACATTGATACATATGTTTGTCAATGTGCATTCTAATGTGCGCCTACAGTAAATACAATTGCATTTGTATAAAGGGTTTTGATTGTGGTTGCATTATGCTCGAGAAGACCCTTACTGATGTTTAGATTTGGAACTTTAGACTGGGAGTGAGCCAAGAGTTGCAGGCTTGGTTAAGGTCAATGCTAACTATGGCTAGCTCTTAAAAAGAGTTTGACTCCACTTTGCAAACCCTGGTTAAAAATCTAAACCTGGTTAGCATTGACCTCGATGCAAACATAATATTACCATAGAAGCAAACTACGGGAAGAAGGGGGAGGGGGGACCCTGTGCAATACCATGGTTAGACTGGGAGTGTTATGCCTACATAGATAGGTCCATTAAAACTGGCAATTCTCTTCAGTTTCTCATCGATTCGTGAAGGATTTAACTGGGATTAAGCTAGTAATCTGATAATGGCTTGTTGTTGATACACCTGATTAATGGCTTGTTGTTGATCAGGGGTGGAATTCTAACTCAAGAAGAAAGTATCCCCCCCAATGATACAAGGCCCCCACAAGCACAAAACAAGAACTAGACATATGTGCAGAGCCAATAACTCAAGCACATGATTTCAGTCACACACCACACATCTTCCCAAAATATATAAACAGCATGCATTTATGCAACATATTGTATTTCTATTGCTTTCTGTTGACCTAACAGAAGTAAAAGGTTAAATACTGAGGCCCCAAGATACCAACAACTAAGGGCACAATCTTATGCTAGTTAAGATGGAAAAACATAGTTTCTATATAGACAGAGGAAAAAATATAGTTTTTATATAGGCAGAGGAATTATAGTTTCTCCTTTTTCTTGGAAAAAACTGTAATTCCTCTCCTCCTACCATTCCTTCCATTCCTTCCTCAAAACCCACCTTTCCATGAAGACTTTTGCTCAACTCGTAGTCCTCATAACCCAGCCAAAATAAAACCCAAGCACTGTAACTGCATTTGTTCACATTCCCTTGTTATGCTTTACTCCTCCATTTCACCCCATCCATTTGTCATCTCCCCTAAGGTCCATTAAGGGGAGGCCCTGTCTATTTGCCAATGAACCTCTGTAAAGTGCTTTGCACATAAGAGCCATGTTGGATCACACCAAAGGTCCACCTAGTCCAGCATTCTGTTCACATAGTGGCCAACCAGCTGCCCACACGAAACCCACACATAGGACATGAGTGCAACAGCACCCTCCCGCCCATGTTCCCAGCAGCTGGTGTACATAGGGATACTGCCCTGATACTGGAGGTAGCATATAGCCATCAGGACTAGTAGCCACTGATAGCCTTAATCTCCATGAATCTGTCCAATCCAAAGTGGTGGCCATCACTACATCTTGTGGAAGCGAATTCCATAATTTTAACTATGCACTGTGTGAAGAAGTCCTTCCTTTTATCTGTCCTGAATCTCCCACCAATCAGCTTCATGGGATGACCCCATTGGTTTCTACTATTATGAGAGCAGGAGAAAAATGTCTCCCTATCTACTTTCTCCACACCATGCATAATTCTGTGCAGATAGGAAGCTATCTTCTACCACATCAGACCATTGATCTATCTTGCCCAATATTCTCTATGCCAACTGGTAGCACCTCTCCAAGGACTCAGGCAGAGCTCATGCCCAACATCTGCTACCGAATATCATTTTTAGCTGGAGATGTGTGGGATTGAACCTGGGACCTTCTGCATTCCAAACATGTGCCCTACCACTGAACTGTGCTCCATCATCTATGTACAAGAAAGGCAGTTCAAAATCCATTAAATAAATAAAAATACATTGATGATGCTACAATAGGTAACTCCTCTTTCTCACTGGGTGGCCTTATGCGAGCCACTATCCCTTTGCCTCTGCCCACACTCTGTAATAAGGGTGTCCTACTTTACAAGGCCATTGCGTAAGGATCACTGAGCTACTATGTTTCAGCACATAGGAAAAGTGCAATGTAAAGGTGAAGTATAATCAGTTAGGATTAGAAACAGATTCGGTATGAGATCTTACTCATCCAGAACTGGGAAGACAGAACTCATCACTCCTGAAGGCTGCATCCCCTGGAGAAAGTTTTAAACTATTTGCATTTGCCTTCCAGCCACTCAAAGATCTCACTGCTTGCAGTTTTGTTTAGACCGGCAATAAGACAGTTACTTAAGCCTCTCTTGTGATAAATGACGGCTTCTGAGTAAGATGCATCTGGGAAGAGCTTTACTAGTACGTACTGCCAAGCCTCGTTTGACTTCCGATTATATGGCTTCCATTCACTGGAACACCTGCTAAGGTTTAAAGAACACTGTAATGTTTGTCTGAGTGTGCCTTTCTCTTTTGTAACTCAAGAAAATGGAGAATAGCCCTAGCCTACACAAAACTATACAAAGTGGTGGGAAAGGTTCGCGCTGTCAGCTTTAGTAAATACAGTCTACAGCCAAGCAATTGTGTGGGTGGGAAGGAAGATGGACTTTGTGTCAGAAAAGGAAAAACACACTGCCAGGGCTCAGTAGTTCCAAGCAACTGGGGAAGCAGGAAGCGTGCACACACAAAAACTAGCAACAACAGAAGAAAATAAGCCACCCTCTTTTCCCTCTTGTCCTTGTTGCACATGGCATACACCCATCTCCATCTCCCGCCAAACTGGATTGGCATGTTTCTAAAGCACTACAGTATCCTGCAAAACCTGTTTGACCAGGGATTATACTGGGGTTACATGGGCAAAAGAAGAGTATACATGCCACAGGAGAGAAATGAGTATATCTGTCACAAGCAGCAATGACACTATCATACCATCTTCAGCTTGCTAAAAAGACGATTGTCTGTCTCCGGCCTCTACTGACCTATTGGAAGATTTTATCACCCTTCATATGAACAAACTGATGTTCAGACAGACAGCAGTTTTGCTGGGAGTGGTCAACAGAGATAGCAATAGCTACACCAGGCATTCCTAATCCTGGATCCCCAGATGTTGCTGGACTACAACTTTCATCATCCCCAGCCAGCATGGCCAATGGTCAGGGATGATGGGAATTACATTCCAACATCCAGGGGTGCAGTTCTGGGCCCTGCGGTCTGGGAGGGCCCCCAAACAACGCTGAAGGGCGGTGGCGCAGTTTCTCCTCCTCCTGCCATGCTGCTTCCAAAGGAAAGTACTGAGTTGGCAGCCCCTCGAGGCTGCATCCCCACGGCATGCTATTTTAAATTAAAGCATTTTATTTTTTTTGTGGCTAAGTCTGATTAACAGCAAACAGAACCATTCATATGCTGCCTTTGCGGTGGGCAGCGGGGGACAATGAGAACACTGGAACAGTGAGAAGATGCATCTCTTGTGAATGTAACTCTCTGGTCTACCTGACTTCCAAATGCAGTGGAGGTTTAAGGAAGCGGCTCTTTGGTTCTCATGGACACAGCCAGCAAAGCAAGCCTCCACATAGTGCATAGAGCCAAAAACTGCAACTCACCTCCTGGATGTGTTGCTCCAAAAGACTGATCAATTTGTTCTATGGTTGGAGCAATAGCCTGAGAGTTAAAATGAACACCACTGGAAAGAAAGAAATGAAAACTCTGAATCAATAATCCATTAAAAAAAAATTCTGTACTTGTTCAAAGCCAGAGTTAAAACAGCAAAGCGCTTCAAGATTCCTTCAAATTCACAATTCATTCTGATCTCAACTATCTTCCCAGACATCTAGAGAGGCAGATCATTACCCATTTTGTGGATTGGGAGCTTGAGGTCAAGACAGAAAGCCTTGCCCAAACCCACTCAGTGATCTGGCATTCCAAGTCAAAATATTCAGTCTTCGACTCTTCACCAAATGCACACAAATATGACTATGAAGCTTCTTGTAGAATTTTTGAATGAAGGTCTTTTGGAAAGCCACCAAGAAAAACATGGTCAAAAATATACTTGATGCATTTTTAATCACAGGTAAGAGGCTTTTGTTTCAATTACTTGCTTCACTGAGTAAGGCAAGCTATTCTGAGGGACAGAAATGAAACTATCTTTTAAAGCCAAGTTCTACTTTTTCTTATTTTCAGCAGCTGTACTGTATTATCATACAGAGCATGCAAAAAAATCAGCGAGAATTTTTTTAGAAGACCAAACACAAAGCATTAAGATGAACTAAGGCTATATTCTCACAGTGGATTTAAACCCATTTAATAGTAATTCCCTTTCCTAGAGACTATAAAGGGGTGTATGTGTGCTAGATATCTCTAATAAAGAATTCTCAGCACCTTCACCAAACTCTTAAGATGCATGATTCTTTGGGGCAAGCCATGCGAGTTGAACTTGTATAAGCTGATAAAAATTTGTAGCAGGGATGTGCTCAGGTCCCTCTTGCTTGACGCAACAACTGTACAGATTTGGGGTATTGTAACACAGGTCTTATGGCTAGCGACAAAGATATGAAAATACTTCTCATATAGTGAGCCAGGATTGTTCCACACAGGTATATGTACTCCTTTCCCACCTCCTCGTTCAGATTTTTTAGTTGGAACCTCTGGGTAAGCCGTCAAGAGGGCGTAATTCTAGTCACACACAACAAGTGACAGAAGAATGGGGTGTGGTGGATGGATGTACCTTACAGCGGAATTTATTTATATTTTCATTTCATTTATCCTAGGACAGAAGTGCAAACCTCTTGATTAAGGGGATGGATGTATATTAGTTGGTCCCTAGGCAGGTGGGGGGTGCAGCAGGTGCACCTTATGATTTATTTTAGTTGTATTTTGTATGTAGTTTATAATAATTAAATAACATTTATTAAAAAAAAAAAAGTGCAGAACCTCAGGCCCACAGGGCCCCAATCCAGCCTTCCTGGGGTTCTCCAGATGGGCATGATCCCTTCCCCTGGCCCCACTCCCTTTCTCCCATCCACAACATTTGGTGGTTTTGTGTGTGTCCCCCATTCTACAAGACTGAAATGCCTCTGGCAGTAAGAGTTTTAAGCTAAAATATACTTGCATTTTTGGCCCCACCCCTTTTGCCCCGCCCCTTTTACCTTTACCCCACCACCACTGGAATGCGGCCCCTGAGAGCTTCTCTGAAATGGAATTCAGCCCTCGGGCTGAAAGAAGTTCTGCATCCCTATCCTAGAAGCTCAGGCTAGTGTAAGTGGTTTCTCTCTCCACCCTGACCTCATTTTAGCCTCACACCGACCCTGTGGATTAGGTAAGGCTGAAAGAGAATGACTGGCCCAAAAGTGAGTGAGTTTCATGGCTGAGCAGGATCTGACTGGGAAACTATGGTTACCAGCTTTGGATTTTAAACCAATATCAAACTGTGGTTTAATATTCTGGCTTGTTCTGATGCTGGTAACCATAGTTTCCCGATTCACACAAAATGGGAAACTGTGGTTAATTAGAGGCTCCTTGGTTTGCTCGCTCATGCTGCAAAGGGAGGAACAGTGTGTGCATGCTTATTAAACCGAGACAAGCAGTATATCCAACCCAGTATCTAGCTGGAAAAGGGAATAGGTGGCAACATTTCTTTGACCAGCCACTTACCAATATTTTAACTTCACTTTAGTCAAGTCATAAACTTCAATCACCTGAAAAACAAGAAGAAAAATATTTCAAAAGTATGAAAAACCAGTAATAAGAGATCAGACTTAAAAAAAAAAAAAAAGCAGGAAGAGCAGTACTAACATGTCCCTATAATGGCTTGTGATTTTAGGTATATCAAGGCAATGCTGCCTGTGTACCAGTGGGACCCACTGCTGGTACAACAGGAAGCTAGTGCTTCCCAAAGCAACTGAAGAGAAGCTAAAACACTCCGCTGAACAGTCCCATTCTGGAAACAAGCATTTTGGCTTGTTTCTGGTGTTGTTTGATGGTGGGTCCTGTTGGCACAACATGCTCAGCAGAGGCACAGCAGCAGCATTGCATACTGCCCAATGGTGGGGGATCTGTTAGAAAGGTCTACCCTCAGAGCATGATGGATCTGAATCATTTCCAGACTGCCCTTCGGATTTCCTGCCACCTAAGCTGGTGATTCTGTTGAATCCCTGGTTGATCTCTGGGTTAGGGAAATGGCCTGGACAGCTGATACAATAGTTCCCGAGTGTCCTCTCCCTGCGGATGGAGCTAGACAGTCCCGTTGGTTTTCCAGGGAGCTTGGGGCCATGAAGTGGCAAGGATGATGGAAGAAAACTTGGCACAAATCCTCTCAAATGCAGCCTGGACTCCATATTAAGGCCAATTCTGTGGCGACAATAGTGACAAGGAAATATTATTTTTCTGCCACTGTTGCACCTGCTTGTTTCCCTAAACCATAGTTAACACTAACCACAGTCTGTCTGGGTTTGGACATAACAAATAACTATGGTTAGTTGAAAACAGAAGCGAAAGCTTCCAATCTCCTCCTCACAGCTAACGGAGGAGAGGGGAGCACACGAACCCAGGGGCTATAGAGTCAGGGGAATGAGAGAGAAAGTGGACATAGGTACTTGGGGAACATAGTAAGTACCAACAAGTATCAGAGCAGAACTGCAGAGGATGGTATAGCAAGAACCGGGGGAAGGAATGGATGGATATGAGAGAAAGGAAACCAAAAAAATGTAACATAAGGACAAAAACATGTGGCAGAAGCAAACTATGCCGACGATGTCACTAGGGATATCATGCATTTATTAAGCAGATTAATTTTCAGCCCTACAACATATTTAATTGACCAGTTAAAAAAAGCATCAGAGCATCTCAGAACAGATGACATTTTGAAGGGATTTAATAAAGGCAACAATTTTCCTTGGGCGAAAAAATGTAGAAAAATAATTATTGCCGGGGGAAAAAACTTACTGGTAAATACATTGAATCTAGATGAACACACAGATTTGCTTACACTGATGCCTTCAGCAACAACATTCAATTTCTAGGAGACTGCTCTAGTAACAATCAGATTGTAAATGTATGTTTAATCCATAATTTTTGCCCCACAACCAACCAAGGATAGACTCTGACATAATAAACCGACACATCTATTGTAGAAGAGGAAGTAATTTCTTAATGACATTGCTAACAAGTGGAACTTGCAACAAAACATTGCAGTCTTCCTGTTTAGGGTTTCAGCCAGCCATGCTCCTTTCCAAGGTACTCCATTCCATTCCTCCCTTCTGTTTTTCCTCCGAGTTAGTCAGCATCCTGTGCCTACTGAGCCTGCTTAGTCCTCACTGGGCAGTTTTTTTGGGGGGGGGCTTTAAGATTTTTTCCCCCCCTTCCTAAAGATTTTTGGTACTTCTGCAAATCTTGGGATTCCCCCAAGCTTGCTGATATCTCCTTTTTGTGCATGGATGGTGCATCATTAGCCACACTCAGAAAATGAGGTCTCTATTAGCATGTAGGATACAGCTAAAATATTTATTCATGTTATTTATTTATTTTTGACAGTCCCTGAATGAGCTTTATGGAGCCAGGTTTTTTAATAGGGACTGCTCTACGATTTCTAACTCTCTTGGCCCAGGCCAATCTGACAACTGACAGAGTATGGTACAGAGAATTAAGTTTATAACTTGAATCAACAAACTTCACCTAGAGAATGAGGGAAGAAACTGTAGCGTACTAGCCCTGCCTTTGGCACCACTGATCAAAGGTGCATTGGTATTGTAACCATGGGGCCTGGCAAATGTTTGCAGGACTGTTCTTGGGTAGACCAATTTGCTCCTGGTGGGAAAGTGCCAAACGCAGCACCAGTTCAAGGATCAAGCTGCAAACCGGCTTAAGAGGGAATGCAACCCCTTCCAACACAGACTATGTACCTATCCCTTGATTGACTGGTCCCCCAACTGGTGGTATTTCCGTCTTAATCTGAATTAAGTTTCAGTTTGTTCACCCCACATTCAGCCCTCACCACCACCTGATACTGGTTCAGTTTCCACCAGCTCTTGCTGATGGTTCAGATGTAGTTGCTAGTACAGACTCCTGTAGCCCACGTCTTGGCAGCTGTGCATCATCAAATTTAGTGTAGGCAATGTGCAGTGTCACCTAAAGTACACAACACTGGTGCACGAGTTCACAATACAGTCATGCCTTGGATTAAGAGCATAATTCGTTCCGGAAAGGTGCTTGTAATCCAAAACACTCTTATATCAAAACGAAATCCCCCCAAAAAAATTTGTACAGAGATTTTTAATTTAAGCCGTACTACAGTACTTGTATTGCAAGACGACGCTTGTATATCAAGTAAAAAAAAATTAAATAAATATTAAAAATTTTGCTTGTCTTGCAAAACGCTCTCAAACCAAGTTACTTGTAATCCAAGGTATTACTGTAGCTCTTTATAACATTGTAGCTCTTTATAACATTGATTTTGCTTGTGCTGTCCTATAAATGACCTACCTAAGGAACAGCTTTCTTTTCACAAGTCTCACTGCAGTCTCGAAGATCTGCAAAATGGGCATAATGTTATCTGCCCCTGGAATGTTACTGCAAGCTCCAATTATCTATAAAGAACACGGCTAGGTAGCCACTCCATCCAAAATAGGATTTCTGTCTGAGCTCTAAAGTAAGGCAATGTTCCACAACATTTCTGATCCCTACAACCCTGCAAAGCAAGAAATTGCACTGATCGAGTGACTGCCTTCCTCAAGGCTCCTTAAGGGAACAGAAGCCGCATCCCAGATGGAATTAGTAACCCCAGACGTTTCCCCGCTTTGATCCTTTCAGACCAAATACAAGTCTAAAATCAAATTAAATGGGATATATGAATTGTTTCTAAAATAAAATACTGGAATTATTTTTGCTATAAATCTGCTCTTTCAGTTCAATACCCAAGTGCTAAGTTCTGGGCAGCGACGTCATTACTTTCCTAGAGTGCCTTCTCAGGGAACTGGTCTGCAGTTATTGCGTATGCTAGTTTTGATATGAGGAAATAAGCCTCCTCTTTACTACAGGGCATTTCACTTGAAGTGGTCAATGTATACATCACGTATTAAGGGAGGGGACATAGCTCAGCAGTAGAGCACCTGCTTTGCCTGCAGAAGGTCCCAGGTTTGGTCCCCGGCAGCATCTCCAGGTAGGGCTAGAAAAAGTCCTGCCTGAAACCCTGCAGAGCCACTGCCAGTCAGTGTCAATAAGACTGGACTAGATGGGCCAAGGGGCTGACTCAGTATAAGGCAGCTTCCTATGTTCCTATTACTTTCTCTTGCTCTTGGAAATGCAAAAGCTAGTCACTATCATTACCAAAATTGTCACATCTGAAAGGCTTGCAGTCATCACTCTGGCACTGATAACCCCATAAGCGGTGTGTGTGTGTGTGTGTGTGTGTGTGTGTGTAGCTTTTCCTCCCCTGGACTCAATGCAGGGAGCATTTACCAAGCTATACTAGCAGTACATTTAAAGCTATACATGATGGGCCTCCGTAAGAAATCAGTTGTGAATGTTTAATAGCATGCTATTGATTCATGCACCATGAAAAAATTGCCAAAGCACTTTAAAGTCTGCAAAGAAAGCAGAGTTATGAATATTAGGAGGGAAAGCCTCTCATTAAAAAGAGAAGGGAACTGAGCAAATTAATGTGTGGGCAAAACCAGAAAACCCACCCCCCACCATCAATGAAAAATGCTTCTCTACTATCTCAACAACAAAAAATACTTATTATTGTAACTCTTAAAAACAAAAAACAACCATCAGAGGTACCTTACATTTTCTGTGGCTAGATTTCGGATTAGGTATTTGAAGAGAGAAGACTGGGTACGCTAATCAAATTTATGCTTCTGCTGAAATACTAGCTGCCAAGCACTACCAGAGGGAGCACATGCAGCGGCACTGAGGATCTTTCCAGGGGTGGCTGTTGCTGTCAGAGCCAATAGCTACCTGAACAGAACAAGCAGGAACGGCAAAGGGGAAATAAAACTGAGTTTTCTACTTTGGGGGGGAAAGGAAAGACTTTTGTGCCTTTAACAGCAACTAAACCTTTCTTCAACCCACAGCTCAAGACTAGCTCATGCCTAGCAACCAACAAAAGGAGAAGTGGAGAGGAAACGGGCAGAGAGGGCGGGGAGAAAGAGAAGCTGGTTTAATGACTGCTTATGTCACAAAAACAAGGCCACAGAGATGGACTAGAGACGGACCAGGACAAGTGTCTGTGGCAAGGTGCAAATGAATTAGCAGACATGGGCAAGCAGCCCAAGCAATTGGAGAGAGAATGAAAACAAAGGCTAAGGAAAGCAGAATGAGAAGGGAAATTAGAATGGGCACACACACACACACACACACACACACACCACACACACTCACATCATTTTACCATTCATTAGGCATTTGTCTAGTAAACCAACAATGCTCTCCAGGGCCACTTAAACAGAGGTCTGAAGGATGCCGGGGATTATACCTGGAAGCTCATATATTCAAAACCTGTGTTCCATTTCCTGATCCCCTTTCCTGTTCGCGAGCCACTGACTAACACATCACATCAACAATACCTAAATGCAATTATCCAAGATTATTTTTTTTAAAAAAATAGTTTTATATCAGCCTCATCACACCTCAGAGAAATAAACCTCTAATATTCAGCCAGTCACACACGAGACCACAACAAATGACAGAAGTGGTAGTCATGGAGATGGAGCAGAACACGGTTGGTGTCATTTTTGTCGTAACCAACCTGGGCAGTACATAAGGGCACATTTAAGGTGGGGGAAGGAGGAGCAGAATGGGATTTCCCAATTTAAGTATTTACCTTCAGTCTTTGATTGAAAGCATCAAACAGCAGTTTGATTCCGTCCTGAGTCAAGTTAAGGATGAGGTCATGGCTAAGAGGAGACTGGAAAGCAAAAGAGAAATTGGCTTTTTAATGGGTGATGAGGTACTTAAGAAGCAATGTTCCCTGTGACAGAAAGTCAAGCAAGAAAACCTTGACGCTCGTTTCTCCCAGTTGGCACAAGGAACCGTTGTTTGTTCCATGAATAAAAGCTTCCAGAAAACTGCCAGAATAAAAGCCGCAGTTGCCAAATCCCCTCCCATTTACCTGTTGAAATGAAACCCAAGGGCTTCGAGCAAGATTCACATGCCACTCGAAATCAAAGCCCATTGCTGAAAAAACCAGTCAACGTCGGCATTTCTGACTTAGGCCGAACAACTGAAACACATCATAAAGGAGAGAGCCTTATCACACTGTCAGCACAGATGGAAATGAGTGTTTTGAGGAAAAAGGAAGCCAGAAAACAACAACTCTGCACCAAGAACATATTATAGCTGATAAATGTGCCAAAGGTGTTGCACACTTCTTATATCTGTAAGTCCAGAAATGGCCCAGAAATGTTTATTGCAGAAGAGGGTTTTCAGAGCCTTCTGCAATTCCTTAGGTATTTATAAAACCAAGCTGCAATCAATAAGAATGTGTCAACAATTTGCATCTTCTGAGTCAGGGATTGGAGAAGGGGGCAGGCTGTTGTTTATGTTCTAAAACAGATGAAAACCTTTCAAATAAAATGCTAAAAAAACAGCCCCACAGCCTACTGAAATGAGGAATTCTTCAATCAAGTCCTTTCAACTCTCAATTCAGTCAGTTAGTCCCATGAATCCAGGATTCACACATGCTCATCCAGGGATGAGTGCATGATGTGAGTGTGAACCACCACAGCTCCGCCATAACCGACAGAATGTTTACATCATGTAAAAAAATAATGTGTTTCAATGGAATCACTTCATACATGCAGGAATCAAATGAGTAATACTCAAGTGTAGAGCAACTAATGCATACCAGCCCTCTGCAGACCAACGCAGACAACCTAACTGTACAGAGTACAAAGCCCAGGGAGTAGGTGTACTACAGAAAGGTGCCTCTAGCACAGGGCTCTCCAACCCTGGGTCCCCAGATGTTGCTGGCCTACAGCTCCCAGCATACCCAGCCAGCATGGCTAATGGCAAGGGATTCTGGGAGCTGTAGTCCAGCAACATCTGGGGACCCCAGGTTGGAGAGCCCTGCTGTAGTATAAGTAGCTTCAGATGGCTCAAGTAAATGGGCCAAGCCCACGTTACATCAAAAGGCAAAAACTCTGCAAGTCACTCATGACTCAGATGATGCATTAATGTCTTGATGCCAGCTCTTTTCTCATGCATATGGAGTGAGCAAGCAGTGAAAAGATGAATTGACTGGGTTCAGACAATACAATAACCCACACTCAAGAGCTGAGTATGGGATGAGTGTGGGTTGTCGAACCATGGGCTGTTGTTGAAACATGGGTTATCGTGTTGTCTGAACCCAGCCGAGATAACAAGCCATGGTTTGTTAACCTCAAACAACCCATGAAGAGAACCCAGGGTTTGTTGTTGGGTTGTGAACTGTGGGTTGTTCGTGGTTAACAAACCATGGTTTGTTAGTGCAAGTGGATTCAAACAGTACAATAACTGACGTTTCAACAAAAACTCATGGTATAACAATAACCCACACTCAACCCTTGAGTGTGGGTTATCACGTTGTCTGAACCCAGCCAATGGCTGGGTTTGAATGACACAACAACCCATCATGGGCTGTCGTGCGAATCCAGACCGCTTCTTGCAGGGTGGCTTATTTATGGAGAAGTCACCCTGACAACCCATAGCCTAAAGGATGTTTGACCCATGATAGTTTGGTATGTCGTCCGAACCCAGGAGACCGATTCTGTTGTGAGTTGTGGGGATCGACTAGCAATCTGCTCAGCAAGTGCGGCAACCCCCCCTGCCGCTCTTCATGATTTCGCCTTTCCCGCCGCCAGTGACAGCCCCTCCACCTATGCCCAGGGGGTACTTTGGAGCAACCACCACTGGTTCAGCAAACTTTTTAAAAAATTATTTTTGTTCACTGACATAATTCCCCCTCTGAGTTTCAAAAAAAGCATAATTGGGGTCAGCAGGGGAGGGCGGGTTCGGCCCCAGAAAATTGTGCAACTGTGTTTGCCATTTTAAAAAAATATTATTTTTTGTTGGTTTTTTGCAGGTGTGCACTTACGGCTGTCCCATATGTGTAGTCTTGCCTTGTCACTGGCCTTGCAAGTTTCAGCTGTCAAAAGGAAGTGGAATAGGAACAGATTGACGAAGCGAGACTGCATACAGGCTCATTTGCGCATAGTTGTCAGCTGTCCATTGAAAAGTAAAGGGGGGAAATGGTGAAAGCAAGTGCACCAGAAAGGGGTGGCGACACCCCGTAGCAATGTAATCCTCTGTTTTTTAACTGTTGAACTGACAGTTCTCACTATCCTCTAACATTTCAGTGTTAGAGGACTTTCCCGAGTTTCCAGCTACTGCAGAAAGGGGAAATATTAACACCCTGCTGCGCTTTTCAGATCACTTACCGCTGCAGTTACTGGGCAAATTTCCCCTCCATTTACCTGTCAGCCATTAAATTTGTGTCTATTTCCCAGTCGCAAAAAATGCACATTTTTTTAGAATTGCCGGGGAACTTCAGTAACCACAGCGGTAAGTGCTTCAAAAAGGAGGCTTGGAATGCAGGAGGGAGTTAATATCTCTGCAGCAGCTGGAGACTCAAGAAAGTGTTGAAAAGGTGGCGGGCACCGAGAACTGGTCAGTTCAACACGTACGCTGTTAGAATTACATTGCTAAGGGTGCTATTGTCACCAGACCCTTTCGGTGCACCTACTTACGCCACTTCCCCTTTACTTTTCATTTGACAGCTAGGCAATTGGCAGTTGATAAATGTGCACAAATTAACCTATATGCAGTCGTGCCTTGTCAGTTTCCATGTATGGTTTACCCTCCTCATGTAACTGCTTCTTTTGACAGCTAAAACTTACAAGGCTATTGACAAGCCAAGAGTACACATATTTTCAGGGGCCAAAAAAAATAATAATACAACCCCAATTGTGCTTTTTCGAAGCTCCTCAAAAAACAAAAAACCTAGCAGTGAATGAAAAGGGGTAGCAATCGGAGCAGGGGGGGGGAGACAAAATGGGTTCTGCCATGAAGGACACTGGGATACTGGCTGGAGGGCCAAGAGGGAAGGAGGGGGAGAACAAGCCATGGTGAGCCCAATCGTCGGCATATTCGCAGGGTGGCCTAGCATGACGTGCGGATGCAGCCATTGTGCATCTTGCATACCCTCATTATATTCTTTAATATCATTACTTTTATTTATTTTTTAAAGTTTCTAGCCCCCATCATGGGATAAAAGCTGACCAGCTGAGAGATATTAGTTTTTCAATTAGATTTCCAAACTCAGTCCTCATTTTCAGATCTCAGTTCATGATTCTCTGACATTTTTTCAAACATGGCTCTGAACAATACTATGGGTCCTTGACCACCCCAAATGATCAAACAACTCCAACTGGTATTGAAACAACTGCGCAACTAGTTCCGCACACCCACGGGGGCTTCTCATAAGCTCAGGTCCCGACACACACACAGCCCATATGCCACGCAGCAAACGGCCTTTGAAACTTAAAGAAGACTCCAAGTCAGTTTGTGCTATGGCAGGGGTAGGCAACCTTATTAGGCTCGCGGACAGGAGCCTACAAGGCTATCGAGTCCAACCCCCTGCTCAATGCAGGAAACTAAAGGAGAGGTCTCCCATCCAAGTAATAACCAGGCTTGACCCTGCTTAGCTTTCCACACTCAGACAAGCTGAGCCAGCATAAACCACAGGCCTGTATAAAGGTACTGCCCTCTCTGAGGCACGAACTCAGGACCTTCAGATTATGAGACTGTTGTCATGAGACAGTTGTCATTTTTTCCCCTGGGCCTGCAGACTCATTTGTCCTGGAGGCCTGGGGGCTCATTTGTCCCGCAGGCACTTATTTTTAGGATTCTTTTGTTGCCCCCCTCCTTCTGCTGGGTTCTCTCTCTTTTTTCTTTTTTCTCCCTCCCCCCAGTTTCTCTCTTTCCTTGTCCCCCTTCCTCCTCCTCCTGATTTCCTTCCCCTGCCGCTGCTACCTCTCCTTTCTTCCCGTTTCTCCCCACCACTGTTCTGCCTCCTCCTCTGCCTCCTGACTTTCTGCTGCCATTGCTTCTGCCTCCTCCGGATTTCCTCCCACCCTCACTGAGGAAGCAGGAAGTTGGCAGATCGAGAGATGTCTCCCGATCGACCTGCTTCCTGGCTGCTGCGGTGAGCGTGAAGTTAGGGAGAAGTTAGGGAACATGAAGTTAGGCAGCAGGAGCATAATTAAAACATCTCCATAGTTTAATCTGCAGCACCTGTTTTTATAGGCAGAGTTGCCAGAGTGCAATGGGTAGAAGGAGCAGCATTTCCAATGTTCTCCTCAGTGCTAAATCAGCCTCAACTATGTATTTCAATATTAGGACTGTACTTGATTTTGTCTAGACCAGCTTTCCCCAACCTGGCGCCTTCCAGATGTGCTGGACTACAACCCCCATAATCCCCGGGCAGCATGCTGGCTGGGAATTATGGAGGTTATAGTCCCAAACCTGGGGGGGGGGAGCATGTCAGGTTGGGGAAGGCTGGTCTAGATGGTTTGGGGCACAATCACTGGCCAACCAGAGCCAGGGACAAAAATAGCAACCACAAAGCACAAAGGCCCTTCCCAGCAGTTGTTTTTAGAACAGAATTAATCTATTTAGGGCACAATCCTATGCAGGTTTAGGCAGGAAAAAAGGCCCACAGCTATAGCTGTAGCTGGCTGGGGCATGCTGGGAGTTGTAGGCCTTTTTTCTGTCTAAACTTGCATAGGATCGCACCTTTAATCTCTTCCAGTTAAGATGGAGACATTGCAACCCTTCTCTCCCACATCATTTCCCCTCAACTTCCTACCTTACAATACAGCTTTTGTGAAAGGCTAAATGTTTGACTGATCACTTGAAACTGCGAGCTATGATAATGTCAGGTCATAACAGAACACTTCTAGATGTAAAACAAATATTGCCAGTAGTTGCCTTATATATGTGTGTATATATTTGAAGTGGCATGTAATTTTTACAAAGCCACATTGCTCCAGGATGTGGCAACTCTGAAGGATGACTGGATGTCATGTGGCCAGGCAACATAGACAACAGAATTACACAATATTGACGCATCCTCCCATCCTGGTAGGCTATTTATTACACAGAGTAAACTGGAGCGAGCAAGCTAGACCGTGACATACCTGCTCACTGTAGAGAACCTGGACATTTTTGATGATACGACAGTGTTTCTGAAGAATTGCTACAGCCTGAGCCAATGGCATTCCTGCAAGAAGAAAACACCAGGAGTTAGAGACGTTGCTCCTACTTAGTCATGTTGGCAAAAATGTGTTTGCTCAACAGGGTCAACATGTGGCAATATTGGCTCACATGCCAAGAACAAGTTGAACAGCATAAGCATTTCCAGCAGTCTCTTATCAAATTAGAAGAACCCTGTGTTTCCAGAACAAAACCAACCACGCTTAGCCACCAGGCCAGACTATTTTCTAAGAAACTGGACACAAGACAGTATCGCCAAGACTGGTCCATAGAAATGGTCCAATTTTCCCACCAGCACCAAAAAAAATTACATACTGAACCAAATCTAATACCCTACACTTTAACAACCCTATTTATTAATATTGTTATTAAGTGTCTATTAAGTGTTAAAGTAAGGATTTGTATCAGGCATCTATCCAGACATTTCTGCTAATTCATTTCAACACATGACACAGCAACAAAACCAGGATTGCACCAAGTATACCATCACAACCCTCCAACAAATGTATTGATGCATAACACTTATTTAGCACTTTCACACTTAACAATTATAGGCGCACACTTAAAAATATAACACACAAAGAGGCCTCCAGGATGCTGCCACGTTTGCAGCCATGTCCTCCCTCTTCCAGATCTTCAATATTTACAAGGAGCTTGTCAGAACTGGGGTAAAGAGCAGGAGAAAGAATTTCTAGAGTTATCATTATTTGACCAATGTACAACTGTAATTATCTACCCTGATCTATTTGGATAAGGCAGGCCAGGAATCTAAAAATAAGCTCGCTTCCTACCTCACACACTCACTTGTTTGGGTTCGCATGGCTTAAAATCTTTGAGGTCAAATTCATATTTGCCACAAATCTAAAGGGATGGGTAAACACACAGAATAGTATGGGTGCTTCCAGACAGTGTGCTCCTAACAGTACCAATTAGAACTGTGCGGCAATTCCATCCATTTTTCCTTATCAGTAAGACCACTTTTAAAAAAGCCCTCCTTGGATCCCCAAGACCTGAGCAACTTTCGCCCAGCCTCCAATTTGCCATTTCTGGGCAAGGTGATCGAGCAAGTGGTGGGGGCTCAGTTGAAGGCACACTTGGATGAAGCCGATTACTTAGATCCATGCCAGTCGGGCTTCAGGCCTGGACATGGGACGGAAACGGCCTTGGTCGCCTTGGTGGATGATATGAGGAGGGCCTTGGATAGGGGCGAATGCTCCTTCCTAGTCCTCCTCGATCTCTCGGCGGCTTTTGATACCGTGGACCACGGAATCCTCCTGGACCACCTGGAGGGGTTGGGTATCGGAGGCACTGTATTACAGTGGTTCCGGTCCTTCCTCTCTGGAAGGTACCAGAGGGTAGTTCTTGGGGAGGAGGCTTCGGACCCTCGGCTGCTCACTTGTGGGGTGCCGCAGGGTTCCATCCTCTCCCCAATGCTATTCAACATCTACCTAAAGCCGCTGGGGGCTATCATCAGGAGGTCTGGGTTGCGATATCATCAATATATGGATGACGCGCAGCTCTACCTCTCTTTCAAGTCCTCACCAAGGTTGGCCGTTGAGACCCTGTCCAAGTGCCTGGAGGCAGTGGGTGGCTGGATGGGAAGGAACATATTGAAACTGAACCCCGACAAGACCGAGGTACTTCTGGTGGGAGACAAGGGAAGGTTAGGGGATGTTGACCTGGTGCTGAATGGGGTACATCTCCCCCTGAAGGACCAGGTCCGCAGCTTGGGGGTCATTCTAGACTTCCAGCTGTCCATGGAGGCTCAGGTGTCAGCTGTGAGCCGGGCAGCACTGTATCAACTCCATCTGATACGGCAGCTGCGCCACTACCTTCCTAATCATCTGCTCCCATCAGTGGTTCATGCCTTGGTCTCCTCTCGCCTAGACTACTGTAATGCGCTCTACGTAGGGTTACCCTGGAAGACGTTCGGAAGCTTCCGCTGGTACAGAACGCAGCGGCTCGCCTGATTAAGGGCAGCCGCCGGCGTGATCACATCACGCTAGTGCTTAATGAGTTGCACTGGCTACCAGTTGCTTGCCGAGCCTAATTCAAGGTGTTGGTTTTGACCTTTAAAACCCTACACGGCTCCGGCCCAGTTTATCTCAAGGAGCGCCTCCAACAACATCAAGTAGGCCACTCAACAAGATCTGCCACGGACGGCCTTCTCCTTATCCCATCAGCCAGAGCAACCAGGCTGGTGGGGACTAGGAAGAGGGCCTTCTCTGTGGCGGCCCCCACATTATGGAACTCCCTCCTTCCCTCGTGACCTTCGCCATGCCCCCTCCGTGATGAGCTTCTGCCGTGCATTAAAAACATGGCTGTTCAGGCGGGAATATGGGGTGGGTTAGGATTTTAAAAGAATTTTTTATACTGTTTTAATTATCATATTTTACTGTATTGTTTTATTGTATTATTTTAATTGTACATCGCCCGGGGTGGCCGGGTGACCGGCCAGATGGGCGATTAATATAATAAATAAATAAATAAATAAATAAAATCAGATTTTCTGCAGTAAGAAAGAAGATGGAGGAAGCAATGGGAAAATATGGGAGGGTTACAAGTAGAATATAGCCGGACCAGACATACACCCCCACACCGCCACATGCATGACCTCTGCCTAGGGCAGAGGTAGTTCAGTTCCAAGCAGTCATTTGCATCAGCCTACATTTGCATTCACCTCAATGGGACACATCTGCATACACCCCAGTGGTCCGTCCCCCCACCCCCGGCAGTCTCAAAGAGCTGCAAAACACCCTCAAGCACCGAGGGGCACCAGGATCCTGGCAGGAAAAGTTGGTTCCGCCTGTCAGCAGGAAGGGAAGGGGGGAGCAAAGAGAGGGGGTAAAAGAGGGGCACTGAGCCCCGGTAGGTTGTTGGAAACAAGGTGCAGGACTGCACGGAACTGGTTCGTGACTCCGGTCAGGATGAACAAATTCCACCACGAGCAGGATGCTCGGTAACCAGCTGTAAGTCTGAACAACTTGCGGTGATACTCTTTCTAGGAACTTGGGTCCTTTAAGGTCAATACTGTCTATGCCTTTCTGCAAGCCTCCTTTAGGCTGAATGTGTATTGGAGCTGCACGCTCCATTAAGTTTTATAGATTGTTCTTGTTTACAGTGGAGTTCTTATCTGTATGTTTTGCTACACTCCATTAAAGGTGATATAAACAAATCCCTTTGCCTGCTTGCCTTAAGCTTTCGCTCAGTGCCTATTGGTAGCTGTTGCCTTCATTTCAGCTGGGGACCGCTTAAAGGGAGTTTCTGTGGTGCCAGTTAACCCTTTAACTCACGAACTCACGCAAAGGACTGGCAGTGGTCCTTCACAGAATAGTATGGGTGCTTCCAGACAGTGTGCTTCTAACACTACCAATTAGAATTGTGAGGCAATTCCATCCGTTTTTCCTTATCAGATTTTCTGCAGTAAGAAAGATGGAAGAAGCAATGGGAAAATATGGGAGGGTTACAAGTAGAATATAACATCCTCTGGATCCCCCCCCCCCAAAAAATTATGTGAATAAGGCAGGGAAATGGTGCCTTAAAAGCCTCAACTAAGCACCCTATTATCCGGTTTACACGACACCCCATCATGGGTAACTAGCCATGGTGGGTTGCCATGTCGTGCAAACCTGGACTGCTTCCTGCAGGGTGGCTTGTTTTGGGGGCAATAAGCCACCCTGACAACCCATGGCTTGTTGAAGGGGTTGTTGGACCCATGATGTGTTGTCATGTCATTCAAACCCCAGAGACCAATCCCATTATGGTTCCAGGGAAGTGGTGAGTGAGTCACTCAGCAAGAGCGGCAAAAACCCCTTCCTGCTCTTGGCGAGCTCTTTTATTTTATTTTATTTTATTTTTTTATTTTAATCTATCTTTTGGAGGTCTGCAATTCCGGCTAGCTGAAATGAGAAGTCTTACCTGGTCTCTTTTTTTTGACAGGGCTAAACAGGGTTGTTTTGACAGATTTCATGGCTGCATATGAAATTTGACAAAACAACCCTGTTTAGCCCTGTCAAAAACCCTGCTTAAACAAAAACTCTTTCTTTTGACAGCTGTCAAAAGTCTATGTCATGTTCGTGAAAAGTGGGAGGGGTTGTAGATCTTACCTTTCCGGAGTACCTAAAGGCTTGGGGAAATGTAGAAAAGGTGGAGGGCAATGAGAACTGTTGGGGCAATACTTAAAAACTAGAGGATCACACTGCTGAGAGAGAGAGATGTACTCACCATCCCCATTTGCCTCAGGGCTTTGCTTTTCTCTTGACAGCTCACCATTTGGCAGCTGTCAAGTGAAAAGCAAAGTAACAAATTAACCTATTTGCAGCTTTGCTTTGTCAGTGTCCATGGATGTTGCCTCCTGTACTTTGACAGGAGATACTTACCAGGGCATTGACCGGGCAAGACTTTGCATTTCAGCGAGTCAGAGTTGTGCACCTTCAAAAGACCGACCAAAAAAAACAAAATAAAAAAATTATGAAAATATTTGCACACATTTCTGGCGCCTAAAAATTAAAAAGGGGATGAACCAGTGCCGCTTGGGCACTTTGGAGGGGCTGTTGCAGGGAGATATTGCGAAAAGGCTCCAAAAGGAAAACAAGTGGGGGGAAATGGTGGCTGAAAAGGGGTTGCGATCGGAGTGGGGAGAGGAGACAAGGCGGGTTCAGCCACCATGTCCCCTGGAATACTGGCGGGAGGACCGAGGGGGGAAGGAGGTGGGGACAACCCACAGTGAGCTTGATTGTGTGTCGGGCTGTATAAATTATTCACAGGGTGGGATGCTGTGTTGTGAGAATTTGCCTTACATCTTCACCATACACATGGTGTTCTAGGAAACCTTCTTCAGCATATTCAGACAAAGTACATTGCAGTGTGGCGTTGTCTCTGCCATATTCTAGGGCACTCTAATTACAGCCTTAAACTCAACAGTATCTTGTCCTAAAGCTAGTAATTCCAACTGCACAACCATCATCAGGTTGTTTATACAGGATCAGACAAAAATCTTTGTTGTCGCAGCAGAAAAACAGCCCTCTGTGAAAAACCTATTCCTGGCATATTCATTTCCCTGTGGTCTAAGAAAAATGTAAGCCCATAATAAGATTTCTGCAAGTTCATTTAGCCATTCAAATGTCCAATTTGTTTCTATGCTCTTGTTTTCTTAAGAGCTAGTGTAACATAGTGGTTACGAGAGGGAGCCAGGGAGCCCTCCGTTCGAATTTCACCTCATTAAGCAAGCCAGCATTTTTTTAAAAGCTTCAGTCCACTTTCAATATTGTGAACTGCCCAAAGAGCTTTGGCTACTGGGCAGTATAGAAATGTAATAAATTAATAATACAATATTGGGATAATAATACTGGCCTACTTTACAGGAGTGATGTAAAGACTGCAAAATAATACATCTGAAGTGCCTTGGGCACTCTCAAGTGTATATCAGTGTTTGGCATACTGTTCTGTACCCGAATTTTCTAGAGTTAAGCTGCGGTGACAGACAGCCTTCCATGACCTCAATTACATTAGAAGTCTACCCCCTCCATGTTTAAACTTCCAGAGGGCTAGCTACATTAGACTGTTGCAGCAAGAACAACAAGGAGTCATGTGGCACCTTCAAAACGATCACATTTATTATGGCATAAGCTTTTGTGGACTAGAGTCCATCAAACACAAATATGTATAAGGATTTCAAGATGCATATAGATCAAATGTCATTGATCATATGCTTGAACCCAAGCCACTACTCCTAGCAGACAGCAGCAGGCAAGTGCGTGTCAAGCATGTAATCCATTACCATATAGGTTTGATCACAGCGGTGGAAGCTGGTACATCCCCAGGAAGCCAGTATGTTTTATGGCTTTATCATCTAGGCCTGGTCTACATTGCAGTTTGTCAGCCCCAGAAATATATCACCCAACACAACACACAACACATTACAGGCTGCAAACTCACTGTCAGATTTACAGTGTAATGAAGAACAGAGATCTTTGATGCACGCACCCTTGTTCCCTCAAGTACTTCTCAGAGGGCAAATACGGTAAGTATTTTTTATAAATGTCAAAGTCCCTGAAAGCAACACAGCAAGTTTTCTTTTTTCTTTTTCTGGAGTGGGGATAAATTATTGCCAATAAACTCATACCAGCTGAGATCCAGCAACAGAGTTATCCCAGCACTGGGTAACATATCCCTATTCAGTTCAACATTTCTTGCTTATCATGCATCAAGTATGCTCAAGTGACTGTGTAATAATCCCAGGAAGCGAACAAGCTTTTCAAACCCATAACTATTCGAATCATTTAACAGGCAGAGGGATAGAAGAACAGACATGGCCTGAGATCAAAGGGAAGGATAGGAGGCAGGCTTGTGAGCTTTTGGTGAGGGGCATTAAGCCTTTTGAGGGAAGCTTCTCATTATGCTGTTCATTTAAAAACTATTTTGAGGACTATTATCTTACAAATAAAGAGCACCAGTAAATTATAACCTAAAACCACAAGAGATGTTATTAAGTTTCAAGTGCTTTCCAGTCATTCAGGAGATAAGCCTAACGTGGGTTTTGAGGCACACAGAGGTCACGGAAGAAAGAGCCTGCCGTGCCCCTTCCAGCACTCTCCCCAAGTTGGCCCCCTCTAGATGTGATGGACTGCAATGCCTATCACCTCCAGCCAGCACATCCATGCTGGCTGGGGATGCTGGGAGTTGTAGTCCAACACTTCTGGAGGGGACAGCTTGGGGGAAGCTGTCCCACGGTCTAAGGGAGGGATGCTGAATCTGTTTCAGCCCAAGGACCCAACTCCATGTAGGAGAAGTTTTCAGGGGTCGCATTCCAGGGGTGGATGGGGACATAGGCAAAGAGGCAGGGTGGACACCCCCACCCCCAATCATACACCAGCACATGTTAACTGAAAGCTCTTGCTGCCAGTCACTAAGCCTTAGCCCAGTGTTCTCCAACCTTGGGTCCCCAGATGTTTTTGGCCTACAACTCCCAGCATGCCCCAGCCAGCGTAGCTGGGAGTTGTAGGCCAAAAACATCTGGGGACCCAAGGTTGGAGAACACTGCCTTAGCCATTTCACTCTTTTAGAATGGGGTGGGGGGACCTGCACAAAAGCTGGGAAAACAGGAAACAACCTGTGTTTGGGGGAAGGGAGCATGAGGTTCTACACCCCTTTTCCAAGTTTTTTCAGACTACCTAACTCAGCTACAAGCTCCTTATGAAAGGCAGACAGACAGACCAGATGGCACAATAGAAAGCTTGTTCAGCTTTATTCAGAGGGTTACATCGATGAGGGACACAATGCTGTTTTCCATGTTTCCGGCATCATGAATCATAGCCTAGTTTGGAGAACAGGAGTCTCTTTCCAAGTTACACATTAAACCAGCATAGTGAGCTTGCAGGCAACAAACACAACTCTGCAAGGGTTAGCAAATGCTCCTCACTGATTAGCACACTTTTGGGCAAAACACATACGCAACCCATGCTAACGAAACTGACAGCTCAGAAGTTGAGAGAAGCATCTTTCCTAACCATCCCAAGTCATCCTGTCAGTTGCAACTTCTAAGTTCACTGGTTTTCCACGAAATGTCCCCGTTTCTCAACCTATAGATTCACCAACTCTGGATGGAAGTGGCATTTTGCAAGAACAGCTAGAGTAGCCTCTCATTAGCAGACAGCGCGTTCTCTTCTATGTAGGCAACCTCCAACTTAAAGCAAACTTTGATTATGACGGCAACAGAAATTTGTGCACTTGACAGAAATTATGGAAGTTGCAATCCAACACATCTGCAGGGCACCAGCTGGCAGAAGGCTGCTGTAAGGCCTTCACCAAGCAAGACGAGCAGCGTCTTAGTTTAGGACACTGTCTGGAGCTCATAGGCTGCAGCAAGCAGGGTCACCAGCAGCTCTGCTGAAGAAGCCAGCTTGCTTCATCGGGTTTTGTCTCTCTCCAGCAGCCATTCTATCAGGCTGGAGAGGAGGGAGAGACAGGAAGCAGGGCCACTCCAGTGGTTCAGCGGAGACGCCAGCCACTTTTGTTCCCTCTTGCTTTGAATCTTTCCATTCCAGTGGTCACGAACCATGACTCAGGATAAGGAGACCAACAGCATTCAGCTGCATAACAGCTGCATTACAGCTGGTTCTTATAAGACCCTTCCAATACTTAAGAATTGGTGCCTGGGTGTTTTTGTTTTCCTTTGCCTTCCCCATTTCTTTTGTGTCCCGTCTTTTTAGCCTCAGGGAAGGGGCTGTTTTGTTTTTATCTATCTGCCAGCTGCTCTGGGAAACTTTCTGGGCTGAAGAGTGGGGTATAAATGCTTCATATGAATAATCAAATAATATCAAATATAGTATAAATATATAGAAAAGAGATATAAATAGAGATGTGAAAGTCTAGGGGGAAACTGAAAAACAAACAAACACTGGAGGGGAAACAGAAAAATCTGGAAAAAAATAACATTCTCCCCGCCCCAATTTAAAAAAAAAAAACCCTTGGGGAAAAACATTTTTTTCTTGTGTGTGTCCCCCAACTATTTTTCAAGGGTTTTTTTCCCCTGGTCTTCACATTCCTAGATACAAATATAGTCCACCTGCCTACAAAAGATACCTAAATAAATAGGCTGCTTTCACATTGCCTACCCAATGCAATCTAGTAGTGAGAAAAGTGGTTCTGGATAGCAGAAATGGTCTCCAAGCTGCTCATAAAATGGAGCTGGGCCCCTCACTGCCAGGGAGAAGGGGATGGTTTTGTGTCCACTGAAATGTTGTTCCCAGGTGTTTTCACAGCTGAGAGAGAGGTGCATGATGAATCACGACTGGAGTGGGGGCTAAACCTGCCCCCCCCACTTGATACCATATTTTGAATGAGGGTCAGATATGGTCCCTTCTGTGATGCATCCAAGACTGTGGACAGGTTTACCTTGTCCTTTAGAAGTCCCTGGAGGCCACCCAGAACCAAACCTGTATGCAAATCTCTGTCCTGCATTCTATTTCTTAGTGTGATGACAAAGTGTCTTTTATACAAAACTTTATACAAATGCTGCCTTTATTTCAAGCAGGGTGCATACAAAGGGAGGACTTGAGGGGAGAACTCCCCTACTGGAATCCTATCCTTGGGGCCACCGAGTGTCAGAGGTTGAGGGCAGCTTTTGCCCTCATCACAACATTGCTCTGAAGTATAGTGCTTTATTTTATTAGCATTTATTTACTACATTTCTAGACTACCTAATAGGTAGAAGAGGGACAAACAACACCTCAAATAGGCAAACCAGAAAGGAGTTGACAACTCTGGTGCTGACTAATGGTAGAAACCTTTAATGCATAAACTCTTTCAGGAGCTAAATGGACAAAAGAATAAACTTACGGTACTTACAAGCGATTCCTAGACCTAGGAATTCCTATCCATTCACTGTTCAGGGTCAAATCCCCCTTTGCTTCAGAAAATGAACTGTATGTGCCTCTCAGCCATTCTTAGGTCTAAATTTGGGTTATCTAATTATATAGTATCTACTGTACAGTGTTGTACAAGGCAAGAGTGATGGAAGTTAATTGAAGAGTAACGGCATGAGATTTGATTGGCAACTTAAAGCAACATGGTGGACTCTCCAGAAGCAAATCGATTATCTCTCCTCAGTTGCAAGGGGCATACCGGTAGCTTCAGGAAAGTTTGGCTTATAGAAGCTGCAAGACTAGTATCCTTAATCCTAAACTGAATGTTCAGACCAGAGGTGTAAATTTTCTGGAAATGTTGAAGCCATGGAAAAAACCTTTCTGCTCCCTACCCCAATTTTTCAGTGGGGGAAAAGGAAATCTTGGGGGGGGGGGGAACTGAAATATATTCAATATTTACTTTCCTATCAAACCTGAACTTATTGCTTTGACATAAAATACATCACTTATAACTTAGTATACAAAAGTTTCCTATTTAGCATATTTATGAAATTTACAGAGCAATTTTATTACTTATTTAAATTTTTTTAGGCTGCCTTTTAGGGTAAAAACCAACCCACGGCAGCTTTTATAAAATAGTCCTAAGTGCATTTACTTAAAGATATGACCCGCTCTTAGGGAATGATCCTTAGGGACAATCCTAGACATTGTCTGAAGGGTCACAGGATAATTCGAATTCCCAGCTCTGAGGTCGGAGGCAGCACTCTGACCGTGGAACTGGAGCGCTGATCCCACTCCCTCACCCCCTCGCAGCTGGTGCGGAAAGAACCATGCCAGCTGCTCTACGAGGTTGCGAACGCGGTCTCAGGGAGGGGTTCCAGAGGATGGGGAGGGGAGATTGGGGCTGCCAGGATACGAGGTATCCTGTTGGTGCTCCAGCCCCCTTCCCTGCTAAAATGAGCCCTTCCCTCCAAAGCGCTCAGCCAAACAACCAAAAACGGCCATCTAGCTAAAATGCTGAGTAGGAGGTACGGGGAGGCAGAGATTGCCTCTGCCACGCCTCCCGCTCTGCACTGGATGCTCGTAGGCCTCCGAGTTCAGGGGCTTACGAGCATCGAGGACGCGATTGGTAGGACTGTGCCCTTATTTATTAAAATATTTTTAGGCTGCCTTTTAGGGTAAAAACCCACCCAAGGCAGCTTATATAAAATAATATTGTGTATGTTTACTTAAAGGTAAGACCCACTCTTACAACCACATAAGCACACATAGGATTACTCAAAAGTATAAATGCCTTAGTTTTAATTGTGAATATACCCAATACGAGAGAGAGAGAGAGAGAGAGAGAGAGAGAGAAACTGCTGCACCCTATGTTACCTAAACACATGTATCTTAGTTTTTGCTATTAGAGAAGCAGGAAAAAATAAACGTTGAAAATAGAAACCACAAGTTTCGTAGTGAGCAAAATCAAGTGCATTGTCTAGACGGTCTAGACCAGACTTCCCCAAACTGGCCACCTCCAGATGGCTTTTGCTGGCTGGGGATCCTGGGAGTTGTGGTTCAGCACACCTGGAGCGCACCAGCTTGGGGAAGGCTTGTCCAGACAGAAACATCCCAAAGTGTCACAATATTTAGGACTAGCAGAATATTTGGATATCAAGTTAAACATTAAAACAACACTGAACTCTACAGTATACACAATATAGATGGCCTTACATTTAAAAATGCCATATCATACATATTGAGTGAGTAAAACCTTATCTTAAAAAGCATTCCACTCATTCCAAAAGAGAAAAATATTTCACTGAAGTTTTTTTCTAGTGTTCCTCAAAATTTCCATTTTTTTTCCGATTGGAAAAATTGAAACAAGTCCTTTGGAAGAAACTGGAGGGAAAACTGTTTCCCCACCACATTTTTTCAGCCCCCCCCCCCCAGGCCTTCACATCTCTAGTTCAGACACAAATCTAGTTATGACTTAGGGTGCAATCCTATACATGTTTAGACAGAAAATAGTCTTACAATTCTCAGCATTCCCCAGCAAAACATGCTGCAGAATGCTGGGAATTATAGGACTTTTTTCTGTCTAAACATGCATAGGACTGCACCCTTAATTACACAACAAACCAGCACCATAGAGATCAAAGCCAGTGGGGTATCAGCAACTCCCAAGGAATTGTAGGCTGACTAATGGTTCAGTTCCACCAGTACCAGCTACTAGGGGAATCCCAGAACAGATTCCTTGCCAGTATTTGGAATGCCACAGAACATGCTCTCTACAGAGCTATTTATCATTATCTTCACAGTGCTAACATGTTTGAGGTGGGCGGCAATGTTTCTGCACTCGTGTACCAAGGTAGCAACAACATGATAAAACAGAGCCAACTGTAATAGCTAGGATTATGTAGGTAATCCAGAGAGCCAGTGTGGGGTAGTGGTTAGAGTGTTGGACTGGGACTTGGGAGATCCAGGTTCTAGTCTCCACTCAGCCATGAAGCTCACTGGGTGACTTTGGGCCAGTCACTGACTCTCAGCCTAACCTACCTCACAGGGTTGTTGTGAGGATAAAATGGAGAGGAGGAGGAGGATTATGTAAACTGCCTTGGGTTTCTTGCAGGAAAAAAGACAGGATATAAATATAATAAATACATAAATAAAGTAAATAAGGAGGATTTTGAAGATTTATAGTCATTGTTGCTGCTGTGAATTAATATATTACTATCTGCATTGGGCCTCTTGGATAGGACAGTCACCCAAGTCCCCCTTTGCAAAAAACTAACAAACAAAAGCAGATCAACATGTGTACGCAGCATGCTTTTTAGAATGATTACACTGAATCAGGTATGCTTGAAAAAAGTGGTGTGGTACAGATACATGGATCCGTGCTTTACAAAGTGAAGGCTACACAGCTGCCACATGGCATTACCTCAACAGACTCAGTAAACATGGTTTTCAAAGTTCTTTTTGAGGAACCTTGGAGGGGCGGGGCCCTCAGAAGCTGATTAGGGGTTCCTCAATGAGAAGCTCAGTAAAGGTTTCCACAAAGGACAACTTCTCCACTATTACCTATCTTCCCCTGTAAAGTGCAGCTACATTCTAGGCCAGGGGTGGCGAAACTGTGGGCTTCCAGATGCTGTTGGACTACAACTCCCAGCAATCCTGACCACTGGCCATGTTGACTGGAGCTGATGGGAACTGGACTCCAACAACATCTGGAGAGCCACAGTTTTCCCACCCATATTGCAGGTGTTGCTAGTACCTGTGCGAACTGCGTATGTGCATTTAGAATGTGCTCTAGAAACCTGTGGCAGACATACACACTGGGTTCAGACAACATGATAACCCACACTCAAGGGCTGAGTATGGGTTGAGTGTGGGTTGTTGTTGAACCGTGGGTTATTGTGTTGTCTGAACCCAGCTGCGCTAACAAGCCAAGGCTTGTTAACCACGAACAACCCATGAAGAAAACCCATGGTTTGTTGTTATGTTGTGAACTGTGGGTTGTTTACCATGGTTTTTTTTATCTTGTGTTGTCTGAACCCAGACATAGGCTTTCCTTAGAAGACAAATCAATGTGGACAGAGATTGCTAAAGGTAGGCAGTTTGAAGACCAGCATACTGCTAAAATTTATGACTGGGTTTTTAAAACAACCGTCATGTTAAAGCAGGGGTGGGCAACTTGTGGCCCTAGAGCCACATGCAGCCCCCGGCCTAATTTCACATAGACCTCAACCTGATTTCGAAAGTCCTCTGCCAAGATCTGTGCCTTCCCTGGCAGCCAGACAGACAGGAAGGGAGAGGAAAGGGGTGACCCGCTGTGCCTGCCTACCACTGGCTTTGGCCCCCCACTCATCACCAACTTGCGGCCCCCAACAGATTACCTTCTGCAGAAAAAAAGGTTGCCCACTCCTGTCTTAAAGGGTCAGTCCCACATCACCTTTATCTTATTTATTTCATTTCATTTAATTTATTTACAGTATTTCTATGCCACCCCAGCGCCAATGTTCTCTGGGCAGCAGACATAAAAATTGTAAAAATTGCAATTGAAAAACAAACAATAAATACACAATTGCAATATAAAAACAGCACAGCAAGGATAAGTCAATAAAATCAACACAGATATGTCTTTTGACTCTTTAAAAGCTAGAAAAACCTCTTTAAATGCCCTAAAATGCCCCTTAAATAGCCTGGGACAATGAAAAAGAAATCTCGCCTGGCACGAAAAAAGAATAGGAAGCACGTGCCAGGTAAGCCCTTCTTGGGAGGAGATTGCACAATCTGGATGCTATCACTGAGAAGGTCCTCTCCCTCGTAGCCACCCTCTGGATCTAAGTTGGTGGTGGCACTTGGAAAAGGCCCTCCACTTACGACCTCAAGGTCCAGGCAGGTAAATATGGGAGGTGATCCATCAGGTAACCTGGTCCCAAGCTCCTCGGGGTACAGTGGCTAAGATCCACAAATAAGCTCCATGGTACACAGGGAAATATAGTAAGCATCAGATCTGACAAGTTCCAACCAACTGTCCTGTTCCAGTAGATCAGGCACCCATTTAGAATTCAGGAGACTAGCAGGAACTGTTGAGTGCAAAACCAAGTGTGACCACCATAGATATAACCAGGTACCGCAGTTTTCGCTCCATAAGACGCACCGGACCATAAGACGCACTTACTGTATGCTACAAAAAAAAAATTTAAAAAAAAAAATCAGGCTGAGAGGCGGGGGCTTCCCCGCCCCACCCAGGAGGTCCTCCGCGCTTCCGATCCAAGCAGGGAGAAAGTAATATATATATATATATATTATATATTTACTATATTCACTCCATAGGAACGCACAGACATTTCCACCTAGTTTTTTTGGGGGGTAAAGTGCGTCTTATGGAGCGAAAAATACGGTAATCTATTTACTTTGTTATCATGTCTCTTAAATTGGGTTTTTACTTAAATCACAGTTTGAGATTTTCCCCAAATTACACAGCATTTCATATTCATTCTGATGATAAAGTAATGAAATCTATGCATCTCAGGAGTTATTAATTAAGAATTAGTGTGTGGGATAGAAGAGACCAAAAGAGTGGTATTTGATTGAAGTTTCTCTGGGCTTCTAAAATTTTAAGATAAAGGATACTTACTGCATACCTTTTTTCAAAATACTGTTGACTCGCAAACAACCATTACGTTTAACTCAGAGTTCTGCTCATTAAAGCTACTCCATACCAATTCATCTGAAAACACACCTACCAACTACTACAGCAAATATATACAGTTGCAGCAACAAATGCAAGGGGCCACAGCTGGTGGGTTTCAGTAATGGAAGACCATATGCCTGCATTTCCAGCAGACCTCAAAAACACTTCTTCATAGCCCAGTGTTCTCCAACCTTGGGCCCCCAAATGTTTTTGGCCTACAACTTCCAGCATGCCTCAGCCAGCTTAGCTAGCTGGGGCATACTGGGAGTTGTAGGTCAAAAACATCTGGGGGCCCAAGGTTGGAGAACACTGTCATAGCCAGTCAGTGTTGTTTAAAAACCCTGGAAGTCTTCATCCAGGACCTTCTAACACAGTTATCAGGCCTGGTTCAAACCACACACATACCGCTATGCCAGACTAGAAGACCCTGACTAAATTCTGTTGTGCAGTGAACAATCTGTACAAAGCTCATTCCAGAATCAAGCCCAAGAAGTGTGAGGCGCTCAACAGCTGTAGTTCATGCAACAAGTTATATGTATAAAAAATTAAGGACCAGGAAGCAAAAGGAGTGCCCCAGCAGGAGGGCCAATGGAAGAGCAAAAGGCAACTGCAGTAACTATGAAGAGATGGTGCATACCACCTCTTTTCTCCTACCTGAACTCCCTGACCTTTTCTGATGGAGCTGCTATATCTGAGCCCTCCTCTTCTTACAGGTGGATTTTCTAGTATCTCAATCTCACACCAGCTAGCTAGGGCTTAGCGCAAGCAACGGCCAGTTTTCCCACCCCCAATAAACCATGGTTTATTGCAACCTTCCCCGATCTGCTGCTTCAGTGTGTTGGACGACTCCCATTATCCCCAGCCAGTGTGGCCACTGCCATGACAACTGGGAAGATGGAATTGTAGTCCAACCCGTTTGGAAGGCACTGGGTTGGGGAAGGCAGGTTTAAAGGATTGAGAATGAGCATTGTGCCCACACGTTCCCTCCTCTTTCTTGTGTACCGCAATGGAAAAAGCCCTGGATTTGTTAAACCACAGTTTCCCATTACAAACATTGAAACAGTACTATAATCTCTAACAGGAAACTGTGGTTTAAGAAAACTCAGGATATTTTCTATTACAGCACACAAGAGACGGGAGGAGTGGAGGAACCACGCAGGCACAATATGTAACTGGGTTTTTGGGAGGTTACAGCTGACAGTTTGCTGAGGTATACTGCATCCCCCTCTGAAATGAGTGTACAGTGTAACTAAACATTTCCTGATCCAGCAAATACTATCGCCACACAGAGACAGGTTTTCCCATGTGGATCAGCTGCACTTTATGAGTAAAAAGCTTGATACCTATACAGGTACCTGTAACCCTGCAACCTGATTAACACATGCATAAATTACGGTATGTACTGGCTTTATTAAGCACATTTTATCTGAGGACACAGCAGCATGTAGCACCCTTCAGCAGGCCAGAGCAACATTTTTTTGGCCCAAGGTTTTTTAATTCCCGGGATTACACCTCTTAAACTGAAACAACGAACTGAAGTGAGAAGGATTGTAGCTCAGTGGCAGAGCACATGCTTTGCTTGCAGAAGGTCCCGGGTTCAATCCTGGTAGGGCTAGAAAAAACCCTGTCTGAAACCCTGGAGTGTCACTGCCAATCAGCGTTGACAATACTGAGCTAGACAGTCCAATGGCCTGACCCTGTATAAGGCAGCTTTCTATGTTCCTATGAACATTTATAAACACCCATATTTCTTACAAAGCACACCCAAAGGTCACATGCATTTCACATTACTTAAAGTTTAAGTCTTAAACCAATTCTACACATGTTTTTGTAATACAACCATGAGGCAGTATGCCTATGTACACCAGTTGCTGGGGAACATGGGCGGGAGGGTGCTGCTGCACTCATGTCCTGCTTGTGGGATCCCATGGGCAGCTGGTTGGCCACTGTGTGAACAGAATGCTGGACTAGATGGACCCTTGGTCTGATCCAGCAGGGCTCTTCTTATGTTCTTAACCATAACAAATAGAAAAGCTGACTTAACCAGTATCACCAGGTGTGCACAATGTGAAAGTCTGGTAACACAAACCTACTACAGAAACCAAGACAAGAGTATAACAAATTCTTTAGTGAGCTATGGTTTGTTCTATTGATGAAATTTGTTCCTGCCTTTCCTACAAGAAGCTTACAGTGGTGGATACGGTTATTTCATTTTATCTTTACAACAGTCCTGTGAGGTAGGATAGGCCGAGAAATATTGATTGGCACAAAATTACCCAGCATTAGGCAGGATTTGAACTCGCATATCCTGGACCAGGTCCAACACTCTTATCTACTATGCTGCACTGGCTCTCTCCAATCATGCAATCTTTGTCAATCAAACATAATTTTCTGCCAGATCTCCAAGGTAAACAAGTAAACAACAACATGAATCAATCCTCCCCCTCACTGAAAAATCCTCCAGTTATGACTATCAGCTCTCAAATCACTTCAAAAACTGCTTCAGTTTCCTCTTCCAGAAGGGATTACTGCATTAATGTTCCAAGATTCACTCAAATATGTATGCGGACTAAAATATTTGCCTGTAAGACGACTCTATACCTTTCAGGAATCCTGCTTCCAACAAGGCTAAATGCCACTTGTTCTGAGCAATAGCCATGTGATTTCTGAGGGTGTTGCTAAACATGCTAGAATTACAAGAGGAGGAAGGGCCAAAGTAAAGCATAAACAAAACATGACCCTGTTTAAGGGCACCCAGAGAGGCTTGTATGTGAAAACTAAGAGCCATTTGACAAGTAATGCAGAATTAGATGGTGTAATTAGGTGGTGGATGATACCACTTCAGAAGACTTTAGGATGAAACTTTAATACTTCCAACACATTTAAAATCCTTCCAGGGTTGTAAGTTAGCACATCACAGAGAGAGCTATATGCTACATCTCTCACTAAGATGCTAACTTACTATATGCCGGGAGCTTTTAATATGGGGGAGGTCAAAATATGGCCTCATATCTTCAGCCTGCTGAAGTGGTACAATCCAGAATTTTACCTCCTCAGTCTGCCACTTCATTCTGTGTGATGTGTAAAATGGCTCTCAAAACTCTCCTTCCTTTCACTCATCATGCTCCCAACACAACAAATGTGAAGTTTATTTCAGCTTAAATCTTCTTCCCATGTTTCAGAACAACATGGGAAGAAGAGTCCCTTTGTAAGGGTCCACCCCTCTTCTCATCACTTCTCATTATAAGTAAGATACTGACAAAGGCACCAAAGCACTTACCCAAGGTGAATTCCCATTGTTCATTCCCAAGAGATCGCTCGGGAACCACTTCCAGATCTAGCATTGGCCCAGGCAGAGGAACGGCCCAGTTATCACACAGCCGGTTCACAATGTTACTGTAGTTGGACCTGAACAGGGAGAGAACACACACCCAAGCTTAAGTGTCATCCTTCTAATCCAAGGTCATAACCCAAAGCAACACGTAAACACTCCCTCTTGCTCAAACGCCTACAAGGAAAACCACTGCTCCTCAGGGCTGGCCTTACAGTTATTGTTAATAATGTTATGAATAATAATACATCGTCCTGCCTCCCCTTTGCCTGTGTGATCCACATCGTAATTACCTCTCATTTACACTACTATCAAGTGTTCTATGTGGGACTGCCTTTGAAAAGTGTTCAAAAAATACATCTAGTGAGAAATGTGGATGCCAGATTGTTGACTGGTGTGTGTTTTAGACCACCAGTCTTGGACCAACTGCACTGGCTACTGTTTGTTTCCAAGCCCAATTCACGGTGCTGGTTTTGACCTATAAAGTTCTAAATGGCTTGGGGCTAGGATATCCGAAAACCGACTCCTCCCATATGAGCCTGCATGTACTTTGTGATCTTCATCAAAGGCTCTGTTGTACCACCAAAAGAGGCTCTACAATACAGGGCCTTTTCTGAAGCAGTACCCCAATTTTGGAATTCCCTCTCAAAGGAGGTCAGGTTGGCTTCATCCCTATTGGGCTTAGACAGGCAGTGAAAAAACTGTATTGTTTTGCCAGGCCTTTGGCTTGTAAAATTGCTTTGGCCTGTTTTAAAGGACATTTTGGTTTGGGTTTTATTTTATGTCATTGTACATCACTCTGAGAGCCCTGGTGGGCAAAAACGTGATTCATAAATACTTTTAATAAACAAATAATAATAAATAGGTATGTTCAGCAAGCCTGTTAAAAGGATTCCTCAACCCCATAAACATTCAAAGCTTTAAGCACACACACACACACACACACACACACACACACACAAGCATTGGCAGGATCAGGCTACTTTAGGCTTGTATCTTTCCCTCCGATCATGCTCACTTTGACGCTACATCCATATTCAACAACAGATATACAGGATAAGTGCTCAGAGAACTGATAGGCATGCAAGCTGGCCTGTTTTCACCCCGCCTTGTCCCTCTGCCAGGAACAATAGTGAGTTATACTGATTCCCTTACTGCCAAACCTTGGGATAGTCCTCCTCCCTCACCATAATGAGCGTATTGGAGAGCGTATTGGAGAGGAGAAGGCTTCCTCTGGAGGAAATCCAAATACTTTTGAAATACACCTATTGTTCTTAAAACACTCAACAAGGTATAAAGGGCAAATGAACATACCATCCTCTCCTTAAAAACACTCTGCCCCCATAGTAGTAATCCCTGGTGACACGCACCCTACCTCAGCCCAGAAGAATTATCTCAAAGCAGGGTCAGCCACAAGGAGTCATCATTAGGGACCAAACACACCTACACCCATATATATGGGCCCAAACTCCAGGACACACCTCCCCACATCCATATTATCCAGAATAGGCATTCTGGGAGGCAAATAACCTTTCAGCTATAAGACATATGCAGGACAGTCTCTTTCCGCTGCCTCAGACAAGAGATCCCCCTGCTTGGGGTGGTGGTGGTTTAAAACCCCTGGAAATGTGTGTCCCTCTCCCCATTATGAGCAAGCAATTCACCCCTCACATAGAGTGCGCTTGTGCATGCCCACACACACAGTCCAAGAGAGATGTGCTCTGCCCAGATGACCAGAGAAAAGGCTCACGACCCCCACAGTCTCTCATGAACATCAAGCCCCCAGCCATGAGCAAAAATTACTGGGGGCGGGGCGGGCGGCGTCTACGTCAAGCCCTACCAGCCCATGCAGCAACTCCCTGCAATAGAAACTCTGCACCAAAAACTTTACTTCCTCCCCCCCCCCCCACATAACCATGAGACACAAGCAGGAGAGGAAGACCCCGCCAAATAAGAGAAACTGCAGCTATTAGGGGAAGAAGTTTTCATCCTCAATAAGGCTCTCTTTCCCCCTTTCTCCCTAATTGCAAGTGCAAATAATTATTTCCCAATGGGCTGCAAAAAGAAAAAGAAAAGAAAAGGCAAAGTCACCCAGGCCAGGGAGATTCCTCAGGAACCGACCCCCCCCCCCAAAGTATTTCACCCTCTGCTCACTCACCGCCCCCCCCCAGCACAGACCTTCAGGGCTAACACATCTCCCCCTATGCAGAACAAGCAAGGCAACCAGGCGACCCACCCTCTGCCCCCTCAAATAATACTCCTATCTTCCTGGGGACCAGCAGCTCAGCTGACACCCTTTCCCGTGCATACATGTTATATCACACAACCCTTGGAGACAATTTACTTGCACCCCAAACATACCAAAAACGTACCCCTTCCCAATTCCAACTTGGGAGGACCACCGCCCCTTAGGAGTAAACACCAGCAACCCTCCTGCAAACCTTATGGGGGTGTGTGTGATACCCTGCCTCATTCCCCCCCCCCAGAACAACAGCAATCTCCCCTCCTCAGATGTAAAGGGGGGGGAGAGAGGAAGGAGCCCCCTTTGCCCCTCTTCAGCAGTAGAAATTTCCCCAAGCCCCCCCATCTCCCACCCTCAAATAGCCACCAAGCACAGTAATAAGGGAGAGATTCTCTACCCCACCCCAGAGACCATGTTTTTTCGGGGGGGGGGCACGCACACTCTCAGCCCTTCCCCCCTCCCTCGGGATGGTCTCTGGGAGGGGAGGGAAGAGATTATTGTGCCCCCCTTACAAAAACAACAAAAAGCATTGGGGGGGGGGAGAAGAGAAAGCGATGAGGAGAAATTCTCCCCCAACTGCAGAAAAGCAGCCTCTCCTCTCTTCACCTCCCCTCTCCCCAGTTACAAAGTGGTCCACAAAGAAGAGCCCCCCCCCCAATGACAGGCACCCCACTCCCCTCACGCACCCTCAAGCCATTCCCCCCTCCCCCCAAAAGAGAGGAGCCGCGGGGGGCCCGTTCCTCTCGCTCGCTCTCTGGGGGCGTCGGAGGGCCCCCACCGGGGGGGAGGGGGCTTGCGGGGCCGCGACTCACCTCACTTGCGGCTGCTGTAAAAAGAGGAGCGCGAGGGAGCAGTGCCGTTTGCAGCCGCGGCGGCCGTCAGGCGAGGAGGAGGGACGAGGAGGGAGGAGGAGGAGGAGAGGAGGAGGAGGAGGCCGGCTCCGGGGGAGGGGGCGCGCGCGCGAGAGAGAGAGGCGGAGCCTGGCAACCGGCCTGCGCCCAGCGAGAGGTGCCGGGGCTCACGCCTCCCGCTCGCTTCTCCCCTTCTCTTGATTTTCGCCCACCCCTGGGGAAGGGGAAAGGGGGAGGCGCTCTGCACGCGCTCAGAGGCTGCGCCCCACCCCGCCTCCGTTTTTTTCTCGGCGCGGGGGCAGCTCCTTCCCGCTTGGCTTGCTTTCCTCCTCTCTCTTCTCCCCCCACCCTGTTCGCCGAGCCGGGGGTGGGAAGGCGCTCTGCACGCGCTCAGAGGCTGCGCCCTCATCCACCCCAAACCCCCCCCCCGGTGCCGCCTTCGTGGTTTTCTGTCGCGTGCCAAGGCTCAAGTCGGCCCCTTCCCCCCCCGCTTCACTTCTTTCTCCCCTGCTCTCGCTCTCTCCCTCCTGTTCCAAATTTCGATGGAGGGGGAACGCGCTCTGCACGCGCTTAGAGGTGCCCGACCCTTGGGTTGTTTTCCCTTGGGTGCGAGGCTCAAGTCAGTCCCTCTTGTCTTCCTTCTTTAACTTCTTTCTCTCTCCCCCTCTCCCGCCTGTTCCAAATTTCAATGATGGGGGAGTGCGCTCTGCAACGCTCAGAGGCGCCCAACCCATCTTTGTTGTTTCCCCTCTGGTGCCAAGGCTCAGATCAGCACATCATCTCTCCCTCCCTCCTGCTCCAAATCTCAGTGGTGGTGGTGGTGGGGGGGAAGGCACTCTGCACATGCTCAGAGGCATCCCCCTCATTTTCATTGTTTTACTTATTAATGCACAATAGGTGCCCACGCCAGCCCATTTCCCTCCCTGCCTTGCTTAGTCTCTCTCACCAGTCTCTCCGGTGGTGTGCATGAGCTCAGAGACACGCCTGCCTTATGTATTGTTTTCTCAGTTCTTCTGAGCTGCCAGGGTCGAGCCAGCCCCACTCTTCTCCCCTCTTTCACCCCATGCACTTGTCTTGAAGGTGGGAAGAAAGAAAGGCATTGTGTACCCAATACTCAGAGGCATCCCACCACTTTCCTTGTTTTACTTAGGGCACAAGAGGTGTGGGGCTTGAGAGAGCTCCACACTTCTCTCTCTCATCCCCCATCCCAGAATCTCAGAAATGTGAGGAGGGAAGTGCACTTTGCATGCACTCAGAGGGTGCATCTTTCTCAATGGACAAGGTCCCAGTCAGCCCTCCTATTCACAGCCTTCTTCACTGCCGCTCTGTCTCAGAAATGTACAAGGTCATCTGCACATGCTCAGAAGCAGTGCCGGCTCCAGGTTTTGGAGGGCCCTTGGGCAAGACACCCTCCAGGGACCGGCCCTCAGTGAGTCTACCATGGTCACTGCCATGGTCATCAGCTGCTAGTGCTCCTCCTCCTCTTTCCGATCATTGCTACCCCTTGCTGGCTTGACAGCAGAGATCCAGGGAGCAAGTCGGCCTTGGCATCTCCTGCTCTGCTCCTCCTCCTCCTCACCGCTGCCACTTTGAGGCAGGCGAAAAAGCAGGTTGCAACGGGGGAGGGGAGGAGCAACTCCGGGGGCTTCTTGGCGGTGGGCCCCTCCAGGGTGTGGGTCCTTGGCAGGTGCCCAACCAGTGTGGCGTAGTGGTGAGAGTGTTGGACTGGGACTCGGGAGATCCGGGTTCTTCTAGTCCCCGCTCGGCCATGAAACTCACTGGGTGACTTTGGGCCAGTCACTGACTCTCAGCCTAACCTACCTCACAGGGTTGTTGTGAGGATAAAATGGAGAGGAGGAGGAGGATTATGTAAGCCACCTTGAGTTCCTTGCAGGAAAAAAGGCGGGGTATAAATGTAATTAATAAATGCCTACCTTTGATGCTAGCCATGCTCAGAAGCAAGGGTGCATATCTTTTCTTATTTTTATTATCCTCATTATTTTCTTATCTTGTACAGAGTCATCACAGGGCTGCAAAAACTTACACCGGGGGGGGGGGGGCGGCGGCGGGGGGCAGGTCTGTGGGGGCCAACTGATTCTCCTTGGTTTAGATCCGGGGTGGGCAGAAGGTGGCAAACGGTGGGTGAAGAAGAGTCCCTCAGGACAAGGCCTCTGCGGGGTGGTGGTGGTAGACTGGACTGAAAGCATTTGGGGAGTGGATTAGGCCCCGGGGCCTCCAGCTGCTGATCCCTAGCCTACCCCACGCTTTTCATGGATTTGGGAGAGCAGGCCGTTGTCTCCAGATCCTCTGCGCCGCAATGAAACGGTCTCTGAGGAGCCTCAACCCATTTTATCTTTTCGCTGCTGCTGCTGCTGCAGAGTAACGCTGCTTCCAAAGAGGCCCATTAAAGATTCCAAAAATTCCAAAGAGGCCCATTAAAAACACACACGCACAGAGCCAAAGATGTGTAGATGTTTGATTTGTTGGTTCTGCACACGGGCACCTTTTTAATTCCCCCCCTCATACAAGGTGAAGGAACCCTTATAACGGCATCGTTGCAATGCTGCCATTAGCGAGGGTGATCACACAACTCTTAACTTGACCAAAGAAACGGCGCTGACCCCTTGTCATGTTGTGTGAACCTGTCATGGCTTCTTTGGGGTGCTTATAAGCCCAGCATCTGGGCTTACCATGTCATCCGAACCCAGACAACACAACAAGCCCAGGGGTAGCCCAAACCGCCACAGAGCCGCCTGGCAAGAGTGGGGAAGGGCTTGCTGCTCTTGCCAAGCAGCTCTGGGTGGGCACCGAGGAGCCGCCCCCGGGGGGGGGGTCAAAGCGGCACTTGGGGATGGCTGTCCGAGGCTGCCCCCAACCTGCACCACTGCCAGCCAAAAAGTGTCCAGGAGCACCACATTGGAGATCCCCAGCTGTAACGTGGCCTGTGATTTAACATGTAATGCTGAACACTGATATGCCTGAGATGATTCTTTTTTCTGAATTAAATGTGGAAGCCCACTTCACCCTGGCCTGAGAGCCCGCCCCCAAAGTTTGCTCTTAGAGTTGGAAAGAGTAAGGATTACCTGCACACTACTGAGTCATGCAGAGAGGCAAAGAACCGTGCAATGGGAGAGGCCTGAGTGGTCCAATCGCACCCAGTGCAGAGATGAAATGTCTCGCCCCGTGCAGAGGCAGATGGGGAGGCGAGGGCAGGCCTGTGAATCACACAGCGTTGCAGTGAGCAGTCTTTCTCTGGTGGATGTATGAATAAATAAATACTGCAATTGATGATCTAAAATGGGAAGGACGACTGAATTTTAACCACAGCTCAGCTGTCAAAACTATCTTATTTATTTATTATATTTATACCCCACCTTTTTTCCTCTCGCAAGGAACCCAAGGCGGCTTACAGAATCCTCCTCCTCCTCCTCCATTTTATCCTCACAACAACCCTGTGAGGTAGGCTAGGCTGAGAGTCAGTGACTGGCCCAAAGTCACCCAGTGAGCTTCATGGCCAAGCGGGGACTAGAACCCAGATCTCCCAAGTCCCAGTCCAGCACTCTAACCACTACGCCACACTGGCTCTTCGGTTGCTGGCTTGAGACTTCTCAGTGCCTTTGCATGTATCTGTCCTTCTCTAGCAGGAAAATCTTGCCCACTTCTGTTTTGCCCACATATTCAGTGTTCATTTCCCCATAGGCTTAGTTAGTAGTCTGTTAGTGTTGATATACAGGATTGGCATTCATAGTTGCCTCTGATGTATCTGTTTTATTGATTTGTGCTTGCGTCGTAATGATCCATAGCAAACGCAATCAAATCCTGTTCTGTTCTCTCCTGTAGGGATTTTAATATTATCCAGGTTAAATTCATCACTGGGGGGAGAAGAGAAGGATCCACTTCAGCAGGATTGGGATCGTGATGCTGGCAGATTTAACCCTCCCCCCATGCTGTTTTCCTGATTAAAATCACGCCTTCCTAAACTACGTATTTGTTCTGTGGGGCAACACATCCAGGTGCCGATTAGACAGAGAAGTCAAGCTAGGTATCCAAGCAAGAAAGTTCCAGATCAATGTAATGGCAATTAGAGGGTGACAGGCATGAGCTTGTCACTCATTAACCCTTGCATGCCCTTTCCAATAGCTATAAACCCCCTAGAGCAGGGCTCTCCAACCTTGGGTCTCCAGATGTTGCTGGCCTACAGCTCCCAGAATCCCTTGCCATTAGCCATGCTGGCCGGGTATGCTGGGAGCCGTAGGCCAGCAACATCTGGGGACCCAAACTTGGAGAGCCCTGCCCTAGAGTAATCGGGCAAGTCATTTATAGGTGGGTTGTTCTCTTTTTAATTTGAACTGTGGTACGCAGTGGGCCTGCAAAAATCTACTGGTGCTCATTAGAGACAGCACAAGCGCTCAGCTCTAGAGAAGGGGTGCTTCTGCACCAACAGGGCTTGCCTAAAATTGCACAGGTGCCCTCCTGCCACACACCAGCATGACCCCAGGAGAATGGATCACTGCAGAATATTGCCAGGTGTTGGAACGAAGGTAAGAACTGCCCTGGTGCATCAAACCGCAGTCCATTTTGTCCAGAATTCTGTTCCCCAAAGCAGCCAAACAGGTACTTCTGGGTGCTCACAAGCAGGTGGTAGAAGTTTTGTTATTTGGTCCCACCATTGAGTGTTGAGGTACACTGCCTATGTACGTGGAGGCTCCATTTAACTATCAGTGGCTAGTAGCTGCTGATAGATGCATCTCCCTATGGATTTGTCTACTCACCTTAAAACCATCAAAGGTGCTTGATTCACTCCCATCTTGTGGCAGCAAGTTCCATAAGATCAGAATGTAGATGAATTTTGTTTTTTTGTTTCTTTCTCTATCTTGTGACGATGGAATGGACTAGAGACTTGTGAATATCTACCAAACAGACAATCTAGCAGTTTTCAAAGTGTCTCCTAAGAATATGGCAGTATCCATGATGATCCACATGCACTTGGGATGACTCTGGGACACCTCAGCAGGACCTGGTTTCTGATCTCTGACCCTCTTTTGGGGAGGGGGGGTTAAGTCAAGGAAATGCAAAATGGCACATCATCCAGCATTTCTCAAAATGCACACACAATTTTTCCTCCTGCATGTATACATGTGCAAAGTTTGAAAAGGAAAAAAGGGAGAGCTAGGCTGAGAAAGAGAGTGACTGACCCAAGGTCACCTGGTAAGCTTCACAGCTGAGTGAGGATTTGAACTCAGATCTCTCCAGTCCAACACACTGAACACTGCCCCACACTGACTCTCTCCTTCTAGTTGGTCTTTTCATATGCCCCCCTCCCTTGCCAGTTACATGGCACACCTGGAGGTGAGGCAAGGATGGAACAGCATAAGAGCATAAGAAGAGCCCTGCTGGATCAGGCCAAGGGTCCATCCAATCCAGCATTCTGTTCACACAGGTGCCCACGGGATCCCACAAGCAGGACATGAGTGCAACAGCACCCTCCCACCCATGTTCCCCAGCAACTGGTGTACATAGGCATACTGCCTCTGATACTGGAGGAAGCATAGAGCCATCAGGACTGGTAGCCACTGACAGCTTCATCCTCCATGAATTTGTCCAATCCCCCTTTAAAGCCCTCCAAATTGGTGACCATCACAACATCTTGTGGAAGTGAATTCCATAGTTGAACTCTGTGCTGTGTGAAGAAGTCCTTCCTTTGATCTGCCCTGAATCTCGCACCAATCAGCTTCATGGGATGACCCCTTTGGGTTCTAGTATTATGAGAGAGGGAGAAAAACGTCTCTCTGTCCACAGCTTTGCCTCCCACTTAATTGTCATTGAACCATGAGTTGCTGAAATGTGGGTTATCGTGTTGTCTGAACCCAGCTGCACTAACAAACCATGGTGAACAACCCACCCACAGTTCACAACCCAACAACAAACCACGGGTTCTCTTCATGGGTTGTTCATGGTTAACAAGCCATGGCTTGTTAGCGCAGCTGGGTTCAGACAACACGATAACCCACATTTCAACAACAACCCATACTCAACCTATATCCAACCCTTGAGTATGGGTTATCGTGTTGTCTGAACCCAGTCAGTGACTCTTACTTTGAGACAGAAATCTTTGCTAAGGATGTTTTTCCTAGTGCTTCACAGCACTAGTTTTTTCACACTGGTGTCATGGAACTGATTTCCCACATTTTGCTTGTTTTTGCGGTATCTTCCTAGATCTCTCCAGGGATATGGCAGGAAAGACCAGAAGGAGCTGGGGGTGATGGGAGTTTTGCTGAAACATTCCAAAATAATAAAAGAAAAACAAAGAGCCCATTTGTGTGTTTCGAATGGGAGTGGATGGGAAAGAACATCTTGCTCTAGGGAAGCTCTTATAATACTTTGCCATTTCTTCCTTGAGTTTGTGGTACAACTTTATGCTGAGAACTTTGCTAAGTATAAACAAGATTTTCCATGGGGATAAATTGAGAATTAAGCCTGACCCGAAGAAAGCTCCCATTAGGCCTTGCTTCCACTGGGTTTTGGACAGTGGGCAGTGATTATTTTGGGCATATGAAATGCATGTTTGGCTTGGGTTGCCACCTTTCTTTTCTGACACTGCTCCTGTGCCTTAAACAGCAGCTTGGCAAATAGGAATACATTAATCAATTATATTTATACCCCACCTTATCATACAAAAATGGCAAGGTGGCAAATTGAAGTGGTGAAGTCTCTCTCGTCACTTATCTCCATGCTGGGAACAGCTTCATCAGCTCAAGGTCCGTGTGTTATGCTGCTCTTAAAGGCACAGGAGAAGTAAAAAAAAAAGAGGGGGCAACCCAAACATCTGGTCTGCTGCCTGCATTCGTTGACTAACATCTGGGAATGTGTGCAGGCATGGCTCTGAAAGCTGAACTAGTTTAAAGAGGGGGGTGTTTCCTTGCTGCAAACCCGAAATCCCTTTGAAAATGTGAAAGGAAAACCATTTGGAAAACCCCAGAGAGGAAATGCACTGCCAAAAGAAGATGTGGACGTGGATTTGCATGAAATGTGCGCATGCTAATTTATATGCATAGACAGAAATGTTAAAATAATGACTACACTTTAAATAGAAATAGTGGGGAAGACTGGGAACCCGTGCGCCTGCTCCCTCTGCTGTTTCAGGCCCAGCTCTTCATTCTGATGGCTCTTTATACCGGAGTTGGATTGGCCAGCCCTTTAAACAGAGATGGCCTCCAAACAGAGAACTGTTCTCTGATTGCCCTTCAGATAGAGCAGTGTCCTTCAACCTTGGGTCCCCAGATGTTTTTGGCCTACAACTCCCAGCATGACCCAGCCAGCGTAGCATAGCTGGCTGCCAGTAACATGAGCCTTAGGAGAGGCATCTCTACCTTTTAGAACAGGGATAAAACTGCACAAAACCACACAACAATTGTTAGCTGGGGGAAAGGGGGGGGGCAATCTAGCCCTCTGAGATAGCATAGCTGAGGTAGCATAGCTGGCTGGGGCATGCTGGGAGTTGTAGGCTAAAAACATCTGGGGACCCAAGGCTGGAGAACACTAGGCTAAAGAGAACGTAGAGAAAGAAAGAGTTACGGGGAAAGAGCTTCCATGCCATACCAAAGCTCCATTCATTCTTCATACCTCCATTTCTGAACTGAGAACCGTGTCAAAGCTGCAGAAGGAACATCCGTGTTTTGTTTGTTTTTAAAGGAAAGACGAATGAACAATTCCAATAACCATGCATTAGTGACTAATTTCGCTCCTTCGTTATTAGCAGCTTATTTCTGAATTATGAGAACTGGCAGATCGTAGGAATATTCCTTCTAGACCTTGCTCTAGCAACCTCATTTCTTGGAAGATGCAGTTCTGTTCTAGCAGGTCTACAAAGCAATATTGAAATTGAACAGATTTTTTTTTCTTTTAAAATGCCACTGGACACAGTTCATAAACATTTGCCGTAATTAACCACAACATCCAAAGATTACAGATGGCAATGATACAAAGTTGAGCGAAGTGTAGTTGTTCCGTATTTGGAGAGACATCCTTAGAGAGCAGAGGTGCTGAACCTCTTTCCGTCCCAGGGCCGAACTCCATTTTGGAGAAGCTCTCAGGGACTACGTTCCAGCGGTGGGCGGAGCCAAAGGCAAAAGGGCGGGGCCAGAAATACCAGCATATTTTAGTTTAATGCTCTTACCCACAATAATGAAGCCTTAGGAGAGGCATTTCAAACTCTTGGAATGGGGAAAAAGCCTGCACAAAAGCCAGGAAACCACCAAACAGTCGGTGTTTGGCAGAAAGGGCCTACCGCACATCACGGTCCTTTTCATGCATACAACTGAATGTATGGGGCCAGGAGAAAGGGTTGTGGCCCTCTGTAGAACATCAGAGGGCTAGATTGCCCCCCCTTTCCCCCAGCTAACAATTGTTGTGTGGTGTTGTGCAGTTTTATCCCTGTTCTAAAAGGTCGACATGCCTCTCCTAAGGCTCATGTTACTGGCAGCAAGAGCTTTAAACTAAAATATGCTGGTATTTTGGGTAGTTTGGCCTTGCCCCTTTTTGCCTCTGGCCATGCCCCTTTTTGCCTTAGGCCCCACCCACCGCTGGAATGCGGCCCTCGAGAGCTGCTCTGAAATGGAATGCGGCCCCTGGGCTGAAAGAAGTTCAACACTCCTGCAGCAGACGCCGGTCTACTGTGGGCTGCACCTCCGGCAGAGTAAAACGCCCTACCTGCCCCGCACAGGCTCCTGCTTCCCCGACAATTTGTCCAATTATAGCTGCCGAGAATCGGAGCCTCTTGCAGCCCAGATGGCCACATGATTAATGGGAGAGTGTTCTGATGGAGCCCAACATGTGTCATGTCGAGTGGGCGATTAAGGAGATTAGCAAAGCTGTCAGCGTGATGTCCGGCTGTGCACGGGGCCTAAACCCACTCCGAAAGCAAGGGAGCAAGACAGATTGCCCCTGAGAAAAATCATCTGCCGGCCACATGGCTCGATAGATAGGTGCGCTTGCGTGGTTTCTTTTTAGCGCTTGCGATTCTAATATAAGCTTGCAACCCATTCGAGGAGGAAAACAACTGCGGCAGCTGTCCCCATCTAAATCTGCTAACGTGGGATGAGGAAACACGGAGGCCTCTGACGGATCCACAGCGGAAGGAGTCGTTAAAAGCAAATGAAGAAGCTCAGAAGATCACCGTTGTCTGAGAACTGCCACTTAGCAGGTGGCCAGGCACTGAGAAGAAAGCCGCCAAGCTGCTGCGGTCATGTGACTTGAACCCCCGAAGTCTATATTATTTATTTATGTGGCGTAGTGGTTCAAGTGTTGGACTAAGACTTGGGAGACCCGGGTTCAAGTCCCCACTCAGCCACGAAGATCACTGGGCGACTTTAGGCCAGTCACTGACCCTCAGCCGAACCTACCTCACAGGGTTGTTTTGAAGATAAAATGGAGAGGTGGCGGCGGAGGAGGAGGATCGTGGATGTCGCCTTGGGCTCCTTGGAGGAAAGGAGGGATATAAATGTAACCAATAAATACATGATTTTTAATTTACTGATGAGTATTTATAAACCACTTACAACTGCAGATTTCAAAGCAGTGTACACAAACCATAAAAACATAAAAAAAATTATGAAAACCAGTACAGAATATATCATATCTACGTATGTATAAGGTGGTAAATGGGCAGAGCAATCCTACGGCTGCTAGACAGTGTCTAGAGCAGGGATGTCCAACCTTGGGTCCCCAGATGTTGCTGGCCTACAGCTCCCAGCATACCCAGCCAGCATGGCTAATGGCAAGGGATTCTGGGAGCTATAGTCCAGCAACATCTGAGGACCCAAGGTTGGAGAGCCCTGCTCTAGAGGGCCAAAGGATCGTTCAGATTCCCAGCTCCAAGGACAGAAAAGAGTCCCGGCCTTGGAGCTGGGGATCCATGCTTGGATGCCCTCCCCCCCTTTGCAGCTGGCGTGGAAAGAACCGCGTTGGCTGCATCTTCACGGGGTGGGGGGGGACATTGGGTCCGCCAGGATATGACGTATCGTGGTGGTGCTCCAGCCTCCTTCCCTCCCTGTCCAAAGCACCTCAGCTAGACAGCCGATATCGGCAGTTTAGCTGATTTGCAGGGAAGGAGGAGCAGGGAGGCGATGATCACCCCCACACTCCTCCCACACTGCATAGGATGCCCCGTAACCCTCCGAGTTCGGAGGGTTACGGGCAGCCTCATTGGATCGTGCACTAAATTACAAAGGGAAAGCCTGCGCAAACAGATGGGTCTTCAATACGCACCTACAGATACAAAATGTTGGCCGATGTCTGATCTCAGAAGGAAGATTATTCCACATAGTGAGCACCACTCCGCTAAATGCCCTGCTACGAACGACTGCGTGGAGCAGACCTCGAAGGAACGTGGTACCATCGGGAGAGCCTCACCACATGACCATAAGGACCGCACAGATCTACCATGGAAAACCAGGCCCCAAGTTGTTTAGGGCTTGATAGTACTAGCAACAAAATCTTAAATCTGGCCTGCTAGCCAATAGGCAGCCCGTGCAGTTCCAATCAGTACAGACGTAATATGCTGCCGATAGGTCGCCACACACACACAGCAACCTGGCTCAAGCACACGGCACCAGCTGCAGCTTCCAGACCAGCCTTAAGGGCAGCGGCATGTAGAACACGTTGCAATAATTACAATATATAATTTGGGGGGTGCGGACGGTCAGTTTGCTCCGGAAGCTCACCCACTCTCCATGTCTGTGCCAAACATACAGTGCCTTGCAGAAGTATTCGCCACACCCCCCCCTTGACTTTTCCACATTTTGTTGTGTTACAAGCTGAAATTGAAATGGATTTCACTGGCATTTCATTTTTGTTTACTTAACTTTCGTGCCACAATAAAAATATTTTGCACCTTCGCAGTGTTGAATATCTTGTGTACATCAAGTGGTAACAATGCCAATGAAATCCATTTCAATTCCAGGTTGTGACACAACAAAATGTCAAAGGGGGGGGGGATACTTCTGCAAAGCAGTGTATTTACAGCACAAGTTTAGACAGATTGTGCCCTTAATCCTCTACAGCATCAAGGTCAGGGGGAACTAGCTCTGCTCATTTCCTGTGCAAGGTGATTGTGCACAGCGCTACCTGGCTGGCACTTGTGACGTCACCAACCCTCTCCCTGGGGCAGTTTTTGCAGTGTGTGACAAATGAACTTTTGATTGCTGAAACATACAAGGGTTGAGAGGGAGGGAGAGGGAGGGAGGGAGGGAAAAGGTAGCCAGCTCACCTGTAGCATGTGGGAAAGGGCCTAGCTGATGACAGAATCAACAATGGAATTGCTGGCAATTATAGCTGCCAGAAGCATTTCGCAAAGAAGGAACACCAAGCTCCACCAGCAGGAGGAAAGAGTGCAGAGACCTCCGCTTTTCAGTGTACACACCCCCAGAACTAATCTTTACACTTTTAAAGGTTTTATATTATGTTTTATCATAGCAGGACACCTCCCTCCCTGTTGCGACATTGGTTTATTTATGTAGTTTCATCAGTGTACACGGAGCTTTACAGAGAATAAGAAGACAGTTCCCTGCCCCACGGAGCTTACATTCAATATGGGGGAGACAACAGAGGAAGGGTGGGGGAGTGGAGGCACGGGCAGAGAAGCAACATGTGGTTGTTTCAGTTGCCCGCGCTCAGGCTTAGTTGCAAGTGGAATGGCCCCCCCAAAAGAAGAAATTCATCACCAATAAAGAGGGCAAAAGAGGATGCAGATTTGCAGGGATGGGGACTCGGACTCCAGGACTCGACTTGTGAGTCGGACTGAGTCCCCCCTCTGACTCGAGTCAGACTCGAGTCCCAATATTTTTAATGGGACTCGAGACTCAACTCGGGACTCCAGACCAAGGACTCGTGTTCCAAAATCATGTTCCTCAAATGCATCATGGATAGGTTTTAGGAAGTACAGCAAGTTTATTTTTTAAAATCATTTTCCTAAAATGCAACCTTTCAGACATTTTGGGTTTGGCTGCCTCTGCCTGCCTGTTTGGGGTTCCCTGCCTCCTCTGCCTGCCTGGTCTCTTCTTAACCAGTTCCACAGTTTGAATTGTCCAAGACAAACGCCTCTGCCTGCCTGCTTTGGGGTTCCCTGCCTCCTCTGCCTGCCTGGTTATTTTGGGTTTGTCTGCCTGGTCTGCTCTTGCCAAAATCAGTTGTAGAGTTTTGAAATAAAAAGGCACACTTGTGTCTAGAATTTATTTAAGCCACACCCCTGAAATAGCCTTATTTTGTTGGGGGAAAACCCCCCATTGATTTTAATAGGAACTCGTGGAGTCAGCTTTGGGAGTGACTCGTGAGTCACCATTTTGGACCAAGGACTCGGACTCGAGACTCGGGTCCAAACACTCGTGACTCGACTCGTGACTCGAAAACCAAGGACTCTTCAACATCCCTGCAGATTTGCCTGAAATGTGCAGGTGCTTATGTTTATCTGTATAGATGCAAATTTAGAAATAATGGCTATACATTCAATAGAAATCCAGTAGATCTCACCAAAGCGGGGGAGACGATGTCCAGGTGGCACGTGTGCCTTGCTCAGCCTTCTACCCAGGCGCTAACTATTGACGAGCATCTTCTTCAAGGCCCCCGGCTTCTCTTCCTTCTTTTGGTTCTTTGTCTTGGGACTGGACAGCTCTTCAAACAGAGAACCGTCCTCTGGCAGCCCTTCAAATAGAGGACTGCCCTCTGCAGAGCAGGCTGCATGGCCACCCTAGTTGCAGGCTTCGTCACAGCGCGGCAGGGCAAAGCAAACCGGTGCTTTCCAATGGCTTTGGACTACAATTCCCACAATCCCTGACCATTGGCCATGCTGGCTGAGGCTGATGGGAGTTGTAGTCCAGCCCATCTGGCGGGCGCCGGCTTGCTTACCCTTGTGGCAGGAGGGCACGGGGACTGGCTGGGGGATTATGGGAGTTGTAGTCCAACACATCTGGAAGGTGCCAGGTTGGGAAAGTCAGTGCTAAAGGCTTCTTCGGAAAGGTGAGTTCTGAGGAGGGCCTTGAAGAAAGGAACGGAGGTTCTTGCACAGGGCGCAAGTTCCAGGCATGAGGGGTATCAAGGGGGCAGATTATTTTAAGGGAGCAGGAGACTTTTGGGTGGCTGAAGAAGGCGATAAGAGCCGCAGGAGCGAAAGTCTTGGATCAAAGCAGAGACACATAAAGGGAGCAAGGGCATGCTGCCAGGCTTTGAAGGTAAAGACAAGGAGTTTGCTTATTTATTACATTTATCTCCCACCTTTTTTACCTCTTGCCAGGAACCCAAGACGGCTTACACGATCCCCCTCCTCCTCTCCATTTTATCCTCACAACAACCCTGTGAGGTAGGTGAGGCTGAAAGTCAGTGACTGGCCTAAAGTCACCCAGTGAGCTTCATGGCTGAGTGGGGACTAGAACCCGGATCTCCCGAGTCCCAGTCCAACACTCTAGACCAGGGCTCTCCAACCTTGGGTCCCCAGATGTTGCTGGCCTACAGCTCCCAGCATACCCAGCCAGCATGGCTAATGGCAAGGGATTCTGGGAGCTGGGAGCAACATCTGGGGACCCAAGGTAGGAGAATCCCGCTCTAAACGCTACACCATGCTGGTTTACACATCTTTAAAATGTCCGGGAAAGGCCATAATGTGCAGAACTGCCACAAATCCTATCAAGCAATCTGCTTTTCTCTTTCTTTCTTTCTTTCCTTCCTTCTCCCCGCCCGCCACAAAGATCTGAAAGTTAGAGGAAGGGTGGCATCTAGTGGCCATTTGGAATAATGATGCCTGCATGAGAATTTTCTTTACTCTTCGCTGTTTTCTGTGCGTTTGATTTTCTTTTATTCCAGCAGTAGCTCACACGTCCTCCAAGGTGGAAACACTTAACTCAAAGGTAGCACACATGGGTGTTCCCTCCTCCCCGCCCCTTTTATCCTTACCACAATCCTGTGAGGTACTGGAGGCTGATAAAGATTGACTGCTCCAGAATCACCCAAAGAGATAAAGTCACGGAGGATGGGGAAATCACACCACTCCTGTAATGTAAGAATGGGTTATTCATTTATGGTATTTTAAATACCACCCTTCAATAAAAAAATTCTTTGGGTGATTTACTTTTGAAAAAAATACAAAAACAATTAAAATAGAAACAATACAAGTGAATGATCAGAATAAACACAAGGTCTAAACCAGTGTTCTCCAACCTTGGGTCCCCAGATGTTTTTGGCCTACAACTCCCAGCATGCCCCAGCCAGCGTAGTTCAGTGTGACTAACTTTAGTTGGATTGGAGCCACTGCGTTTTGCTCATTTAATACTTCTCATTCATGCTCCTTCAACGCTGTTATAACACATAGGTCGTGATCTTGTACACACCTACCTGGGAGTGAGTCCCATTGAATGTATTTCTAAGTAGACATGCATAGGATTGCTCCCTAAGCCTGAACATCTTTGTTCATTTTCTTTCATGGTGATGGATAAAGCCCAAAGAACCGGCCCGTGTACTGAATGTGTATGCCGCAACTGTCCTTATTTTCCGGTTCTTGGCACTGGAATATCACTGTTCTTGTTCTGTTCTGAATACCTTCTTTTTAAAAAAATTGCATCTGTAGCCCAGCTCACAACTTTGGTGCACTATTTCCATGCACAATTTATCTTTGTCACAAAAGAAAATAAATCTGCATGCATGGATTTGATCAACATCACATACACACAGGGGTGGTGCTAGGTACTCTGAGTCTAAAGCAGTATTCTCCAACCTTGGGTCCCCAGATGTTTTTGGCCTACAACTCCCAGCATGCCCCGGCCAGCTATGCTGGCCGGGGCATGCTGGGAGTTGTAGGCCAAAAACATCTGGGGACCCAAGGTTAGAGAACACTGCTCTAAAGACCCGGGGCTCAGGCCCACAGGATTTTTTTTTTAAATGCACAAATTTGCATATGCTCATTGATATATGCTTTAAAGCAGAGCTCTCCAACCTTGGGTCCCCAGATGTTGCTGGACTACAGCTCCCAGAATCCCTTGCCATTAGCCATGCTGGCTGGATATGCTGGGACGGGAGCTGTAGGCCAGCAACATCTGGGGACCCAAAGTTGGAGAGCCCGGCTCTAAAGTCTCTCTGTGTTTGTGTCTTTAAAAGAGCCTGTCTCCTAAGGACACCCCATCTGCAAAAAGGGATGCATGGACAGGGGAGAGGAGGGCATTTGATTTCAGGAAAAAAAAAAAAGCTCAGGCAGAAAGATTCAAGGTGGGGTGGGTTGCAGCAGGAGGTGAAGCACATGTGGGCAAAAAGCCAGCTAAGCCAGGGGGGATCAGATGCAACAGAGATCCTCAGGGCCCTTGTACCTTGATTACAGCAAGTGCCCATGGACAGCGGGGTTGTGGGGCAGAGGGCCTCCCAGAGATTTGGGGCTCCAAATGAAAGATTTGGGGCTCCAGTCCTAGTGGGCTGCCCCCTAACACTGCCTCTACACACACACACACACACACAGTTCATGGTAGGGATGTCAGAGAAATCCGCAATAGATTCAAATGAGTTCAGATTGCTATGAACCTGAGTGGCAGTTTCTGCAGCAGACTGGCTTTTTCTGAGTCGTGTGCACTTGAAGACCCTTTTTTAAAGTTTTAGGTGAGGGTGAGGATTTGCGCAAATGCGCGTTTGCATACAGGAGCGAAATTCTCGCGCACCCCTAAAAAATCCAGTTCTGGCAATGAGCGGGTGATGGACTGAAAGACACCTGATGAGACAATCTGCGAAACACGGATGGGATGGATTGGACAGAATCTGTACATTGAATGGGTGCTGGTGTTGAAAGCCCGAGTCCCAGGTCGCGTGCCCCCGCATCTGATCCTGCTGACACGCATGCAGTTAAGAACCCGAGTGGAGTCCCGCTGTATCAGACCGAAGGCCAATCTGGTCCAGCACTCTGTTGCTCATGGTGGTCAGCCAGATGCTTCAGAGAAGTCCACGAATTTCAACAGGCCTCTGCTGCTGCTGTTCTCTGGCAACGGGCATGCAGCTGCCCCTGGTCCTGGAGGTCGTGTGGAGCTATTCATGGCAAGCATTTTGCACCGCTCATGCCGATGGACGAGGCCAGAGTCTGCCACCGCAGGGAACTGTCAGCTGGATTTTGCCGGAGACCTGTTTATGTATTTGTTATGTGAAAGATTGCCTTTTAAAAGCCCTTGAAGTTCTACGTATCGACAAGTGAACGGAGCTTGTGTATCACAGGAACGGACATTATACAATGGTGCAGGTAGAAAATTTGAGACCTTTCTTATGGCTCCCCCAGACAAGGTTGGGAGGTGGTGATAGGATCGCTCTGTAAGCTCTTACTGCTAGTAACCAGGGATGGGGACTCGGACTCGAGGACTTGACTCGTGAGTCGGACTGAGTCCCCCCTCTGACTCGACTCGGACTCGAGTCCCAATATTTTTAATGGGACTCGAGACTCGACTCGGGACTCGAGACCAAGGACTCGTCAACATCCCTGGGTTGTTGACGAGTCTTCTGGCTGTGCCAGAAGGAGCGCGATCACCGGTGAAGAGCGCATGGAAGCGAGGCGCGCCGCTGCTCGGCCACTATGGACAGCTACCAGGAGCGCAGCCCCAACGATGTGTTGAGATTTATTTTGATTGGTGTGTTGTTGTGGGGGGTTTGGGTTAGGGTCAGACATTTTGGGTTTGGCTGCCTCTGCCTGCCTGTTTGGGGTTCCCTGCCTCCTCTGCCTGCCTGGTTATTTTGGGTTTGTCTGCCTGGTCTGTTCTTGCCAAAATCAGTTGCAGAGTTTTGAAATAAAAAGGCACACTTGTGCCTAGAATTTATTTAAGCCACACATCTGAAGTAGCCTTATTTTGTTGGGGGGAAACCCCATTGATTTTAATAGGGACTCGTGGAGTCAGTTTTGGGAGTGACTCAGGACTCGTGACTCGTGAGTCACCATTTTGGACCAAGGACTCGGACTCGGACTCGAGACTCGGGTCCAAAGACTCGTGACTCGACTCGTGACTCGAGACCAAGGACTCTTCAACATCCCTGCTAGTAACTAAGCCTTAGGAGAGGTATTTCCACCCGGAGGGTTGGACTGGGACTCCAAGCATGCTGGGGATTTGGCCCATCGTGGGCCTGACCTTCAACAGCCCTGCTCTAGATATTGATCTCCGTTCCCTTCTTCCACCATTAAAAAAAGAAAAGAAAAAAGTCTCATGTTTCCAGCGAGTTCTGTTGCAAAGGGAAAAAATGATCTTGTCAAGGCAGTCTTCCTCCCCCAAATGCCTCAACAACATTTACTGCTTCCAGTGTTAACAGGGCCAGACCGAAAGCTTTTCAGGCCCCCTCTTTCATGCCTCCTGAATGCAAAAAATAAAATCAGCTAAAAAATAAATCTGCTTTATTAAATTATCTTTTGATGAAAGTGCCAGCGGGGGGAGAAGAAAGCCAGCAGGGACTGACAGCAGCAGCAGCCCAGCTCAGCAACAACCCCACCAAATCTGGTTTTGATTTGGGCAGAATCCGTCCCACCCATCGCGCGGTGGGAAGGGTGAGACACCTCCCGCTACTGCGCTCGGCCTTGTCGACACGCTGCTGGGGGAACTTTGCTGATGCATCGTCTCGCCCGGGACGCACGGCTGGTCTCCAAGGCTCTGTGGCCACTTGTGGGCCAGGAGAGAAAGGGTGGTGAGAAGAATGGACGGGTTTTGTAAGTGGAAGGATCGTGAGGTCATAAAATAGCCATGGGCGGGGCTGTTAACCACAAAGTAGCAGTTCCTCCAAACTGCTCCCTGGCACACCCCATTTCTTCTGTAATGCTTCCCCATTCAGGGTCATTACAACTGCATGAATGTAACAAAAGTTGGCCCCAACGAATATATTTAAAGCTGTGATTCATGCAGAGTTAGATCTAAATTTGTACCCTTCATTAGAAACAGATGCGCCCGTTTTTTTCCTGATTTTTCAAAGGCAGTTTACTTTACAGATAATACATACTGCATGTGGCATCGGAGACGTCGCTCGCTGCGCTGTACATTAAAGGGAGAATTTGGCTGGCCACATTTCATCTCCAACTCTACCGTAAAGGAACACAAGAGTCTCATGTTTCTGCACAGGAGAGGAGACAATGGAACGTGGGTAAGGCACGCACAGATATCAGATGCGGCACACTGTGAGAACGTATCGGGTGTTGCTGCATTGCTCGGCGAACACCCACCAAGAGGTTTGCAGCCGATAAAAGGATGTCTTTTTCTACTAAATTAATTGACTCTTTACTCTCAGCAGTACTACTGAGATTCATTCATTCATTACATTCATTCATTACATTTCTATACCACCCAACAGCTAAAGCTCTCTGAGCAGTTTACAAAGATTAAAATCCTAAAAACGCAGCATCATAACGTAGTATGAAGCCATTCGCATACAAAAATCTAAAAAAAACCTTTGCACCATCAACATGTTTCTCGACCAGCGCAATGTGTAATTTTGGCCACTTTGACAAAAGAAAGTCCTCTCCTTAACGGTCACTATTCAATTAACTAGGTTAAAACTGGGAAAAACGCACAACAGTAACCCAGCATCCTGTTTCCAACAGTGGTCAGCACAAAATACTAGAATCACACAACTGCACAAGGCAGGCAATGAACAGCATGCTCCATTCTGATTAATTAACTCCCAGCTTCTGACAACATGCCCATTTGCGATGGTGTTCCATTTCCCTTTGTTTCTCGGGTATAGTTATAGCCAGGGAAATACCAATGCCCATGTAGCAGAGCGGCAGCTTTTAGTCAATCACCTGAGAACAGATTACTCAGTTAAGGGTGCAATCCTATGCAAGTTTAGACGGGGGGGGGGGAGCATAGCTGGCTGGGGCATGCTGGGAGCTGTAGGCCTTTTTTCTGTCTAAACTTGCATAGGTTTGCACCTTTGCGCCTTATAGGATTACGCAAAGCGTCTGTTTTAAAAAGTGTTCCCGATTAATGAGGACAGTGGATTTTTTTCCAATTTTTTATTTTCTTTATTAATTACAAATACATGGCCAGTAGGCAATAGAGATTATCTCTAAGGAAATGCTTTCCTCTCAGAGAAGGCATTTTCCATCCACTGGTGCTGCCTAACAGTGCATGATGTATCTGTCACAGATTGCATTCGTCTTCCTTGTTCTGTCTCACGCAAGAGGGGATTCCATTTCTGAGATGGTGCTTGATTCCACCACCCCCATCAGAACTATATTTTATTCCTATGCAAATACATGCAAATTTAATCAATTCGTTGATTAAAACTCAAGGGATGTGATTCGTTGGCCAAGATTCCTTCAGCATAGGGACAGCTCTGCCCTTTTCCAAGTGGTAACTTTTCACGCACTGTGCTTGTCTTAACATGCTATTCTCATGGATGGTGCTAGGTACCAAAATGATCTGGGGCTCAGGCCCACAGGACAAAAAAACCAAACAAACAAAACAACCCCCCTCAAACCACAAATTTGCATATGCTAATTTACATGTGCTCTAAAGCTTCTCTATGTGTGTGTCTTTAGTTTAAAGGAGCCTGTCTCCTAAGGACACCCCTATAGACTGCAAAAAGGGATGTATGGACAGGGGAGAGGAGGGCATTTGATCTCAGGAAAGAAAACTCAGGCAGAAAGATTCGGGGGGCGGGCAGCAGGAGGGGAAGCACATGTGGGCCCAAAGCCAGCTCATCCAGGGGGATGATCTCTGATGCAACAGAGATCCTCAGGGCCCCTGTACCTTGATTTCAGCAAATGCCCATGGACAGCAGGGTGGTGGGACAGAGGGCCTCCCAGAGATTTGGAACTCTGAATGAAAGATTCGGGGCTCCAGCCCTAGTGGGCTGCCCCCTCAAAACGGCCTCTGGCCATTCTGCTGCCAAGCGGTGAGTGGAATCTGAATGATTCAGAGCATTTGCTACATAGCACTTTTCAAGTGTTCAAAGTAGATTTTCATAGATTTCATAGATCATAGAGTTGGGAGGGGCCTGCAAGGCCATCGAGTCCCGCCCCCTGCTCAACGCAGGAAACTAGAGGAGGGGTCTCCCATCCAAGTAATAACCAGGCCTGACCCTGCTTAGCTTTCCACGCTCAGACAAGCTGAGCCAGCATGAGCCACTGGCCTGCCCCTAAGTACCGCACATACTTGTCATCGTGTACGGTAGGTCTGAATGATTAGCCCCGTATCGCTGGGTGGTGGGGCGGGGGGGAAGGGCTGAGAGCAGCCCCCCCCCCCGGAATTGGGTGGCAGAGGGGGTTAGAGCTTCCCCTGAGATTGGCCAGGGATGATCAGGCAAAAAGACTGCTCTTGCAATCAAGGCGAGTTGATAAAGAAGAAGCCACTGTCTTGGCTGCTGCGCCTTGAGGAAGAGGGAGAGAGAGACAGAGGTGAGGCTGAGGGTGATGAGGCCAGGCCCTGAGCTTCTGGCTCTTCTACCGTTCTATAAATGCATCAGCAGTGTCTTTTCAGTACACCTGGGGTCCCTTTTGAATTCTAGTTCCGATTTAATATTGGGCCACCTGGAGCCCGCCCATCCTCTGTCTTGCCTGACCATGAACCAACCCAGGATGACTCCTTTTCAGACAAGGACCCGGAATGACCGGAGCCAGGAGTCCGTATCCAGAGAAAGGCTTCACCAGGCCTTTCTCTGCAGAGGATGCACTGAAAGGACCTGGGATCCTTGAACCCGGGATCATCCCATGACCACAGAAGCTAATTGGTGGGAGATTCAGGACAGATAAAAGGAAGGACTTCTTCACACAGCGCAAGGTTAAACTATGGAACTCACTTCCACAAGATGTAGTGACCACCAATCTGGAGGGCTTTAAAAGGGGATTGGACAAATTCATGGAGGAGGCCATCAATGGCTACTAGTCCTGATGGCTCTATGCTACCTCTAGGATCAGAGGCAGTATGCCTATGTACACCAGTTGCTGGGGAACATGGGCGGGAGGGTGCTGTTGCACTCATGTCCTGCTTGTGGAATCCTGTGGGCAGCTGGCTGGCCACTGTGTGAACAGAATGCTGGACTAGATGGACCCTTGGTCTGATCCAGCAGGGCTCTTCTTATGTTTCTTATGACCCTTAGTGCAGGTCCCCAGCTCACCTGCAGCAGAAGAACCCCTTTCAGAGCCAGGGGGAGAGACCAAAGGACTTCCTGGTCCCAGAGAGGGTAGATCATGCCAGAAAGCACAGGCTCTGGTGGCCACCAGGCAAAGCAGCGCTCCTGAAATCCCAAAGTGATGGAGTTCCTTGTGAGTAGGGGGATCCTTGGGAGTAAGGGCTTTCTTGTAAGTAAAGGGCCCCTTGAGAGCAGAGCTAAGTGCTTGCAGATGGACTTGGGCAGGGTCCAGGAGGCCAGACTACATAAGGGTTATTAATAGGGGTGGGAAACCTCTTTCAGCCAGAGGGTGAAATTCAGTTGAGGAGAAGCTCCTGGCGGGGGGGGGGGGGGGGCATGTGTGCGCATTCCAGTGATGGGCAGGGCCAAAGGAAAAGGGTGTGTGTGGCCAATGATAGAACAATACCAGCGCATTTTAGCTTAAAGCTCTTATCTTTGGTCACTAAGCCTTAGGAGAGGCATTTCAATCTTTTAGAATGGGGAAAAAAACTGCACAAAAGTCAGGAAACCACCAAAAGCTCAGTGATCAGGGGAAAGGGAGTGGAGCCAGTGGAAGGGGGAGTTGCCAGCTGGGGAATCCCATGGGGTCTGTGCCCCTGATATAAGCCCTCAGTTGCGGTCTGGTAGATGCTGAAACAACGCACGTCTTTCAAACTGTGTTGGCAAAGCTCTTGCAAACTGACTCGACTTGTGGATTGGCCTCTCCTGCTGCTTCTAGAATCCAGCACATGTTAGGATTTCATGAATTTCTGTTTGAGGACCACCTACAAGAAAGTCACAGACTCATCTGGGTTAGTTTTGAGTCAGCAAGGTTTGCAGATGGGCATTTGCGGAAGTCACATGAAAGGAAAACAGGGTCGCAGGAAGCCAAGGGACGGCAGCAAGTAAAAATAATATGTCAGATGACTGTACTAGAGATGGGAGAAGCAAACGCGTGCGTGCAATGTTCCATCCTTCTCCCACCGTCACCACAACTTCTCCTCCTCGATGCATGATTGACAAACTGCTCCCATGAACATCGAACCCATCAAATGCCATCAAAGCAAGCAACCGAGTCACAAAAGCACCTGTTTATTTTGTGCCCACCCGACCCACATTTCAGAGGTGAACTCCTTCCTCAGGGGCCACCTAAAACACAAGGCCACATATTTTAATTTATACACATACAGCCAAAAATATATAGCACAAAAAATAATAATACCATGGACTGCATCCATTCAGAAATGCATTAAAAACTCTCAACACAAGAAAATTCATGAAGAAAACTCATAAAAACTCATACTTGAGTGTATGAATAAATAAATTAATAAATAAATAAATGTATAAGCAATTAAAATATAATACACAACCAGCCACTAAAACTAAGACTCTCTTAGCTGCACTAGTCAAAAACGCCTTGTCACTACTCAGTCACATGATTCTAAAACCATTTATCAGTGTGACCATATATCAGAGAGCCAGGGTGGCATAGTGGTGAGAGTGTTGGACTGGGACTCTGGAGATCCGGGTTCAAGTTCCTACTCTGCCATGAAGCTCAAGGGGTGACTTTGGGCCAGTCGCTGACTCTCAGCCTCACCTACCTCACAGGGTTGTCGTGAGGAGAAAATGGAGAGGAGGATTAGGATTATGTAAGCCGCCTTGGGTTCCTTGCAGGGGAAAAAAGGCAGGATATAAATATAATAAATAAATAAATACTTTGTCTAAGTGGGAGGGGGGCAATTTTAACCACAAAAGGGGAGCAATGTTGAGTGGTAGGGGGGAGAGATGAAGCCAATCTGTGGCTAATTCCCCTCCCTGTAGTGTAGCTTTCTTCCCCCAGACAGTTTTCTTCCAGCCAAGCAGACAGGGTGGTAAGCCACAGAAGAGGGAATGTTTACCACCACCCCCTCCCTGCTTCCATCGCATGGTTTGCCTGCACAAATTCTGCCCTCCAGGGCCCACGGGACTTATTATTATTTATTATTATTTATTTATTGCATTTATACCCCAGTGGCATGGGTGCAGAGTGGCAGTACTTGGCAGTGTTGCCATCAAGGTGGAACAGTCCCACATCTCAGACTTTGGGCTTTGATTTATCCAGTATTTTCCAGCTTCTTTAGCAATGCCGTCAACACAGTTGGGGTAATGTATTGTACCCCGTGGGAAGCTCTGGCCCAAGGGAGAACACTTCGCAAACCGTGCTGTAACCTGTCAACCTGTAAGTGCCAGGCCACTTTAAAAGGAACCTGGGGTGTGTGTGTGTGTGACTTAGGCGTGCCTTAAGCTGCTGACATGAGGAGGAAAAAAAACAAGCTTCTTCAAAGGCAGGTTTTGTTTCATGTACCAAGCAGGAAGTTGAAAACCAGGGCTCTTTCTCTCTGCCACCCCTTTCTTCCTTTGTCTGTCTGTTCACTTGAACTGGCATCCTTGAGAAATTAAATAGTGTAACGATATTTGAGAAGGAAGGGCACTCAGGAGGCTTCCGGGCAGATCCTGCGAGCGTTGGCACCAGCCAACGAGTTCTCAAGATGGAGCAACGGACAAACCCAGGGTGGAGCTACACAGTATCCAGACAAAAAACGGTTTCCCAGACCAGCGTTTGCTGACATAATCGCAGAAGCGGAGGGGGCTTTGTTGTAGGCCATTTAGTCCAATCCCCTGCACGGTGAAGGAGATCCAGGGGATGCCCGAAGACCTCCAGTGAGGACAGGGGCGGTGCTGAGTACCGAAAAGATCCGGGGCTAAAGCCCTCAGAACCAATAAAGGGGTGGGGTGGGGACAAATTTGCATATGTTAATTTACATATGCTCTAAAGTCTGTCAAGGGCCCTGTCTCCTAAGGACACCCCTCTTTGTAAAATGGGAGGTATGGACAGGGGAGAGGAGGGCATTTGATTTCAGGAAAAAACCTCAGGCAGAGAGATTCAAGGGCGAGGGACAGCCGGAGGTGAAACACATGTGGGCAAGATGCCAGCTAATCCAGCGGGATCGGATGCAACAGAGATCACCAGGGCCCCTGTACCTTTATTCCAGTTCCAGCAAGTGCCCCTGGGTAGCAGGGTGGCGGGGCAGAGGGGCTCCCAGAGATTTGGGATACCAAATGAAAGATTCGGAGCTCCAGCCCTAGTGGGCTGCCCCCTAACAATGCCTCGGATGAGGAAGAGCCCACCCACTGCCCGGTAATAGGTCCCACTGTTGAACTGCTCCTACTGGGGAAGGGAGAAGCGTTGGGAAGCGGGACACAGGCCCACCTTCCAATGCCACAACCCCTGCCTCTAGGCATCCCTGACCCTGGCATCGGAGCCGGCCCTACTATCAGGCAGAGTGAGGTGGCCAGCTCAGGCAGCTGATTTTGAGTGTCGTGAAAGGGCAGGAAATGGTTATTTCATTGATGATTGTTCTATTTTTACTGCTAGGGAGGGCGAGTGGCGCTTGTCGGATTTTCTGTCTTGGGCGCCAAAATGATTGGCACCGGCTGCAGGGCCCACATCCCAGCTGGGGCCCACTGACAGGAGATCCCTGGACCTCCTCCTGCTCCTGCTCCTGCTCCTGCTCCTCCTCCTGCTCCTCCTCGTTGCAACCTGATTGCGGTGGTGAAGAAGAGGAGTAGTAGAAGATGCTACTACCTACTGGCTCTCTGCCTATCAAGCAAGCAAGCAAGCAAGCGAGCAGGAACAATGATGAGAAAGAGGCTGAGGAACAAGAGCAGCGGGTGCCAACGGTGGTGAAAAGGTAGACTTGCTGAGGGAGGGGGGCCATGGAGGGTGTCTTGCCCAAGCCCCCCCCCCCAAAACCTGAAGCCAACACTGATTGACTGACCCCATTTACGATGCATCTTGACTGGGCGTGCGGGTGGATGTCGCTATTCCGGCTCAGGCAGCAAAATAACTTAGACCTGACCTGCCTGGGCTTGTTTTCTGTTTCACAACCAGATATATTTTTTTTGGAGGGGGGAGGAATGGTCAAGAACTTGCAGTGGGGAAGAGCTGGAGAGGGAAAGTGGTGGGTGGGGGAAGGGTTAAGCACCCTCTAACCACCAGTTATCCCCTGAAAATGGCCCCTGTCTTCTCCAGCATTCAAATTCCTACTGAAGCCAAAGACCGTACAGTCAAGTTCACGTTGTTATGAAAGTGGCTGTCTTGGTTGGCACAAATGCGCTGATCCCTCCGGTGTGGCCTGACAAAATCAGTGGGTGATGATGAGGGACTTAACAAAAGGGCTGGATGTTACCTGATCGTAATGGGTGCGCAGCTCAGCGGTAGACCGCCTGCTTTGCGGTTCCGGCATCTGGAACATCATGTCCCTCACAGTTTGAAGAAGGGACAGCAAGGGAGCTCGGAGTTTTTGCAGTTTGAATGTGGACACGCGCACACACAGAGCTGGAGTTAGCCAAGATGGAAACAGCTTTGGGGTACGGATCCTCTTTCTGAATTAGCCATTTTGTTGCGGCGGGCTTTTGAGAGTTTGCCCATTTCCATGGGGGGCCTTGCTTGTACATTTGTAAATGAACACAAATATTGGGCTTCTCTACTCTACATGAGGCATTTGTTGTGTGCTCATGATTCTTTACTCACAGTAGTTTGCGGGGGTCTTTACACAACGTTGTCATCTTCCAGGGACTCTCCCGTGTTTTGCTGCCATTTTCACGCTGTTTTTTTAGAACGGGAATAGTCAGCTATCTTGTAGCTACCGCACTAAAACAAGCCTGTGTATTTCCGAAATTGTGCTATACCGCAGCACCACCTTGTGGTTGTGTAATAGAACATATAGGAAGGCAGAGAAAGAAGACCTCCGGAAAAAACCCTTGTGTAAATGATGTGCTCTTACTCCCACAAAGAAAACGGAAGAAGATGCCTTGGCGAAGCGCCGGGTTAAACGCTTCGTGTAGAGAAGACCCATTAGTCTCCTATGCTCATGTTCACCCACAGGAAATAAAATGCTTTAGCACTGCCCTTGCATTTCTCACTGTCTTGAGTAATATGGAGTAGTTAACAATATGTTTGGAACAGGAGGCAGCAGCACCAACACAAAATAGAGGAATGACTTTGTTCCCTTCTTTTCCTCTGCAACAATAAAAGGTAGCCTGAAGAGAGAACTCTAGGGGAATAGCACTTGCACAGAGTCCTGGTTTGCACCCCCAACACACACACATCTTTCTTTCTTTCTTTCTAAACAGGGAAGAATCAGACATACTAGGCCTCTGCATGACTGGGTTGCCCATTTCACAAAATTTTATTACTGTGGTGGAGAGTAATAAAATTACTCTCCACCACAGCAAAGACAGCAGCACTGCCCCCCAGCCGCCTTTCAAACAGATCATCTGGGACTTAGAATGTCCTCGCTGAATAAGGCCAAGATCAACTTCATCCAGGATTCTGTTTCAAAGAGTGATTGGCTGGATGCCTCTGGGCATGGGAAGCTGGGCATGAGGGTGATGGACCTCAGCTTTGGTACACTACCTCTGAGGATGCTAATAGTAACTGAGGGCGCTGTACTCTGTAGATTTAGCGTTTTAAAAATTATTATTCATTGAAGCTATTGGCCGCTTTCTTCAGATAGCTTTCTTCAGATACATGCTTCAGATACAAGCTTTCTTCAGATACATGCACAGTAAAAGACAGAAGAAAGAACTGGTGGTTCAACTACGCAATGAGGATGGCAAATTGATAACAGAAGACAAAGAAAAGGCAGAAGTGTTCAATTCCTACTTCAGCTCGGTCTTCTCCCAAAAGAGGGTCTATGGCATTCAAGGTGCAGCTGGACAGCCATCTGTCAGGGATGCTTTGACCTGGATTCCTGCATTGAGTGGAGGGTTGGACTCGATGGCCTTGTAGGCCCCTTCCAACTCTACTTTTCTATGATTCTATGATTCTCAGCCTTCCCCAAGCTGATGCCCTCCAGATGTTTTGCACCACAACTCCCATCAGCCCCAGCCAGCATGGCAAATGGGCAGGGATTGTGGGATTTGTAGTCCAAAACATCTGGAGGGCACCAGGCTGGGGAAGCATACCAGGGTCGGGCCCAAGACATTTGGCTTCCTGAGGAAAGAACAAGATGGTGCCCGTCCCTGCCCATTCCATCTAAAAGATCTCCACCCAGCAGATTAATGTCTTCAGCACTGATGGTAGGTCAGCATCCTCCACTGCACCTGAAGACAGCAGTCTAACTTAGGGGTTACAGAGGAGGCCGCATGGGACACAGCTCTCTCCTCCAACACCTTGCTGCTACCTCTCAGCGTCTGCCACCTGAGGTGACTGCTTCGCTCTGCCTTGTGATAGGGCTGTCCAGAAGGTTGCCATATCTTATAGCAGTGTTTCTCAACCTTGAGTCCCCAGATGTTTTTGGCCTACAACTCCCAGCATGCCCCAGCCAGCATAGCTACTGGCTGGGGCATGCTGGGAGTTGTAGGCCAAAAACATCTGGGGACCCAAGGTTGAGAAACACTGTCTTATAGTAACAGAGGTTCTCCAACTGTGGTCTGTGAGCTTCAAACAGGTGGCCTGTAAAACTGTTGACAAACACTGGACTTATGTCCCCGAGTTCTAATATCAAGGAAGTCTGAGATTTCTCCCTCCATTCGTGTGTGTGTGTGTGTGTATGGCACTCAAAGTGGATGTAAGACCAGCATTGCTAAAATGACACGAATACAAATGTTTGAAAGTGGGATCTAGCATTTTTACAGCACAATCACAGAATCATAGAAAAGTAGAGTTGGAAGGGGCCCACAAGGCCATCGAGTCCAACCCCCTGCTCAATGCAGGAATCCAAGTCAAAGCATCCCTGACAGATGATTGTCCAGCTGCACCTTGAATGCCTCCAGAGTGGGAGAGCCCACCACCTCGCTAGGTAGTTGATTCCATTGTCTTATTGCTCTGACAGTCAGGAAATTTCCCCTGATGTTTAGGTGGAATCTGGGTTCCTGTAACTTGAGCCCATTATTCCGTGTCCTGCAAACTGGGATTATTGAGAAGAGATCCTGGCCTTCCTCTGTGTGACATCCCTTCAAGTACTGGAAGAGTACGACCATATCTCCCCTCAGTCTCCTCTTCTGAAGGCTAAACATGCCCAGTTCTTTCAGTCTCTCCTCATAGGGCCTTGCTTCCAGTCCCTTTATCATCCTTGTTGCCCTCCTCTGAACCCTCTCCAGTTTGTCTACATCCTTCTTAAAGTGTGGTGCCCAGAACTGGACGCAGTACTCAAGATGAGGCCTAACCAGTGCCGAGTAAAGGGGAATTATCACTTCCTGTGATTTGGAAGCTATACTTCTATTAATGCAGCCCAAAATAGCATTTGCCTTCTTTGCAGCCACATCGCATTGCTGGCATCATATTCAGTTTGTGATCTACCACAATTCCAAGATCCTTTTCACTTGTAGTATTGTTGAGCCAAGTGTCCCCCATTCTGTAACTCTGCATTTGGTTTCCTCTCCCTAGGTGCAGCACTTGGCATTTATCCCTATTAAATTTAAACAACAAATTCTGTTTTTCGGCCCAGCGCTCCAGCCTATTGAGGTCACTTTGAATTTTGTTTCTGTCTTCCAGAGTATTAGCTGCTCCACCCAACTTTGTGTCATCTGCAAATTTGATAAGCATTCCCTGTACCTCCTCATCCAAGTCATTAATAAATCAGATACTTGTCTACTCAGAAGTAAATCCCACTGAGTCCAGTGGGGCTTACTCCCAGGTAAGTGGGCACCGGATTGCAGCCTTAAAGTATTGGTGCCAAATTAGAAATGGGACTGCCTGCAAATACATTGTTTCCCCCTCCTTAAATACTAGTCCCAATTCTTCTGTTAAGCCTGGTAGCATGTTTTTATGATGACCAAAGCCCACATTCAGAGATCAGTTCTCCTGAAGCGGGGTGGGTGGGTGGGGGACGGGACCAAAACAGCTTTAGGAAATGAGTCATGTGCTTCTCTAACCATGGGATGCTGTGACACATGAGAAAACAAACGCACACACATTTTCCCCCCCTTCTGCACTCTACAAATGGAAGGAATTGTAAAACGGATCTTCCTCCAGCGTGGGAAAAGTTTTGTAAAGTAGTTTCCACAAAGTGGGGCAGTTACACTTTAATAATGTTGTTAAGTGTATATACTAGAGATTCTGAATAGTGAACCAATTTATGATCTTTCAGAGCAACTAGTGCCAAGGAGATAGGATTGGATGGTTTCTATAAAATAAATATTAGTCACCGCTACAGCCAAAAATGGCAAAACAGACATGTCCACACTGATACGATCAAATGTGGAACATTGCACGAACAGAGGCACTAATGAAACAGAAAGCAGCAAAAACACAAAATGAAACGATATCACTAAACACCGGTGGGTCAGGAAGGGACACATTCAGATCATTATATAGACTTTAAGATCCCTCTTCATATATTCTTCACAGATAATCCCTGGGAAGTATATACCCTTGTATTATTTATTGCTGTTATGATTGAATTTGTTAACTTGTTTGAGAAAATACTATCCCAGAGAATAAACCTCGAAGGAGCCCAGAGAAGAGTCTGTGTGATGGTGTGCGGCTGCGTTTGCACAGCCTTGCAGGGTAGGTTAGACAAAAACAGTGACCAGTGCCAGGTCATACAGTGAGTTGCATCCTTGAGCTGCAGGATATGAACTCAGGTCTCCCTGGACCAACACAGCCCCTATTCCACACTGGATCCCAGGCTGTTGTAAAAGGTACAAGCCACCACGACTGGCATGCGTGCCAGACCAAGGCAGTCCAATTGCCATAGTAATCCATGCACCAGTTACAATCCCCTTGCCAATAATTAAATACTGTACACTTCACGATCCTGGCAACAGTTTTATTAATTAATAAAATTAACAACAACAACAGTGCCCTTGCTGATTACTTTCCATTTCCTACTATTTACTCAGCAAAGTGGATGCCCAACTAGCAATAAGATGGAATTTTGGATTGCATGTTAATTTTGATGCATAGCAGCATATGCATTTAAATATCAGGAAGATTGACTTCTTAGTGTGTAAGTTACAAGGACAGGTCAGGTAGAGAGGGACAAGAGACCACCTGCCCAGGTAGACTGTGAGTGTGCTGTACCATCCTGCTGCCTGTGGAGGATGGTAGATTCCCAGAAAGATTCCTGGGGCCAGAAAGTGCTGCCTCTTTGCAGGATCAGACCCTTGAATCTGCACTTCTGGGGAAAAGTGCAGAGTCAAGGGCCTGATCCTGCAAAGAGGCACTTTGTAACCGCTTGAGAGGTGTGTGTGTGTGAGTGAGTGAGAGTGCGCTCCTTGAGAGCGCACACTCCTTTGGGGAGCCACTTCAAGCTGAATGAGCGCAAGGACCATCCTGTTGGTTGGACAGAGGAGGAGGGAAGTGAGCCGAGCGCCTGTACATCTGCCAACCTATTTTGTTATATTATTTTTAGAGCTGTGATTATTGCCTGCTGGTGGAAGAGATGCATCTCAAAAGAGACAGGGAGGGGCCGTTGGAACAGTAGAGGGCAGAGGGGGATATGGTGGTGGGAGGCAGGCAGGTAGTGATGGGGACAGCACAAGTGTCTTGGTTGCTCCCAAGTTGTCTCCCATTTCAGAGAGGCTGAGAGGTCCACCTGCGTTGAAGGTACTGGCTGCTGAATGTCAGGTAGGGGAATGGGAAAACAGTAGCCATCCAGGACTTAATCCTAAATGAGTATGCCAACCTGGCTTGTATGAACATAGATCTGGTTGGTTGAGATTGGAGAAGGAAATCTCTCCCAGCTTTGCTCACCTGGTTTTCTGTTCTCATATGTTGTAGCAGGCAAGACCTGGGGGGAGAACTCTATCTTCCTGACCAGGTGTCCTATCCCTGGCTTCTAGTTTTGAGTGCACTGCCTCTGAAGCTGGGCGTTCAGGACAGAAACTCTTTCAGCCTGAGGGACAGATTCAATTTTGAAGGTTTCAGGGAGGGGGGGGGCATTCTAGCGGTGGGTGGGGCCAGAGATTAAAGGGACCAGCCCAAAATACCAGCATATTTTAGCTTAAAAGTTCTTGCTGCCAGTAACTACCGTAAGCCTTAAGAGAGGCATTTCAGCCTTTTAGGATGGAGGGGGGAAATGCACAATAGCTGGGAAACCACCAAATGATTCCTGGCTGGGGGAAAAGGGCTAGGGACAAGGGAAAGGGCCATGGCTAGCAGGAGAATTCAGAGGGAGAAGAGAGGGAGTGCAGGGTCATTCCACCAGCCCTGCTGAAAGGCCGCCCTCCTGAAGGCTCCTCCTCCCTCAACTGCTACCAGCAGAAGCCTTTCCAGCAGGCTATGCAGAGGGAGAAGAGAGGGAGCCCGCAGGGGCCATTCCATTTTCACCAGCCCTGCCAGAAGGATGCATTAATATTCCCCCTTCTTCCCTCCCCATTCCTTTTTCCGTGTGTGTCGTGTCTTTTTAGACTGTAAGCCTGCGGGCAGGGACTGTGTTGTTAATTGCTGTAAACCGCCCAGAGAGCTTCGGCTATTGGGCGGCATAAAAATGAAATAAATAAAAATAAAGGCTCTGCTCTGCAGGCACCTATATGGTCTCCCTACTCCAAGAACTCACTCGAGGGCATTCAAACTTACTTTTTGAGAGTAATTTTTGGGGTTCCTAGGTGTGCCGCAGGGGCGGCCCTGAATTTAGATGCTGGAATTCATTCATTGCAATGCGTGGCATGGATATTTTCTGTCCACTATTGGCTTCACTGTCATGGGGCAGTCCCTCCTGATTCTAGGGATGTAACCGAGAGTCTCGGGGGGGGCCCCTGAAGTGGGCCGAAATCGGCCCCACTCGCCCCCCCGAGACTCGTGCACCTTACCTGGACGCCCACTCGTCCCACTGGTCCATGCTGCGCTGGCAGCGCGGGGGTCCCGTCGTGTCATTTTCGGCTGCCCGGAAGTGACGCGATGGGACCCTGCGCCGCGTTTTTGGCGTAAAAACCAGGGCAACATAGCTTGAAACGGCTGCGATTTGCTATTTGCAGCCGTTTCAAGCTATGTTGCCCTGGTTTTTACGCTAAAAACGCGGTGCAGGGTCCCGTCCCGTCACTTCCGGGCAGCCGAAAATGACGCGATGGGACCCCGCGCTTACTGGCGCGGCGGCTCGAGTGGCGCCGAGATTTGGGCCTTCGGGGGGGGGCTGCTTGCCAAGAAAAGGCGAGGTGAGCACCCCCCCCACAAGGTAGGATGCAAACCCCTACCTGATTCACTGGTGTCTAAGGTTTTGTTAGATTCATATAAATCTCCGTGGGTAAAGGCTATAGAGAATAAAGTTACTCCAATACGTCTTGCCCCCTCTTATCTTTTCTCTATGGATTTAGATATTGCCAAATTTATAGTCAAACGGAGATTAACAGATATAGACAACCAAGGGCTGCTAAGTGCAGCTCGGGGTCCATGCTCCCCTCAGTCATTGGGTCTTCTGAGATACCCTCCAAGTAAGAATGTCTACTTGGAGTGGTTAACTATCCCCAAATATAGGAGGGCCTTTTTGTTAGCAAGGTTCAACACCCTCCCCTCAAGCTTACTGGAGGGTAGATATGGCAAAACTCCTAGGAACGCCAGATGTATCTGAAGGATCGTCTCCTCCCATATGTACCTGCTCGGACACTAAGATCTGCATCAGTGGTCCTTCCCCGAGAGCCCCTGCCAAAGGAAGTGAGGCAGGTGGCTTACCAGGAGGAGGGCCTTTTCTGCTGTGGCACCCTGGTTATGGAATGAGCTCCCCAAAGAGGTTCACCTGGCGCCTACTTTGTATTCTTTCTGTTCTCCCAGAACCTGAAGACCTTTCTGTTCTCCCAGGCATTTTAATCATCTTAATCTTGTGTTTTTAATTCCGTTATTGTAACTGCTGCTGCTAGCTCTGCTGTTTGTTTTTAATCTGTGGTTTTAAATTTTATATTGTATTTTATTATTTTAACTGTTGTAAACTGCCCAGAGAGCTTCGGCTATTGGGCGGTATAAAAATGTATTAAATAAATAAATAAATAAATAAATGTTGCCCATGCAACAACATGGAGATAGAGTCCATTTTACATGTATTATTTCAATGCAGCTCCTACCAAGGAGCGAGGAAAGACTTGATACTTCCCATAACACAAAGGTTTCCTGGTCACTCAACTGTGTCTCTTATGACTATATTCCTTCTTGGCACAAACCAACAAATTACAAAGTAGCGAAATATCTGAACCTGGCTATCGCTACTAGACCCCGTATGTTGATGTGCTAGGCTATTGATTTGTCAATTTCATTATTCATGTGTGCTATTTGTTTATGTATATATATTGGTCTTCTGTCCTTTTATTGTTGACTGTTAATAAAAATATTGATTGATTTACAATCCCATTGTATTGTTTTAATAACAACTCTTTTAACAATAATTGTTTTAAAAATTATTTTTATTCAGTTTCAATAACAACTTTTTTTTTTTTTTTTTTTAACAATGTACTTGTTTTTATGTATTATCCTGTGGAAAAGGTCTATGGACCGATGGATAAATAAGCCTTTTCCACTCCCATGCATCACCTACAGTGTGCAATGCCTATTTCTGCTTTTGTTATTATTTCACAAGCAGGCCTTGCTGTCTGTCTTCTGAGATGACTTTAATGAATACCGACTTCTTTTTACGTATCAAATCACAAGATGTATTTCTTATATACAGTATGGTGACAGTTCAGGTTGTAGATCCTGGATAAATTAAACAGACAGATGTGGTCACAAAGGGCACAATCTTTATGCCCATTTTAGATAGCAGGCTAATCACTCTGGAAAATAAGATATCCAAAATGGGCTTGGCACTCTTTAAAAAGTAGTTTCTGTCTCCCCAAATGTAAATGTTAGAACTTATTTTGGGACACAGTTGCAATAACATCTAGCTGCAAAATTTGCCAAGTCTGTCTCTACAAAAACAATGATCCAGATGCTGCTACCTTGCCTTCATAATTTAGAAGTCAACAGAGGCTTTGAATGTTCAAACCATGATGCTTCTCAGGAGCTCTACAGGGACAGGGAGCTAATTAAGATGGTCTTCCCCCAGGAGGCTGATGGATTCAGATGGGTTTTGTGACAGCTCCTGGGGCTTTTCCTGTCACTTTGGCCCAATCACCCGAGCATCCACAAACAAGATCCCTGGTTTTCCAAGGGAGCTTGGGGCAGTGAAACAAGGGGACAGTGATTAGAGCGATGCTGTATTGGGTGGTATAGAAATGTAATAAACAAATAAACCAAACACGGGCTTGAGGTCATTTGAAAGCTTAATCCATGATGATGGCCGCAAACAAATTGTTCTTCTCTGCTACGATTGCATCTGCACAGTCACCCAACAGAGCTTTTTAGGGTGGTCTATTACACTCTGGCGCCCTAGATGAAAATGCGGACCACTCAATAGCCTGTTGTGACCAATTTGCATGACACTTTGCAGACAAAACCAACTGTATAGTTCAAAGAAACATCCCACCGAAAGCAATACAGCGTGAACACATGAAGCAGCTTTCTACCAAGGTGAACCACTAGTCTGTTCTGCTCAGAATTGTCTACACTACCACCTGCCAGTGCCAGCAGGTTTCAGACCGGAGTCTTGCCCAGTCCTACCCGGAGATATCAGGGATTGAACTTGGGACCTTCTTCATGGAAAGCCTTTGCTGAACCACCGAGCTATGGTTGCCCTAGAAAAAAATGAGATATGGGACATGGGAAATGTTCCCGAGTCAGACCATTGGTCCATCTTCTAGCCCTATATAGTCAACTTGGACAGGCAGACTTATACTTCAAGCTTGGAAGGATAAACACCCACCACCTATCATTCAGTGGTCTGAAGATCTTACTGCTCTTACATGTTCTTTCATTTGAACATATTTCCTACAGCTGTCAATCTCTTATTGATGCTTTAGATACATGGTTTATATAATCATATATATTTGAAATAAAAGTGTCAAATCCTCCCCCACACTTCTTTATTAAAGGTGATGTAAATGATTTTTGTGTATGGATATGTTTGACATGCTCCCCTTTTTTCCTTTTCTTTTGTAGCTCCCCCCCCCTTTCTTTGCAAATAATTTTTTTAAAAAGAATGTTGACAGGCAGGAGGGCTCTTAAAGTCTTGGGAAGTCTTTCATCTTATCAGCTATGTGATCTTTTTAACTGGAGACTGAATCTGGAACCTTCTATATGCAAAGCATATGATCTACCACTGAGCCACAACTCCTAAGTTCGGTAGACTGCATCTGGGTGTGCAGCTGCTTTAGCCCACACATCCTAATCCAGCATCTGATGTACATACAATAGCTCGTTTCCCTAGTGCAAGGATAAACAGCCTGGTATCCTCCAGATGTTTTGGATGGCAACTCCCATCAGCCGCAGCCAGCATGGTCAAAAGGGAGGGACTACACAAGGTTGTAGCCCAAAAGATGTGGAGGGCACCAGGTTGCCCATCCCTGCTCTAGCACATCAACTCCTCAAAGCTTTCCTCTTTGGGTCCCTGTCTGTTGAGTGCAGGACAGGTCCCTGTGCACCGTTTTCTGTTGGCTTTTGGAGGCATCAGAGTAGTTTGCAAGCACAATCTTTGGTCCCTGGCAGCTTCTAGTAGCAAGGGGTCTTGTCAAAGTGAGTGCTTAGCAACTGCCACATGCATTTCATTTGGTACTCAGCTATCTGCACTCTGTTTTTGACACCTACTAGTATACAAGATTATGGATACAAATACATTAACATTAGTAGCTGACTTCATTGGGATCCAGTATCCCCATATACATAGTGTAAACATACAACAGCCACCCCCACCCCTTTTGAATAGCACTTTTGTATTATCAAGCAGGAAAAGGAAATACAGGCAGCTGTGTTTGCAAATCCCTCCTAGACCCATTTATCTATAGAAAGTCTTCTCTCAATAGGCTTTTGTAAAAAACTGTTTGAATATACCTGCACCTGCTTGTTCCTTGAAATCCATTTCACCTGTTTTCATTGTTAGATCAGTATCATAGATTTCTCCAATAGTATTGTATGAAAACAGGGCTTTAATGATTTTTTTGCTGGGTCAATAAACCCACTGCTGAACTACTCACAAGTATACTTAGAGAAGTTCTTTTGCATCTGTATGAGGGACACTTAACATTTTGTACTTAAATGATAAAAGCTGCATCTCAGCTGAATTCAACAGCCCATTAAATCATAAGAAACCCAGTAATGTAGGTCAGGATTCTATTATTCCTATATTATAGATTTCATAGATCATAGAGTTGGAAGGAGCCTACAAGGCTATTGAGTCCAATCCCCTGCTCAATGCAAGAAACTAGAGGAGGGGTCTCCCATCCAAGTAATAACCAGGCCTGACCCTGCTTAGCTTTCCACGCTCAGACAAGCTGAGCCAGCATAAGTCACAGGCCTGTAGTAGTGACTGAGGCTTGAGTTGTAACTTACCTAATGAATTAATGGCCAAAATGAGAATTGAACTGCACAGCTTCCTGGTTCACAGCTCTCAAACAAAATTGCTGCCATTTAGCAAACTCTTGGGCGTATGCCAGAGATTTCACAAGTAGAGCTGAGGCTTTCCCTCTGATTTGTGCTTCAATGCCACACATGTGCTTCCCATAACTGGAGAGGTGGGAATGATGCAGAGCTTATAATACTGGTTTGGGACGGTGTGAAGCATTAATATATTGTAAATGATTCCAACTGCTTGTACTTCCATTGAGAACCAATTCATGCTTTTCTCTCCTCATCCAGGCCCCCGCCCCAAAGAAGCCTCTGCCTCCTAGAATTTGGCAAAATTGTGGAGCCTTGATCACTGAACCACAACTAAAGGCTATCTAAAATTAAGGTAATAGTCTAATTCAGTCTTCTGCAAAGGATGGTGCCCCTCTAGATGTGTTGGACTACAACTACCACCATCCCCAGTCAGCAACCATTGTTAGTATTTTATATCAGTAACTTAAACAGAAGATGCACATTCAAATAAAATAGTCTTCTTTATAATGTATATTTTAGGAACGAAGGGACACAGAAAGACAGCATTTTACACTTAACACAATCCTCAGTACCAAGGAAGGTAAGAATTACTTTACAGGTAAGCATAAAGCAGAAAATAGAGGTGGATAAACTGAGTTGTACAAGATTAACACAAACCAGCAGCAGATAATGGGTGAAATGCAATTAATTTTTTCCGCTGACAGACCTGCTTCTGCCAGCTGAACTAGGAGGGAGATTGATCCCCCCCCTTCCCCTGCAGCACTATGGCACACCCTTAAAGGACTCCCTGGAGCAGATTTTTGGGGGACTGCAGGGGGGAGAAGAGGGTGAAAGTCTTGTTGTGTGAGTGGAAGCCTGCCCACACAACCCTGGTTTCTGCCCCAAGAATGTATATCACACACTTTAAATATCCTTACAGAACAATCCTATACATGTCGACTTAGGAATGTTCCATTAAATTAAATGGAGTTTACTCCTAGAGAAGTGGGCATAAGACTGCATATCTTCATCCAGCTCCTCTGCTTGATGCAAATTGCTCATGTTCTGAGCATGAATAATTTGTAAGGAATGGGGAGGGAATGCTGGATGGCGATATGAGACACGGACAGACATCCTATCACCACTTATCCATTCACACTGTATATGGGCCTGCATGTAGAAGGAGATGTGGGGGGAGAACAGGGCATTACTGCACTCTGTCAGAATCTTCTGCATGCGTGTACAAGTGGATCATGTCCAATATCCACTTGAAAATTAGTAATTAAGTTGACTCATTAGAATTGGTTCCTTTATGTTCAAGAGCCTAATGAATACACTTAACTTTCATATAATATTTGTATGATTTAACTCTTGACTAAGAGTTAGGGTATTGTTACGGCATTGAGTGAATTAATAAAAAGGGAATAAAAGGACTAAAATAGTCCCTAGATGCCATCACAATTCTTAAAAATGAACAGAAAGCTATCCACCATTCTGTAAAAGAGGACAGTACTTTGGAACCTTTGCTGAATTGACCTTGATCCCTAAACATACAATGGCATGAATTAGCGCTGAGCACTAATTGCTGGAAAGGAATTTACAGCCACTTTATTTCACTACACAGAAGTTTATTATGAACATATGGTTAACATAACAGAAAAAGAGAGCAAAAGCAATCTTGAAGCTTAAGGCAACTCTTAAGAAATTAGTTCAAAGATGATGCAACTTCTGTTTAAATAGAAATTATGAAAAAATATCAAATTGCATCAATAACTTAATGTTTTAAGTTTAACAGGTCTGCACTTACTAGCGGAGGGAAAGGGCTTGTGATCTTAATGCCAGCATTAAGACATAGTGATCAGGGTCAGACAATCATATCTTGGCTCAATAAGCTGAGATGTGAACAAGGCTCTTTCCGCTCAAGCAGCTCCTTTGCTTTTCCCTTCACATTGCAAGTCCATCAAACCAGGAAGTCCCAAATTAATCATAATTTCCCATTTCATCCAAACCAGGAAACTATAATTACCAACTTTAGAACAAGCTAGTTTATTAAACCATAGTTTGAAGTTGCTTATTCCCAAGTTGGTAACCATAGCTTCTTGTTTGGACAAAATGGGAAACTATTTAGAGGTGTTCTGGTTTGATTGCTCACAATGCAAAGGGAGGAGCAAAAGGACTACATGCGTGGGCAAAAGACTTGTTCACATCTTAGCTTATTGAACCAAGATATGATTGTCTGAACACAGCCATTAAGTAGCATAGTTCTAGAAAATAGGAAAAAAGTTACAGACAGCAAAAGTTTATATTCAATAGTATAATTTGTGTACTTTTGATATGGAACCACTAGCTCAGGGGTGGGCAACATGTCGCCCTCCAGTTGTTTTGGCCTACAATGCCCATCAGCCGTAGCCAGCATAGCCAATGTGTGAGGGTTGAAGGGTGCTATAGGCCAAAACGATCAGGTAACACACCACACTCTTTCAGAATACAAGGGAAGAGAACACCTCAGGTTAGAACAGATCAGCAACAGAAAAGCTTTTTGGACCATCATTTTTTTAACTAGAGGAGGAAGACATGCACAGAAAGAATATTAAAATTTAGAACATGAAATGTGACAGCAACACATTTCTATTTAGTGAACTTATTTGGGAACAGTACCAATAAACAACCGTTAGATTATACAGAAGATTCAGGGTTGTCATGTGCAGAAGTTTCATCAGCTATTTCAAATTTTAAAACCATTTGTAATTGTTTGAAGTTCAACTATCACCATTAATAAAGAATAATGCATCCTAGTCACATTGGCACCTGCAGGAGTATTTCGGGAGGGTGGAGTATATAAATACAAAATATGTAAATAGATATTTAAATTCATAAAACATTTCATATTGAACAAACATTCTTACTTTCTTCAAGTTGCTTTGCTATTCTGAGTGATCACTGTATGTTTGTGGACATATTGGCTGGAAATACAAACTAGCCATTGACAAAATGACCAGGTAGGGGTGGTAATAACTTCTACCGCAGCATTTTAAAGCACAGCTTAACAATCCTGAGACTCAAACTACACACTCAAACTTCAGGGTTTGTTTGTTTGCTTTAGAGCAGCCTTTCCTAACCTGTTGCCCTCTAGATGTTTTGGACTGCAACTCCCAACATTCTTGAACATTGGCCATGCTGGCAGTGGCTGCTGGGAGTTGAAGTCCAAAACAGCCAAAGGGCACCAGGTTGGGGAATGCTTTTTTAGGGAAATGCAGGGGTGGGGTGGGGGAAAGTTTATTGCAGCAGTAGTACTGAGGGATGCAAGGTTAATAGTTCTCCTTTGAGCTGCTTTTCCAAGCAAAATCTCCCACCCGCATCAGTTCCCCTATTTTCCTTCCACAGGTGGGAAAGCAATCACCCCTTCCGCACTACTGCTACAATCAAATCCATAGTTCCCCTGTGTTTTCCTGCCTGGAGACTGGATAACACCACAGAGTTGTATTGCACTACTGAATTACTTCGTTTACAAACTACAAAAAATTAAAATTAAAAAATCACCTGTTTTGGATATGAAATAACCAATGAATTAGAAAGACCATGAATTTCTGTTTTTGCTGCTACCTTTTATTTTTTGGTAGACATGCTACTGGCCAATCACAGCCACAATAAAATCCCAGCTTTCTAGATGGTTTGCTATGGGGTAGTAGTCACTTCCCCATGAGGGAAGTTCCCGCCCCTGGGTTTAAAATTAGCCAGGAAGTTCCTTCTCCAGGTAATGGGTGTGTCACTCTGAATGTTTTTGTATGTATTACAAACTCTGCTTTCCTAAATATTAATCACAGCAATGACTTCATTCATTGGCTAAAAACACTGAAAGGTGGGAGGCTAGTTTCTCATAATACAAACGGGCAGAAACTGTCTGCACATTTTGGCTCATAGCTCAGGTTCTCCAAGGGCTACATACTTTTTGTTTTAAACAAAAGCTGGGAATCGGAGGATTACGACTCAATGGGGGGGGGGGACTTCCCCTGCAGATGGCCATATCTAGTTATAGAAAAATAGAAAATGAATGCTGCAGTTTAAAAGTCTTAAATTGATCACTTAGAAAATATTCCCACTCCAAAATAAACTCAACAAGAACTACTGCATATAACAGACAGCAAACAGTACTGTGTTGAGTAATAGATCCAAGAAAGCAGGGAATAATCTGAAAAAGTGAACAATTACTATTTATTTTAGCCCAAATATTTCCCTACTAGAAAATATTGTAACAAAATTGTTAATTAAGAAAAAATACCAAGGCTTTCAGCCAGTATGAGACTTACTGCATACAATTCAAATGTCTCAATTCATATTTCTAGTTAAGTTAAAATAAGAATACGATATAAAAACAATTGAAGCAGTTTTCAACATGATTGTATTAAAGGTAACACCGTTATTCTCTGCCTAGCCTACTGTTAAACTTACTCACAAAGTTTTGGTGTCCCGTTTTATATCTATTTTTACAGAGTCCCTGAATAAAATCAAAGCGAGTCTGCAATGAGTTTCAATAGGTTATTTGAACAGGGGGCATATTAACTGCCAACTAGTAATTGCAGAATAGAATCTGCAACAGCGTGTTGACAGATTAAGATCTCCTTAGATGTTTTGCCATCTGAAACATAACTTAAATGCTAAACAATATCATGGGATATTGCAGTTCTAAAAAATAAAACATGTAATTCAATAAATCAATTGACAACACTGTTACTTGTTTTTGGTTGCATAATGCAAAAAGGATAAAATGTGTTGCAAGTTTAGAGAAAAAAAGAAAGTGCAAAAAAAGACAAAACCGTGAAGAATGCATGTCTAAAAAGCAAGAACACAACGACAAACTAACCTCCAAAAATCCCATATAAAAATTAGTTTAGAAAGTTTTGGTTTTTAAAGAAATCACAAAAAAACCATTGTTTTGCAATGTTTTGACCTATTCTGAAATGAACAAATATTACTAGTCGAGCAACTGTTTTTTATAGCTGCATAAAAGTAACTTTCTTCACTAAAATAGTGCCAACAGAATTATAAGCTTGCATAGAAAAACAAGAATTTCAGAATCCCATTGGTGACATGCTTAAAGGATAGAAATGCAACACAAACATAGTGCAAACCACGGCAGTACATGATAGTTTGGCTGCCTCAGGTCAGGGAATAGACTATAGTATATACCCAGTTATCACAGTTTCTGGTCTTTTAATTCCATCATTTGCCAAGTTTAAAAAGCACACATATGGCACAGCAGTTGCTTCTCTTAACGCAGTTTGAGATCATCACCACTTCCTAGGTTTGATCCAGGGCTAGGGTCTTGTTGTCTTCTTGCCTGGATTAACATGGGGAGGGAAAGAGGGATAAAGGAGAAGGAAACGGGTTAAAATATCTATATTATAAAAGCAAAGCAAAGCAATGTTTCAAATGACATTCTAAAGCAGCATTGTGAATATCTGACAAGACGGTTGCTAGCCCCTCTCTCCTTCCCATGCCCTTGCTTTTCCCCACTAAGGAACTCAACATTACTTTGGCACTCTTTCCTATGAATCAGAAAGGAGAATTCTGGGGTTATCATGATCGAGCAAGCACGCTTGTGAATGCTGACCAATCACTCCTGCCTGGCTCCTCCTGAAAGTGGAAGCAGCTAAATGGACCCTCTGGTCTGTGATTTGTTTACTGTGATTCTGGCTTGTCTCTCCTCCAAACAAGCTAGTTATATACCAACAACAAATCATAGTTTATGACTCTGGTTTGTTTGGAGAGAGATAAGCCAGATTGGACATCACAATAAAGCACTGATGGAGCAGTCCATGGTTTGATTAGCAGCTCCCACCTGAGGGGGGAGCCAAGTGAAAATGTTCAGGCAGCATGCATGAGCACACTTGCTTGATCACGAGAAGCCACAATTCTCTGGAACCCTGGGTTATTGTGACAAGTGAACCGCTAGGGATGTACAAGAATTTTGTTTCAGTTTGCAAATCACTCAAAAATGCCCCATTCGCAAACCCGAATGAGAACGGGAGTGCATTTTCTCCAAAAATGTTAGCAAATTCCCAAACTTGCCTTCATGTTTGCAAAATGTGTATTGAAAACTGAGCAACTTTCTCAAAATGCACAACTTTCTCAAAACACACACATTTTAAATCACCCATGCTTTATTCTATGGGTGAAATGTGTGCAATTTTGGGAATTGTTTACGCAACTTTCATGTTCAATAGCTGTTCGTTTTGCACAATTTCCCCTTTAGCACAAAACGAACAGCGATTGCAAACATGAGAGCAAGTTGAGGAGAGATGAGCAGCGAGCCGATGTTCGGAAAATCTTGGTGAGCTCAAACTTCACTCATTCACCCATCCCCAACTGGGCCCACTAGCTCTGGGTGGCACAAGCACACATTCTTTCTCTGCCAGTGTTAACAGTGTTGGTTATTAGTACAGGGAGCTGAAAATCTCTCCTCCCAAGAGCGGCTCTCTTTGCGGGAGACAAGAAGCCAAGTCCACTCTTTCTCTCTGCAGTGACTGTAGTAGGAGAACTGGGCTCAGAATGTGTTGTTTCAAAAACTCAATGTCGCCCCCCCCCCCCCGGTCACCTCAGGGTGAAGAGAAGTTAAGTCCTCCCTTCCCCTTAAAAGAGGTACTTGTGGGGGACGGATTTCTTCTGCAGTTTATCCTGTGAATTTTGCAGATTCCATGTCACTTATGTTAATCTCAACTCAGAAGCCTTCAAGATATTTCCTTCTGACTTCAGATGTTTATCTGAACATCTGAGCAGTACAAACGTTCAGAAATGACTATCGTTTGCTTTTTTAAAGAACCAATGGTTCCAGAAACAGAATATTAATGCATATCAAAGACTAAGCACACCCAAAATGGGGAGTTCTAATTAAGGCAGAATGTACAAATCAGCATATTGATTTGTTCGCCAACAAACCATATAGCTTATTGGGACTGGCACCTTCTAAGCAAAAAAAATCTGAAATAGGCTGCACTAAGCAAAGTATTTCAATAATCATGAAAACTTATGATCAAATACTGTTTCTTCATTTCACAAACATAGCCCACATTTCAGTAAGAGGTAAACCTTTAATAAACATGCACAGGGAGCAATCTGAAAACAAACAAACAAAACATTTATCACTTATGACAAACGTATACAGCTTGAGAGTGTTGGACTGAGACTCGGGAGATCCGGGTTCTAGTCCCCACTCGGCCATGAAACTCACTGGGTGACTTTGGGCCAGTCACTGACTCTCAGCCTCACCTACCTCACAGGGTTGTTGTGAGGATAAATGGAGAGGAGGAGAATTATGTAAGCTGCCTTGGGTTCCTTGCAGGGCAAAAGGCGGGGTATAAATATAATAAATAAATAAATAAAATATAGATGACTGTCCTTATTTGTTTCACCACAGCAGACACTGCCTTGTAGGGAACATTGAGCTACAGTTTCTCTTTTCTAATTTTAGAAAACAGAGAAATGCTTTAACTGAGTGTCTTATTCCAATATATTTTAAAACAAATAAACAGAAACCCCAAGCTGACTAGTAATTTCAGGAAAAAAGTAACTTCCAGAAAGCAACTAGTTTCATACTCATACTTTTAAACCAAAGCTGTGCAAGCCAGATACAACATGAAAGCTATTTTTACTTGGAACAGGTCACATATAAAATCACTGAAAGAAGGTGAGAGTATCATGATACACTAATAAGTATACATTCACATGTACAGTAAAACATCCTTTGAATATATTATACTGAAGTAAGACACCCTTCAAAAGACAACAAATGCCTATCAAGAATTAGGACAGACTAGGGTTATGAAATATTTTCTATTTCCTTCTAGGGTACTCTGTTTTTAGAAACATCTTTATTTTGTCACAAAATGAACTTCTAAAACTAAGCATTATTTTAGCCTGTGCTGAATGCAATAGAACATTTTTGTGCATCACTTTTAACTGGGTTTTTTTTAAAGGCAGACATCTCTACCCCACTGAAAAACATTAATCCTATTTCTATCTGGCAAAATTTCAGCTTCAAGCTGAAATATAGGCATGCAAGTATTTTTCATGCAATCTATGCATGTTAGAATACTGAGAATCCCAAATTACAAATATGTTAGTAACGCTAATAGTTGTATATATATGAAGTTAAAATACATGACAAAATTGTTTCTTAGTGCTGAACAAGTTGCTGAACACCCCTGGTGTGGTGGGATGCATCATACCATAGTCAGCTTGGAAATTTCCCAAGGAAAATAGTTTTGGACAGGGAACTGGTAATTACTGCCTATGAATTTGTCCTTAGTATTTGCCAGAAAATGGGATGCAGAGTAGATGGGGATGAGGGAGGGAAAGGTGAAGAGTAAAATCCAGTTGTGATTAAGCACTTCCACAATAACATAAACTGAACTAAAACAGGGCTCGACTATTGCTGGGTCATGCCCTAAGTATACTAAATAGAATGATGAATGTACATTTAAAAAAATGGTAAAGGGTTTAAAGTCATATGATCTGCTTTTTAAAAATTAAACATCAGCCTGCATACTAAATGCCTAGCCTATATCAAAGCAAAACTGAAAAACTATGAATTCATTGTTTAGCAATTCAAGTTAGCTAAGCAAATAAGAGGAAATCCCATATTTACACATTTAGGGTGCTTTCAGACAAAAAGACTCTTTGTGTTACCAATCAAAATACATTGTGCAGCTATTCAATCTTTTCCGCCACACTGGATTTTTTGTGGAAAGAAAAAAGAACCAGCAGGACCAAGAGGGTCATAAGATGAAGATGACAACATCTGGACCCCCATAAAATTCTGTGAATGAGGCAGGTTGAGTGCCTGATAAAAGCTTTGTCTGAAAGCACCCTGAATTTCAGTTCTATTGAGTTAAACAATTCTTTCCAGACATTTTGTTTGGTCTGACTCGATGGAATTCAACCACAGCAACTGAACTTAGAACTGAGAGTAACAACTAAAAAAGAGAGTTAATGTAAAAAGATTAAATTCTCCAAATAAAAGAAATCAACCTACCAACCAATAAATAAAACAAGAGAAAGTAGATGTGTATTTCATTCAGGAAGAAACATTAAAAATGATAACCTTAGCCTGTTTTTGCTTCTTGCAATGTATTCATTATATTTTTAAAACTTTCATTTTACATTCAGGATAATTTTGTAGATGAGTCAGGTAACTATATAATAGTAAATGTTTTTGTATACTGATATTATGTTTCCATTGGTGTTTACTCCCCATTATTTAAGCAAGCTCAGTTTCTCAGATCTCTATTAAAGCTGATTAGTTTAAAAGATAGGAGTGAGTTAGAATTGGAGGTGACTTTAAAGCTGTTGCGTACAAAGCAGGTACTAGCAGAACAAGTAAGTTTTCAAAAAATGTTAAAGATATTAAGGAACAATGATTGAGATATGGATGGTTTTACATCCACTTGAAAAAAACTATATATTTCCCCCCTCAGGTTTATAATTCTTCCTCATATTTCTTTCCAATTACTCCATATTTGGTAACACATTACTACAGAACAAATATGACCTCTGGTGTATGCTGATCATGCCCCCGTATCTCTGACTATAGCAATATATACTGAACAAGTTATATAATAGAAATTAAATAACACTTAAATAAAACTTTTTTATATAATGAAGTGAACACAATCAGGCAAGATTTTTTCCAGTTAAATAATACACCTGATATAACTTGGCCAGTTATGTGGGACACAATTAAGGCATACATAATGGGCATTTATTATTTATTTAAACAATAATCAGACTGCATAAAAAACAAGAATTATGTAAAGTTAAACAAATTTCTGATTTGGAGCAAAAACATAAAAAAGGCAAGTAAAAGAAATGTATGAGAAAATATTTTTTATTTAAAGAGCTGTTGAAATTAAAGCAACCTTACAAATTGGAAAGTATTACTCATTTCATTAGGGGAAACTGGTTTGAATTTGGTAACAGACTTTCAAAATTATTGGTTAAAATATTAAGAGAGGAACAGAAAAAAGAAATCCACCAATAACGTATGGGTAATATAGTGCAAGATATTTCAAATCAGTTTAAGTTATATTATGAAGATCTGAATAGGGCACAAGGATTTCATAGATTTCATAGAGTTGGAAGGAGCCTACAAGGCTATTGAGTCCAACCCCCTGCTCAATGCATGAAACTAGAGGATCCATTGTTAGTTTTAGTAAACATTTCTTTTTTGTGGAGAATGTAGCTGAGCCATTGCTTGAGCTATTAATGTGTCTATTTGAATAAAAACTTTGCCTAAATTATAGACAGAAGCTGAAATAACTGTGACAAAAAAACCTGGGAAAAACCAGAGGACACACAATTCATACTGTCCAATATGGTTGCTTAATCAGGATTTTAAAACCTGGTCTTCTATTATTGCAGAGAGGTTGAATAAGAACAGGTTGCTTACCTGTAACTGTAGTTCTTCGAGTGGTCATCTGTGCAGTCACACACATGGGCTCTGCGCCTGCGCGGAGGCCGCTTCGGGAAGGTTCTATAGCTGAGGCAAACTTTGGGCGGGAACCCCTCCCCCCTGCGTCTCTACTGCGCGGGTTCCCGCCCTCTCCCTCAGTTCCCCTGAGACCGCCATCGCGATCCCAGTGCTAAGGAAGAACATAGGAAAAAACTCCCTACATCGAACATCAATACCGAGGGCCGAAATCGATGGCGTCGTACGGTACCGATGGTACACCCAAGGTCCCGGTCCAGTACACCATCGAACTCGACAGTGACACCGTAGCGGGGATGGCTGGGTGGGTTGTGTGACTGCACAGATGACCACTCGAAGAACTACAGTTACAGGTAAGCAACCTGTTCTTCTTCTTCGTGGTCTCTGTGCATCACACACATGGGCAGAGTAGCAAGCTGACTTACCGGCGGAGGGTCGGTGTCATTGCAGGATCGATGAAAGGACAGCTCTGCCGAATACATTGTCCTTTCGGGATCGGACATTGATACGGTAGTGTGTCACGAACGTGGAAGGCGTCGACCACACTGCCGCCTTGCAGACCTCTGTCAGGGAGACACCCCTCTCGAAGGCAGTTGAGGTTGAAACGGCCCTAGTGGAGTGGGCTCGGATCGAGCTCGGTAGAGGTTGTCCCTTGAGCTCGTACGCTAGTTTGATACAAGTCACAAGCCACGAAGCCAGTCGCTGGCTCGATACAGGCAAGCCTTTGGAGTGACCTCCGTAACAGACGAAGAGGCGTGGAGACCTCCTGATGGACTCGGTGCGGGACTTGTAGAAAAGTAGAGCCCTTCTCACGTCCAGCATGTGGAGTTGTTGTTCCAGGGGAGTAGACGGACCTTGGAAGAACGCTGGCAATATAATATTTTGGTTGAGATGGAAAGAAGAGACCACCTTCGGGAGGAAAGCCAAGTCTGGGCGCAGTACTGCTTTATCTCTATGGAAAACAAGGTACGGAGGGTCTACTCTCAGGGCCGTCAACTCCGATGCCCTTCGGGCAGAGGTGATGGCGATAAGGAACACTGTTTTAAGAGTTAACAAACGGAGGTCTGACGTCGCCATAGGTTCGAAGGGCTTAGACATGAGTACCTGAAGTACGAGCTGAAGATCCCAAGTCGGGTTTACCGGTTTGAACGATGGGTTCATGTTGTGCAGACCTCTCATGAAACGCTTGACTAGGGGATGGGAGAACAGTGTATACCCATCCCTGCCCTCGTGGAACGCTGACAATGCCGCTAAGTAGACTTTCAACGAGCTCGTCTTGAGACCTTTGTGTTGCAGATGGAGTAAAAACTGCAGTACACTATGAATAGGAGCCTTCGGATATGGCACCTCGATCTCCCCGAGGTATTCGCCGAAGGCTTTCCATTTCCTTGTATAGGATGTCCTGGTGGATGGTTTCCAGGCCTCCCGTAACACAAGTTTGATCTCTGCTGGGAGTGAGTCTGGGATCAGATCATCCAAGCAGTAAGTTGGAGGATGGATGGGTTCGGGTGCATAATTGAGCCTCGAGCTTGAGAGAGGATTGTTGTCGAGCTCGGTAGGCGTAAGTACTCCCCTTGGGACAGTCTGAGAAGAGGAGCAAACCATGCCTGTCTCGGCCACCACGGGGTCACAAGTATACAGTTCGTTTGGTCGGACTGGATCTTCGCGACGACCTTGGTTAACAGTGGAATCGGAGGAAACACGTAAAATAGAGTCCCTGACCAGGTTAGCAGGAACGCATCCCCAATCGACCGGCTGTCGTGGCCCGCTCTGCTGCAGAAGACCTGACACGCCGTGTTGGCTGCCGTCGCGAAAAGGTCTACCGTCGGGGTCCCCCACCGTCGAAAGAGGGACTGACGGATTCGGTCGTCTAGTTGCCACTCGTGGGAATCGAAGGATATCCTGCTGAGGGCATCTGCAAGATAATTGTCCTTCCCCGCGATGTGGATAGCTCTCACCGAAATATGGCGGGGTATCATCCATTTGAATATACGAAGGGAGAGGTTCGTCAGCCGTATCGAGCGAGTACCTCCCTCCTTGTTCAGATAAGCAACGACAGTGGTGTTGTCGGTGACCACCTGTAGGTGTTTGCCCTCGAGTATGGGCTCGAGGGACTTCATGGAGTTCCATACAGCTTTGAGTTCGAGGACGTTGATGTGTTTTCCTCGGTCGTGAGGGCCCCATTGCCCCTGTGCTGTGTGGTCCCCACAATGCGCTCCCCAGCCCAGGAGGGAAGCATCCGTCGTCAATGTGATTGAGGGTACGACGGGCTGAAACGGCATGCCTTTTGTTAAGTTGTGACGAGTTGTCCACCAAAGAAGCGACTGCCTTACTGTGGACGGGATCGACAGACGAGTTCGATGGGCATTCGTCTCGGAATCGAACGACCTTATGAACCAGTTTTGGAGCTGGCGCATATGGAGTCGAGCGAGAGGGACAACTGATATGGTTGAGGCCATGAGGCCGAGAAGACGCTGGATCGAGAAGGCTGTGCACGAGGTCGCCTTGTGTATTCTCAGGGCGAGGGCAAGCGTCTTTAGAGTTCTGTCCTCTGGTAGAAAGGCGCGACCGACAGTAGCATCCAGTAATGCTCCGATGAACTGGATCCTTTGAGTGGGGAAAAGCTTGGATTTCTTTGCATTGAGACAGAGTCCGAGGGTGTTCAGAGTGTTGGTAGTTAAATGTAGGGCATCCTGGAGCTCCTGTGCAGAAGGTGCTACGATGAGCCAGTCGTCCAGATAGGGGTAGAGCGTCACCCCTTGAGTCCGAAGATAGGCACACACTACCGTCATACACTTGGTAAACACCCTCGGTGCCGTCGAGAGTCCGAATGGGAGTACCTTGAACTGGAAGGTATCGGATCCGACCATGAACCTCAGGTATTTCTGGCTGTCCGGGTGGATCGCTATATGGAAGTAAGCGTCCTGGAGGTCGATGGAAGCAAACCAGTCGTTCTTGCGAAGGAGAGGCAGGATCGACTGGAGCGTGACCATCCTGAACTTCTTGGGTAGAATGTAGAAGTTCACTGAACGGAGATCCAGGATCGGTCGGAGTCCCCCATCTTTCTTTGACACCGTAAAATACCTGGAGTAGAGGCCGTCCTGAACGAGGTGTGGAGGGACTGTCTCGATGGCCCCCTTGAGCAATAGGGAGTGGACCTCTTCCTGCAACGCTCGAGATGGTTGTGTAGTGCGGGTGCCAAGGAAGGGTGGGAGGGAAGCGAACTCAATCTTGTAGCCGTGCTGGACAATGTTCAGAACCCAACTATCGGTGGTAATTTTCTTCCATGATGGTAGGAAGAGGGATAGTCGGGTTCCAAACTGAGGTCGAGCCGGAATCGGAGTCAAGAGGATCGAATTGGAGTTGTCGGTCGTGCCTTGGGTCCCGTCAAACCCGTCGCCTTTGGGAGTCACCTCCTTTACGGGAGCCCCGGTACCGTTGCTGCTGGAAATGACGGCTCGGTGCCCGGGGCTGCTGTGGACGAGCGCGGCTATCCTGCCACTGCTGGTGCTGTCCTTGTTGAGCTGGAGCTATAGGTGGTAAGTATGGGGTCCACCTTCGGCGTCTGAATGCTCGAGTTGGTTGCATCGGAAGGAGTCCCATCTTCCTAGCGTTCACCCGGGCTTTCTGGACCGCATCGAGGGAGTCGTCTGTTTTGTCATTAAAGAGACCGACTCCATCGAAGGGCAGGTTCTCGATCTTGGCTTTAGCCTCCGTTGTTAAGGTTGAAGACCGTAGCCAAGCGTGTCGGCGGAGAGCGACTGCGCTCACCAGGGATCTCCCGTGGCAGTCTCCCTGATGTCTGGCCGTGTGGATTTGTTGCCTGGAAGTGTTCGACGCTTCAGCCTGGAACACCCTAGCCAAGTCTCTCTTCTCGTCCGGGAGATAGTCTATCAATCCACTCATCTTCTCCCAAAGGAAGAGTTGGTACCTCGCCATTGTAGCTTGGTACCCGGCGACCCGGATCCCCAGGGCGCTCGAAGTGTAGACTCTTCGTCCGAAGTTGTCTAGCTTTTTTCCCTCAGGGTCCGATGGAGTGGAGTGCTGCTTGCCCGACTTGGACTGCGCCGACTCGACTATCATTGAATTTGGAGTGGGATGGGAGAAGAGAAACTTGGCCGTGTCCGGTCTAACCTTGTAGAGCGCGTCCAGGCGCTTAGCCGCGGGAGGGGCTGTGGACGGGGAGCTCCAAGATCCTTGCACCGTCTCTAACATGGTAGGAGTAATCGGGAGCAATGTGGGGCCCGAGGAGGATTTCGAGACGGCATCAAATAGAGGATCCACCGCTTTTTTCTCTTCTACGACCGTCTCCAGTCCGAGGGCTTGGGCCATCCGGAGGATTTGTTCCTGGAAGGTGCCCATATCCTCGGAAGGGGACACTCCCGACTGGGTGGTCACCTGTTGGTCTGGTGATGTCGAGGAGGGGGAGACAGAGACGACTGACTCCGAGTTCGAGATAGGTGAGCCCGGGGTCGACGATCTACGGGACCGTGTGGCTGCCTCCGGCGAGTAGGCGGTAAGCCTACCTTCTCTCACCTCGCTGCGTGCCTGCAGAGCTAGGAGACAAGCTGGTGGAGACCTCCTAGAGCTCCCGGGTGATCTCTCCCGCCTTGGTGGGGAGCGTCTCCTAGGTGGGGATCTATCTCGGGATAGGTACGTTCTCTGGTATCGATAATGGGAAACCGGGGAACGTCCTCTGTGGTATGTGTCTCGCGACCTCGAGGAGTATCTCGAGTCCCTGGAGTCGCGGGATCTGTCCCTGTAGCGTTGGGGATCCCTTGATCTCGAGACCGAGGATCTGGATGAAGCCCGGTCCCGGGTGATCAGAACCTCTTTGATCTCGAGTGATTTGGATCGGGTTCGTGGGGTACGAGCCCGTACCCCACGAGCTGGAGAGACAGATAAAGGAGCGGCAGCGGTCTGTGTCAAGGGTCTTGGTTCCGATGGTGAGTCCACGATCTCCCCATCTGAATACGCGACGGCCTGCGTAGCTTCCTTCGAGCCCGAAGGAGCTGTCGGAGTGGAGCAAGGAGGAGGGTCCCTCGAGCCCGAGGGAACCGGTGCGGATGGAGATTTGAGCCCAGCCGGGCGATCTGAGGCCGCGACGTCCGTCGGGTCCATGGCTAGCGTCGATCTCGATCCCGAGAGGGACGAAGCCAGTTTTTTCGCCAATTTCCTCACTTTTTCCTTCCGCTCCTTGCTTCGCTTTTTCGCTTCTTCCTTCTCCCTGCGTGCCTTCTTGGCCTTACTTTTAGATATCATAGTGGCCATATAGGCCTCCTGAGCATCCGCTGAGGAGACCGTGTGGGAAGGCGGCGTACTAGGCCTCGGTAAAGAGGAAGGCTTTTCCGCGGGCGGCTGGAGGGCTTTTTTGTAAAGAATCGCCGTCAACTTATCCGCCCTATGCTTCCTCGCTTGCTTAGTGAAACCTTGACATTGATGGCAAGTTTCCACGTTATGGCCTTCTCCAAGGCATGCAAGGCAAAGCGAGTGTCCGTCTGCGGGGGGAAGCTTGGTTCCGCACCTCACGCACTTGCGGAAGGGGGCTTTCGGAGCCATAATTTCCTCAATGATCCCACGAAGAACGGGGGGAGAAATTAGAAGTATTCTTATCTTTTTTTGTTGGATTCTACGGAGAATCAATGAACCTCTCGAAGTAACAGCCACACGCGATGGCGGTCGAAGAGGAACTGAGGGAGAGGGCGGGAACCCGCGCAGTAGAGACGCAGGGGGGAGGGGTTCCCGCCCAAAGTTTGCCTCAGCTATAGAACCTTCCCGAAGCGGCCTCCGCGCAGGCGCAGAGCCCATGTGTGTGATGCACAGAGACCACGAAGAAGAACTTAATATATCATCTTGAACAAGATCAAATTAGCTTCATAAAAGATGGCATCTAAAATCAGATGATTAATTGATTGCATAGAGGTAGTGCAGAATAATTTTCAACAAATGGCTATAATTTTTTTTGGATGCCGAGAAAGCCTTTGATCAAGTTGAGTGGAACTTTCCATACAACATATTAGGCTAACTGAATCTTGGGTACAGTTTAAAGACTGAATTTCATTGATGCAACAGAATACTACTGCTAAAGTTTCAATTAATGGCTATCAATCAGACCAGATTATTTTGCAAAGAGGTACTTGGCAAGGATGTCCACTTTCACCTATGTTATTTGCTATATTTCTTGGATCATTAGCTATGACTGTAAGAAATAGAAACATTCATCCGGTTATAATTAGGAAAAGAAAAGTTAAGATATCATTCTATGTGGATGATGTTGCTTTAACTTTGATAAGATCAAGTGAATCATTTATAGTACTGTTAAATTGTCCAAGATAAATTTAGTACAGTATCTGGATACAAAATATCTTAGTAAATCAGAGGGGATAGCACTGAATATGCCTGATGAATTAAAAACACAGTTATCATTTGTGTAAGTAATATTCCATGGAAGGTGAAGCCAATTAAGTACCTTGGGATCTGGATCCAATCTGACTTGGGTACTCGTGTTGAACTTAATCATGAAAAACTACAGTTATCTGTAGAAAAAGACATAGTTATTGATCATTAGGCTTCTCTTGGACTGGATGAATATCTACAGTAATAATGAACATCCTGCTGAAATTTTTATTTTTAATTGCTTTGGCAGTATCCTCATTAATTTTGAATAAATGGCAAAATTATGAAATTTATCTGGTTAGATAAGGCACCTAGGTTTTAATGAAAAGTCCTATCTCAGAAAAATAAAAATGGAGGGCTTAGTGTAAAAAATAGAGGGCTGATATTACCAATTACTATTGGGTAGATAAATTGGCCTCACTTTTAAACTGGCATAAACCAGATAAAAGTTACTGAACCTGAACAGGAACACTTAGGAAACCTTTTTGATTTATTTTGGTATCAACCTCGGCTTGTTATACAACATCCCAAGAGCCCCTTTTGGTCAATAAAAACATCTCTAAAATGTGGTGTAAATTTCAGATTTATCTAGCCCCAGGGCTCTCCCCATTAACATGTTATACATAATGAAAAAACAACTGACTTAGAACGAAATATAGGAGATATGTCAAAATGGAGGCAGAAGGACTTAGTCAGTACTAAAGTTTATTGACAAGTAATCATATAATTTCATATGAAGAATTGATTAATAAAATGGATATTTTCAGGCATCTTAATAAATTTTGGGAATAGTAAGTATCATGATAGGGTTTTACCATATGTCTTCTTTTCCATGATTTAATCATTATTTATTGTAAATCTTATAAAACGTTTCAACTTTCTATTTTGAATTTTAAGTATTATAGACAGTCTATATGTATTTAATATTGTTCCATAAATAAAGGAATGGTGACTTGCATGACATGTGCTTTTCATATCCTGTTGGCACCTAATATAAATTGTCATAAGAAGCAGACTTTTTGTTGTTGTTGCAGAAATGGCAAAAGGAAAGTAAGCAGAAAGGCAGTCCATATAAGGAAGCCTTTTTCAAAATGCAGTGGAAAGAAGAGAATAGAGACCAGAACCATGGATGACTTTTGCTAAGTGCATGCAAGCACTAGAATCTGACTGAGAGCAGACAGTGCGTTGTCAAATAGCTTGAATTGTGTTGTGTCATAAGAAATTTCATGAAACAGATATTTCAGACTGATTGTCTTCAGGCACATGATATTAAACAACATATATTCACATTTCAGAGTTTTATTTGTAAAACCCCATGGAAAATGAAGCTTTGATGTTATGTAAGCAGAATCAATGTTTATTTTCTCTCATATGTAATATTTTCTCTGTTGTTGTAATAGCAACAGAATATCACAGTCTTAATTGTTTAACATTAATTAACACTTAATCTATCAACACTTTCCTAGGAGTAAGTCACATTTAATATGTTGGGACTTACTACTGCCATTCAACAGCAAATGGTAGACTATGAAAGTGCCACGGAATGCACATACCATGAAGAACAAGTTTTTATGTTTTGCACAAAATCAATGTTGGGTGCAGATCAATTTTGCAAGTCAAGCAATACTGTAATATATGCTCTTCTTTCAGTCAATACAGGTTACAAAGGGGCTGAGCAACAGCAAGATACTGACTGACAGCAATCAATAGTAATTATATATTTATAGCATCTCTACCAGCCATGAAACAATACTTTCTCAACTGAAAGCATCTTTTTTTTCCTAATGGAAAAAATCCGTAAGAAACTAGGATTTTTAGCGGTTTTCCATAGACATATATAGAGATATGATATTGGTTAACTGAAAGTAGTGTTAGGTGGTTAGGATTCAGTTTCCAGTTTATGGGTTGCCAAGAAGCTGTAGTTTCATGTTACCTTTTAAAGGAAAGGCTATAACAGCATTATTTAACTGGTATTTTAAGCATTTCAAGGCATGCAAATAACTTTTCGAAAACCATATACTCTGATGTTAGATGTCACTTCCTCCTCCACCACTCTATACACTACACTACAGAAATCCACCCATCAAGGGATAAGGCACATTTTTTTCCCTTTCATTTATACCCAGGACAGCTTTCTTCTTGTTTCTGCCTCCAGGCTGCACAACCTGAAAGCTTGCTATCTTCCCCTAGACATAGTTGGTCCAATAAAGAGTCATATAAGACATATAAGAACTCTATTTCTAGTTAAGTAAAACTGGTTAAGTAAAACTCTGAAATTATAGAAGACATGGTGCCTGTTCAGTGAAAGAAAATGCTTTTGGAGCTTTAGTGAAAAGCTTATTTACTGCCTTCCAACAACGCAGAACATAGCCTTAGTCAAATCCCCATTTTGTGGTAGGACTTGTGGTGAGACAGAGCTACCACAAGAACACCAGCAAGCACACTGGCAATCTCCTGTCCATGACATCAGTCACAGTGTATCTACTAAACAGTGTCTTTCTAATGTTCTGATTTGCAAATTTTGCCATATCATGCTTATTGAAGCATGGACTAGCAAAGAAGGATCAAAAGATGCTTTGCTGAAGATTGTTTGGCCATTTATATTTATCACTATCTCAAAATGTCAACCTTTTGTCATGAACATCAGTGAACAAATAGCTCAAGGGCCCAATGCTTCTCCTTCTGCATCAGGAAAAACTCAATTCTAGGAATTGTATAAATTATGCAAATTAAGCACATACATGTAAAAAATGTTTATTTTTCGCAGGTTTATTCTACTTACACTGGTAATAAGGTGGGGCAGAAAGCTGTGCAAAGCACTGAAATCCCACTTCTAAGCACTCTCTAAATCCTATTCAGCCCCATCCCCAACTCCCCCCTGAACTCTCATCAGGCATTACACAAAGTTTCCCAGGATACCGGGCAAGGTGTTCGAAAGGAAATTCTGGTTTGCCCTGGTTCTAAAAAAAAAAGTTAGGACTTTGTCTGGTGCTATGTATTATTTCATTCTGTACAAGTGCTGAAAAGAAGCTAAATCCAATACTGTCTGAAGAATTCAGTGCCTGAAAAATCTCAGCTTTCATTTAACACACAACCACTACAATTTTCTAACCTGACTCTGCCAACAAAGGGTGGTGGTGGTACGCTTTCTGGTGGATAGGATGTCAGTGCCCTGCATAACTCATAGCTCCTTCCCAAAACTAGCAGAATTCATCTCTTCTTTGCACAGAATTCCAATTCTTTTAGCAGAGAGTACATATAGATAGGCTATATATATATATATATATATCAGACTGGCGAGAGACAATTTCAATCATAGAAAAGTAGAGTTGGAAGGGGCCTATAAGACCATCGAGTCCAACCCTTCACTTTATTTCAATTGTTGCAATTTGCGGTAGTTTCAGATTGATAACACTGATTTAAACTTTGCATTATTTTAGAGTCTTGCCCCAGGACCTATGTACCCCTAAATCAGTGCTTCTCAATTATTTTCTGTCATGCCCCCCCTAGGAAGAAGAAAACATTTCGCGCCCCCCGCGCGACTGTAAATAGTATCATTTGTCTATAAAATTGTTATAAGTACACCTCTGCATAACACTGTATCCTTATTAACGTATAAGAGAATAAAAAAAGAAAGAAATGTGGATCAATTTACAACAAAGAATAGCTTTATTAACTGTGGCAGAAAAGATTTAAAGGAGCACAGGATTTAAAGGAACACAATATTAAAAAAAACTTTTAACTGAGGTCAAACGAGCCCCCCTTTACGGAGCCTCGCGCCCCCCCTGGGGGCCCCGCCCCACTATTTGAGAAGCACTGCCCTAAATTAATGATGTGATAATGAGTTGTAAAAAAGCATTCATTAGAGATCTAGCAATCACACTACACATATTTTTGTTTACTCTGAAAACATAATTACAGTAGTACCTTGGACTACGAGTATAATTTGTTCCAGAACCATGCTCGTGATCCAAAATACTCGTACAGCAAAGCGAGTTTCCCCATAAGAAATAATGGGAACTCAGATTATTCGTTCCACAACCATTTAATCACTGCTTTGCCCCATGAAGGGAGCCGGCAAAGCAGTGATTAAATCGTTGTGGAATGAATCAGTGGAGTTCCCATTATTTCCAATGGGGAAACTTGCCTTGATGTGCTGGCTCCCGGGGTCCTGGCCGCGCCTCGCCTACCTCCACTTGCTCTGCCAGGAGTGGACAGGAGACGGGGGCTTAGCTGGAGGCGCGGCGCGGCCGGGCTCGCCCGCCGCCTCGCGCTGCTTTGCCGGCCGGCCGAGAGTCCAGGAGGTGCATCTCCCTGCCAGGGAGCCGGCAAGTGCTTTGCCGGCTCCCGGGGAGATGCGTGGAGCCGCTCCCGCTGCTTCCTACCATTCTAAAGAAGCAGCAGCTCGCCTCTCCGCTGTGAGCCGCCCGCGCTGCTGGAGCCGGTCCCGTCGCACCCGGAAGTGACGCGACGGGACCGGCTCCAGCAGCGCGGGCGGCTCACAGCGGAGAGGCGAGCTGCCGCTTCTTTAGAATGGTAGGAAGCAGCGGGAGCGGCTCCACGCATCTCCCCGGGAGCCGGCAAAGCACTTGCCGGCTCCCTGGCAGGGAGATGCACCTCCTGGACTCTCGGCCGGCCGGCAAAGCAGCGCGAGGCGGTGGGCGAGCCCAGGCGCGCTGCGCCTCCAGCTAAGCCCCCGTCTCCTGCCCACTCAGGATGTAGCGTGGAGCCGCCCAGAGCCAGCAGCGAGTAACCCGGTGTGCTCGTTTTGCAAGACCTCGCTCGTTCAGCAAGTCAAAAATTTTAAAATTTTTTTGCTCGTCTTTCAAATTGCTCGCACACCGGGTTACTCGTAATCCAAGGTATTACTGTATGATTCTAAAGCAGACATCATCACTACTATCTTCCCAGTAGGAAGAGTCACCTGACTATCCATACAACCCCCCCCCCCATGTAGGCAAGACTCTCCAGATGTTGCCATATGGTATGCAATATCCTACTTTCCTATGAATCTTTGCCTCCTGACTCTGGCTACAATACCACCCAATCCCAACATATCATGCTTTCCTCTTACTCCTAAAAGGTCTGGTATGTTTGCAACTGTTTCCCCTGTGCCCAACCTCAAAACTACAACTGCCCATTGACTCCCTATACTTGCTATCTGCCACACTCTAATTTCGTTACTTAGAGAAAATAACTCTTTTTGTTATTTGCTTTAAGTTGTTAACAGTAATTTAGAATGTTTCATATTCCCAACCTTGAAGGAAAAAGTAGTATGAAATATGGCTTCCTTGTAATACTGAATGGTACATTTCATTCATTAAACTGTGCAAGTTCTCACACTAATGAGAACATAGCATCCCTTCCTTCATTATCACTGAAAATGCCTTCACAGATTTTTTTTAAAAATCAATGAATTAGTTAAGAGCTAGATAACTTTATTGTTCTGAAAAACCTTTGACTGCCCTAATTAGAAAACATTTTCCAAATGATATTTCAAACCATGTGTGCCTTATTATCTTGTTTCAATATTCTGGTTATTTCTGATGTTGCATACCTTCTTTTCTCCATTTTCAAGTAATAACATATCTGTCTTGTGTTTATTAAAAAGATATATAATTCATAGAGTTATTTATTTGAACATTATTTTGCTATGAAGTAATTTTATTTGTGAAATCTTTCATTTATGCAAGAACATAAAAATGATTTTAAGAAGTGTCATTGTCAATAGTAGCTACAAATACTTCTAGAGCTGCTTAGCTTACTTATTTTTATGCTTTGGAACAGGCAGATTCAAAATATGAATACAGAATGTGTTTGAAGCCTTTAATAAGGATTTTGTGTTCTTTTTTTGCACATGAAATAATCTACTGGTTTCTTATAGTTAAAAAGGTTGCACAGCATGTTCTAAACTAAAGGAACATCTCTTCTAGGAAAGAAGTTGTATAAATAAAGAATGAAATCTATGATCATTTTCATATGCTGCTAAGGTTTCGCTGAATGCTTCCAAAGAGCTGGCGCCTCTCTTTTGGGTAGGGGCAGACCAAGTATTGCAAGGACTTCTCTCTCTTTATTGAGCATAAATATGGTATCTATTAAAGCCATTTAAGCTATGCATGATTTTTAAAAAAACATTTTATGCAGACTTTGCAGCAATCCAAGGTATACATTTCTAACATTGAAACTTTCAATCTTCATCATTCCAATCTTTAAGCATTCTACTTGTATCTGTACAATAACCGTGTGATATCAAAATATAAGGTTTTTGGTTCAGTTTTTTTAAAAAAAGCAAACGAGTTTTCTATATCTTCCCTATATGAAAATAGAACTGAAGCTCAAGTTAACTGTGGTTCTCTTTTCACATATTCCACAATCAAGTTTACTTTTAAACAATGTGTAAGTTGAGCAAAAGTGAACACGAGGAAAATATGTTATTTGGTCTCCAAGTATATTATTACTGTTGATTATACAAGATTATGCCTATATTCGAAAGTAGTCGTTTCCAAAATAATGAAGATTGGTTTTAGCAGTATAGTGAACACATTTTATCTAGAGCAAAATGCAATTCCTATTTTACTCCATGTATGCTATTAGTTTAATAGCATTGCTGCTGTCTCTGCAGTTGAAAAGGTTTGTTTTTATGCCAGTCAGAAATATATGTATTATTCATTGCTCTTAAATCAAGTTTGTTCCTCACTCTTATCCCAACAAGAAATGGCAACTCTCCTATCCTTGTAATGCAGTGAAATATGTGTCAAAAATATTAAACAGCAACACAATGTACACAATTTGAGTACAGTAATACCTTGGATTGCAAGTAACTTGGTCTGAGAGCGTTTTGCAAGACGAGCAAAATTTTTTGAAAAAATTTGACTTGATAAACAAACAAGGTCTTGCAAGACAAGTGTAGGGATGTAACTGCTCGCCTCAAGCGGGCCGAAATCGGCCCCGCTCACGCCCGCCAGAGACTCGCTTTGATATGAGAGTGTTTTGGATTACAAACACGGTTCCGGAATGAATTATGCTTGCAATCCAAGGTATTACTGTATAGCAAATCAGCATAAGCAATTCCCCATGAAGCATCATAAGCTTTACAATAGTTTCTCTGACTTATGTTATGCATATTTCAACTACTGATCTTCATCCCATTTCCCTCTTTATCCCCACTGCTCCATGTGCAAATTAAAATACTGCCCATCTACAATACTATTTCATTTGGCCAAATGTGATAAAATTTAGTTTTCTTACTAAATAATGTATATACATAGCTTAATGCAGAATTCTACCATATGTACCTATTAGTGTGTCAAACACTGAAATAGGGCATTATGTCTAAGATGACAGTAGAAGTTAACAATGCTGTATTAAATCAGCTTAAATTCAAATACTTAATTGGCTTAGGAATTATGGGGTCAGCAACTCTCTATTCAAGTGGCAAACTTGCTTTGATAGAAGCATTAGAACTCTTAGCATGCAATCCAATGGCTCCTAGCATCTGATGCAGTGGATCTCACCCTCTGAGGATGGGGCTCTGACCTTGGAGGAGGGGATCCGACTGTGGATCTCCTCCTGTCAAGCCCCTTCCAGCCACTGTGGAAAGCTCCATGGTGGCTCCTTCTCTCAAGGTCAGGATTCAGACTTTGGAAAGGGAGGAAATGTGGGCACCTAGTCTATATGATTCCATTCTTAAAGTACTAATGAAATGCTATTAGTCCAAACAGGATTGATTAAAATAGCAACCTCTAAATAAAATGGAATTTTAATAACATGCTCTAGACAGAAAAGATACTGAAAAAAAATCTATAGATTTTTGATAGAGTACTAACCAGTAACTGACAGCAGCTGTGAAACTCTCACCTCCATTTCCTCCCGATGAGACCGGTCTCTGTCTTCAAATTCACGAGTTCTTCTCCGAGCTTCTTCAAAAGCCTGTTGTGCCAATGCATCTTCCTGCTACGAACCAGAAGCACAGAGTCATGCAGGAAGCAGCTTTACTTTCATTTGAATCAAACAATGGTTGCTTGACTCTAGTCATCATTTAGCTGACTAAAGTGGGTAAGAGGAAACAAGACAATGTGAAGAGATGAGCTACTGATAATGCAGAACCATCACCACATAATGATTTTTCAGTTTCTAGGTAGTTTGACAGATTAGAATTCAACTTGTAAATGTAAAATTAACAAATGAAGTATTCTAAGAGAACAATATATAACCTGATTCCTCTTAATCACTGTCTGTACGCTAAAAACCTTTCCCAACCTGTTGCCCTCTAGATATTTTGGACAGCAACTCCCATCAGCCCCAGCCAACATGGCCAATGGGCAGGGATGATGTTTATTGCAGTCCATAACATCTGGAGGGCACCTGGTTGGGGAAGGTTGATTTAAAATACAGTTTTGTAGGATTAGTTGTTATACAATATTGATCCAGTTCCTCTTTGAAAGCAGCAGCCACATGTGGATTCCCATAAGCCAGACTTTCCCTCCATGATGTTCAGACAGACAGCACACCAAGCCATCATGGGGAATGGGAGATAACTTACACCATGTGCGGTGGGGGGAAGGCTCTACTGAGCTGCATCATACCTTCTTGCTCTATAGGAATCAATATATATTAGTTATCCTGTATTGCCATAACTGTCAATATATTATTTAGCTAAGGGCCATCAGAAAATATTAGAAACGTCAAAGATGTCAGCATAATCTAATTCAAAAATGAAATAAAATATAAAAAGCAAGGTGAAAAAGGAGCAAGTCTGGAAATACTGTCCGAAGTTATATAATATTTTTCAAATAGACTATAAACTTTCTAAAGTAGGCATCTTGGTTTTTCTTCACAAAGCTGACCTCCTACACTGCATTAAACAGATAAGTAACTGAAGTGTTGTCTATTTGCCAGAAGAAAAAAATGTTTTATATAATTTGAAAAGACTTCTAGTGCATCACTTCAGTAAATTTATTTCTAAAAGTGTATAATGGGGTAGTTCCTCAAGTTTCCAAGCTGAATGCCCTATATTGAGGAACAATGTTTAACAGTATGAGATAAAAGTGTAATTCTGTTGCACTTTTTCCAGGCAGAATGACAGCCTTACTTCATTCAGTATTTTTTACTTTTATACTAATCAAAATGACAATTGTCAAAAGTACACATCTACTATATACAATGTGATGGTATCCCTTTAATAGTCAAGGCTTTCTCCTAAGATTCACAGGTAAAAAAAAAATAACCTGCTTCAAGAATCCAGCTACATTTTAATATACCGAGGGACTAAGCACATTAAAATTTAAATTTAAAATAAAATGTCTGTAGTGTGAGAATGTCAAATTGCCTTTTTTGCCTAGGGCACTTCTTGTACCCTAAAGCTGTTTTGTGAAATGATGTGAAAGAGTGCCCCCTGTGGCCTTACTTACCGTAGTTTAATATAAACATCTGTCAATCAATAAACATCAGCTAAGTCCCTAGCAATGTGCACCAAAGGGCAATGTGCAAATTTGCCATAAAGTTCTGCTTTCAAGTAGACCAGGCTTTCCTTGGTAATTTTTATATTGGTATAAAACACAATTCCTTACCAATATGGAAAAATGGGGGTGGGTGGGGAGGGGGAGTTCATTTCTTACAAAGGAGAAGCAAGACCCAAACAGGCAATAGCAGGATGTTCACTAAAAGGCCATTAAGTAATTAATTCACAGTTTCCACCCACTTTATGGGTTTACGTAAACAAGCTGTTTTGAATTACAGCAGTATTTTGAACTGAGTAAATCCAAATCCAACATTTTTATATGTTTAAAATGGTTAAATACTGGCTGTCACCTGTGAGGCTTGCTCCTAGCCATTGTAAGAGCATCTACTATTACATGGGGTGAAAAGGGGGGAAGGAGATGTCCAGAGGCAGGAATGCCAGGCTTGTAGTGTGCTTGAAGGCTAGCTAGTAGGCCATAGAAAAGAGAAGTAGGTTCCTAAGCAAAGGATGTGTGAAGGAGGCAAATATATCTAGGAAAAAGGGGTGGAGTGGAACTCTGATTCAGAAAAGGTGGTCAGAAGGAGGCACCAAGGGAAAAAACTCATACAGGACTAAGGCTAAGAAGAGACTGATATGGTTTGCACATAACGACTAACTCTGGGTTATTTAATGGTTCTCTACTGCTTTCAATGAACAACCCAGGAACATCCCGTTCTTGGGCTGTTACCATGACACCCGAACCTGGAACTCTGGGTTGTTTATGGACAATTGTCAAAGAAAGGTTTTCAGTTTTTGCTGATGAAGAATTACCAGTTACCACAAGACAAACACAAAAATGCGTTAAGATCCAGTAAAGTGCACCAAAACCCTTCAGTACTCCACCTCCAGGTGAGCCCACTGTTGCCCAAACAGGTGTAAACAAGTCTCTACTTGCCCTCTCTTGAACTATGGAGAAAGGACAGGTTGCTTACCTGTAACTGTAGTTCTTCGAGTGGTCATCTGTGCAGTCACACATATGGGCAGAGTAATAAGCTGACTTACCGGCAGCGGGACGGCGGAACACGTCACTGCAACACCGATGAGAGGACTGCCCGGCCAAAAGCGTTTGCTTCCCAAGCTCGAAGATCAAGTCTATAGTGCTTGATGAACATCGATGGCGCGGACCAGGTGGCTGATCTACAGAGTTCCGGTAGAGGGATGCCCTTCCCAAAAGCCATAGACGTTGACTGTGCTTGGGTCGAGTGAGCCTTCACTGAACCAGATAACTGCTTGCGTGCAAGTTGGTACGCCAGTGTAATCGTCTCTACAATCCACTTGGCAAATCTCTGATTGGACACTGGTAGTCCTCGTGATTTGCCACCATAGCATATGAACAGTCTCGACGTTTGACAGAACAAAGTTGTTCGGTTCTTGTAGAAGGCTAAGGCACGTTGGACATCCAGTGCATGCATCCCTCTTTCGATGTCAGTGGAGGGATTCGGAAAGAAGCCTGGTAAAATTATGTCCTGGCCTGTGTGGAATTCTGAGACCACTTTCGGAATGAATGTGAGATCAGGGTGCACAATCACCTTGTCTCTGTGGAAGACCATATAAGGTGAGTCTACTGTAAGCGCACAGAGTTCTCCAGATCTCCTTGCCGATGTTATGGCTACTAGAAAGGCTGTCTTCCAAGTCAGAAGTCGGTGGTCAATGGTAGCCATTGGCTCAAAGGGTTTTTGTATTAGAATGCAAAGCACTAACGGCAGGTCCCAGCCCGGCACCAAATTCCTGAATTTGGGGAATGATGTTTTTTAGTCCCTTCAAAAACTGTTTCACCAACGGGTGTGTGAAAATTGAACCTGTGGTGACATAAGGCCTGTTGGCTGAAGTTGCTGCCAAGTACACCCTTATTGAAGATAATTTAAAGCCTCTGACCATTAGTGCGTGTAAATATTCAAGTCTGGTCTGGACAGTGCAAGTTTTAGGGTCCTGTTCACATGTAGTTACAAATTTTGTAAAGTCTAGCCACTTTCTTGCATAAGATGCCCTTGTCGATGGTTTACGGGCAGCCTGAAAGATGTCACGTATTGCGGGAGGCAAGTCCTGTATCAGTGTTGCTGTATCCGCGATGCCATTAGCGCCAGACTCTTTAGATCTGGGTGTCAAATATTGCCCCAGACCTGTGTCAGTAGGGTTGGTGTGATTGGGTGCGACCGGTATTCTCCTCTGGAGAGGTGCAGAAGCTGAGGGAACCACGATTGCCTGGGCCACCATGGCGCCACGAGGATGCAATCCGTGTTGTCGTTCCAGATCCACGAGATGACTCGTGTCAACAGAGGAAGAGGCGGGAAGATGTAAAATAGACGCCCCGACCACTGCATCATAAAGGCGTCTGTAATGGAGTGTGGATCTGACACTGCTCTGCTGCAAAAAAGGCGGCATGCGGTGTTCTCGGATGTGGCAAAAAGGTCTATTTCTGGATGACCCCAAATCGAGAAAATCCAACTGCGGATCTCTGGATCCAGCTGTCACTCGTGGGATTGCAAGGAGACTCTGCTGAGAGCATCTGCTAGCATGTTGTCCTTGCCTGCGATGTGAATCGCCACGAGAGAGATGGATCTTTGAATCACCCAGTCGAAAATTCTGAGGGTCAGTCTGGTCAAACTTATTGATCTTGTCCCACCCTCTTTGTTGAGGTAGGCAACAACGGTTGTGTTGTCTGTGACCACCTGAATGTGCTGGTTGGATAGAAAGGACTCCAGCGCCTTTATGGCGTTCCACACTGCCAACAGCTCTAACATGTTTATGTGCATCTTGCGCTCGATCGAGTTCCAAGTGCCTTGAGCTGTGTGGCCTGCAGTGTGCTCCCCAGCCCAGGAGGGAGGCATTCGTTGTCAAGATTCTGGTAGGTGTCAATGGAAGAAAAGGAACTCCCTGGACTAGATTCTCCTTGTCCATCCACCACAGCAGAGTCGCCTTGATGTTCCTTGGAATGGAGAGGCGAGTGGAATGAGACTGTTTTTGAGGGTTGAAAGAGCGGATGAACCAATTTTGGAGGGTTCTCATGTGTAGGCGGGCATAACTCACGACTTGCACCGTGGGTGCCATATGACCGAGAAGACGTTGGACTGTCTTCGCTGATAGTGAACGAACCTGATATAGTTTTTTGGAGATGGCGAGTATCTTTTCCACCCTGTCTTGTGGTAGATACACCTGGCCTTGAACCGCATTGAAAACCGCCCCTACAAACTGTATTTCTCTGGTAAGAGTAAGGACTGATTTCTTGGTGTTTAGACACAAGCCCAGGTCTTCGAGTAGGTTCAGCGTTGTGCGAAGTGCTGACTGGGGGCAAAGTCTTGACGAATCCACGACTAGCCAGTCATTGAGATACGGGAAGATCCTGATCCTTCTGGCCCACAGACTCGCACAGACTACCGCCATGCACTTTGTGAACACCCTGGGAGCGGTGGAGAGGCCGAACGGAAGAACCACAAACTGATATGCATTGTCCCCTATCTTGAACCTTAGGTACTTCCGAGTGTCCTTGTGAATGGCGATGTGGAAGTACGCGTCTTGTAGATCTATCAACGTGAACCAATCTGTTTTGTGAAGTAGTGGCAATATTGATTGGATGGCGACCATTCTGAATTTCTTCGTTGTTATGTAGAAGTTGACAAGTTGGAGGTCCAAGATCGGTCGAAGTCCTCCTCCCTTTTTCGACACTGTGAAGTACCGAGGATAAAGCCCCTCCTGGAGAGGAGGCGGGTGGACAGGCTGGATGGCGCCCTTCTGCAACAGTGTCCACTTCTTCCAACAATGGTGGAGTGGGCTGTGTGGTACTGATGCCAAGAAAAGGAGGGAGGACATCGAACTCGATCTGGTACCCGTGATGTTTAGGACCCAGCGGTCTGTCGTGATGGAGTGCCACGACGGAAGGTACGCAGCTAGTCTGTCTGTATAGGAGATTGTCAAGCCCGATGCAGGTGTCAATATCAGTGGCTTTGTCACATCCAGTGGTTTTGTCACAATCGGTGGTTTCGTCATAATCAGTGATTTTGTCATGTCCGGTGAAGCTGTCATGGTCTGTGCAGCAGGAGAGTCAAAGGCGCCGCTTGCTGAAGGCACCACCTCTCTTAGAGCCTTGGTATCTTGACTGCTGAAAGGTTTTTCTTGCTCCAGCAGTCTGTTTGTCCTGAGGGTGTGTATCTTGGCTCCTCTGTTGGTACCTCGGCTGAAATGGAGCTGTGGAAGTTGGGAACCTGGTCCACTGTCACGGTTTGTATAGTTTTTGCCACGGCAGGGTCCCAAGTCCCATCTTCTGGGCGTTGACTCTGGCCTTTTGGACTGCGTCCAGGGAGTCATCCGTTTGTATATTGAAGAGACCCTCACCGTTGAACGTAAGGTACTCTATGCGGGCTTTGACGTCTGTTGTTAAAGCTGCTGAGCGAAGCCACGCATGGCGCCTGAGGGAGACAGCACTAATTAGGGACCTGATGTGGCAGTCTGTCTGGTGCCTGGCGTTGTTCATCTGGAGCGTAGAGATGCTCATGGCCTCCGCCTGAAGTGCCCTCACCAGGTCCCTCCTCTCCGCTGTTAGTTCATCACAGACATTTCCTAACTTTTCAATTAGGAAATGCTGGTACCGTGCCATGATCGCCTGGTAATTGCTCACCTTTAAGCCAAGGGAGCTAGATGTATAAACTCGCCTGCCACAAGAGTCTAATTTCTTTCCCTCTTGATCTATTGGCGTTGTGTGCTGTTTGCTGGAGGACGACTGAGCGGACTGCACGATGATGGAATTCGGTGCCGGGTGTGAAAATAAGAACTCTGCTCCTTCTGGTTGAACCCTGTACAAGGATTCTAACCTCTTCCCCACTGGAGGTATTGCTGCTGGGGTTTTCCAGGTGTTTTTGACAGTTTTTAACAGGTATGGCAAGTAGGGGACCAGTGTAGGCGATGTTTGCATTGCCAAAATAAGATTATACACTGGATCTTCCACTTCTGGCTCTTCTGTTTTGGTCTCCATGCCCAATGCAGACGTCATCCTCATAAAATGGTCTGCAAAGGTTCTTAGGTCTTCCGTTGGTGAAGTTGAGAGACTTGATTCCACATTAAGGTCTGGAGAGGAGTCTGGCAATCCTGTTATTTCTGAGTCTGAAGACTCCTGCGGTTGAGTAGCGCGTGATTTGGCCACTGATGACGTTGTAGGCACCTTGCTCTTTCCGATGTCTAGGCTCCTTCTCCACTTGCATTGATGGCATTCGGCGTCGAGAATGTGCGCTTCCATCCAATGAAGTAGAGCTGCGTATTGAATGGACGTCAACAGTCGAGGTTCGACGTCGAGACCATACCTCAACATCGATCGAAGCAGGTGAGTCAGTGTCGACCGTTGTCCTCTGTCATGTAGAAGTGTGCTCGGTATCGACAGAGAGTGGTGCCGAGACCGAGAGTGCCGCTCGACATTGGCAGAATCTCTTCGACGTCGATGGCAACGCTCAATGTCAACCGAACTTCGACCTCGAGTAGATCGGTTGGCACCGATGGAGCGGCGGGGAGACTTAGAATGGTGGTCGGTGTTGAAGGCGCCTTGTCGATGATGTCTCCATTCGACCTTGACTGGGCTTCAGTGTCGACCAGTTTGGCTGACATCGACGGAGCGCTGTGGTGATCGAGAGCGGTGATGCTGGCCGTGGTCGATGTCGTCAGGGTCCCCTCGATATCGTGGGCGACAGATGTCTTCCCTGCGGTAATGATGTTCGTACCGGGCGGAATAAGAGCGTTTGGAGGATATCATCGATCTCGAATGGCTCTTACTTCCAGGGATGTTGGAGAGTCCTTGGTCTCGAGTCACGAGTCGAGTCACGAGTCTTTGGACCCGAGTCCGAGTCCTTGGTCCAAAATGGTGACTCACGAGTCACGAGTCCCTCCCAAAGCTGACTCCACGAGTCCCCATTAAAATCAATGGGGGGTTTTCCCGAACAAAATAAGGCTACTTCAGATGTGTGGCTTAAATAAATTCTAGGCACAAGTGTGCCTTTTTATTTCAAAACTCTGCCACTGATTTTGGCAAGAACAGACCAGGAAGACAAACCCAAAATAACCAGGCAGGCAGAGGAGGCAGGGAACCCCAAAGCAGGCAGGCAGAGGCCTTTGTCTTGGACAATTCAAACTGTGGAACTGGTCAAGAAGAGACCAGGCAGGCAGAGGAGGCAGGGAACCCCAAACAGGCAGGCAGAGGCAGCCAAACCCAAAATGTCTGAAAGGTTGCATGACTTAAAAAAATAAACTTGCTGTACTTCCTAAAACTTATCCATGTTGCATTTGAGGAACACGATTTTTTCTAAATGTTTGCCCCCCATTCTGGAATGGTGAGGTCTCGTCACAATTCCACCCTCGCTGAACACCCACTCTACTGACCAAAGAGAGTCAGTAGTGAAAATGCCCAAAGTGAGAGGAGAGAGAGAACCTACATGCACTGGCTTTAGAAAAGCCCCTTCCCCTTTAGATATTTTACGGTCTTTCCCTGGAGAAAGAAGCTGGATTACAAAATGCTTCATTCTTAGTTTGAGAGCTACTGGGGGTCAAGCTTGCTTTGAAGCTATTGCCTCTGCCCTAAAGCCCTTACTCTTGGCTGAATGTTACAGTGCGGAGGAAAGGATCTCTGCACGTGTAGATAACCACTCTCTACTTTGTAGTTATTACTACAGTTATATCCGGAAATTCACCCCCTCTCCGCCCCTACGCTTTAAGAACCCACTGTGTGAACAGAATGCTGGACTAGATGGATCCTTGGTCTGATCCAGCATGGCTCTTCTTAGGTTCTTAAAGAGTAGGGGCAGAGAGGGGGTGAATTTCCAGCAAGCTTGATCCCTTACAATTGTAATTTTTTCAAACCTAAACTTTGTTGGCAGTGCTTTTTTTCCACTCCAACACCCTGGTGTTGAACTTGAGATGCATCCATGAGCAACAACAAACAAAGAATTATGAGTGATGAAGAGTTCTGTGTAACTGAAAAGCTTGCATCTTCCCACATCAATAGTAAATGATCCAACAGAGCGGGGTGGGGGTGGCATGGGAAAGCACTTATTTTTGTATCGCTTAGGGCAGATCTGCACAACAAACCTGTACTTGTGTTTATACCAGTTAAACTATGGTAGGGAAGGTATGATTTTGCAACATGCAACCCTACACATCTGCTCAGAAACAAGCCCCACTGCTTTCAGTGGGGCTTTACTTCCAGGTAAATGTATCAAGGATTGCAGCCTAAACCAGTTCAAAAATCTGTCATGCAGAGATGCCTTCGCTTCAAGGTAAGAAAAACCAAAAGATTCCTTAAGGTGGCAGATCGTTAGACATGTTCCCCCTTCTTCCCACCCGCCCCACCTTCTTAAGATTTGTTTTCCCTTTCTATGAAAATAATAATTACCCCCCCCCAACAATGAAAAACAACAACAACTCAACTACACAAACCTTTTGTAAAAACGGATGAGAAGGGGGGGGGGGGAATCAAACAAACTTTGTAGTCATGAGTTTTATTTAAGTTCCTTGGAAAGTGGATGGAATTGCCTGGAAGAAACCTGCCTTTGTAGAACATACACAGAAACACACACACACACACACACACACAGCAATTTAAAAAAGAAAGCAGCTAACTTAACTCTTTTTGTAAGTTTATTTCCCCTCTCCAGTGCTGCCTACCTCAGCATCTCCTGTCTTCCAGCCGCTCTGCCTGGCTCCACAGCTATTGGAGCAACATTTAAATGGTTCCCCCACACCAAGGTGGTGCAGCATAAAAAAGGAACCTACTGGAAACAGAGACTTGGAACTTTTGTTCCGAGTCCCAAGTCGAGTCTAGAGTCCCATTAAAAATATAGGACTCGAGTAGGACTTGAGTCCGAGTCCCCATCCCTGCTTACTTCTACATCGAGAAGAAGCTGAGACAGAGCGTGGTGTTTGCGTCGATCCAGCTTGTTCTTTTCATGGTGAGACTACTGTAGCCGGTCTCGGGGAATCAATGATCTCTCCCTCCGAGATCGAGGCAATCTGCACCGATAAACTTTTCAATTTCCTTGGGGTTGATGGTGCCGATATTTTCTCTCGATGTGGAGACAGCTTGTCGACTTGGTGGGAAGAAGCCGAAGCAACTCGGGGCCGATTGGGCAGGAGTTGTGGGCTTAGAAGGAGGTCGGCCATCTTTTTTGGCTTGTTTCAAAAAGACCCCTTCATCCTTTTTTTGTTCCTTGGCATGTTTGTGCGCTTTTTTGTCCTTCCTTTTCTGTGTACTCTCCTCTTGAGGAGATGGAGAAGGAGCTGCTTTAGAAGTTGTAGCTCTCAGCATAGATGGTCCCACTGCCGAGAGTGTCTCTTGCCACAGCACGGTTTTCAATTTTAAGGCCCGCTGCTTTCTAGTTGGTTTGGTGAAGGCCTGGCAATGCTTGCAGGTCTCAACTATGTGGCCCTGCCCCAAACAAAGGAGGCATAACGAATGCCCATTGGCTGGGGGTAATTTAGCTCCGCAGCCTGAGCATTTTCTAAACGGGGCTTTAAGAGCCATTAGTAAGTTTGAATAGAGAGAAAGACTGAAAGTATGAAAGATAATTTCTTTAAACTTTTTTCATAGGTATAGAAAGAGGAAGAAAAAAGATGCAGTTTATGAAGAATTTTTTTAAAGAAGCAATAAACTGTAAGTACTCAGTGGAGTGAGAAGAAAGAACCTCTGAAGAGACTACCAGTGCAATAGGCAGTCGAAGAGGAAAGACAGGTTGCCTACCTGTAATTTTAGTTCTTCGAGTGGTCATCTGTGCATTCGCACATATATATGGGCTCTCTGCACCTGCGCGGAGTGCGTTCGGAAGGTCCAATAGCTGAGTAGATGAAAATCGGGCGGGAGCTCCTCCCCCTCACACCTGCTCCTAGGCGCAGCTCCCGCCCAGTCCCTCAGTTCCTTGAGACCAAAGAATCGACCTCGGGCCTGAGGGAGGTCTATTGCGTGGGGCCCCGGGCCAAGGCCCAAGAGGTAGGCGAAGCCGAGGAAGGCGACACCGAGAGGGGCCGGTGGGCGGGTTGTGTGAATGCACAGATGACCACTCGAAGAACTACAGTTACAGGTAGGCAACCTGTCTTTCTTCGTGGTCTCTGTGCATCACACATATATATGGGCAGAGTAATCAACTGTTTTACCGGAGGCGGAGCTCCTCATGACAGCACCGAAGACAACACAGCAATGCTGAAGGCGGTAGGTGTCCTGGAACGCACGTCTAGGCGGTAGTGCCGGATAAATGTGGAAGGGGAGGCCCATGTGGCTGCCCTGCACAGTTCTGGAATTGGCACGCCCCTGGTGAAGGCAGTGGATGTCGACTGGGCTCGGGTAGAGTGCGCCCGCACCGGTCCCAGGAAAGCATGACCCGAGCAGGCGTAGGCCAACTTGATGGACTCGACAATCCAGGTAGCGAAACGCTGGGTCGGCACCGGGGATCCCTTCAGGCGGCCGCCATAGCAAACAAACAATAGCTGGGAGGAGCGAAACGAGCTGGCTCCGATCCTTGTAAAACGCCAGGGAGCGTCTGACATCGAGTAAGTGCAAGGTGCGTTCCAGAGGCGAGGACAGAGTTGGGAAAAAGGCTGAGAGAACGCTATCTTGTCCGAGGTGGAAATCGGATATTACCTTGGGCAGGAATGCAAGGTCTGGTCGAAGGACTGCCTTGCCTTTGTGGAAGACCAGGAACGGAGGGTCGACCCTGAGGGCGCACAGTTCGCTGGCCCTGCGGGCCAAGGTGATGGACAACCAAGAAGGCAATCTTCCAGGAGAGAAGTCGGAGATCGATGGTGGCCAGTGGTTCAAAGGGGGGGCTTCGTTAGGGCCTGGAGGACCAGCGGGAGATCGCAGCCCGGCACAAGTGGGCGGAGTGGGGGAAGAATATTACAGAGGCCGCGGAGGAACGTGCGGACTAGCGGGTCGGTGAAGACCCCAGTGTGCAGCGATGGTGGCAAGGTGCACCTTAATCGAGGAGAAGGAGAGTCCCCACGACATCAGCGAGTGGAGGTAGGTCAGCAAGGTGGCGACGGGGCAGGTAAGAGGATCAAAGCCGTGGGTCGAGGCGTATGTGGAGAAAGTCGACCATTTGGAGGCATAGGACCGTTGAGTGGAGGGTTTGCGGGCCACCAGCAGGACCGCCGCTACCTCAGGGGGGAGTTGCTGAGGGTCATTCAGCTGATGTGCCAGGCTGTGAGGCGGAGCATTCGAGGGGACGGATGGGCAATCGAGCCTGAAGCTTGTGCCAACAGCATCGGGCTGGATGACAGGTGGCGGTACTCTACGCGGGACAGTGTCAGGAGGAGAGGGAACCAGGGCTGCTGCGGCCACCAAGGTGCGATCAGGATGCATTTGGCACGCTCCCTGTTGATCTTGGAGATCACCCTCGTTAATAGAGGAAGAGGCGTACAGGCGTACAGAAGGTCGCTTGTCCATGTGAGGAGGAAGGCGTCTTGTGAGGGAGCGGGGATCGTGACCGCTGCGGGCAAGCGGTGTTGTGAGCCGTTGCAAAGAGGTCTATCCCTGGGGTCCCCCAAGATGCGAAGAGCGTGGCACGAACTCGAGGGTCCAACTACCACTCGTGTGTTGGTCTAAGGTCGTGCGGCTGAGCGTGTCGGCTAGCGTGTTCAGTTCGCCCGCTATGTGAACTGCCGTCAGCGCAATGCGCCTGGGTAGTGCCCAGTCGAAAAGTCTGAGTGTGAGAGCTAGAAGGGAGCAGGACCGGGTGCCACCCTCTTTGTTTATGTATGACACCACAGTGGTATTGTCGGAGACGACTTGCACCCGATGTCCGCGGAGATCGGGTTCAAGGGCGCAGAGCGCTCGCCAGACAGCCTTCATTTCCAGCAGATTGATGTGAAGGGCCTGCTCTGACCGCGTCCATCTGCCTTGGACTGTGTGGGCCCCGCAGTGGGCGCCCCAACCCGTGAAGGAGGCGTCTGTAGTGAGCGATATCAATGGGTCCGGGCGGACAAACGGGAGGCCCTTGGAGAGGTGGCTGTCTTGCATCCACCAATGGAGCGAGCGATGGATGCGAGGTGGGATTCACAGCCGGGTACCTGGACTATGAAGCTCCAGGTCGAAGTTGCGGAGGAGCCAGTTCTGAAGGGGCCTCATGAGGAGGCGAGCGAATGGGACGACTGAAATCGTCGACGCCATAAGGCCTAGTAATCGCTGGATGGACTTGGCCGAGGACCGTGGGTCGGTGACGACTCTTGAGGCAAGGCAAGTATGGATGTCCTGCGGCGGGAGGGTAGGAACGCCCGGCCAGCGTTGGCATCGAGAACAGCTCCAATGAACTCGATACGCTTCGTAGGTATGAGTACGGATTTCTCTGCGTTGAGGCACAGGCCGAGCTCGTCGAGGAGTGCCAAGGTTGTATGGAGCGCTGCTTGGAGGCGTGACTTGGAAGAATCCACGACCAGACAGTCAGTCCAGGTAGGGATAAACCTGTATCCCTCGTGAGCGAAGGTAGGCGCATACTGGGGCCATACACTTGGTGAATACATGTGGTGCTGCGGAGAGACTGAATGGAAGGACTTCAGGCAAGGTTGTCAAGCATGAACCTGAGATACCTCGTGCTGTCCCTGTGGATCACAATATAGAAGTATCCAAGGAGTTGTCTGTTGATGATTGGGTGGCGGTGAAGGCAGCAAAAAAGAATTTCTATGCTGCCTCCATTGCGTCTGCAGAGTGCTGCCCCAGGAGGCTGTTCCAAGTGGTCTGGAGTCTGGTCGGTCCAGTCGCTCCGGACCCACTGGAACAGTCAAAAGCCTCCTGTGAGGCTTTAGCGAAGCACTTCGCAGATAAAATCGATCGGATTAGGAGTGGGATATTGTACGTCGTGGACACAGGGAGTGAGCGGGAGGAGGCCAATGGAAGACCGGTTTTGTGGGATCGATTTCGGCTTCTTCCTTCTGATGAAGTGGACAAGGTGCTTTCATCTGTGAGGCCGACCACCTGCTTGCTTGACCCTTGCCCGTCCTGGCTCATCATGAGCTGCAGGGAGAGACTGGGTGAGGGGATCAAGGCGGTGGTGAATGCCTCCCTCGAGGAGGGAGTGCTGCCATCAGCCCTCAAGGAGGCAGTAATAAGACCGCTTCTAAAGAAGCCCTCCTTGGATCCCCAGGATTTAAACAACTTTCGCCCAGTCTCCAATTTACCATTTCTGGGCAAGGTGATCGAGCGGGTGGTGGGTGCTCAGTTGAAGGCACACTTGGATGAAGCCGATTATTTGGATCTGTGCCAGTCGGGCTTCAGGACTGGACGTGGGACGGAGACGGCCTTGGTCGCCTTGGTGGATGATATGAGGAGGGCTTTGGATAGGGGCGAATGCTCCTTTCTAGTCCTCCTCGATCTCTCAGCGGCTTTTGATACCGTTGACCACGGTATCCTCCTGGACTGTCTGGAGGGCTTGGGCTTGGGAGGCACTGTATTGCAGTGTTTCCGGTCCTTCCTCTCTGGAAGGTATCAGAGGGTAGTTCTCGGGGAGGAGGCTTCGGACCCTCGGCTGTTCACTTGTGGAGTGCCGCAGGGTTCCATCCTCTCCCCGATGTTATTCAACATCTACCTCAAGCCGCTGGGAGCTATCATCAGGAAGTTTGGGGTGCAGTGTCATCAGTATGCGGATGACACGCAGCTCTACCTCTGTTTTAAGTCCTCACCGAGGTTGGCCGTTGAGACCCTGTCCAAGTGCCTGGAGGCAGTGGCTGGCTGGCTGGGAAGGAACATGCTGAAACTGAACCCCGACAAGACCGAGGTACTTCTGGGTGGGGGACAAGGGAAGGTTAGGGGATGTTGACCTGGTGCTGAATGGGGTACATCTTCCCCTGAAGGACCAGGTCCGCAGCTTGGGGGTCATTCTAGACTCCCAGCTGTCCATGGAGGCTCAGGTGGCAGCTGTGAGCCGGGCGGCGCTGTATCAACTCCATCTGATACGGCAGCTGCGCCCCTACCTTCCTAATCACCTGCTCCCATCAGTGGTTCATGCCTTGGTCTCCTCTCGCCTAGACTACTGTAATGCGCTCTACGTGGGGTTACCCTTGAAGACGGTCCGGAAGCTTCAGCTGGTACAGAACGCGGCGGCTCGCGTGATCACATCACGCCAGTGCTTAATGAATTGCACTGGCTACCAGTTGCTTGCCGAGCCGAATTCAAGGTGTTGGTTTTGACCTTTAAAACCCTACACGGCTCCGGCCCAGCTTATCTCAAGGAGCGCCTCCAGCAACATCAAGTAGGCCGCTCAACAAGGTCTGCCACGGACGGCCTTCTCCTTATCCCATCAGCCAGAGCAGCCAGGCTGGTGGGGACTAGGAAGAGGGCCTTCTCTGTGGCGGCCCCCACATTATGGAACTCCCTCCCTAGTGATCTTCGCCATGCCCCCTCCGTGATGAGCTTCCGCCGTGCATTAAAAACATGGCTGTTCAGGCGGGAATATGGGGTGGGTTAGGTTTTTAATGAGAATTTTTTATATTGTTTTAATTATTATGTTTTATTGTGTTGTTTTGTTGTGTTTTAATTGTACATCGCCCAGGGTGGCCGGGTGACCGGCCAGATGGGCGATTGATAAATATAATAAAATAAATAAATAAAAATAAATGAGTGGAAGAGGTCATCGCCGTCAAATGGGAGATCTTCGATCTTAGATCTCACCTCTTGCGTCAGAGATGTGGAGCGGAGCCAGGTGTGTCGGTGGAGTGCGACTGCCACCACCATGGATTTACTGAGGCAGTCCACTTGATGGCGGGCGGTGTTCAGCTGGAGCCTTGCGATACCGGTAGCCTTGGATTGGAAGACCCGAGCGAACTCTCGTTTATCGGGGAGATGTTCGCAGAGGGCTCCGATCTTCTCCCAAAGGAAAAGTTGGTACCAGGCCATAGTGGCCTGGTAACCGTCGACGCGGAGGCTGAGGGAGCTGGACGCGTAGACCTGTCGTCCGAAGGCATCGAGGCGTTTCCCTTCTTTATCAGGAGGAGTAGAGTGGCTCCTCCCTGAGGGGTACAGGGAGGACTCCACAATAATCGAGTTTGGAGATGGGTGGTTGAAGAGATATTTTGTGTCATCTTCACGAACCCGGTACATGGACTTGAGTCGCCGGGCCGTCGCTGGAGTCGATGCCGGGGTCTTCCAGTTGGCCTTCACTGTGTCAAGCAGAGTGAGAGGGAACGGAATGAGTGTTGGGGCCGATTCAGTTGAGGTGATCACGTCATAGATGGGATCGCGTGCCTTCTTTTCCTCAACTCGCACTTCGATTTCGAGTGCATGGGCCATCTTCTGGACCTGAGTTGTGAAGCGGCCAAGGTCCTCAGACGGGGAAATGGCAGTCTGGGAGGAAGTGTGATGGTCAGGCGAAGTCGAGTCATGGGATGGCGACGCGCCTGAATCGGAGTCGGAGGCGTAGAGGAAGAGTGGGATGGGCTAAGGTGAGAGGTGTGGGGGAGGTTGGGAGGAGGAGGCAGGGGGCGGTCTGGTGCTGAAGGCTTCGAGCATGAGATGGAGGCTGGTCGAAGAGAAGCCCGCCGTGGAGGGACTGGAGGCATTGCTGGAGATGGAGACCGGTATCCAGAGTGTTGCTAATACTGGTAGCGGTCGGTCCAGGGGGAGCAGTCAGCACGGTAGGAGTAACGAAACTTGTCGTAGTAGGCCATATAGTGGGACCGGGACGTATATGCTACGGAGCATACTGATCCCTCTCGATATATGGGAGAGCGTGATCTATGGCGGTAAAGCTCAAGGGCGGCATCCGCAGGGCTGGCCACCGGTGATGGTCTGAGTGGCGAATATTGCGCCGCCTGCAAGGAGCGGGTCACGTCGAGTAGTGGGTGGACCGCAAGTGCTTGTTCCGTGTGGGGGGAGTCTACAATTTCCCCTTTGGAGACCGAGGCCTTAACGGGCATGGGGCTCAAAGATCTCCTCGGTGTCGTGGAGCGAGATCTAGACAACTGTTGCTCGGTATCGAGCGGCTGGTGTCGAGGAGGCGGGCTCGACCGTCAGGCTGGATCTGAAGGTTGGGGATCGAGGTCGGCCTGGGGATGGGGCGGCTGCTCGGGTGGTGTAAAGGGTCCTTCGCCTTTTTCGCCTCTTTTTGCCTCCGTTTACGCTCGCCCTCGTCTTTTCTCTTATACTGCCGTTTTTTGTGCAGTGAAGCCTCAACAGATTTGCCTGGAGTCTGTGGGTGCTCGCTTGCGAGGGGGGCGTTTTGGCCTTAGAGGGTGTCGCTGCTGTTTGCGGCGGGGGGCGGTTGCCTCTAGAGCCTTGTGCCAGAGTCCAGCCATGAGTTTGTTGGCTCTGTGCTTCCGTGCCTGGCGGGTAAAGGCCTGGCAGTAAGGGCAGGCCTCGACAATATGGCCCTCACCAAGGCAGAACAGGCATAGTGAGTGCCCGTCCGCTGGTGGCAGTTTGGCGCCGCACTGCATGCACTTTCTGAAGGGTGCTCGAGGCGCCATGAGAGTATTATTCTCGTAGAATGATGGAGAAAAAAAGAGAATCTCAGCTAAGCTTCGATCGAAGAGAGGATTTTCCTAACAACTGTTCGCGAGAGCGGTCGAAGAGGAACTCAGGGACCAGGTGTGAGCCACGCCTAGGAGCAGGCGTGAGGGGGAGGAGCTCCCGCCCGATTTTCATCTACTCAGCTATTGGATCTTCCGAACGCACTTCGTGCAGGCACAGAGAGCCCATATATATGTGTGATGCACAGAGACCACGAAGAAGAACTGAGGGAGTGGGCGGGGGCCACACTGAGGAGCAGGCGTGAGGGGGGAGGGGCTCCCGCCCAGTTCAACTCAGCTAAAGAATTTCCAAAGGAAGCTCAGCGTAGGCGCAGAGCCCATATGTGTGATGCACAGAGACCATGAAGAAGAAGCAGAAGAATGACAAAAGAGCAAGAAAACAAAAGACGGGTATTTTAAATCATAGATATTTTAAATTACAAGCAAAGAATACCAAAGTCAAAAACTCAAGAGGAAAACATCATAGAAGCTAAGAACAAAGGCAGATCCCCTAGTAAGGAGAAAGTGAAATAACACAAAAACAGGACAGGTCTTCCCAATCACCACTATCTTCTTTTCTTTTAATGAAGGAAGACTGTGGGCAGCAGGAAGACTTCTCTCTTGGATCAAAAGACAGCTTGAAAGACGCTAAACACGCAAGACTGAAGTTGCTACACCTAAGCCCTTAAGCGTGGTCCTACTTGCATTTTCAGTTTCTCTTTATATGACACACCCAAGTATCAAGAAGTATACACCAAAATTACACATTTTAGTGCACAAACGCACTGACATTTGAGAAGTTTGAAACTGCTTTCCTTACCTGTGCCCGATCTTCATCAAATTCGAGGCAGCCCATGCCATCCAGTCTTTGGAGATCTATCCAGCCTTTCCAAATAACACAAACACCATTAAGAATCATAGGCGCTTTTAAGTAGACCTGAAATATGAGAAGATATATACTCATAATGCAGACTTGTATGTATACAACAAATCAATACAGAGAATTAACATATTACACCACTACTATCTTTCTCTATATGTGCACCTGTGATTTTGTTAGCCACTTTGGGAATACCACAATTGAAATGTAAGATATACAGTAATACCTTGGATTGCAAGCATAATTCGTTCTGGAACCGTGCTTGTAATCCAAAACACACTTATATGAAAGCGAGTCTCTGGCGGGCGTGAGCGGGGTCGATTTCGGCCCGCTACACCCGCTCGAGGAGAGTGGTTACATCCCTATACTTGTCTTGCAAGACCTTGCTCGTTTATCAAGTCAAAATTTAAAAATTTTTTTGCTTGTCTTGCAAAACGCTCTCAGACCAAGTTATTTGCAATCCAAGGTATTACTGTAAAATCAAATAAATAAAAACAGTCAGTTCCCAGCATTTTAACCCTTTGTCACACTCAGAGCCAAAACAAGACCTATACCCACCAAAAGGCTAGTGCAGCCTTCCCAACCAGGTGCCCTCCACATGTCCTGGATTACAACTCCCATCAAGCCAGCATGGCCAATGGCCAGCAATGCTGAGAGTGCTAGTCCAAAATGCCCAGAGGGCACCAGGTTGGGGAAGCCTGGGCTAGTGGATACATGGTAGCTTCAAGCAATTGGGGTTGATCCAGCAGCTGAAACTGGTATGCTTGTGCCAAGGCCAGAACACCAAGCCCTAGGCTCCCCACTCCTTTTCTGCTGTTGTCCAGTCACTCTTCCTCTTCCCTTGTACCAATTCCCTTGCCAACTGTTACCACGTCTAGTCCAACCAAGATGACAATGGCTTGCTGCTTGCTTGCTATGGAATTTGCTTTTGGGCAGGGCTATCCTGGACAAGATGGTGCCATCCTAAAATAGCCTCTTAATAGAAAGCTGTCAAGCCCAGCCTTCCCCAGCCTGGTGCAGATTTGGACTGCAATCCCAGTATTCCTGACCACTGGTCATGCTGGCTGGGGCTGATGAGAGTTGAAGTCCAAAACATCTGGAGAGCATGCGGTTGGGGAAGTCTGGGCTGACCTCTAGACCTTTTCACACATAGCTCAGTTGCAAATATGCAGTAGTGGCAACAAAAGAGGTAATGGACAAATAGAGGGAAGGCAGGCCTGTGGCTCACGCTGGCTCAGCTTGTCTGAGTGAGGAAAGCTAAGCAGGGTTGGGCCTGGTTATGACTTGGATGGGAGACCCCTCCTCTAGTTTCCTGCATTGAGCAGGGGGACTCGATGGCCTTGTAGGCCCCTGCCAACTCTATGATCTATGAATATAATAAAATAGACCAGATTATGGAGTGGGGGAGAAGAAAAAGGAGCAAAAGAAAGTTAGAGTAACAGGAGGAGGAAGAAGCAAAAGTGAGGAAGGAAGGAGGTCTTCTTTCAACCATCCTGCTCCAACCATTATACTGCAGTCCTTTCAGCATTGGATACTATTTCAGGAAGGCTAATTTAAGCCATTCATATGTGCAAATTATTTTGAATGTATGTCTCAACTATTTACAATGAAGTTGGCTTCAAATCCTAGATCAGTGTTGAACATGTTTAAAATGTGTGCAGACATAACAATGAATCATAGTTAAGGGCAGCAAGGGGAAAGTGGGGGAATTTGCATGCTAGAGGGGAACAGCTGCTGGGAGCAGGGGAGGAAGAGAGAATATATAGTCCTGTTGCCCACTGCATTAACAGTAGTTATGTCCTTTAATGTCCCTTAAAAAGGTATTCTTGTTATCACTATATCCAAATATTATTTAACCGGACATAGTATTCCTACTTTGAAATGCCAACAAGAAACAGAGATCAAAACAAGTTATCCTGCATAATGATTCACAGAACTCTTTAATTTTTCACATTGGTATTCTACATTGGTAGAACTACCATCAGAACTGCAACTCTAAGTCAGAATCAAACATGTGAAATGTGGTAGCACTAAAACCTGACACTCAAAAGCCAACAAGATCTTGATTTCACAGTTTGTGCTTCTTGAAAATATTATGCCGTGTAATTGGCATATATGGTGTCCATGTCATTTTGCCCATTGCATTTAATGTAAAGGAACTCTTACCAGTAAACAAAAATCATGAAATAAAGCAACTACTTGTTAGGGGAGTATACCAGAAACTTATTTGGACATTAAATTCATCCAAAGTATTCAGATCATGTCTACTCTACTGAAAGAGCTTGTAATGAGGTTTTGGCACAGTAAATGATGTTCCCAGAAACAGCTTGTTAAAGCTGGCTCCACACAGCTGAGAAACAGTCAAGGTGACACAGCTAAGTTACTGCAAGCTTCATCTGAGAGAAGATTTTTTTTTTTTAATAACCATAATTGGTTTGTTTTATTCAGAGCAGAGTCCAGCACTCTGGTAAAATCCAAAGAATCATGAAACAGACATTTTTGGAGCCCAACAGGGATTTAGATGTGTTTTTCTTCAACATCCCCAAACATGCTTTTGAAACTAAGGGGAATTTTAAAACTGGTTTGCTTATAAAGCACCGGGACCAGATGGCCAAATGAAAACTAGTCAAGAATTCTACTGGCTCCTTGTGAGAACCTAAGCAGCGCTTTCGATCCCAGCCTTTGTTTCAATGAGTGGTCAGCCAGATGCTCCTCTGAGCTCTCACACCAAACAGGGCATGCAGGCAGTGGCCACCCCCTGCTTCTCCCTCCTGGCACCTGGTATTAGAGGTGGACTACCTCTACACAGGTAGACTCGCACACTGCCCATCGTAGGGATGTCTGTGCAAGCAAAACTTGAGTTCATCGAAGCTCTGCCATTCCACCTTGAAGCTTGTTCCATCACATGCCTGTATTAGGTTGTGATCTTTGTTTTTTCCCCTTTTCTGATGAAAATGCACACGTATTTTTTCAAATGTATGCATCAATTTTGCATATCTTGGAAATGTACACATTCTTCTCCCTTGATTTATGTATGTTTACGCACATTTTCCAAAGGTACGCATGCTGTCGAACTCATTTTTTTGTCTGTGAATCACACTGCAAGCTTGGAAATGTATGAACTTTGACCGCAGATTGTGTTTGAGTGTTTGGTCTGGAAGGTGCAAATTGTGTAAATCCAGGTCAAAAACAAACTGAAACAAATTTCTCATACAATTCCTAGTATGGGATTCATCACTGTGATGGTAATATCATTGTCAGTAATTCTGATATTATTGTGAACAGTCTTCCAAGAACATAGGATTCATTTCTGAAACCTGCTGTTCAAGATATAGCAGACTTAGGGCGGTACAGCTAGTCTCTCACAGGATGCAACTGTTATGGGTGATGTTTGCAGACTGGACTCACATTCAAATAGGAGTTTATATACATATTGAGCTCAACACAAATAGGACTGATTTGTGCAATTGCTATCTCCAGACTTTGAGTGGTAACAATCAGGTTACCCTATAGGCCAGGAGACAAGCAGTATGAACCTGATCCTCCACGATGTGTGGGCCCAGACGCATTATACTGATTATAGCTTATTTATTTTTTCTGAGGATGTAAGACCCTGTTTTGCACTGTATTATTTCCCAAACAGTTGTGAAGGACAACTCTGAGAACAAGTTGTGATTGTTTTTGAAAGTGATGTTGCCAGTAGGAGGATAAGAGTCTGCCAAGATAAGGATTCAACACTGTTTTTCCACTCTACAAACGCCTCTCTACAGGAAGTTATTAAAAACAAAGAGATGCTATGATGCAAGAACTTTTACACTTAATGTCAGCAAGGCTTTGGGGGGTGGGGGGAGAGGAAGAGGAAAAACAAAAAGAGGAAACCATGCTTCCTTTACTTATTATTCTTGAACCGCCTTGAGTGCCATTTTCTGGTAGAAAGGCGGGGTAAAAATCAAATAAATAATAAATAAATTATTCTACAAGTGCTTGTAAAGCAGGCCTGCGTTTTAAGGCCTGTGAGCCGACAACCGCACCAGGGCATTCCAGTAACTATTACATGCAGTCCATTCCCACCTCTTTGTGGGAACATCTACAACCTGTACAGGCTCACCAACAGTGGGGGAAGGAAGAAAACAGGAACATCCCAATGTTAAGTTGTGCACTGCTTGTCCCTCTCCATGGATTCAAAGGCACATGGAGTAGGTACACATTTTTTATAGCCTGTTGCAGTCAGCTGCCCATGCTGCATAGTCACCTACATCAGCATGTGAACTGCTGGCGAGTGAAAGCTATGTGTACTCCTTCTCCTAAACTCAGTGAGGAAGAGAAGAAGAGACAGCAGTAGACAGAGCAAAGGGAATAAGGGCCAAAAAAAAGGGGGGGGGGAAGAAACACATGGATTGGGAAAGCAGAGGGGGCAACAAACAGGGGTAGAAGCTTGCAGATGTGCAAAGGGTAATGAGAAAGAAAGTCCAAAACAGAGAGGGTTCAGAGAAAGAAGAGTGTGCACCATAGAATGCAAAGGGGGTTAACAGATCATGATTTTAAAAAAGAACACATTTTTTTTTAAATAACAAAAATGCTTTCTGGAATTAAATGTAGCAATATGGCTATCTTCAATTAATAAAATGTAAAAATGGATCTTAGAGACTAAGTTATAAGGTTCTGCTATAGAGTGTATGTTCATTCTAAACAGAGCCAGTTGACCCCCATTTACTGAATTTAGGGCAGAGTAAGATTTGAAAGAACTTTTTTTAAAGAATGCAGTTGTAAGGTGCACCCCCCCCCCATATTATTTATCAAAACATTTTATGCCCCAGGCAGCTTACAACATCAATAAAATAAGAATACAAAACATGGCTAACTACAGATAATAAGCACAGCCCAAAATAAAGAGTAGTAGGAAAACTAAACTTCAGTTACCCCAGCCCAAAGGCCTTTTGGAAGAGCCAAAGTCAAGCGCAAGCAGTGAAGAGGCTAGATAGGTTCCTAAAGCTACAGAGTCATCATCATAAAGTCTGTAGCTGATTTAGCTTTTGCATAGCTAATATACCAGAAAGTTTGTCTTGTCTACAATTTCAAATATCTGAAACATCTTAATTTGTTTTAAATTCTATTTTACATACTCGTGTTTTGTTTCATGTGCTGATTTTTACATACATTTTCTTGTACTTCTATGTATGAAAGACAAATATTTTCTGATTTAACCTGATAACATTGCTACAGTCCTGAATATATTGCCAAGTGGGCCTTTGAATCATGCAGCAAATTTTGCCCACCCTGCTTTGCTCCACCCTCAACTGAAATGGCTCCTAATACAGTAAATTACTGGTTGCAGCACATACATACAACACTTGCGGCCCCTCGCTCTGGCATTTTTCTTAAACGTCCCTTTAAATTATATTACTGCAATTTCCTCTCTGTCAGGGAAAGATGTGGAGGGCCACATTTTGGTACCAACTGCCTGCTGTTATTGTGGAAGTCGTTTGACCACATTTCCTTTTTTTAAAGATAAAAATGGTTTCCTCTCCATTTCTAAGCCTATCCTTGGTTTATAGCTGTCATATCACCCACCAAGAGAATTTAATGTTTTAAAAGAAAACTAGCTATCAAATAAAATTACCTGAACAGACATCCAAGTCACTGTATGACATTTCACAACAGCTACTGCCAAAATGAAGTAGCACTAGCAGTTTTGGTGCCTCATGAAAATTAGTTAAGAAAAGCATTTTGTTAGCACTAGCCACATTTCAGGTTTGGTCAGCTTTAGAAGTATTACGTATCAAATATGAAACGAAAAACATGACATGACTTTTTCCAGTACAAAACGGACAAAACAAATGTCAAATACAAACTTATTGTATTAAATTTACATACTGAACACAAGAGACAAAACATACTTCTGAGGCTGGAAACTACTTTTGGTGATCACTAGACTATGTTCAGAAAACCATTTTTCTACTTGTTATGGGGGGGGGGGGGGAAGGTCTTGAACATGCCTTTATCTCATACTCTACCCTGAAACCTAGACAGAAAGTATGCACCCGTGCAATATCAGGTTCATCTATACATAACGTAAGAGGAGACAGAGTTTACTTCAGGGAGATCTTGGATACAGATGAACCATGCTAGTTCATATGCTACTTTCTCCACAGGTTAGGCGAGGAGGGTTTGGGGCAAGAGCACATAGAAGCTAGAGGACTGCTCCCTTCTGTGGCATTTTTTGCCTCTACAGGGCCTAAGAGGGGCTAGAGCTACTAGGTTGTCTTTGGAATGCTTTGGTTCAAAGATTCAATTCCTGTTAGAACAGTTGACTAATATTTTTTAGTACCGGTACTCATATCTGCGAATCCTAGGCTACTTTGACTCTAAGGAGATTAAGAGGTAAAGATCATTATTTCAATGAACATGTTTTTATCTTAAGTCCAAACTGATTTATATATATATATATATATATATATATATTAAGGGAGTCTAAATTATGTATTTTCCTTTTGTCTACTGAGTGGTGGATAGATTGTCTCTTGCCAAAATTTCTTAAATGAAACGACATTTCTTGGTGCATTTTGCACTTAAGGTTTCAAAGTCTTGCGATACTCAAAAAAACACAACACTGATTTCTTAGAAGCCTATTTATTAAAAAGCAGCTGCTTCAAACAGATAGAAGATTAATTTCAAGCCAGGTCAGCAATTTGGAACTATAGGGCTATGGTTTACAAGTCTATTCTAACCCCCTGCCCTTTTAAAATGTCCTGTTATAAATTATACAGACTTTAGCTCTATTAAGGATTCAGTTATTTTAACAATATTTGGTCAGGCAAATTAATGCTATACTGACGCTCTTGATTTATGTTGGAACAAAGCTAGCATATTCCACTCCCTCAATAATGCCCCCAAATACTTTATAGACTGCATATTTATCTTATTCAAATCCCATTAAGCACATACTCTGCAATGCATTAACCAACTGCATTTTATAGTGTCTTCAAAAGAACATACACAAGATCTACTGTCATATTTTAACATCTTAATCTAGCACTTTAGTCCAGCAGCTCTATTTGTAAGTTGCTTTGATTATTTCCCATAGAATGGCAGGATATGACAGCACTACGCTTCATCCAATATCTTAAAGTTAACACAGAAGCGTTTCTTGTTTCTAAGAAAACTGAATAATTTCTACCTCAACAGATTGCATGTAGTTCACCAGTCACTACCCATCAGTTAGTGAGTCAGCACATGAACAGTCACCACAGGGAAACAGAAAGGCAAGAACATACCACAGCAATGGAATTTGTTTTCAATCATATTCCCAGCAAACATGCCTATCATGCATTCTTGTTGAAGACACAGGTGTGAGTCACTGCCCAAGTCTCATCATATACAACTTTCCCTATTCATAAGTACACAGTGAACTGCTTGTCTGCTTGTTAAGAATAGCAATTAAGTCTGAATGTTGATCCCACCTGCCCCTGAATCATACCAGTCACCAAATGTTAACTTCCATTTCAAATGATGTAGTTTTACTAAACTAAAACACCCCTCTTCTTTCCTAAACATCACCCAGAGTATAGAACAGTTTAAAGTAGTTTAAGAGTGGCTTATTGCTAACCAATATTGTTCAAGAGTGCTTGGTACAGTCATTCATACTAATGGCTGGCTATTCTGAACATTTCCAAGGAAATCCTTTCGGAGCACCGTCAGGAACTGATGGTGCAGCCATCCTCCTCCTACTCCTGAAGGCAAAGGGTACTGTCCTCTACTACAACTTCAAATATTCCAAGGCAGAGCTTGGCCATCAGTTATTTCAAACAAGGAAATTGCAGGGATGTTGAAGAGTCCTTGGTTTCAAGTCACGAGTCTTTGGACCCGAGTCTCGAGTCCGAGTCCTTGGTCCAAAATGGTGACTCACGAGTCCCGAGTCACTCCCAAAGCTGACTCCACGAGTCCCTATTAAAATCAATGGGGTTTTTCCCCAACAAAATAAGGCTATTTCAGATGTGTGGCTTAAATAAATTCTAGGCACAAGTGTGCCTTTTTATTTCAAAACTCTGCAACTGATTTTGGCAAGAACAGACCAGGCAGACAAACCCAAAATAACCAGGCAGGCAGGCAGGGAACCCCAAAGCAGGCAGGCAGAGGCCTTTGTCTTGGACAATTCAAACTGTGGAACTGGTTAAGAAGAGACCAGGCAGGCAGAGGAGGCAGCCGGGAACCCCAAACAGGCAGGCAGAGGCAGCCAAACCCAAAATGTCTGAAAGGTTGCATTTTAGGAAAATGATTTTAAAAAATAAACTTGCTGTACTTCCTAAAACCTATCCATGTTGCATTTGAGGAACACGATTTTGGAACACGAGTCCTTGGTCTCGAGTCCCGAGTCGAGTCTCGAGTCTCATTAAAAATATTGGGACTCGAGTCCGACGGGGGACTCGGTCCGACTCACGAGTCCTGGAGACCAAGTCCCCATCCCTGGGAAATTGCCACCACTACTTTCAGAAGTCAGAATAAGGATATACATAACCTAGGAAGCTTGCTTCTAAAGCTTCCCTGTGCACTAGTTGATTCACATATAGGTCTTTCAAGAAGTTCAACATGTTACACTCTGGGAGGACAAATTCACTGGTAAATTTATCTACGGCAGAGAAGATAAATTGATTTCCTTGCTTAATTCTCTAGGTACATCACTAGTGACCCAACTATTGAAATTGTAGTTTTAGTACATAGAACATTCCACTTTACAACCACATTGGATCCCCCCCCCCAAAAAAAAACCTCAGCTAAAATAAGAGCATTTAGCAAATGGATGTTTTGAATCTCATTGGTTTTAGTACACTGATGAAGTTTTGAGTCATTAGCCTTTGGGGCAACAGACCACTCTCTCAGGAAGGAAGCAAGCAAACAATGGATCTGAACATAGTAGCATGTAAGGAATTCATATGTATATTATGGGCAGTTGCATCAGAATTTTATTACAGAACAGATGAGGAAATAAATTTAATATCCAGATTTCAAAATATTATTTCTGTTCCGAATTTTCTTGTCAGAAACCACTAAATCAAAGTTTCCTTCTAAAAGATTGTTAGAACAAATCCTTACTAATTACCAGCCTGATTATCTACTTGGATGAACAACAACAGAACGTAGGGTCACATGCTACTGTATCAGCACAGCACAAGGAAATACCCCCTTATTCCAGTGCCTTTCCTTCTCTAGGGATATTAGCACTACCAAGGAAAAACCCCTAGTAGTACAGGCATACTTCATGATTGGATTCTGTGGGACAGTGGGAGATCAGGGACGGGAGCAGCTCTTCATCTGGTATAATGTTCTGCTAGCAACAAAGCTGAAGGACATTGGATAGAGTTTTAGAAGTGTTAAGCTGAGCTCTTCAGCTCTGTCCCAATTATTTGACACAACGTAAGTACATAAGAGCAGTGATGCTGGATCTGCCCAAAGGCCTACCTAGTCCAGCATTCTGTTCCCATAACAGCCAACCAGATGCCTCTGGGAAGCCCACAAGCAGGACACGAGCACCTTTACAGTTGTGTTCTCCAGCAACTAGTATTCAGAGGCATCGTGCCTCTGATACTGGAAGGCACATGGTCATCATGACTAATACCCACTGATAGCCTTATTCTCCATGAATCTGATTAACTTCTTTTTAAAAGCCATCTAAGTTGGTGGCCATCACAACATGTGGTAGCAAATTCCATAGTTTAACTATGAGATATGTGAAGTAGTACTTCCTTGTGTCTGTCCCGAGTCTCCCACCATTTGCTGGGTTCGAGTATGGTAACCTTTACTCGTAAGGGAGTTGCTCCAGCCCCTACATCGTTTGGTTGCCCTTTTCTTTACCACTACAGTCATGCCTTGGATTGAGAGCATAATTCGTTCCGGAAACGTGCTTGCAATCCAAAACACTTGTACATCAAAACGAAATTCCCCCCAAAAAATTTGTACAGAGATTTTTATTTAAGCCATACTACAGTACTTGTATTGCAAGACGTCGCTTGTATATCAAGTCAAATTTTTAAAAATAAATATTTAAAAATTTGCTTGTCTTGCAAAACGCTCTCAAACCAAGTTACTTGCAATCCAAGGTATTACTGTATTTTTATTTATTTATTTATTATATTTATGAATCGCCCATCTGGCCAGACATCTGGCCACTCTGAGTGATGTATAATCTCTATTTATACCACAGCAGCTGAAGCTAGGAGGAGGAATGGATTCCCAGAAATAAGGAATAGCCGAGAAAAAGAATAGAATATGGTATCACAGTGTGGATAGAGAAAAACCTGACAGCAGGATGTTGGACATGTAATTAAAATACGTATAATATGCCACCCTTCAGTTTAAAAACTCCGGGGGTGGCTCACATGAAATAATAAAAGAAATACAATATAATGAAACTCAGTATTAAAAGCCATAAAAAGCAGCAGAGCATGGCAGAGCAAGTAAAAACCAGCAGAATCAGTAAAAGCAATTGCCGCATTTTTCGCTCCATAAGACGCACCGGACCATAAGACGCACTTACCGTACAGCACGTTAAAAAAAAAAATTTTTTTTTAAATCAGCTGTTCCGCGGGAAATCAGCTGAGAGGCGGAGGCTTGCCCCGCCCCACCCAGGAGCCCTCCGCTCTTCCCCGGACCAGCAAAGGAAAGTAAAAAAATAAAATAAAATAAAAATAAAAAAAGAAAGAAAAGAAAACAATTTTTTTTTAAAAAAATCAGCTGTTCCGCGGGGAATCAGCTGAGAGGCGGGGGCTTGCCCCGCCCCACCCAGGAGCCCTCCGCTCTTCCCTGGACCAGCAAAGGAAAGTTTTTTTTTTAAAAGTAAAAAGTATTTATTTATTTATTTTATTTTAAAAAAACAAACAAACAACAAAAACAAACAATATTCGCTCCATAAGACGCAAACATTTCCCCCTATTTTTTTGTGGGGGGAAAGTGCGTCTTATGGAGCGAAAAATACGGTACATAGATATAGGCCCGGGCAAATAAAAAGGTTTTCACCTGGTGCCAGAAAGACATCAGATTTCACACCAGGAGACCTATCCTGAAGAATGCATTCCACAGCAAGGGCACGGCAACCAATACTTGCCGGGGGGGGGGGGGGGCTTAGTTCAAATCACTGTTAAGCTATGATGTCCACTGGGTGATCTTGGGCAAGTCATTCTTCTAAACTACTTCACAAGACTGTTTAGGGTGAATGCCACCCTAAGCGCTTTGGAGGCAGTCTTTTTATCCTAGCATTTAACAGATTGGGTAGTGTTTTTAGTTCTTTATATAAAGAAGTTTATATATAATTATCAAATACTGAAGGAATTTCCACAGAGAAATGTATGCCTTTATTTTGCAATTGAATTTTTGAAATTCTGAAATCCGAGTTAAGAAAACATTTTCAAAATAAAGCGACACAATTTAACAGTGCTGATTATGCAATTTTAGTTTTAAAATCTGCATTGCACATGTTAACAAAGGCTCACTGATCATATGGTCAAGACCCAGTTTGCATGTCAGCAACAACCCACGATTAAGAAACCCAGAGTTCCAGGTTCCCTGGGTTACCGCAGTGCAAGTGGGTAGGTGTGTGTGGGAACCAGCACAGACACACCTGCTGCATTTTTAACAACCCACCATTTGTTAACCTTTGGTTCTTGCTGATATGTCAACCAGGACTAAAGGTACTGTTAAATAACTCCCGGGTATGGACTTGCTGGAGGTAGTTCTTATCCATCTCCCTGGTTCCACAAATGATTAAAAAAAGGGGGGAGGGCAGAGTGGCAGTTCAGCAACTTACAGGTTTATTCAGCTGAAGTACAGGTTATCTCTGGGAAGCTGGGCCAGTTAATGCCACATGCTCTTTATTACTCTGTGTTTTTTTTGGTCCCTCAGGGCTCTGAATTACACCTTCCCCAGATGTAGTTTGCCATCCAGAACTGTGTTTACTGCTGCTTGTCTTGTTGTCATCTCTGCTGATTTGTCAGCTCAGGAGGCAGCTACAACAGCCTCTGTTCCCTCAGCCTTCAGCTCCTCAGGCCCAGAGAGCTGCAGCCTCAACATTCTGATGACTCATGACACCCCTTATCACAGGGACCTGCCCATTCTCCTTCCCATTCCTCAGATCCTTGCTCTCTCAGCTTCTTTCTTTTCAAACACTCCTTCCTCTTCCTTTCTCTGCCCCGCCTTTTCCCTTATATGTTGTACTGCCAAGGAAGCACGCTCCCCTGCCATTTTGAGCATTTCCACAGCATCTTGACTCCAAAGGTCTTCATTTAGCCTGGAAAGGTGAGCTAGCACAAGATTGATCACAAAGGGCTAAAAAGCAACGAGTATACACTAGCTTTCCTCTAGTAAGTGGAGGAAAGGAGTGGTTCCCACCATTCACCAGGCATGGGAACTCTAGAGTGTATAAATACCCAACCTCCACACCCAGTTCCAATCTAATCAAGTCTCATAGCACACCTTGAATTGGCTGTTTAAAGCCCTGAAGAGGAAAGGGCACTCACTGTACAAGAGAGTACTATACCCACTATAGAAAAGCCAGTCACCTAATATTCCCTTAAAAAAAAAAAAATCAAGCCAGGGATAGCTGTCTCTCTTTTGTTTGTGCCTGGGGAACACCCTCCTACTAGGATCTCTCCATTGTTTTGTAAGGTCTTCCAACGTCTCAACCTATAACTGCTCTGATACACTCCCCACCTTACCAGTACAGCCCCCACCTTTTCTCAGGAACCTGCAACATCCCATGTCCCCTTATTCTGAAGTTCCCTTCCTCCTTGTAAGTCTCTCTGGAGTCTTGCTGCCCCCTCCCCATCCTTGTATTTTTGATTCCTTCTGCAGGGTGCTGACAGAGAACAAGCAAGGATGGTAACCATTATTCCCCTTGTCCTTTACATTCATTCTCTTCCTTTTTCCATTTTCATATTTCCCCCCCAGCGTTTCTAAACCACAACCCCCTTTCTCTCATCACCTTTCTTTGATACTGAAGGTTCAAGTGTGCAAAAAGCATCATCTTTCCTCCTAAACCCCTCCTTGCGCTTTCTCTCTAGTTCCCTGGGGAAAGTATTTCTAACTCTCATATTTCTCAAAATTTCCTGCTCTTCTCTCCTGCCTTGTATGCTAAAGGACATGCATGTTCTATGGTTTTAATCCAAACACTCTATGGTTTTAATTCAATGGTATCATCTAAATGTAATGCATGTATTTTCACTATCTTTGTAATAAACCAAGCACCTTTATGCTCCGGGTTGTTGTTTCTTGGTTATTTCCCCTTTTGGAAATACTAGTTTCTATCATGTTGCACCATGACTCTAAGTAAAAGATCCCAACACGTGTTCTTTGGCTGTATGTGCATAGACAAGAGACACATGGTAACTGCTGTGTCCACTGACTACACCCCCTTCTAGCTCACTCAGCTTTTAACCCTTCCCTGGCTTCTTCACCGTCCCATGGCTATGTCTACTACAGCCCTGTTTTCCCTATCTTAGGTTTTTGTTCCACATCTTGCTTTGCCTCTGAACTCCACTTCTGCTTGCCTCTCACGGCTCACAAAAGTTTGGGCTTTGATGTTTGCACTGGCTCACACCAGATACACATCTCATTCAAATGGTACTGTCTAAAGAGGAAAGCCGAATACTGAAAAATATAGTGATACTAGTTAAATTTTTCATAATGCTACCAACACAGAGCTACAAGTAGAGGACAAGAACCCCTATTGTGGCCTTCTGATATTACAACAGCTGGAGATATTGCCAGCTGGATTGCAATTACCTGGTTTGGAATATGAATTTGTCCCACCCCTGATGTCCAGCTGTATATAAATCAAGTGTTATTTCCCCCAGAGGTTCTTCTCCAGCTTGGAGTATAAAACAAGATTCTGCACATGTGTGATCAATGTTCAGGCCAACTAGGCTGGTTTGTAGATGCATATCCAGAAGCTGTTTCTTGTCCTAAAGATGAGTGAAAATGACTCCCAATATTGTCCATCTTATTTATAGATGGTAAAACTGGGGGATTATATTGCCAAATATTCTCCAGGGGGAGGACAAATTCTCAAACCATTCCTGGGGGTTAGGCTTACCATTAGCAGTAGCAGCAATGGCAATTGCATTAGCAGCTGGACCACCATTTTGCATCCTCCATAATGAGCCAGACCCAGTGCTATTCTGTGATGCTGTGGAAAAAATTGGCAGCCACTACAAACAATGGTGGAAAATATGGGGGAAATGGCCTGGGGGGGCGGTGGCAACAGAGGTAGGGGGAAATGAGAAAAAGAAAAATCTCTTGAGAAATTTTGGCTCAATTTTGTGTTAACCACTTACACTTGATGAAACTCTTGTGCCAGACCACACCTTTTGTATCAATTCCGGGCTTTTACATCAATTTTCTTGATCATTTCTGATAAACATTTCATATAGTTGCTGTTCCTGCATCAAGATCTACCTCTCTCTTATGCTTGATGTCTGTATTTTGCTGGTAGTGGAGGGAAGAACTTGGATTTCTAAGTGGCTTTCAGACATGACTAGTGCAGTGAACTACAATTCCCAATGGGTAACAAGATGCATGCACACAGCACAATTAGCACAGATGGGCCAACATATGAGCTGGGACAGATCTTGCTGAAAAAGGTTCTCTTTTCTTAGGAAAGTTTGTAATTACCGAGCAGACTCCAAATCGAGATGAGGAGAGTTCATCCGTCACTAATTATAGACGATTAACTAAGTTTAAAACAAAGGAAATGTTTTTCATCCTGTGCCAAAATGAGTTCAAGATGATCAGCAGCACAGCTGAGTTCTAAGAGACTAAGGTTTAGTCACTAAGGGTGCAATCCTATGCATGTTTAGACAGAAAAAAGTCCTACAACTCCTAGCATTCCCAGCTAGCCATGCTGGGGAATATTGGGTGTTGTAGAACCTTTTTTCCCCATCTAAACATGCATAGGATTGTGCCCCAAGCCAATTCATGTAGGATCTAAACATTAGATACAATTGAGGGAAGGTCAGATGTAATTCCTATCATATTTTTTTTATTTAACTGACATTCTGGACTGGGCCCAAGTATATTAACAAAGATCTTAAAAGCAGGGGTCTTTTTGGGAGAGCCTCTCTAAACGCTAGGTTGCAATTGACAGAGCACAGTGTATTTCTGACAGTGACCTATTTATTCTTCCTAAAAAGGTGCTGTTCGATAGAAGATTGTAGGTGAGATCAAACATGAAGGGCACACAGAGAGGAGTTCTTGGTAGTTTAACATTTTGGGAATTCTCTTCCTCTGGTGTTTTTCTAGAGCTCTAGCCTGAGCGTATTTAAGACACCTCTAGGTGGTCAGCTGGTGACTGAGGTTAAGCGACAGAAGGGGTATGATTAACACTGACTTTCATATTGAGGCATTTTATTATACTTAATTGGATATGATAGCAGAGATGGTGAGAAGGGTTCTGGGGACATTTACCGTTGTTTTATGTAGATACATAATGTATTTGAAAGTTTTAAGCTATTTGGTGAAACGTGCTGCAGAGTGCAAGAACAAACAACAAACAAAACAAAAAGCTGAATAGCCATGTAGATGTCTCTCATGTTATCTCTACAGAGAGAACAAAAATAACTCAAATCCCCCAATATCATGACCAACTATTACAACTACACACTTGTACATACTTGTTTGGTGTGTGCGTGTCTAAACACACAAGACTGCAAGAGGTAGGCAGAGGTACTGAAGTGGTTTGTAGTGGTGTGTTGATCACTGCAACAAATGTTTCAATACAGCCAACTAGTAAGGACATGCAATTAATTTTTGAGTTTCTAAAAATGGTGTAACATAGAATTGTAATTAAAACCTATTAAAAGGGCTCCCTCTAATCTATAAATAAATGGAATAGCGTAACCCAGTGAGGTTGGGAGGGGGAATGAATGAATAAAACTCTACAGATGAATTGCAATGTTTTCCCTTAAGCACTTATTCATGGCAAGACCACCATGATTGCCAACTGGCATTCTGCCATACATCTGGACAACAAACCACACAGGAATAGCCAACATTCTACTCAGCTCTGGAATAATGTCACTCAAGAGACGACATTTTGACTACTACAAATAGAATATTTAGATTTTTTTCTACACTGAAACGGCAGCAGAGAGGTTCCTAGAGGACAGCACTAATGTTACAGCATCTTGTCTCAAAAAAGCAAAAATTCTGAAGCAAAACAATCTTAAAAAGAATTAACAAGAATGTGTTAGAATAGGGGTGCTTTTTTCTATCAAGGGCTGTGTTCCCTCAAGGGGTAAGCTGAAAGGGGCTGCATGCCAGCAGCAAACAAGACCACCCGTTCTCTCTCTGACACCCACCTCTCTCTCTCCTGCTGTCTTCCTCCATGCCCAGCAGGCTGCCAGGGGAGGGACAGATGGCTCTTGCCAGAGGTCCGAACTGATCAGTTGCAGAGAGCTTTCCTTGCCCCACTCCTTCCATTGCTCAATTGGTTTTGGGCTTTTCTCCTTTTTTTGCCCTTCCATCCCCCTTTTCTCCCTCTGGGCTTCCCCACCCTCACGAAGTTAGGCCAAGGGCCACATGCAGCCCTTGGGCCAAAGGTTGCCTACCCATTTTAGAAGATGTTACTTCAAGCACAAATCATTCCAGCACCAAGCCCCGTCTCTCAGTGGCAGTATCTATTCTTCAACTAGCTTATCAAGACAAACGTGGACTTAAACATACATATAAGTGACTTTGCAAAGAGTAATGTCAAACCCCATTTCCTTCCCTACATTTTCCAGAGCTCACTGTTTGCCAAAGATAGTTGCCATCTCTGCAGATTTACAGCTTGTTCTCTCTTACGCCAAACAGCAATCAAATATTAAATGGGCTAGTTCTTGTTCCTAAAGGGTTAATATTTAAGTTACATGGGAAAAACAGAAGAAAGGCTAGGGCAAGCATAGCCCAGTGATGCACTTTTAAAATAAACGATGCAGTGTTGACAGTACCCGCTTCCCCCAAAATCAGACCTTGACTGCATTTTTAAAACTGTAGAATTGCTGGGGGTATTTATATGTCAGGGGGAGTTAAGTATGAACAAGTCTAGATCCAACCAGTCATTTATATTTATGTATTTATATGCAAGAGGCAATCTGAAAAGAGATTGAAAGGCAGGGTGAAAAGGCAGAAGGATGTTCTGCGGCCATATTCCTGTTGCTGTCCTAGCAGGCTTTTGACACCTGCCTCCTGGCAGCCATTTTCCCTAGGTATTGGCAACCGAACCGCCCACGGTAAACCAAACTAGTAGCTGATCTTCATAGGATATTTTAGTACCTGCATATTTCATGAAATCATGGTGGAACTGTCCAGGATTATTTATTATTATTTATTTTATGTATTATATTTATAGCCCGCCTTTTTTCCTGCAAGGAACCCAAGGCGGTTTACATAATCCTCCTCTTCCTCCTCTGTTTTATCCTCACAACAACCCTGTGAGGTAGGTTAGGCTGAGAGTCAGTGGCTGGCCCAAAGTCACCCAGTGAGTTTCTTAGCCCAAAAGAATATCATAATTTATCACTTATATAGACAGTCCCCAAGTTAAGAACGTCCGACTAACAGACAACCCATACTTAAGAAAGGACTTCTGGGTTCCTTGGTGTTATGTCATTTACGTAGAGTACGTAGCGTAGTATACTATGCAATTTGCGTAATGTACGCAATTTGCGTAAATGACGATTTTAACGTATAGAACGCTATGCTGTTCCGACTTACATACAAATTCGACTTAAAGACATTCTTAAGAACAGAACTTGTTCGTAACCTGGGGACTGCCTTTATTCCCCCTTCCAAGGCAGCTTGCCTGTATTTTCTCTCAGATTAAAGTGATTGGCCTAACAAGGAGATGTTATTTTTGACTTGCTCCTACTCAGATGTTCAAGGGCTAATTTACATTTACCGTACTTTGGGCTGCTTTATCAGCTCATGTGAATTATTTAACATGAAAGCCAGAAGCTCATGGTTTACAGCCATGGCAACTTTTGCAATCTGAAGTACATTTTATGTTTTGAACCACATTATCACCAAGGTTGCTACAGCTCATGCATTACAAGTTGTGCAAGTATATCAACTAATCAGTCAGCTGGCAAAACATTAAAGTGTCCTAAGAATCCATTAATCTTAGCTCACTTAAACCATGACACAGTACACCCACAACTCTCATCTATTCCTAACAAGATGGAGTCTTCAATGTTTCGTCAGTCACATCCACACTGTAACTTGTATAATCTTCATGTTTAGAACTTCAGACATCCATAATTGTCACCAAATCTTTAATGCAGTAGCTCAGCCACAACAATTCTGTTCCATAAACTGTACATAGGGTGACTGAGTATTGAGATAGCACTGACTTGATGCTTTTGCTTTGTTATTCTTCTATGACCAACTGCTTTGATCAATTGGGTATTTATTTTTGCAAACTACATTTCTCATCAGGAAGCATCTTTTTTTTTTTTTTTTTTACTGTGCACAGTTTGGAAATGAATTTAAATTAAAACAATTTGTATGTTATAAGAGACTCAGTATTCTAAAGTTTAGTGCTTTTAATACAGGCTATGATTAAGTTTGCAAAAAACTGATGTCATTGCCTGTTCAAGAATTCTATGCATAACTATACAACTACCTTATACAAAGCCTGCTGGTATCCACCATTAGGAGATCTGACTCAACTGATTATGATTCCTAGCAGACATAGGGTTATCAGATATTTATGCCGGCTAGAAACCATATATATTAAGCATGCATATCAAAATGCCTCCTTTTTCCTCCAAGGGCCAACATACCTTTTAGCCCCCTAGTGTACTCCTCACCACTCTTTCAAGGAAGTTAGAAATAGCACCTTAATCAGCAGCATGTCAAATTGTAATGTACCCAGTTTTTTGAGCCTCCCCTCCCCAAAACACACACTCCTGTACAAATATAAGAATCCAAATAAAAGCAACAGGCCATTGTTGTGGTGTTCTGACTGCTTCAGCATTTTTAGGAGAACCACATGGCCTAACATGTCCATGATTTTTCTGCAATGACTTGACAAGAGTAGCAATTAACAATGATGGCTACTGCTGCAATTTGGATCTCTTCCCTCTATGTTGTCTGATGTTTTCTTTGCACAGAGCAAGAAAACACAGCAATTTAAATGAAATAATACATGGTGGAAATGAGAAGAAACTTGGAAAGCTGTGAACGAGCTGGAAAACTATTGTTATAGTGATTAGTATACTTCTACATCTCAACATTGCCAAATCAAAGGTTTTCTTCAAAAATAAGACATAAATGGCACACTGAGCTGGTCATATTTTAAAAAGTGTTTAGTTCTTTCATGAACTCAGCAGTATTCATCACCAACCAATTTAGAGACTGTACTACCAAGACAAAAATGAAGGGAGGAACAGGCCTTAAAAAAGAAGTAGTAAGAATTTATAAAGGAGTGATACAAAAGACTTTGTTAAAGTATGTTTTGAAGGTAAAGGAAGAGCAGGTTTGATGGTAAAGGAAGAACAGGTTGACAGAGATAGGCTATTACAAAAGGCCCTTTAACCGGGTTAAAGACCATAAAGAGTCTACAGGACTCACACATAATGCTATACCAGCACTATGTATATGAGCTACAACAAGCCCAAGCAAAACCTCAGGCTCACTCTACTTCGTCCTCCTCCCACACAGTCATGAGAAGGACTTTTGCAGCAGTTAGTTTCAGTTTCACAGAATCCAAGCATAGTGTTATGTATGAACCATGGGTTGTGAAGCTGGCATGTTAAATTAACCAGTTTGATTTAAACCACAGTCTCTGGTTCATACATAACACTAAGCCAGAATTCTGTGAAAGTGAATCTAAATGCTGCAGAAGTTGTTTCCCTGCTGTGCCGGGAGATGAAAGGAGAGGAGTGTGTGCAAGCCCAAAGCTTTGCTCAGGCTCATTGTAGCTCGTGCACATAGTACTAAACCACAGTTCAGTGCTACATGAGAACCAGCCCAATGTTTACCTTATCTCACTGGGTGACCTTAGGTAAGCCAGGGTCTCTCAGCTTAAGCCATCAAATAAAAACACACTAAAAGCAACCTTAAAACCATAAAAAATTAAAAAGCCAAGTTAAAAATATTGCTATGCACTTCCAATTCTGGTGTTTAGCACCCAATATTAGAAGTAGTCATACTGTTAACCATGTTCCAGCATTCTAGCAGTTTTACTTATGGATGTTTCTAGCATTAATTTTAAATGCATGCATCTGTGTCTTTGCACGTGTAGCCTTTCTAGATTACATTTGCATTACAACTTAAGGCAAGAACTTTACAAATGATCAAGAGAGCAGCCCTTTGAGCATCATAGAAAATTCAATCTTTAAGAAAGGAGGAAGATCAGCAAGTAATGTCACACTTTCCCTAAAAACCTCTCCTGCTTATGCCACAGTCTAACTATGCCAGCCAGAATTTTCTTGATTATCCCATAACCTTTATTCTATACATTCATTGAGAAGGACAGAGGGAGAAAGAGATGAAACAGAAGCATGTAGAAGAATTAGGGAATAGGAAGAGAGCTGCCTTACTACCACCACTAGCTTACCTAACATAAGGCTCCAAGCAAGTGGCTACATCTCACTTCCCTTCTCAAGGAGTTATCACTTATATCCTCATATAATTCCAACTACACCTAGCCAGATGTATCAATTTTACTACTCCAGGATATGTAACCCAGAAAATGCAATATCTATTCACCCGCAAATGCCATGTCTGCATGGCTTATACACTTAGTAGTACAGAAGTGTGATAGGAAATACAAGTACCTTTCCTCCCAGGCCTGTCCTGTGCCCATTTTCAGAAGTCTGCTGTGAAATCTAAACAGCATGTGCCAGGCCAAAATTAGCCATGTGGACAGGCCTCCATGGACTACAATTTTCCAGATTTGGAAACGGCAACATTTGGGGCTCATTTTTTGGCAGTGTTCCATAATTAAGTTCATTTCACTGGAGAGCAAAGGAATGCTCTAAGGCAGCCTTCTCCAACCTGATGCCCTCCAGATGTTTTGGACTATAGCTTCAGCTCACCTAACCTTTGGCCAAGATGGGGGGGGGGGTGATGGTAGCTGAAATCCAAAATATATGGAAGACGTCAGGTTGGGGAAGGCTGCACTAAGACAATTGTAAACTTTGATTGCACACCAAGTACCTTCTATATGGAAAAGGCTAAACATCAGAATAAATCTGTAGTATTGACTAAAGTCTTTATTTAGCTACAAATAAAGGCTGATTATGTGATACATTTACGCTGATTATGTGATAAAGCTTCCTTGCCACAGGCTAGCTGTCTTATCACACGGGAGAGTACCCTGCCCCTCTTCCACCAATTTTGTACTAAAATATGGAAACTTACAAGTAGTATAGATTTATTTAACAAAGCACAATGTACCTAGTGTAGTACAAAGCCTCATGTGAACAGAACTATTCATACAGAAACAATGAATGCAAGAGCAATCATACTGGGTCAGAACACTGGCCCACCAACAGTGTGCTTCAGGAGTTTCAGTACTCTTATTTTCCCAGCGATACCCCTGGTCAACAACTACATATGAAATGATATTAACATAAATACTAATATTTTTCTATACCTGAAGTTTACATATGCTAGCTTGCAACAAAAGGCAAGTATGTTTTAATTGTTAGTGATAACGAATTTTTGCTTCCTTGAAAATTCCTCAGATGTTTTGTTCATATAGGAACCCCCAGATTCATCTTTAAATTTCACTTTACACAAAGTCTGGTAGACAGCTAATTTTATTTAAAGGTGTTTGAGCCATCCTTCAGGGGGAAAAAAAAATTTTTTTTTTTAAAAGTCTATATAAGGAGCCCCATAAAGACAGAAAACAGAAACAAACAGCAGAATAAAACTGAGTATAAAAATGATGTAAACACTTCTATGAATTGAAGAAATCATGTAAATATTAGTAATAAATTAAGTTATCAACACAAGCTTTTTATTTCCCCTGGGCTTACATAAAACAGATCTACACTGACATTCAGATAGAATAGACATACAAGTTTGTAAAGCAGCCTTTCCCAACCTGGTGCCCTCGAGATGTGTTGGGACTACAACTCTCATAACCCCAGCCAGCATGGTAGCCCTGATGGGTAGGGATGATGTGAGTTGTAGTCTGACACATCTAGAGGACACCAGGTTGGAGAAAGTTGTTGCAGAGTAACTAATGGAAAATATATTCAAGCATATTCATCTTTTTCTACTGCGAAGCACTAAAAGGCATGGTGCAGTATTTCATTTTATTCTTGTGAGGTAGACTAGGTTGAGTGTAATTTGCCCTAATCTAATCTGTGCATATTTTATCTAAAATAATGTGGCCATACCAAACTTTTCAATATGCAGAAACCTGACAACTGCGCAATAACAGCGCAATATAAATTTTCAGGGTTTTGGAAATGCACATGCAGCCCCAATTATTCTTCTCACTGTGCTCTTTGAAGGGCTGATTCATACTTTTTTTTTTTCAGATACAGGTGTAGGAAGAATAGTACAAAACCAGTGATGTGGGGTGGAAATTTTTCCAGTGCTTTATTTTTCCAGGGGAAAATTTCCATTCCATAAGTTCAGAGTTGCAGTTGATGCTTTTCAGGTGATTATCCCTAGCATGTATGTGAAAGAATATATATATGTCTCAGTGTGAAATTGAACTTATAAGTAGTGACAGCAATACTGAAGATGCCCCAACAATCTCAGAGGAAGAAAGCTGAGCTCTGTTGAAACAGATGAGTAGTTGTCAGCATATCATGCACAGTTTTTGGGTTGCTAACATTTATCAGTGTGTCAGTAGTTTTCAGTATCTTGTGTTTTTTCCCTAAATTTAAATAATGTACAGGAAGTACATGCTATTGCCTTTCAATTTTTACATGTATTCCAATAAAAAATCTAAACATTACATTTAAATCATATTAAGTGTGCTTTAACTCCCCCCCTCAAATATTTCAGGTCAAATACTTGTGGGGTACTGGTACAAAAAAATCAACATGGGGCATTTTTAAAAAGCTTTCTTGTTTACTAAATACAAGTATGATAAGGACAGGTTGCTTACCTGTAACTGTAGTTCTTCGAGTGGCCATCTGTGCAGTCACACATATGGGCTCTGCGCCTGCACTGAGACCGTTCCGGAAAATTCTAAAGCTGAGGTAGATTGGGCGGGAGCCCCTTCCCCTCGCGTGTGCTCCCGCCCATTCCCTCAGTTCCTCTGAGACCGCCTATTGCGGCCCCATGAACCGAGAGATAATCACTGTTGGTATTGACATTCCCTTTTATAGTAATACAGAAATGACATGAACTGGAGCAACCGAGAGACACAATTGGTGTTATTATCCATTGTTATGTAACAACACTAAATGTATTCATCTATAAATGAGATGTATTGGAGCGGTCCCACCCAGTCTCCACTGGCAGGTCCATTGAAATCTATAATGACGCCGAGCGGGGATGGATGGGTGAGTTGTGTGACTGCACAGATGGCCAATCGAAGAACTACAGTTACAGGTAAGCAACCTGTCCTCCTTCTTCGTGGCCTCTGTGCATCAGACATATGGGCAGAGTAATAAGCTGATTCACCCGGTGGTGGGATGGCGGCATGGGTCACTGCAACACCGATGAGAGGACCGCCCTTCCAAAGGCGTTCACTGCCCGAGCTCGAATATCAAGTCTACAATGCTTGATGAATGTCGATGGCGCGACCCAGGTTGCTGCTCTACAGAGCTCTGGTAGAGGGGTGCCTTTCCCAAACGCCAGGGACATTGATTGTGCTCGGGTAGAATGTGCCCTTACTGGGCCTGGCACCTGCTTGCGTGAAAGCTGGTATGTCAATGTAATAATTTCTACAATCTAGTTGGCAAATTTCTGTCTTGAAACAGAAAGACCTGGGGATTTGCCACCATAACATACAAATACAGCTGATTTGTTTGTCTAAAAGAAGCTGCTTGCTCTTTATAAAATGCTAGGGCGTGTCAGACATCCAGGATATGCATTTTCTGCTCTATGTCAGAGAATGGGTTTTAGAAAAACGCTGGCAACACTATGTCCTGCCCTGTATGAAAAGTCTGTAACCACTTTTGGTAGGAAATTGAGATCTGGACAGATGACTACTATGTCCTTATGAAATACCATATAAGGTAAGTCTACTGTGAGTGCACAGAGTTCACCAGATCTTCTTGTCTTTCATATGAGAAGTCTATGATCAGCAGTTGCTAGTGGTTCAAAGGGTTTCTGAGTCAGTGTGCGCAGCACCAGGGGCAGATTCCAGCCTGGCACCAAATTCCTGATTGGAGGAATGATGTTCTTCAAGCCTTTCAAAAACGGTTTCATCAACGGATGTGTGAAGATTGACCCCAAGATAACATAAGGCTTAATGGCTGAAATTGCTGCCAAGTATACCCTTATGGAGGAGAACTTTAAATTTCGCACCATCAGAGCGTGCAGATATTCTAGTACAGTTTGTACTGTGCAGGTTTTATTGTTTACATCTATCAGTAAATTTAGTGAAATCCAGCCACTTCCTAGCATAAGATGTTCTTGTGTACGGTTTGCAGGCAGCTTGCAGAACAGCTTGTAATGGTGACGGTAAGTCTTGGGCTAGAATAATCAAATCTGCCTCGCCATTAACGCTAGGCTCTTCAAATCTGGGTGCTGGATGTTGCCGCGAGCTTGAGTTAGCAGCGTTGGCACTATCAGGAGTGACTGGTATTCTCCTTTGGAAAGGTGCAGGAGTTGGGGGAACCATGGTTGCCGTGGCCACCATGGTGTTACAAGAATGCAGTCCGCCCTGTCCCTCCAGATTTTTGAGATGAATCATGTCAACAGAGGAAGAGGCGGAAACATGTAATACAGATGACCTGCTCATTTCATCATGAAGGCATCTGTGATGGAGTTGGGATCTGATGCTGCCCTGCTGCAAAAAAGATGGTAGGCCGTGTTTTCAGAAGTGACGAAGAGTGGGGTCTACTTCCGGTTGACCCCAGATCGAGAAAATCCAACTGCGAATCTCTGGATCCAGTTGCCACTCGTGTGACTGTATGGAGACTCTGCTTAGAGTATCTGCTAGTGTGTTGTCTTTTCCTGCGATGAGAATCGCCATGAGAGACATGGATCTTGGAATTGTCCAGTTGAAAATTCTGAGGGTCAGTCTTGTGAGTCGCATCGACCTTGTTCCACCCTCTTTGTTGAGGTAGGCTATGATGGTCATGTTTTCTGAGACAACCTGCATGTGTTGGTTGCGAAGAAAATACTCTAGTGCCTTTATGGCATTCCACGCCGCCATCAACTCCAACATGCTGATGTGCATCTTGCGCTCGACAGAGTTCCATGTGCCCTGAGCTACGTGGCCTGCACAATGCGCTCCCCATCCCAGGAGGGAGGTGTCTGTTGTCAGAATCCTCGTTGGAGTTAGTGGATGAAATGGCACTCCTTTGATGAGATTGCTCTTGTCTATCCACCACAGCAAAGATGTTTTGATGTTCCGTGGGATGGTGAGGCGAGTGGAAGGTCAAAGGAGTGGATAAGCCACTTTTGAAGAGTTCCCATGTGAAGGCGGGAATAATACACCACTTTCACAGTTGATGCCATATGGCCGAGAAGACGTTGGATCGACCTCGCTGAGGATGAAGGAGCTCGGTACAGGCATTTCGAGGTGGTACGTATTTTGTCTACTCTGTCTTGAGGCAGAAATGCCCGGCCATCCTTCGGATTGAGAACTGCTCCTATGAATTTCAGTTCCTTTGCAGGATTGAGGACTGACTTCTTAATGTTTAGACATAAGCTGAGATCATCGAGCATGGACAGGGTTGTCCGAAGTGAAGACTGACGACGTAGTCTGGATGAATTGACGACCAGCCAGTCATCGTGTCCTGTGTATTTGTCAAGTCCAACGTAGTTGCCAAGTCCTCTAAAATTCGAGAGGAGTCAAGAACTCCGTTTCACGGAAGAATTCGCTTTCTTAGGGCCTTGGTAATGAAACTGAGGGAAGGATTCCTTAGTCCTGCAGACTGACTATCACGTGAACGTGCATAGATTTCATAGATCTAGAGTTGGAAGGAGCCTACAAGGCTATCGAGTCCAACCCCCTGCTCGATGCAGGAAACTAGAGGAAGGGTCTCCCATCCAAGTAATAACCAGGCCTGACCCTGCTTAGCTTTCCACGCTCAGACAAGCTGAGCCAGCGTAAGCCATCTTGTCCTCTCATTCGAAAAATAGGTTGAAAAGGAGCTGTGGAAGATGTGAACCTAGTCCACTGTCACGGCTTGTACTGCCTATGCCTTGGCAGTGTACTGAAACTCATCTTCTGGGCATTGACCCTAGCCTTTTGGACTGCATCCAAAGAATCATCCATATTCACGTGGAATAGGCCTTCCTCATCAAACGGAAGGTCTTCTATGTGAGCTTTAATACTTGATGTTAGTGTGGTGAAGCAAAGTTATACATGACGTCAAAGTGAGACGGTACTAATCAGAGACCTGGCATGGCAATCAGTTTGGTGTCTGGCGTTATTCATCTGCAGGGTTGCCATACTGATTACCCCCGTTTGTAGTACCCTTGCCAAGTCTCTCTTTTCCTCTGGGAGGTAATCACAGAGATTCCCTAACTTTTCAGTTAGGAATAACTGATATCTCACCATAATTGCCTGGTAGTTGCTACCGTTAGATCCAGAGAGCTTGAAGAATTCATGCGTCTGCCACACGCATCCAGTTTCTTCCGTTTTTGATCCACAGGTGTATTATGTTGCTTTGCCAGTGTGGGATTGTGCGGACTGCACAATGATAGAATTTGGTGTCGGGTGCGAGAAAAAAGAGAATTTCGCTTTTTCTCTCATACCCAGTATAAAAATTCCAATCGTCCAGTAACGTTGGTAAATAAGGAACCAGAGTGGGAGACATTTGTGTAGAATGTACACTGGGTCTTCTATCTCAGGTGTCTCGACATTAGTTTCTATGCCTAAGGCTGCTATCATCTTCATCACATGGTCTGCAAATGTATCTAGGTCTCCAGTTGGTAAAGTGGACTGTTTATATTCCACCTGCAAATCAGGAGAAGAGCCTAGTAATTTGTACACTGCAGAATCTGAGTCAGAATAAGGCATGTCTGAAGAGGACTGATGGTCTGACAAAAGTTGGAGTGAGGTAGATTGTCGTTCAACTGAAGGTTGAATTGCAGGCAACTTTTCTCTGGTGACAACTGCAGCATGATGTCGAGGTTGATGCTCGACATCAAGTGGCGACTGTCAACGTCAAACTCGAGATTCCCCATCAAGTGGACTGTGGTGTCTAGGCGATTCGACATCAATCATGGTTCCTTCGATGTCGAGAGCGCTATTTCGATGTCGAGCATGTCCTCTCAATGTTGAGAGCGAAGTCGCCGACAATCTGGTGTGCTCGATATCGAGAGCGATGTTCGATGTCGACAGAGCCCGCTCGATGTCGAGAGCGATATTCGATGTCTCCTCTAATGTTGGAGCTGCAGTAAGCTCCGTAGCCAATCCATAATTTCTCCATTGGAGAGTGAGGCTACTTGCACTCCTGACACCGAGGCACGCTTTGTAGGCATGAATGTAGCCGACCCGTCTCCTCTTGGTGTCGAAGACTTGATCTGTGTCGGGATCAAGACCGGGCGTTCGACTTTGGCGGTTGATGTCAAAGCCGTGAAACTCGCAGTCGACAGGGCTGGAGTGATGGGTTTAGAGAGAGACTTTCGGTCCTTAGATTTTTTCTTGGACACAGTCTCTTTCTTTTGCTCTTCCTTAGAGCATTTGTGGGCTTTTTTGTCCTTTCTCTTAAGTGGGGATTCCTCATTCTGAGTTGCCGCCACTGTAGTATGAGACGTCGCTGATCTTGGCTTGAATGTCGTGGCCCGTGGTATAGAGGGACCAACCACGGATAAAGTTTGCTGCCAGAGAGCCATTTTGAGCTTTAAAGCTCGGTGTTTTCGCATCAGCCTAGTGAATGCCTTACAGTGGTGGCATGCTTCTACGACATGCCCCTCTCTCAAACATAACAGGCACAAAGAGTGGCCATCAGCCGGGGGTAATTTAATCCCACAATGGATGCACTTTTGAAAAGGCGCCTAAAACGGCATTTCCTCAGAAGAAGAGAAGAATTTTATCTTATTTTATTTTTATTTATTTTTTTTAAAAAAGTTGTTTTTGTTTTTCCGATGAAAGGAGGAAGAGAAAAAAGGTTTATGAGGAATTTTTTTTTAAAAAAGACAATTTTAAAGTACTCAGCCCAGTTGTATTTTTTTAGAAGAACCTCCGGAGACAACTAGCCGCAATGGCGGTCGAAGAGGAACTGAGGGAATGGGTGGGAGCTGCGTGCCGCTAAGGAGCACGCGTGAGGGGGAGGGGCTCCCGCCCAATCTACCTCAGCTTTAGAATTTTCCGGAACGGTCTCAGCGCAGGCGCAGAGCCCATATGTGTGATGCACAGAGACCACGAAGAAGAAACACGCTAAATAAACACTTCCTTGGCCATCCGAAAATTGTCCAAGGCAAACTTAAAAGTATTCCGATGCAAATTACCCTAATATGTATAGGAAATTTTTCCAGAAAACCCACTTCATTATACAAAACAAGTACACCTTGATTTACATGTACACCACTATACAAAACAAGTACACCAATAACATGTAATAACCACAAAATACACTTTTACACATGGTGTACTTTTTTTGTACAAGGTCTTTCCTACATCTGTGTTGGAGAAATGTCACGTGCCACATGGCCCGGGACTACCCATTGAAAAAGAGAGATCTACATTTTACTACTATTAGAAAGCATTATGAAGGATTGAGTAGGAGTGACAGTATTTTATTCTGTTCTCCATGGTAGAGAAGATATTTCATTGAAATATTACAAGATTTTCAATTGTTCCTTTCCAGACTGTGGAACACTCCTGAAGCTAACTCCCTTAAAAAGTTCTCATTGCTTCTCCTGCACCCTCACATCACTATGACCCTTCCCAGAACAAAATCTTTCCATGTCATGTAATGTTTCTCAGTTCAGCTAAGGGAATATTGTTCTTCCTTAGAAATAAAAAATATATAATATTTATTTATTTAATTTATATCCCGCCTTTTTTCCTACAAGGAACCCAAGGTGGCTTACATAATCCTCCACCTCACCATTTTATCCTCACAACAACCCTGTGAGGTAGGTGAGGCTGAGAGTCAGTGACTGGCCCAAAGCCACCCAGTGAGTTTCATGGCTGAGTGGGGACTTGAACCCAGATCTCCTGAGTCCCAGCCCAACACTAACCACTACACCACACTGCCTTCAATAATAAACTGTTAAAATAAAGCCTTATACAAAAAACTGCTCAAAGGCCCAAATAGACATTCCATGGCATGGAACAAACTGAAAGATTAAAGGATTGTTTACAAGCAAGGATAGGCATTTATCTGCAGTGTTGTGACTAAAAAAAGCTAATGCAGGACTTCAGAAGAATGTTTGTTCTGCAGAAAGTATAGACTATTTGTTAGAATCGACACTGCTAAAACAAGTGTAGCACAATCTTAAACCCAATTTGATGCTTAAACCCTGATCCATTGATCCACTAGTGCGTCAATACACATAGACCTATCAGCAAGTGAGGGCTTCCAATTGCAAGATTGGGGGCAGCTCTGCACATACAAGGAGGAATTTTCTCCCCTCCCTGAGGTTCTGCAAAATCCATGCAAGAGCCACTAGATCCTTGCTACATTTAGATAACATGCATAGTATGATATACTTTCTACAAGCTTTTAACCAAGCAATAGCCAACTGGTCTGCCCATAAAAGAATGAGTACAAATGTGGAATGACTTTGCTACAGTCATACACATCATAACCTCTAGCTCTTATTTTAAAAGCTCTGGAAAATATACCCACACAACCATGATTTATACTTTTTGTCCTTACCTTGCCTCCCTCTCTTTCAAAGTCAACGTATTCTCGGGTTGGTGTCTGCCGCTGCTCCCCCTGCCAGCTGGCCGGAAAAAACTGGAGAGACAGATTGGTTCCTGTGGCCACAAAAGCCTTTTAGAAAAATCAATACAAACAGGATCAGGGAGCAAGACATTACATAAATTATGCAGGCAGTCATTTATTTTTACATCAGTTTATGTCTTAAAGCCAAGCAGCATAGAGAATACTCAAAGTCAAAAACATGCACTCATCATTTTTCTTAAGTATTAAGTTACAAACATCTGATTTCATTTTGACAACATTTGCCATTGGCTGCCTCAGATATAAGTTACAACACAGAATCAATACTTTATTTAAATTGTTCTTGCAGACATTCTATTTCAGAATACTATTTGAACATCTTATGCTACTTTACTAGCTGGTTACAATGTTTTAAGAGGTGCATTTTCCCAATCTAAGTTTCATAAGAAAGCTGCTGTTTTAAGTGCATTGTTTGAGCAGAATGCCTTAGCTCTGTACAGTTTTTATAATGTGGGGGAAACCAAATATGAAGTAAGTTTGTGGGTGTTCAACTGAAAATAATATTTGTCAACTTTTAAGTTGTCTCCATCACTCACAACAAATGAAGAAATACAATGTACATTATACAAACTCACTGGAGGAACCCCAGCAAGAGGAAGTAAAATGAATGCAGATACTGAAAGTACGTTTTTGATTCAAATGTTGCAGCTTCAGACATGCCACCAAGAGCATTTATTAACCATTTTTGTTAAATTCAAGAAGCTAGTCTTTATAAACAGTTTTTTTGCTCAAAAAATGGATGCCATTAAAAGCACAACAACATCAATACCTAAAATAAAAACAAGCTACTACAAATTGCCATGAAACTTATATACATAACGCTTTACCAAGCAATCTAAGGAAACAATAGACTCATGCTTCAAAGTTCTTATAATCTATACTTAGACAGGGGCTGAGCATATACAGTTACAAGTAGGTACTTAAGGCTTTGTTCTAGTTGTGAATGAGGATTAAGGTGTTTTGAAGAGGGTTTTGAAGAAAATGTTGAATGTTCTATATCACATTAGTATTGGTAGCCTGTTGGGTGTACTTCTGATTGTGCATACATATTTTTTCATTCACGATTTATATTTTTAAAAAGAGATTGATCTTCTCTTTTCCTCCATCTTCTACTTACCTAATATGGTCACCAAATAAAAGAACCAATTCTCCAATCAGAGAGCACTGTAAGAATCCATAGTTCACATTTAGAGATCAGCTATTCTTTGACTATATTAAATATTCTTTAAATACTGGAAACCTTTTAAAATCATCTATATGGATCCTAACCAGAGAAGACGTTTTATAGGAAGCTAGTGAAGAACTTGCAACTGTTTCCAAAACTCAGGTAGGGTACAGGATGGGCACTAGAAACAGCATTAATGAAGTTTTCAAGCTATGTGCCAGCTTCATTCGATATCAGTCACCAGATATATTCCATCCCACACCAATTGAAGTTATTCTCATACCTCAAACTGAGATATAAAGCAGCAGCATTGTCTATTCAATAAACTTCAGTGGCCATGTATGCCTACCCTTATTATGTAGCCACAACAACGGGGGAACAAATGACAATTACTACATCAGCACTAGGATACCAAGGATATCTACATTTAGCAGGCCGAGGGAACATCAGGGCCTGCTCCAGTTGGACTGCCCCCCCACAGGGCTAACTGACATCTACAGCCCTGTGGGGAAGAAGGAACGACGGAGGCTGGAGCAGGCCGAGGGAACATCAGGGCCTGCTCCAGTTGGACTGCCCCCCCCCCACAGGGCTAACTGACATCTACAGCCCTGTGGGGAAGAAGGAACGACGGAGGCTGGAGCAGGCCGAGGGAACATCAGGGCCTGCTCCAGTTGGACTGCCCCCCCCCCCCCAGGGCTAACTGACATCTACAGCCCTGTGGGGAAGAAGAAGGAGGCTGGAGCTTCTTGAGACACAGAGAATTACATAAGTAATATTCCCCCTTCTTCCCTCCCCATTCCTTTTTCCTTGTGTGTCGTGTCTTTTTAGATTGTAAGCCTGCGGGCAGGGACTGTATTGTTAATTGTTGTAAACCGCCCAGAGAGCTTCGGCTATTGGGCGGTATAAAAATTAAATAAATAAATAAATAAATAATAAATATTATCAAAACAAGCCTCCATGCACCTGAAGTTGATGTTTTCATTTCTACACAATATTAAGTCAAAGCTTTCTCCTAAGTCTTTTGCAGAATAAAATTGTTGCATGTTATAAAAGTCTACATTAAATCATTTTTTAAATTTTGTTTTTTTCAAGTCTGAAAATCAATTTTAGGAAAAAAATTAAATGCACACAGAAGAACTTCAGACACTTTCTGATGAACTGATTAAGTATATTTTTTTCAAAAAAGTTCATTTAGATGACAGTAAAATCTTTACAAGAGTTTTGGGCATAGACTCTGCAATGCTAAAAGATATTTGCACCACTGATCTGCAGTATGTTAAAATCATCCCCTTTAATAATAAACACAGGAGATTGAGCGCCTATATGGAAGCAAAATTAGTCCACACAAAAACAAGAGCTTCCTTAGATAGAAGTATATAATTTTGTAAATTCAAAGGAATTTTTTTAAAATCCCAAAATGGCATAAGCTTTCATGACGTATGAAATATTGAGGGCATAGAGAAAATACTAGAGTATTTCATCCCACTGCCTAGAGCAGGGCTTGGGTCCCCAGATGTTGCTGGACTACAGCTTCCAGAATCCTTTGTCATTAGCCATGCTGGCTGGGTATGCTGGGAGCTGTAGGCCAGCAACATCTGGGGACCCAAAGTTGGAGAGCCCTGGTCTAGAGGGATAATTTTCTATCACTGAAATTGTGAAACCAGTGCCTTCCTGTCTTTGTTGCCACATTTTGCTGCTTTTTTTGTTGGGTAGTGGGAGGTGAGAGGGATGTGCTGCTGCCCAGTTACACTAATAAAATTCCCCATTGTTTTCTTGGCCAGTTCTCGCTTCTGCCAAAGGGAAAAATAAAATAGGGGTGGTGGTGAAGGAACCAGAGGCAAGGCAGACTCTGCGAGTCTATCAATTAAGCCAAAGGCTGAAGGAAACTGAGCCAACTTTAGCACTATGTGGCATAGCAAGGAAGTTTTCATGGGGGGTGGTCCTCTCTATAAGCCCCAAACAGCACAAGGCTCCTGCCCCAGACTGGCTAGAGCCATTTATTTATTTTTATTTATTTATTTATTACATTTTTATACCGCCCAATAGCCGAAGCTCTCTTCAAGAGAGCCTTGAATGGGAACTCTCCTGTTTAGTCTTAGGAATACACCACAACATTTGGTTACAGATCCCTGTAAGATCTAAATATTGAATTTTCAAGTTCTCCAGAATTCTTCATCAGGCTAGGTGGTACAAAAGGTAGGGGATGGGGGAAGAAACAAAGTCCAAAAATTTGGCCAAGTGTTATGGCCATGAGGCCTGCAGTTTAGATACATACTCCACAATGGCCTCTTTAAGGATTTCATCACACTACATGTGTTAATTGGCTTACCTAGTGCCAAGATGTTTGTGTTATCACTCACTATCATTTCCCCACCCACCCCCATCACCATATGTAGTGCATATAGTCCTGGAACCCTCCACAATACTCCACGTTTCCGATGAAGTGGGCTATAGTCCACAAAAACTTTTGATAATAAATTTGTTCGTCTTCAAAGTGCCACAAGACGCATTGTTTTTGCCGCAGCAGACTAACACGGCTGCCCTCTAGACTAGAGACTATATTATCAAGGATTTCACATTATGATCACCATGAAAGAGCTACTGAATAAATATCATTAAGCAATATTTGACCACATGTAGTCTAGAGGTTTGTCCCTAAAATAACAGAATCCTAATTAAAGTATGAGACAGCCATTCAACCAAATGACATCCGCCCACATGTCTTATCAATAAAACGGTCGTCTTAGGCCTCTGTGGCAACTTTGAACAGGCTTAACACACATGAGCTTGACTGATGGCAATGACAACATATGCATGGGAACAGGTCACAGGCGGTTTAAAAAACATTTTCTATCATTATGGGGTAACCAACTATCAGTCTCAATACTGTCAAAAAGCGAAACAAAAGAGCTTATCATGAGAACATCTAGTCTATACTTTTACACTAGGGGTATATAAATCCTCATGCATGAGTTCATATTTTGTTTATGTGTGGAATTAAAAACAAGTGAATTTCCTTTTGACATAACTGTACTTTAAGGATATTACAAAATAGGAAACATCTTCCCAAAGATGAGAAAACTCATCAATCTGTAGCAAACCTATGTTTGTAACTACTTGCTTTTGCAACAGCAGTATCAGCAACCCATCCCCCCTTTTAAACTGGAACCTATTCAAATTTAACATCCTTGACCAACAAGTGGTACAAGTTTCAAGAACGAAATTATGTCTGAATGAATGCTGCATAACTTCTTCTTTTTTTTTTTTTGGAAGATCAAACAAAAGGCAATGGCTCTATTTGGATATCATGCTAAACTATGTTTTATCATAATGGAAATAAGCCTAGCCAAACTTTAAGCTCACACACTCTGCAATCTCCCTTTGTGACTGCGATGAGACTGGAAGCTTCTGTCTGAATGCTAAACTGCGGTTAATCTTAACTACAATTTTTTGAAACCAGCCAACTTCATAACACATGGTTTGAAGTTGGTTTGTTTCAAACCATAGTTAAGATTAACCACAGCCTGTCAGGTGCAGACAAAACAAGCTGCAGTTAATCATAAACAGCTTCTCCTTGCGGCCACACTGAAGGAGAAAGGAGGGCATGTGAGCAAGCCCTAGGCTTGTTCCATTCACCATGGTTTATTGTGACATCCAAATGCAGCCAATGTTATCTACCTAGAGAGGCAACATCTTGCTAAGGTCAAAAATCAAGAAGTCTCAGATCAATGCAATATTTGTAGATGATAACTATACTTTTTTTGTTATGACAGATACGCCTCATGTCATGAGATGAGATGGCTGCAATGGGAATGATATTGTTAAACTGAACAAGTGCTCTGCAAACAGTAATTCTGCACAAGCTAGGTTAATTATGGTCATTTATGAGGCTAAAAACAGGTCTTCAACAGCAGATCTAGCAGTTACAACTCTTCACACAAAGACCTTCAACTATAATGCATGTTGACGTCTTCAAGCCACCAACAAAATCTGTTAATTTCATGACATGTAAAAGCAACCCACTTGAAGACAATAGGGGGTACAAAGATATCTTATTAAGCGAGGCAATTCAAGTTACCAAATAACATACATCACCTGTTATCAGGTAATGAGCATGGGTCTCATTCAAGAAATAAGTAGAAATTGAGATCAAGTAATGAGTTCCAGGTAGTTATTTTAATACATCAAAGTTGCATTACAGTGCAGTGATATGAGCGAGCGATCTACTCCCTGCTATAATATAGCCCTGAGGAATCTACTATTCCTGTAACCAAGCTCACAAAAGAAAATATTTTTAGCTGTAAAACTTAATATAAAACACTGCTAATTTTGTACAGAAGATGATAGAAAAAGCTTTTTGATGGCAGAATACTATTTAACTACATGCTTTGTTAGCCAAAATACCAATCGGTTAGAATTTGAACTTATCTCTTAACAGCCTTTCAGTTTTTCCTGCACAGCAATACTTAATTTTGAGGGCTTTTCCTGCTGAGATATTTATCAACGAGTGTTTATAACTGTAAGTATGAACCCTTAGTTTAAACACACTTTTTAAATTTCTACATACTTTTTACACTAAGTTGTACTTTATTACAATTAGATTGTGATGGTGCAGGCAAGAAATTGTTTTTAAAAAATTATTGTATAGCATTTAGTAATTTTAGGCACTTTTATTTATAAAGTGACCAAACTGCCATGTAAAGAATTTAAGAGCCTAGTCAGGTTTGTCAACCGACACCCACTCACTTTGGGTGACTTAGAATCACCTCAAAGCAGCCAGGCTGGGGAGTTTTTCTAAATTGCAAGGGAGTTTCTCATTTAAGTGTCCCAGAACAGCTGAACGTGAGACTCTACAACATGTCTTCCTTAGGGGAACAGTATGGGAAAAGGAAGTTACTGATCAATGATGAAAGCGATCAGTGAATTGTTCTCACTTCTTATTAAGCAGTTCCTTCAGACATCAAGCTCTCCAAGAGGGAAGAGTACACATTTGTTGTAAAAGAAGCAGTATGCATTGGTTAATTAGGCACCGAGTCTGCAGCAATTTAAACAACGGTTTACGTAATAGATCTGAATTCAGTGAAGAGCTGGAGTTTCACAGTCTATTAATCTAGCCCCTGGTTCAGCATTCCCCAAATTGGTGCTCTCCAGATGTTTTGGATGACAACTCCTACCATTCCTGACCATTGGCCATGCTGGCTTGGGCTGATGGGAATTGAAGTCCAGAATATCTGGAGGGCATCTGGTTTGGAAAGGCTGCTCTAGTTATCTAATCTGTACTTTAATTCCCATACATTTCTGAAGGAAACAGATGGGGAGGGGGAACACCTTTAAGAACTAGCAGCTCAGACACTTATTTTATATTGGCACGCTAGCATAAAGAAATGGGATATGTTCCTAAGCATCTTGTAGCTGTAGCCTCACTTGAAGTGAGACTAGTTGCGTCTCCTAGCTGACCAAAGCAGTGGGGAGGAAGACACACTAGCAAGTCTCACAAAAATATAGGCCTTAAGCATATATACTTACTATCTCAGACCGTCCATCCCGGCAAGCATTTTGAAACCTGGCCTGTCTTTCTTCATGCGGTCTGTCCCTGAAGCCAGTGTATTTAATCTACAAAGAACACAAGTCAAATCAAAAACTGAATCCACTCTGTCTTACAATACCAGGGAAGAGATAAGGACAAGTCTGCAGAGATCATGCACTGAACTAAGGCCTGCGGCTCATGCTGGCTCAGTTTGTCTGAGTGTGGAAAGCTAAGCAGGATCAGGTCTGGTTATTACTTGGATGGGAGACCCCTGCTCTAGTTTCCTGCATTGAGCAGGGGGTTGGACTCGATGGCCTTGCAGGCCCCTTCCAACTCTATGATCTATGAAGCACAAACCAGGTACCCTACTTCCTGCAAGGCTCAGCAGACAGTTCTCCAAAGTAGATGCAACAAAATATCAACATGGCACTATCCCCCAAAACTTATAATTAAAGAAAAATATTTCTTTATACAATGCAACGTGATTTTGAAAGCCACATTATGATTTACAGCTTCTTACTTAATGTGGCATACAGGTTTTCAAACAAACTGTTCATAACCAATGATATAGGACAGGCAAGGAAATGTTGGTTGGGGGTGGGGCTAGAGAAAGAGAGACGCGGATATTGTATGTGTGCAGGAGGCACAACATCACAAGGAGGGAGGTTTGCTCTTCTCAAATTGCAGTACTTCATAGCTGGAGAATGACCATGAAAAAGAGAAGTTCAACATCTCCAGAGGAAGGACAGAAGACACAAAGATTCCCCAACACCGTGCATGTGTGAAGAATACTCATGACGGAAGAGAGGCATTAAATGTTTCCCAATTAATCAGTTTTTATTTGAAAAAATGGCCATGCACCCTCAAGTAGTTTGACCGTAGGTGGTAGAGGTTACATATCCGGTAGTTTCTGTGTGCACATGTATAAGAAACTAATGCAAGTGCACAAGCATATAATGATGCACAACTGCAGCCACACATGGAGCATAAGAAAAAGAGAATGCATCATTCAGCATGGAATCTACCATTCCATTTTGGGACAGTGAAGAAGGAACAGAGGATGCTTGAATTCAGCAGCAGAAATTAAGAGTGTTGTGTATAAACTGCTCCAGTGTAAAAATAGGAAGCTGAACTTCTGTGTTAATGGTATTAGTAGCATGTGAAGCAATAAATGCCATGGATGAGCTGGACACTGTGAGCACACAATGAAAAAGGGGAAATAGGAGCTGCCACGTGTGCTCCAAATTCAAGAAGCCCCAGGGGAAAACATGTGCCCATAGGGAAGGTGGGGCATATTCACAAGATCACACCTTGAAAAGCACTGTAGCAGTGTTAATAAAGACCCTCACTCAACACACACAGCTTTGTTGTTACAAATGTTAAAATTACACTTCTCAGGATCTAATTAGAACAGGGCACAAAGCCGTCTTGTATATCTGGTATATGGGAACAAAAGGTCTGGTTGAGCTATGCTGGGTTAACCGATGTGTATTACAGCCATCATATGCAAGGTTATTTACCTTTAATTGGGACTAACCAATCTGGAATAAGTACTGCTTGCCTGGCTCTATACACACATACACACTCACCAACACAACTTTTAGAATTCCATGTGTTACCTAAAATAAGCATATAATATAAAGGAGAGAAAAGTACTCCTTACCATATTTATGTGAAAAGGTGGTTAGAGGCATAATTAACACACACAATCTTGGGCAAACCTATGTCAGAAACGCAGTAACAAAGACTTGGTCATCCCTTTTTACTACCCTTAACCTCCCTCCCTTGGATGGGGATAGAAGAAACACAGCATCCTATGATGAAAACTCAGACACAATCAGGCATTGTGATTGTGAGGGATTTCCCCTCACTTTTTAATGCATGCTTTGGGCTGTGAATATTCAAAATCACTTAGTATCTGCCTGTAACTGCTTACCTCCTCAGAGTTAGACAGTCTAAAGGGGAGATCCCAGCTCTTTTCAACATGTGTTTATGGGTGGATAGTAACCCATATTAGCAACAGAGTACAGGATTAGATGGTCAGTATTCCCAATCCCAATTAGTCAGTTTCAGAGTAGAAGCAAGGTACAGGAGATACCGTAGTTTAAAAATAAGTATTTTTAGAGAACTTCCTCTTTCTGGTATGGGGCACTAAAGATAAGAAGGGACAGTCTGGGATGCCCCACTGGAGTAGTGTACATAAAAAGGGGAGAGAAAGGACTTGCATTATTAAACCCAGTAAGGACTTCCAGCATCTTTACTCCGAAGTAAGCCCACTCCTGAATTCAATAAGACTTACTTCTCTGAGTATGAAGACTTAGGATCCTGCTCCATCCCTGCAACCTTCCGCTACATTGCTGGTCAGTGTGACACAGGATTGCAGCGATAGGGCAGTCCAATCCTACGTCTCCATACTCACAAGTAAATACTATGGAACTCAAGAAGGGGCTTACTCTCGAGTAAAGATGCTAGCAGCACAACTGAAATAAATTCCAATTGAGTTGAATGGGGCTTACTCCCAGGTAAGTGGGTATAGGATTGCGTGGCTGAAGTCCTATATACAGGGACTTCAGCAGCCACGCAAACTTATGCCCACTTACCTGGGAGTAAGCCCCATAGGGGCTTCAGAGAGCGCGCGGATCTTAATTCGGTCTGCTATCCTATTACGCCCATGTGTGCACATAGGCTGGCGGTGGCGGCTGCGATCCGCATGCCTGTTTGCCGAGATTAACTGGGCTTTTTCCGGCGAGGCAGCCTGTTTTGCTCGGAAGTGAGCCCTCGCCCCAAGCGAGCCGGACCGGGCTCGGCTTCGATACCCAACCCTGCCACCTCCTTTGGGGCTCCACCAGCCCTGCAGTACATCCTTACTCGCTGGAAAACCCTACCCGGGGTGGGCGTGCGAGTGTGTGTGGGCTTCCTTCCGAGTAAACGCGCACTCAGAAAAATCGGCGGGCGCTGCGGCTGTCCCGTATTAGCCCCCCCCCCCGCCATAAAATTGCGGCGCGAAGTTTCCTTCCGCCTTCCCCATCCGCCGCCGCCGCCGCCGCCCGGGAAAACGGCCGCTCTCGCCGGCGGCGCCCGCCCCCGCGGCTCCTTCCCCCTCTCTCTCTCTCGCCGCTCACAAACGCTCCCGAAGTCGTTCTACGCCCGGCTCCGTGCCCCGTCCCGTCTCCTCCCCGCCTTCTGCTCCACTTCACTTCACTTCCGCTCCGCTTTCTCGCTCTCTCCCCCCCCCCTTTTCTTCTTCTTCATCCCCCCCTCCCCCGCCCCGGCTCACCTCGCACTCGCGGCTCAGCTTCCTGAAGAACTCCTCGTTCTCGAACTTGCTGCGCTGGTCGGGGACGACCCGCGGCATGGTGTGGCGGCGGCGGCGGCGGCCCCCGAGAGCCCGGCGGCGGCGGCGGCGAGGACGAGAAGCGGCAGCGGCAGCCGCCGCCGCGACCGACCGACCGACCCCCTGGCTGGCTTCGCTCAGCCGGGCTCCACCTCCGCCGTCTTCGTTTACCTCAGGCGAAGCCGGCTTTTGTCGCCGTCGCTGAGGAGAAGGTGGCGGCGCTTAAGCCGAGCCCCTCTGTTTATATATAATAGACATGTATAATTCCCCCCCCCCTCCCCTTCACGCCGGCACTCCTCCTTTCCTTCCCTCACACCCAGAGGGAGAGAGAGAGGGGGGGCAAGAAAGGGGACTCGGAGTCGGAGCGAGCGCCAAACGGCCGGGGCTCGCGCGCCGCTGATAGAAGCGTCTCTCTCTCTCTCTCTCTCTCTCTCTCGAGCCGCGGAGGAGGAGGAGGAGGAGGAGGAGGGCGCGAGGCACCTCTCCTCCCCCTCCCTCCTGCTCCCAGCGCGCGCGCGACTTCCCCCTCCCTTCCTCCCTCCTCTCCGCCCGTAAAAAAAAGTGCTCCGGCCAAACAGCCGCACCATTCACAACTCCCAAGGCAGGGGGGGGGGGCTGCTTCTGCTCCTGCTGCTGCTGCTGCTGCTGCGCCTGCCGACGGCCTAGCCTAGCGCGCATGCGCCGCGGCGTGGTGTGGGTGTGCGCGGCGGTGTTTTCTGTTGTTTTTAGCGGAGGGAGAGAGGGCGCTGGCATCCTTAGGAGCGCGCTGCGCAGACTTTTCCTCCAAAGTTCGGCCTCCCCGCTTCCCCGAGTGCAAAACGTCGGATTTGCGCGTTTTGCCGGGTCCTCCCGCTTCCCCGAGAGTAAAACGTCGGGTTTGCGCGTTTTCCGGGCATCTTTATTTTTATTTTAAACTTGGAAGGCAGCCTCATAGTGGGTGGGTGGGTGGGTGGGTGGGCGGGCAGGTAGGTAGGTAGGTAGGTAGGTGCTTTTTCTCCCCTTTTGACTCGCAAGGAAGCGTGCGCCAGGGTTGATTGCAGCCTTGACAGCAGCACACACGACCCGACGCGTGCTTTTAACTCGGCCCCGCAGCGTTCAGTGGGTGCTTCTGAGTCTGACTCGCAAGGAAGCGCGCGCCAGGGTTGGATGTAGCCTTAACGGCGCGACCCGGTGCGTGTTTACTAGGAAGTGAGAGAGAGAGACCCGCTTGTTAGGTTTGCAAATACGCGGGCACGCGCAGCGGCAGCGTCCGCCCTTCGGCCGGATCCGATGCGTGCTTACCGGGGCGCAAGTTCCACTGGCTCGCAAGGAAGTATGCCTATGTTTCACAGCCAGCAAGTGAGAGCTAAAGGTGCCCCTGCGTTTGGATCCGGCGCGCTACAAGCCACCGTGTATATCCTCGAATATACCCGCTTGCGGCGCCTGAGCCCGCTGAAATCAATACTTTTTAAGGCACGGCCTGTCTGCGTAGGATCGGGGCTGTGTGAGACCACCGCAATCCGTGCACATACAGGCAAGTAAGCCCCCATTCACCCACCGGCACTTCTGCGCAAACGCCCATGGGATCGGGCTCTGGAAACTGCCTTGGGGAGAGTTGCCGTTGAAATGAAAGGGGGCTGGCTTGAGAGTAACCGTGCATAGGATCGGGCTGTCCGGCTGCGGTCCTATGCACGCTACCTTGTTAGTAAAAAGAAGCCCGGTTCGAATAAACGAGGCTTGCTTCTGAGTAAATGCGGCTGGGATCGGGCTTCCAGGCCGGTAGGGGGAACTTCTCACACGTTGCTGCTAAAGGGGGGGGGGGGAAGAAAGAGGGTGGAGTTGAGTCATTTCAACAACAACCCCCTGCATAAACTCACACATCACGCTCTCGCACACAGTGGTCTCGTCGGTTTCCGGTTTCCTGCTTGCAAGGAGCAGCCAGCAGCAGAAGCAGTCACAGCTGCTGCTGCTGCTTTTAACCCCTGGCTACTGTTGGGAAGGCAGAAGTTCACACCGCTCAGCCGTCTGAATAATGATAATCATAATAATAATAATGCTGCATTTATATCCCACCTTTATCCTTCTTGCAAGGAACCCAAGACGGCTTGCATAATCCTCCTCCTCCTCTCCATTTTATCCTCACAACAACCCTGCGAGGTAGGTTAGGCTGAGTCAGTGACTGGCCCAAAGTCACCCGTGAGCTTCACGGCCGAGTGGGGACTAGAATCCGGGTCTCCCGAGTCTCAGTCCAACACTCTAACCACTACATATGGTAGTATGTGGCCAGTGGCACAAGTGGCAGTAAAGGGGAACTCTGACATCAAAGGAGCATACCCACACTCCATGATGTCATTTGGTCATCGGAGGGCAAGTCAGGGAGACAGTCCTCCAGGCCAGGCCACCGGGAACCTGCTTTGCTCCCCAGTCTCTTTGTTATCTTGGATCTGTGATTGGAGATAAGAAGGGAATTCTCCCCACCTTCTCCCAAAGCCCCTGGTAGCCGCCAGGGGAGGGGGCAGGGCAGGCCCTGGAGAAGGAGGTCAAGCCTCTGCAGGCTGGATGGGCAACCTCTCCAGGCTGGATTAGACCCATGGGCTAGACTCGCAATGGTTCCCAACCTTGGGTCCCCAGATGTTGCTGGACTACAGCTCCCAGCATCCCTTGCCATTAGCCATGCTGGCTGGGTATGCTGGGAGCTGTAGGCCAGGAACATCTGTGGACGCAGGGTTGGGAACCACTGGAGGTTGCCTGCTCATGACATAAGTTTCTCTCTTATTAAAATACACCTTCAGCTCTTCGAAGCATAACGTTTACTACAGATGTACCAGATGGGTGATACAGAATTTTCAAGAGCTTACTCTGGAAAGAGCCAAATTTGTCTCTATTACAAGCACACATATGAACGACACTGTCTTAATATAACAGCTTATTAGGAGAGGAGGGTCTCTACCTTAGTGGCAGGGCACATGTTTTGCATGTAGAAGGTCCCCAGGTCCCAGGTTCAATCCCTGGCTAGCAATGGACGCATCTGTCCATTTCGCTTTCTCTCACATTCAGTGCTTTTCCATTCAAATTCTTTCCCTCCTGTTTATGAAGAAGTTTGTGAACTTTGGCAAGTTATCAAAAAACCCCGAGCCACACAAAATCCCATCTGCACTGGCCAAATTCAACAGGTACTGCTATTTTCAGTATGGAGACAGGTACCTGAGGAGCCCATCAGAAAAAGAGATGGCAACTCTTAATTCAGCACCAAAACCGTGGTTGAATATACAGGAATTCACAAACCCAGTCTTTTTAGAGCTTTGCACTTAAAGCCCTTTGCCTGGATGGATACATCTGCCAGTTTCACTTTCTCCCACATTTGATGATTTATTGGTTCATTTTAATCTCGGGTTCCTTCCGTTCTGTTTATGAAAGTGTGTGCAAATTTGGGCATGTTCTGATCAAAAACCGAGCCAAAACAAATTAGAAATTCTTATTACACACTCCTTATCCTTGGTGCTTCCAGTTAAAAGGATCAGGTAGCTGGGAATGAGAAACACCTGTCTACCAGAGAGCCATTGCCAGTCAGAATGGTCAATATGGGGCTAGATCAGTGTTCTCCAACCTTGGGTCCCCAGATGTTTTTGGCCTACAACTCCCGGCATGCCCCAGCCAGCGTAGCTGGGAGTTGTAGGCCAAAAACATCTGGAGACCCAAGGTTGGAGAACACTGGGCTAGATAGACAAATAGATTCACCTCTTAGAAAGCAGCTTCCTACAAAAGATTGTTCTGTTTAGCCCAGGATTATCCACCTTGTCCTCTCCCACCGAGCTATTTTTATATCACTTGATCATATTATATTTTAATCCCACGTTTCAGAAAAAATGTCATTTCCCAGAGAGATGTGCATCAATGAAAAAAAAAACAACCCGAGAGACGGGCCCTGCCCTCAGGCTTGCAGACTACAAAGACAAGACACAGAAGGGAAGGGAGTGGAGGAAGCAGGGAGAGGGAGGCAGATCAGTCTGGCAATGCTGGAATGAAGCGAGTTGCAAACAGGCCTTTCTTTCCCATTAGGACCAGGCTGATCTTGCTGGTGGACTTGCTTGGATAGAGGTGCTGTCCTTGACCCAGTCAGAGCCTGGTCTCTCTGGCCGATGGAAGGGGCCAGTGTGTGCTTCCCCTCTCTTCAGCAGTCCCAGGGCAACTGGCCGCTGGAGAAAAGGCTGGCCTTGCTGTGATATTCTTTCTGGGAGGCACAACAACCTTCCAGTGGCTCCTCTTACCCGTGCTGATCGTAGAGGCCCAAGTATGCTTCCCTTCTCTTCTGAAGTCCTTTGAGGCACCTTTGGGCACAGACAATAAGTCTTTAAGGACAACCTCACTTTTTAAAAAGCTAACACTTTTAGCTGGGCCAAACAAAAGTTTCCGTGAGTTGGGAAGGGATGGCCCAGTCTGCGGCCTCCTATGGGGACATACAACGCCACCTGTGAGTACCGTCCTTCAACCTCTCAGTGCGAGAAGAAACAGGAATAGTTTTGTTTTGTATGCATCTTGCACATTCGGAGCAGTTTGGAAAGCAATTTCAGCATCCCAGCCCACCTTGCCCCCATCCCGAAAGGATGAAAATAAATAAAGGATGCATTAGATCAGGAATGGACCATGCCTAGCCCACAGGCAACGTTGGCCTGCGAGGTGATTTTGCTCGGCTCCCTATGAGCCTATGTATTGATCCACTGGAGGATGCCTGAATTTTTGATGTATTACTTTGATGTGTGTGTGTGTGTGTGTGTGTGTGTGTGTGTTTCCTATTGGATCAATGTTCTTTTTCTAAAATTCCCCCCCCCTCTCATTTTTTAAAAAACGTCTCAGGCACAGCTTGAGTTGACAATAGCTTGTTGAAATATTCTTTAAATTCTGAACTGCTGGGTGTTATACCCTAGAGCAGGTACAGGGAACCTCTGGTCTGTGGCCCACCAGGCCAGCCCATCTGGCCTGCAGGGCCTTGGGCGAGGCCCCTCCTGAAGCCCCTCCCCCTGAAGAACAGCGGGGAGAGGAATCCCCACTGTTATCCCCAATGAGTGATCGGAGATAACAGTGAGGATTCCCCTGTGAGCCACTCCCCTTCTCAGTTGCTAGGTCCTATAGCTCAGTCTGCCTTCCTCTTTTCTAGTAGATGGAGCAGTGGTTTAAGACACAGGTGGTCTGATAGTCTTGGCTGGAATATTTTCCCACTCTTGTCCGTTTAGGTTTAAAGACTCCAGATGCTTTTGCAAAAAGCTGTGACATCTGGCTGGGGGAAAGCCAACCAGGGAGGGTTATGAGGGTGGGAGGGGGAAACCAACAGGTGGTGGAGAAGGGTTAAGCATTCCTTCCTGCTTCTGGATTTCCCAGCAAATGCCCCCTTCCTCCATATTTGTATTATCAGGCAAACACGAGTTCAGGAACCCTGGGGAAGCCTTGTAATGTGTAGTTCTGGCCATAGACTTTTGTCTTAAAATTGCTGTAGCAACTGAGGGCATTTGGCAAGTGCAAGTACATTTCTGCTCTGAAGTTCAGTTGTACTCAGGCTTTGCACCTATTTAGAAGGAATAATTAGATATTTTAAACAGCAAATACAGACACGTCCAACCCTGACGGGATCACCATTATCTGCTAATAGCAGGCGTTTGCAGGAGCGCTGCCAGTCTGTCTCTCATCCCGGAGAACCAGCCAGGCTTTAATCCGTCATCACTCTTGTGTGATCCCATCCAATTTACATAATCTGCCAAATTCAACATTATCTCTGCATAATAGTTGCAAGCCCTTGTGCCAACGTCTAAACCGGGAGTTTATATTTGCCTAAGAATCTGGTACCGATTGAATATGTGCTGTCCAGATTTCATCCAGAGACACCATGGACGTGATCGAGAAACCAAGAACTGTGGAGCCCCAAAGCTAGCTATAGTATATGGAACTTTGTGCATACATGGAGCTCCTTTCTATGCCAATGCCCACAAAGTGAGAGCCCCAAGGGCGTATGCCATTCTGTGCTTCTAGATCACAGGCAATATTTGGTTTGATAGTAGACACGGTCCCTCTCGTATGTGTATCTTTTTACACTCTTCGATCTCTCTTCTTAAAAAGGGTTTGGAGCTCAATCCAGCCAAATAAATGGCAACCTTTGCTGAAGGAACTGCACTGGCCACCTATTTGCTACCGGGTCAGGTTTAAGGTTCTGGTACTTGTGTACAAAGCCCGAAATAACTTGGGACCAGGTTATCTAGAGAGCGCCTCCTCGCATACCAACCTGCCCGGTCACTGAGGTAATCAGATGACATGCTCCTGGTGGTTCCCCATGGACCTTTGGCCCGATTGGAGTCCACCAGGAGAAGGGCCTTCACTGTGGCTGCTCCATTTCTGTGGAACTCCCTGCCTCTGGAGGTCTGGCAGGCTCTGACATTGTGCTGCTTTCGGTGCCTGCGGAAGACCTCCTTGTTCCGGGAAGCTGCCTCTGCTCTTCAACCACCAATGTAATTTTATTTTGTTTTCAATGTTTTTCCCCCCTTTCTTCATCTATTTTTGTCTTTTTATTGTTCACCGCTCTGGAATCTGCTTGATGTGGAGCGGTATACAAGTACTGTAAACAACAACAACAACAACCACATGCCAATGAGAACACTGGGACTTATGTTAGTCATGCTTCAGTCTCGCTCCATGGCTTTGAGGCGTAAGCCCCATTCAAACTAGGGCTGCTGGAGACTTCCATTTGGTACGCATTTTTAAGTGAACTGACCTAATCTGTACTAATATCCAGATCAGAACAGTTATCTTTCGTATTCTGCACTTCTATGAATTCTGCAGTGCAGTTCTCGACTAAAAAATTGCATACAAATATGTGTATATTAAGGAAAGATACATAGAACAGTGCATATACAGTCATGCCTTGGATTGAGAGCATAATTCGTTCCGGAAACGTGCTTGTAATCCAAAACACTCTTATATCAAAGCGAGTCTCTGGCGGGCATGAGCGGGGCCGATTTAGGCCCGCTACTCCCGCTCGAGGTGAGCAGTTACATCCCTACTTGTATTGCAAGACGTCGCTTGTATATCAAGTAAAAAAAAAATTAACTAAATATTTAAAAATTTTGCTTGTCTTGCAAAACGCTCTCAGACCAAGTTACTTGCAATCCAAGGTATTACTGTACTAGGAAAAGATATGTACAAAATGGGCATGTTAGGCACAGTAGAAAATAAATAGGATTTTGTCTGTGTGTGTGTGTGTGTGTGTGTTTAAAAAAATCTGCAGGATGATATGGAAACTCGACAGAACAGACTTATGACTGAATACATGTGAAATGGACATGGATTGGATATTGCCTGATTTGTACATCCCCAGTTGACACACGCCAACAGCGCAATCTTATGCATGTGTAGACCCAAAAATGTCCGACAACTCCCAGCATGCCGCAGCCAGCATGACTGGCTGGGGAATGCTGGGAGTTGTCGGACGTTTTTTTGGTCTAAACATGTATGGGACTTAGACAACTAGATTGACGAGTCATTGTAGGCAAGAGCAGTGTAAAAAGCATCCTCTCTCCACTCCCTGATGTTTCTGTTTCTCAGAAAGAGAGCAGGAAATACATCTATTTTTAATGTTCTGACACGATGTGGCTGCAGCAGACGGAGAGCAGAGACTGCACGGCACAGCCTCGTCACTGGCCCGGCGCTTGGGGATTGTTTTGTTTCCATTTGATCTTGCATATAAGCCGCCCTGGAAGCCTTTTCGGCCGAAAAGAGGAACAGGTAGCCGACGACGTTTTTCTGTGTGAGGCGAAGGACAAGATGGTGCCCCCTCCATTCTATGTACAGAAGCTGACTGGGTTGGGCGTTGGATGTCACTTCAACACTGGTGGCAGTAGGATAGTGTGTGTGTGTGTGTGTGTGTGTGTGTGTGTACAGGGCAGCCTCCACAGCCCGTATACAGTACTGGCCACGGCAACCTCTCACGTCTAGCGTCCGCCACCTGAGGCAGCAGACTGCCAAATGGTAGGACCAGCCCCGTAAAAATGAGCTAAAAATGCTGAAAATAAATAACTTAAAAAAAAAAAAGCCATCTTCTCTCTTCCGCCCACAACTTTCTGAGTTGATTTGATCAAAGGTAATGGCGTAACTGCTATTAAGTAAAGACTTAGACATTATTATACACTTGGGGGCTGGACGACTTGTGGCTCTCCCGCTGCTTTGGCCTACAACGTCCATCAGCCCTAGCTAGCATAGTCGATGGTGGGAATTATAGGCCCAAACATCAAGAGGGCTACAAGTTGCCCGCCCCTGGCCCATACTGGAAGGACATGCACAAAAAGTGTACGTTATCTTGTAGCAAGTGCCACTAGGTGGTGCTGTTTTAATGTCTTCAATGACTACATCTCTGAACAAGTCCCCATTCTTTGTTGTGCCTTTGGTCAGTTTAACGTCCTAGTAAAGGTCCAGAGAGAAACCCAGACGAACCACCAGCATAGTGAGAATTCTTTATTGAAGATTCTGTACTGTCTGATCACAGATTCCAATCTCCCCCCGCACCCCCAACTAAAATTGGCAGTATTCACTGTAGCCTGGGGGAAAGTGTCAGTGGTCTTAGATTAGTTCCCCAAAAGCTGGCTCCCTCCCCAGCCTCTGCTAAGCTTTATCCTCCACTGCCTCTTCTACATTGTCACTCCCCCACCCCTATTTTCTGTATTCCAAGGTTGTTGCAAGATAGTGAAGGCAGCTCAGGCGCCAAGGTTTTTATCGGCCCATGGTTGAGGAGTTATCAGTAGGCCTTCCTAGTCCCACGTTGCTCCTAAACATGAAAAAAGAAGGGAAAACCCTTTGAAATGCTTTCCCTTGCCTCTATATAACCACAGCCAGGCTCAAAATATCTGAAATTCAGGGAATGGACATCCTGGGCAAAGTCTCTCCCTTCTAGGCCAGGAGTGCAGAACCCGCAACCCACAGAGCTTTCCTAGTTCAACATGCCCCCTTCCTGATATCCTGTCACCATATCCACTTACTTTTGATCGCCGTTTGATTGTCCATCCAATCACTGCTTGGTCCCTTTCTCCTTTCTGCTCCTTTCCTCTCTTTTTATTTTAAAAAATAACCCACCCACCCCACTATTTTTAGCAAGCCAGAACACAATCAGACCTTCTGCAAAGAAACAAAGTCCAGAGTACAGCCAGTACTATCATTACTCCCAAGAGCCAAGTTCCTTGGGTGCTAGTCACAAACTCCACGGCTATGTTACACCAAGCACAATCAAAAGTAGTTCAGGCTGCATCTTCAAATACCATTATTTCCCATGGAAAAAACATGAATTTCATCTTACACGTGCATTAAAAAGGACAGTTCACCATAAATACCGGTGTCTTCAGGACTGCAATAAGAACTCTTTCATATTACAGCTTTTCGATAACATGGGGGGGGGGGAGGCCAAGGGAAGTACTCTGGTTTCTCTTCAGATCGTATAAATCTTTCGCCTTCTGCAAAGAGTTCTGGCTTGTTCCCACGTTCCGGCACCTTCAGGTGCTTCTAAAGACCTTTGGGGAGAGTCGGAACACATGGAACGGGAAAAGCAAGCATCCTGTCAGGGATGCTTTGACCTGGATTCCTGCATTGAGCAGGGGGTTGGACTCGATGGTCTGGTAGGCAGGGATGGGGACTCGGACTCCAGGACTCGACTCGTGAGTCGGACTGAGTCCCCCCTCTGACTCGAGTCAGACTCGAGTCCCAATATTTTTAATGGGACTCGAGACTCGACTCGGGACTCGGGACCAAGGACTCGTGTTCCAAAATTGTGTTCCTCAAATGCAACATGGATAGGTTTTAGGAAGTACAGCAAATTTATTTTTTAAAATCATTTCCCTAAAATGCAACCTTTCAGACATTTTGGGTTTGGCTGCCTCTGCCTGCCTGTTTGGGGTGCCCTGCCTCGTGCCTCCTCTGCCTGCCTGGTTATTTTGGGTTTGTCTGCCTGGTCTGTTCTTGCCAAAATCAGTTGCAGAGTTTTGAAATAAAAAGGCACCCTTTTGCCTAGAATTTATTTAAGCCACACATCTGAAATAGCCTTATTTTGTTGGGGAAAACCCCCATTGATTTTAATAGGGACTCGTGGAGCAGCTTTGGGAGTGACTCGTGAGTCACCATTTTGGACCAAGGACTCGGACTCGAGACTCGGGTCCAAAGACTCACGACTCGACTCGTGACTCAAGACCAAGGACTCTTCAACATCCCTGCTGGTAGGCCCCTTCCAACTCTACTTTTCTATGATTCTAGGATTCCTATGACTCCGGAGTGAACTTCTGCCATTTCCTTATTGTATATTTAATAATATCTGTTTAATATATTTAGTAATACCTAAATGTAAGTATAGGTATAATCAGAAGATAATCAGTTGGTATAAAAAAGTTTTTTTTAAAAAAAAATTGGTAGGCCACACCCCTTTTGGCTCTGCTCTCTTTTAGCCACACCCCTTCACTTTAGGCCCCACCCACCCCTGGAATGTGGCCCCTGAGACCTTTCCAAGATTGGAATTTGGCCTTGGACCCAAAATGGTTCTGCACCCCTGTTCTAGGCAGAGCCTTCTCATTTCATCCATTTGTGAAACCTGCACTTAGAGATCACACCAGAGATTCCTGCTGCTAAGGTGGATGGGGGAATCACAGTCTACGACAGTGTTCTCCAACCTTGGGTCCCCAGGTGTTTTTGGCCTACAACTCCCAGCATGCCCCAGCCAGCTACGCTGGCTGGGGCATGCTGGGAGTTGTAGGCCAAAAACATCTGGGGACCCAAGGTTGGAGAACACTGGTCTACGAGCATGCGTTTTCAGGAAAGATGGTGGCTGGGATCAACCTCTCTCCCCCTCTCCCTCTCTCTCTCCCCCCCTCTCCCTCTCTCCCTCTCTCTCTCTCTCCCCCCCTCCCTCTCCCTCTTTCACCTCTACTCGCTGTCCACTTCCCAACATTGAGTGCCAAGTTTCCCTGGGTGGCTTCTGTGTCTTCAAAGCAAAGAGGGAAAAAATACAGCTGGATGGACAACTCCAGCAAAGAACTGCAGTGCACGCAGTTGTGAACGTGTACACCTGTAAATTGCATAGTAGTTGCCATGCAGCCGTGTGTGTGCAAAACCAGTTGCTCCTGGAATTAAAAAGGTGCCTGTGAACAAATCCATGGCTCCTCAACATGTCCTCATTGGTCCTCCCTTCTTCACAGAAGATTTGCCCTTGTGCAGAGTAACTGCAAGGATCTGCCAGATATATGGGGCTGGCATCAAGGCATGGTCGGGCACCTGCCGAGGGCCCACACCCTAGCAGCCTGGAGTTGCTCCTCCTCTACACCACCGCAACCTGCTTGTTCACCTGCCTCTCGCTCTGGCCCAGACGACGGTGGTGGTGGTGAGAAGGAGAAGCAGCACATGCTACTGCCTACCTGCTCACTGGCTCTCTCTACCAAGCAAGCAAGTGGTTGCAATGATGAGAAAGATATAAGAAATAAAGAGGAGGACAAGCGGTAGCAGCTGGTGACAATGGTGGTGAGAAGGTAGACTTTTGCCCAAGGACTCTCGAAAAACGTGGAGCCAACACTGTGTGTGTGTGTGTGTGTGTGAGATGCCACTGAATCTGCTGTCATCGCCACTGAATAGGCCCCCAACCTCCAAGTGGTTCCGACGAAGGGGTCCCTGGCGTGGTGCCCATGGGCACCCAAAAGTTGTTTTTTACTTTAAAAAAAACCCCAACTTTTAAAAATATGCGTATTTGGATTTGTGTGAGATGCATACAACGTACTAGCAGCAACCATACATAGGCTTCAACAAAAGCAGACCAAGTATCCAAATAAGTATCCATTTGAAGGTGGTGTCTATACGCCATCCGTTCAAATACTGAAAGCGTTGTTAAGGTCCTCAATCCATTGCATTAAAGGAGGTGAGCGTTTATTCTTCCGACGTTGTAATATCAGTCTCTTAGCTGTCTAAAGGGCACGGAGAATCTATTTATGCTGACCATTTGTTAATTTCCATGAAGCAGGCAAATAATTTAAAATAGCAGGTACATCAGGTAAAATTAAAAGTTGTTCCAGTACAAAATGTATCTGTGTAATAAGCTGCCCGCAAAAAGAAGCAACTAACGGACATTGCCCAAAGTTATGTTTAAAAGAAGCATTGGCTGCCTGCATTGCACCGCCAGCAACTAGCTGAATTAGACAATCCCTTATTAAAGACACATTGCAGTGTCCAATAGACACGAAACTAAAGCTTTTGCTGAATAAGACACAGCCTAAGATCCATGGATGTGATAGGTAGATGCCAAAGCAGCGATCCACTGATTAGGCATTTTGTGGTGGTGCCCAGAGCAGTTTCCCAAATTCCCGAATGTGCCCACAGGTCCAAAACGGTTGGGGACCCGTTAGCTAGGCCACTGATCTGGCTGAGTGTAAAGCAGCTTCGTATGGCTTTCGCCCCTGTTTCCTGGCTTCGTTGCAGAGGTTTCCATAAATTATGTGTGTCTGTGTTGCGGCCAGTCCATCTCCCCAGTCGTAGTTTTCAATGACTCCACTTGAACTACCTGCTACAGGCATAGTCTTGCCTGATCTACACACCGAGGGATTACACATATTAATGGGAAGAAAGGAAAATCAACAAGGCGACTCTCTCTGTACTCCTAAGCCACTGGTGGGTGACATTTGAAGTGGCAGTCTGATCTCAGGGGCATGTATATGCACGTCACCCACAGATCCAGTCAAATACAATGGGTTATTTGCAAAGAGCAGTTACGTGCACTGAGCGTGAAATTCATTCAGCCCACCTAAAGCCTGTGCATTTTGGTTCAATCGTTGGATCATGCGAAGGGTGAATGGCTGAGATCACCACACCCCATCACTGTCTGCAGGGGCAGGTTGATCGCACTCTTCCAGTATTTGAAGGGATGTCACACAGAGGAGGGCAAAGATCTCTTCTCGTTCATCCCAGTTTGCAGGACACGGAATAATGGGCTTAAGTTACAGGAACCTAGATTCCACCTAAACATCAGGAAAAATTTCCTGACTGTCAGAGCAATAAGACAATGGAATCAACTACCTAGGGAGGTGGCGGGCTCTCCCAGTCTGGAGGCATTCAAGGTGCGGCTGGACAGACATCTGTCAGAGATGCTTTGACCTGGATTCCTGCATTGAGCAGGGGGTTGGACTCGATGGCCTTGTAGGCCCCTTCCAACTCTACTTTTCTATGATTCTATGATTCCTCACCTGCCCTGTCCGTTTTCCCACCTGGAGGTCATTCTGCCAGCTTCCCATTGCAGCTTGCCGCAGCACAATGTTAGTGACTTGGGTGACTCAGGGTAGGGATGTAAATCTCTGGGTTTTTTGCGTTCAGGAACGGTGCGCCGAACAGAGCTAAAAGGAAAACGAGCGCGAACAGACTCGCGTGAGCCGAACAAGGCGAGTTCGCACTTGCGGAATGGTTCCCCCAAAATTATCCACATCCCTCGTTAGGGATGTACAAGAATTTTGTTCCACTTGCACAAATGCGCATTTGCATGAATCCCCTCCAAAAACCAACCAACCAACAAACCAACAAACAAAATGCTCCATAAGCCTGCGGAATCTGCGCGACTCTAAAAAAAAAGCCGGTCTGCTGTGGAATCCGCAGGTCGGATTCAGAGAAACCCAAACTCATTTGAATCCATCGCAAGTTCCTCCAACATGCCTAGGTTGAGGTCAACTTTCACAGGTCCAGGGCACCAGGCAGATGAGTGGCACCCTCACTTCTGCAGCCCCAGAGGAACTCTCTGGGGGCAGGAGGGATCCCTTTCAGACAGCCTGCTTTGGCTTGGGGTGCAGAACGCATTTCCGGTGGGCCGAATTGCCCCCTCCCCCTGGGCCCTCTGTGGGCCGGATGATGTCAGTGTGCATGGCCATTGACCTCATAGCCCCGCCCATTTGGGTCTTCTCTGTGCTGGGAGAAAGGGATTTAGAGGAAGCAAAAGGGTTGGAGCAGCTTTTCACAACCCTCTAGAGCAGTGTTCTCCAACCTTGGGTCCCCAGATGTTTTTGGCCTACAACTCCCAGCATGCCCCAGCCAGCTGCTCTAGATGTTTTGGACTTCAGCTCCCAGCAGCCCCAGCCCCAGCCACCCCAGCCAGTGGGCAGGAATGGTGGGAGCTGTAGTCCAAAAACATAGGAACTTAGGAAGCTGCCTTATATGGAGTCAGATCTTTGGTCCATCTAGACCAGTGTTGTGGACACTGACTGGCAGCAGCTCTCCAGGGTTTCAGACAGAAGTCCTTCCCAGCCCCGCTACCTGGAGATGCCGGAGACGGAACCCGGGACCTTCTGCGTGCAAAGCAGGTGCTCTGCCACTGCTGCCACGGCCCTTCCTCAGCATTTGGAGGGCACCTGGTTGGGGAAGCTTGGGGAAAGGGACTTGGCTGGTGCTGGGGGAGGGGTACCAGATGTACGGTATTTTATTTCCATTGAAATTATAGTGATTATTTCTGCACTGGCATATATACATATAAAGCAGCAGCTGCAAACTTTATATAAATTGGTGTCCTCTTTTTCGGTGATGTGTAAGTGGCCACCGTATATGAGAAATGGGGCCTGGATTTGGCTCTCCTGCTGCTTTGACTGACCACCATTAGGAAATCGAAGGGGGAGATTGGGGTTGCTCCCTCTTGAGAGTTCCCTGTAGTTGGTCTTGTGGTGTGGAAGCTGCAAGATCCAGGAGCACCTGGTTGTGACCCTCATCAGTAAACTAGCCCTCCCTATCGGAGTTGATGGCTCATGGCTGGGTTCAGACCGCACAATAACCCACACTCAAGTTGATTGTGGGTTGCGTGCGGGCTGTCATTGAACCGTGGGTTGTTGCTGAAGTGTGGGTTATTGTGTTGTCTGAACCCAGCTGCACTAACAAACCATGGTTTGTTAACAACAAACAACCCACAGTTCAGCACCTGTGGGTTCTCTCCATGGGTTGTTCGTGGTTAACAAGCCATGGTTTGTTATCTTGGCTGGGTTCAGACAACATGATAGCCCCACATTTCAACAACAACCCTTGGTTCAACGACAACCCATACTCAATCCTTAAGTGTGGGTTATCATGTTGTCTGAACCCAGTCACTGTCAGAGGCTTGGGTCGGCTTGGTATGTTTTGGAGCACAAATAAAGTCTGTGCGCAAGCATAGTGAATCAACTGTTATGCTTTTTAAAACCTGTAATTAAAGGTGGTCTTACTTTAATTCATCGGTGAAAGCTTGTTAGCCCTACTAGAAAACACACACAAAAAAACCCAAGATGGAATGGGGCCCAGAGAATGTCAGAACTGGCTATTCATTCCTGATGATGCAAGATGGATTGAACGCTACCGGATGTTAACAGATGTTCCAAACAAGCGGCTTGACTCCCTCCGTTATTCATTCTTGGAACTGGCAAAAAGGTAAATAAGAATCCATCTGCATGATTCAATGTCACCCATGTGTATGTTGGCAAAGGCAGTACAGCCGTTCTCTTTATTTCCAGCAAATCTTTTTTTCCCCCCTATAAAAATACCCATTGCACATTTTTGGGGGGGAGGGGGAACTACAACAACTTTAAAACACACACACACACAAACAAACACAAATATGCAAAATGGTTTCACCTACGTACGATCCATGATACATACACATTTCTGCAACGTTAAAAAAAGACCGGGGTGCCTTAGAAATCGCAGGAATCGTGAAACAAGTGCTTGTTATATACGCAGATGCGTGCAATTGATACAGGGCCGACCCAAGCATAGAGGTAGACCAGGGAACAGCCCAGGATGCCAAAATTCCAGGGGTGCCTGCCGAAGCGATGTCAAGTTCTTGAAGAAAGATACAGTGACTGCACTGTGAAAGGAGAGCACACAGCACCAGCTTTGCAGCTTGGCACCTGGACGATACGCCTTGCATTCCAGGGTCCCTTCTGGTCTTCATCAGCTGCCCAGGATATAGGCTCAGATGGAAAATGGAGGAAGTGAAGATGCCACAAACATCAACACTGAAAACGACTAAACAGCAGGCGGGCCAGTCCATGGCATGCTGACACAGGGGTAGTAGAGACAACACTTTAGTTCCCCAGGGCAGTCCTAAATGATTGGTTCAAATTCAATTTGTATTGCTTTTTTTTTAATCAATGACAAAATAATATACAAGTGGGGAGGGCGGCAGACTTCGGGCATACATATTAATTTTTTTAGGGTATTTTTTTTTTTTTAAATCTTGCTGCTTGACCAAGAAGTTCCCCAGAGTGGCTTACAGTCCCTTCCTGCAGGCTTACCATCTAAAAAGGAGAAGACACACAAGGAAAAAAGGAAAGGGAGGGAAGAGGGACGAAAGTATTTCAGCAAGCCTGGTGGAATGGCCTTGCTTTCCCCTCTTATCTCAAAAGCAGGTGAGGCCAAAGGCGGTGGGGCAAAAATGCTAAATATATTAGCATATTTTAGCTTAAAGCTCTTACTGCCAGTCACTAAGCCTTAGGAGAAGCATTTCAACCTTTTAGAATGGGGGAAACTGCACAAAAGCTGGGAAAACACCAAGCAGTTGGTTGGGAGAAAGGAAGTGGGGCCAGGAGTAGGGGGGCAAGGCCATCTAGGGAACCAGATTTGGCCATGTGCCTGAGATTCAGTGCTCCTTCACTGGACATAACACAGAGAATTAAAGAGCAGGTTACCTTACTTTCAGTACTAGAACTGAGCCCACAAAGAGTGTGTGGGGAGGTGAGAGAAGAGACCACGGATCTGCTGGATCCACGTGCCTCTTGGGCCTCCATCTGCCCCATGCCAGGTAGGCTCACAGAGACCCATCTAGCTCAAATCACAACGAAGGAGGACAGAGAGGTTGTAAAACAGTGTTCTCCACCCTTGGGTCCCCAGCTGTTTTTGGCCTACAGCTCCCAGCATGCCCCAGCCAGCTACGCTGGCTGGGGCATGCTGGGAGTTGTAGGCCAAAAACAGCTGGGGACCCAAGGGTGGAGAACACTGTTGTAAAAGCTTCTGTCGCTCCTCCTGCCCTGCCCGGCTCCTGCTGGCGGGGTCCATCCATCGAGGATCAATCCTCTCGGACTGTGCTCTAAGAGAAGCAAGGCTTTTATGGTATCTCACGCCTCCTTCCTCCTATTATTGAAGATGGCATCGGCCTAACCTGCAGACATTCTCTCTTCAAGGAGAACCAATTTAACTTCAAATTGGCCCGGCCTCCCACAACCTGGTGCCGCCCAGATGTGTTGGGCTGCTAATCTCATCATTCCTGGCCGGCATGGCTAACGGCTAGTCCTTATTTGTAAAGAAACTGTGTTTGTGTGTGCTGCCCACGTCTTCAAGCGGCAAGGCCTTCCAGGGGCTGTGCGACCTGAGTTTGGCTTTCTTCTGGAGCATTGGAGATGAGGGATGAGGGAGGAATTCATTCAGTTTGCACTTCTTCATGAACCAATACCCAAACTGAAATGCAGTTCTCTTTCGGTGTTTGCAACTCTCCGAATTTTGCAATGCAGCATTCTTTGAGCAAGACAAATTCAAAAAATATGCATATTAGGGGAAAGTGTGCATAAAAATGTGCATAAGCAAAAATAATGTATAAAATGCATATTAGGGCAAATTGTTTGCAAAATAGGCACATATTAGGCAAAGGTGCATACATTAAGAGAAATGCAATGCACATGGATGAAAATGCGTACCAATGTTCGTGCGGACCTTAGAAAAAACAAATGCAAACTGATGCAGAAATGGGACTGAATGTATTTAAGATAGGAAAAATGGATGAGAAATGAAGAGAAATGAAAACTAAATGAGAAATGGAGAGAAACCAAAATTGTCGGGGTTGTCCATCTCTATTTTTATTAGTATCAGGGGAGGCTGGTCCTATGTCAGTGGGGCTCCTTATCATAGAAAAGTAGAGTTGGAAGGGGCCTACAAGGCCATCCAGTCCAACCCCCATTGCATCTTTTTGTTTGAGCCTTATAGGAGCTATCCATGGTGCTGAACTCCACTCCCAAAATAGGTTCGCCACCACGGAGCACCATGGAGAGCTCCTATAAAGCTCAGAATAAAAGCTGCAATGGATATGGCCTGTGGCTCACGCTGGCTCAGCTTGTCTGAGTGTGGAAAGCTAAGCAGGGTCAGGCCTGGTTATTACTTGGATGGGAGACCCCTCCTCTAGTTTCCTGCATTGAGCAGGGGGTTGGACTCGATAGCCTTGTAGGCTCCTTCCAACTCTATGATCTATGAAATCTATAAGGATCCCCGCTGACATAGGCCTCCCCTGATTAGTATATTTATATCCCCCTTGTTTCTTCTTGTAAGGAAACCATGGTGACTAACTTCCTCTCCATTTTTATCCTCACAACATCCCTGTGAGGTAGGCTAGGCTGAGAGTCAGTGACTGGCCCAAAGTCACCCAGTGAGCTTCATGGCCGAGCAGGGACTCGAAGCTGGGTATCCCCAGTCCAACACTCTAGCCACTATGCCACACTGGCTTACTGGAGACATATGCTGTTTTTGTAATATTTGATTTACAGTAATACCTTGGATTGAGAACATAATTCATTCCGGAAACATGCTTGTAATCCAAAACACTCTTATATCAAAGCGAGTCTCTGGTGGGCGTGAGCAGGGCCGATTTTGGCCCACTATGCCTGCTTGAGGCGAGCGGTTACATCCCTACGACTACTTGTCTTGCAAGACCTTGCTCGTTTATCAAGTCAAAATTTAAAAAATTTTTTTGCTTGTCTTGCAAAACGCTCTCAGACCAAGTTACTTGCAATCCAAGGTATTACTGTATTTACATATATACGTAAAGCATAGGTAGAGGCAAAGAGCATAAGCACTGCTAGCAGCAGATCTGGTATTCCACATAGGTTCCTGGGAGACAGGCACCTCTTGGGGCCCCAATCCTACCATCACATTCTTGCACTCTGACGCAGGAGGCTCTAAATCAGCGAGGGTTTTTCTTAATTACAGCAAATCCCACGGCATAAGCTTAACAGTTAGAGTCTTCAGAAATCATATAGCTGATGGCATTTTGCTGCAGGCTCTTGAAGCAGTTCTGCATCAAGGGAAGGAACTTGGATGTTTCTTAGGGACCATCTTCCGAGACATTCCACACTAAGGGAAGGGACTTGAATGCTTCCTGTGGAAAGCCTTTTCAAGCATTCATGGATTTGAGCAACTGCTTGCGGCTCTTGAGACAAGGGAAGGGATCCTAGAAACAGGCTTGAACTTATTCGCACACCCCCACAGGGATCAGAGCCAACTTTGTAACTTGAGTTGGAACCTCCGTGCGCGGTGAGTCCTGGCTTTAGGACCTGAGCAACTCCCGGCTGCTCTTTTGGCAAGGGAAGGAAGGATCTGAGCTCTGTTGCTCTTGAGACATGGAAAGGGATTCTAGAAGAAGACCTGGACCACTCTGTACCCCCCCCCCCCTGAGATCAGTGCCAACTTTGCAAACTGCATTTTTGGAACCTCTGTGTTATGTGGGTCCAGGCTTATTGACTCGAAGAGTATAAAAACAAGATCAAAGTAAATCTAAAGTGATTCTCCACCGCAGAGATTCTGACATCCAAAGTTCTCACTTTTAGAATCTCCACGCCACATGGGTCCAGGCATAAGAACGCCCAGAAGTTAGGAATTAACCCCAAGCCAGCCGAACTCTGGGCTCCTTGACGACGACGACACATAATCTATAGCCCACTAGAATGCACCATCTATGAAAAGTATGACAGTCCTTTTCATGGCAGGCTCTTAACAATAGAAGTCCAAAGAGATGAAAGTCCAAATTAGGTAGAGTCCATGTGCAGAGTGCTCTGTTCGGCTCAGACGGTAGGTAGATCTAAACAGCAAAGATGCACACAGGGAAGATGAGATGATCCTAGCAACACTGTCATGGCTGAACATTGGCTTTTAAGCCAAGGTGTGGCTATGATAACCTTCTTCCTAATTAACCAACTGACAGGGGATTTAGCCCAACCACGAGGCCCCTGTCCAACCTGTGTGTTTCTCTTTTACCTTTCAGGGGTGGGGATTCAACTTGAGTGACACTTCTGCATTCCCACCCCTTCCTGTTATGTTCCCACAGAGAGAAACTGCTAACTTCTTCCCAAAGCCGAAGCTAGTAGCTGGGAAGCAGTAGTACTGACTTCTCCTCTCCTGCTTTCCTGTGAGAACACTGATACAGATAAAGCCAGACATATCTTGACATTCCACAGGCTGACTTCCAGCCCAAACCCTTCCAGGCTACTTCTGATCAGATTCTGGCTATGAACTGGAAGGCCCACTGTATTACTGACACTGAATCCTGACAGTACCTGGAGACCAAAGTGGTCTCCACACAGCTAGTTCTTAGCGCTCTCTCTCTCTCTCTCTCTCTCTCTCTCTCTCTCTCTCCTACATTTCTTCCCACAAATACAAACTTTAGATCAGCATCCCACCCCTTAGCTGGCAGGATGGGTGGCATAATGTGTCACCTCCCCATCATCAGGATCTGCCCAGCCTGCCCAGCACCTCAGCTCCATCTGGTGGCCTGATGAAGAAGGCCAGGCCAAGTCCAACTGCAAGTACTCGCAGGGTTAGTACCGGACTTATAGGTGTTCGCAGGGTCAGAGCTGACAACTCATGAAGACCAGCTGGGAGCCATAGGAAGCCCTATGGCTTCCTGTTCCTGCTCACCTTTGCCATAGCAACATGAGTCATTGTGGTGGTTGCTTTGTGGTTGGGCTCTTGCGGTCATTCTCACTATGCCTTTCTGGTCTCCGACTCTTTGTCTGCCCTTGACGCTGCTATTGCCTGTGGTCCTGTCTGTGCTTTGCTGGTCTCTGATGCTTGCCTGCCCTTGGCCGCCACCCCTGCCTTTGGCTCCTTCATGCCTTGCTGGTATCTGACTACTCCCTCATGCTCAGTGCTGCCTTGCTTCTGGCTGTGCCATGCTTTGTAGCTGCTCCAACATTTGCCTGGCTCCGTCCTGGGTATCCATCTACCTCCACCATCCCTGGCCCTAGCGTTCCCATCTTAGGTACCAGCTGCCCATGCCTTAGACCTGACACCCATAGCTTCTCCCACTGAGGAAACATCATGCGGCCATCCTAATTATAAGCCAACTAATCTCCCCAATAAAAGAAAGGTATATGGCCAGGAATGACTTGCTGTATTAAACCAGGGAGCAACCCTGGATTTACTAAGGGATGCCATATTGTTTTGTGCAGAAACATTTTGGAATCTGTATTTTAGAAGTAGTGACATGACACTTAAACACAGTGTATGCGTGTGTATGTGGGTGTGTAAAATATTTCATTTATTAAGAGCAGGGTATTTCAGTCGTGCTTTTGATCTGATCCAATGATAAATTGCATCTTCAAAGAACGGCATTAGCACACAGTGTCCCTTTGAGGTTGGGGTGTGCGCAGGGAAGGAACATGGTTTAGCATGGAGAGCATTCATGCTATCAAAGGAAGAGTGTGCTAATTAGTTATTGGATTAATGCTGTTATCATTGCTGGAATGGAGAAAGTTGAATGATGCCAAATTAATTACAACAGAATGTAAGCTCAAGAGGGTTCAGCCCTGGAAGTGCTCTTCAGCAAGCCCCATGGAATGTTAGTTGCACTAGGGCAGTGTTCTCCAACCTTGGGTCCCCAGATGTTTTTGGCCTACAACTCCCAGCATGCCCCAGCCAGCATAGAAAGGTTCACTGAGGGAGGTGGCCCATTGAGCGGGTCTTGCTCAAGGGCCGTCCAAAACCTGGAGCTGGCACTGAGTCCCATCCATCCATGTCACCTGTAGCAACTTGGAGAAAGGGTGGGATATAAATATAAGGGGACGAGGACGACGACACATCTTCATTTAAATTTTATTGAAATATTTCCATCATTATGAGAATTCCCAATGGACCAATCTATGGGAATACATGTTCTCTTTGGGAAGGCTTCTTCCCTGAAAGGCACACACAAAAAAAATATTTTTAATAAATAAATATTGGGTGTTCTAGCTCTCCTTCCGTGACCCAAACCCAGCACATACAGAGGAAAAGACAGGGAAGGCAAGCAAGAGAGAGCAAGGAGGAGGCTGTAAGGGATGTGTGAGAAATTTGCTGTACCCAGCTCCCAGATCCAAACGCAGACCTGAACACAAATTGCAGTGTGGGTCATTTGTACATTTCTGAGTTTTTGCGGAGCAAAAGTGACAATAGGTGCACATCTGAGAAAACACGTGCCAAGAAAATTGTGTACGTGTTCAAAACACACTTTAGCCGGTGGGTGCATGCGTCACAAAGACGTGTGTGTTTAAAAATGCATGCAAAGGTGCATACATTCATGTGTGCGTCATGAAAAAGTGTATGGATTTTCATATGGACTTTTAAAAAAAAGATTGCAAGCTCGTGCGGAAACAGGACAGGATGAGCTTGATGTATAAAGTCTGACAGTTGCGGAAAGTCTGAGACTGGCAGATCCGTCCATCCCTAGTCGGGAGAAAAGGAAGGGGGAGAAAGACACCATCGAAGATTTTCTGTTTAGACAGAAAAGCCTACAACTCCCAGCATGCCCCAGCCAGCTATGCTGGCTGGGGCATGCTGGGAGTCGTGGCCCTTTTTTCTGTCTAAACTTGCATAGGATTGCGCCTTAAGTCAATTCTGTGCTGCATGTAGGGATATGTGAGTCAGCAAAACTCAAGCTCGCTGAAGTTCTCCAGATTCTACCTTGAAGCTCATTCCAACTTGAGTCCATGTCCGATTGTGAGCTTTCTTTATCCCTTTGCGCATGAAAATCCGTGTGTGTGTGTGTATTTCCCCCTCAAATGTATGCATCAATTGCGCACGTCTCTGAAATGTACGCATTCTTCTCCCACCGATTAAAGTGTATTTGTGCACATTTTTCCCCAAAAGTATGCATTCTTTTCATGGGCATTTTTCAAATGTACGCAAGATGTTGGATGCATTTTTGGGGGGTCCAATAAACACACGGCAAGCTCGGAAATGTAATATTTCGACTGCAGATTGTGTCCGAGTCCCTGTTCAGTCCAGAAGCTGTGAGCTAGGTAAATCCTGATCAAAAATGAACTGAAATGAATTTCTCTTCCATCTGCAGTTGCATGCAGAAGTGCTTTCAATCCCCCCCGCCCCCTTCCTCTTATTTCCGATGTTCGGGCCGTGAGTGCCACTCACTGATGATGTAGCCAAAATGGCACCACCCCCACACAAGAGAGCAGGCTTGGGGGAACCCCAAAGATCACAAAAGGACACAAAACTTTAGAAACACCCCCCCCTCCCCAAACTGGTCTAATAAAGACTGAGTGTGCTAAAGTGACCACAGAATGGTGATGGTGATGGGGAGTGGGGCGGGGGGGAAGGAGACCCTGCAACATATCGTTGCAGGTCCAACTTGTCTTGAACCAACTGCAGATCAATTTTGTTTGGTCCTATTGTCACTGTGAAAGGGAGAACCTCCCCTCACCCCCGTCTATCCACTCTTCCCTAAGCCATGCCTTTCTAACCCATATTGAATTAGCCATTTGGAATTATCTCAAATGCAACAGCGGGGGAAGAAACCATCGTTTTCCCTCCCTGTATTGCCAGGAAAGGGGTGGTCAGTGGTTTCGCCATAAATTCACATCGCTGGACAATTTCCAGCACAGGCGGGAGGTCCACATTTCATCAGGGTGGGGAGTCTGCCAGCCCGATATGGCCTCAGCGGTGGACAACACGTCTGCTTTTCCAAGTTTAGTGAAAATATAATTTGTGCCGTTTCTGCGTTTTTGTTTTCCTAACTGGCCTAAAAGCAAGAGTTGTTTGGGCTGTTTGATATCTGTGCCTTATTTTTGCATCTTGTTCCCCTTTGGCCTTTTGCAAATATCTGCAGATCGTTAACGTCTAAAAATATTCTCTGGTTTGAGGACGTTGATCCAAGCAAAACTTGTGGCTAATATCTGAGAGGTAGGTGAGAGAAAGAGTTTGTGTGTCAGAAATTCACATTCATCAGGCTCTTCTAACTTTCCCTTTCTGTTCCTGTTCAGCCAGAAGGCAGGGTTTTCTGTCTCTCCCCCCCCCCCCACCCAGCAAGTTTATTGGGCGTTTACATAAAACATCCAAGACACTTAGTACAAAAAAGATTGTGATTGTGACTCCTGGGACTCCTGCACATTATACTCAGAAGAAAGCCTAATTCAGTGGTGATGACCGTGGTGATGATTTTCATTTCTGTACCACCCAACAGTCAAAGCTCTCTGGGCGGTTCACAACAATTCATGAAACACAATACAATAAAAACAGCCTAAAACCGGCATAAAACAACATAATTTTTCCCCATATACAATTTTTTTAAAAAAACACACCACAATTTAACAGCTAAAACAATTTTAGTACACCTAGACCTGTTAAAAGCAGCTGACGGGTGTGCCATCATGCCATTAAATACCCTTAGGTGCCATTAAAGGCCATTAAATTTCATTAAATGCTTGGGAGAAGAGGCAGTCCTTAACCTGGCGACGAAAAGATGACAGAGTTGGCACCAGGAGGGCTTCAGTGAGGAGAGCATTCCATAAACGGGGGGCTGCCACCGAGAAGGCCCCCTCTCTCGTTGCCCTCTTGGAGGTGGCACTCGGAGGAAGGCCTCAGATGTTGTCCGCAATGTCCAGGTAGACTCAGGTGAGTCTTCAGTCCTATGTGCCCTTACTTCTTGAGAGTAAGCTACATTGAACACAGTGGGATTTCTGAGTCAACATGCATAGGAGAGTGCTCTTAGATTCCCGCATTTGCAAACCATTTTCTGGGTCCAGTTCAGTCAGGGTTCAGGTCTTGTTATGGCACTGAAACAGCCTTGGTCACCCTGTGGGATGACCTCTGTCAAGAGACAGATGAGGAGTGTAATCCTGTTGATTCTTCTTGACCTCTTAGTGGCTTTTGATACCATCGACCATGGTATCCTTCTGGAACATCTGTCGGAGTTAGGTGTGGGTGTGGGACCACTTTGCAGTGGCTAGGATAGGGATTTTAGATTCCTGAAGTTGAGAACTATGAATTAGAAACAGCGGATTGGATCCAGATTGAGTCATACTTAAGAGTAGACTCATTGAAATCAATGAGACTTAGGCTAGTCTCATGTTTTCGTGAGTGCTATTAATTTAATGAGTGCTACTGATTTAAGTGGGTTTATCTAAATATGACTCAATCTGGATCCAACCCAACTGAACCAATCTAGCAGATCTTGCATGCATGCAGCAAGGGCAATGCTATGAATGTGATGTGCATGCGCCACTTGCTCAGGCCCTGTTCTGCCTCTTCTATGAATTAACCAAGGAGCCTGTGGGATTCTCCACTGTGTGTAGAGCAGAGGTGTTGGACCTCTTTCAGCCCACGGGCTGAATTCCATTTTAGAGAGCCTCTCGGGGGCTGCATTCCAGTGGTGAGCGGGGCCAAAGACAAAGGGGCGGGGCCAAAAATACCAACTAAACGACATTCTAGAATCTGAAAAAATGGCACAAAAGCCAGGAAACCACCAAACCATTGGCAGTTAGGGGGAAGGAGGGCTGGATTGGGCCCCCACACTGGCCCGTTTCGGCCCCCACACTGGCCCATTTTGGCCCCCAGGCCTGAGGTTCTGCACCCCTGCTGTAGAGCAGTCCCCCTATATGTAAGTGAATGGGGCAGTGCTGATATGTACAAAACTCTATGTGTGCGACACAGGGGAGGCTGGTGACGCCGTCCTATGTCAGTGGGGCTCCTTATCCATTGCAGCTTTTATTCTGAGCTTTATAGGAGCTAGCCATGGTGGTGAACCTATTTTGCGGATGGAGTACAGCACCATGGGTAGCTCCTATAAAGCTCAGAATAAAAGCTGCAGTGGATGAGGACTCCCACTGACATAGGACGGAGTCACCAGCCTCCCCCAGGGATGTTGAAGAGTCCTTGGTCTCGAGTCACGAGTCGAGTCACGAGTCTTTGGACCCGAGTCTCGAGTCCGAGTCCTTGGTCCAAAATGGTGACTCACGAGTCCCGAGTCCCTCCCAAAGCTGACTCCACGAGTCCCTATTAAAATCAATGGGTTTTTTTCCCCAACAAAATAAGGCTACTTCAGATGCGTGGCTTAAATAAATTCTAGGCACAAAGTGTGCCTTTTTATTTCAAAACTCTGCAATTGATTTTGGCAAGAACAGACCAGGCAGACAAACCCAAAATGTCTGAAAGGTTGCATTTTAGGAAAATGATTTTAAAAAATAAACTTGCTATACTTCCTAAAACCTATCCATGTTGCATTTGAGGAACACGATTTTGGAACACGAGTCCTTGGTCTCGAGTCCCGAGTCGAGTCTCGAGTCCCATTAAAAATATTGGGACTCGAGTCTGACTCGAGTCAGAGGGGGGACTCAGTCCGACTCACGAGTCGAGTCCTCGAGTCCGAGTCCCCATCCCTGGCCTCCCCTGGTGCAACAGATCCTAAGAATCCAGGATCATGACCTGGGTGCGCACACATACATGGTTCAGATTTTTGGAAGAGTTCCATGAATTTTGGCTTCTTTTTATTCCTGTTCTGGACCAGAATGCTTCTCCTTTTGGGATTCCCGTCACTGCATTTTCAAATGGCCCTGTGTAACCATGAGGATTAGAATGAAACGGGTCCTCTAGGATGGGTCCCTGGCATCTCCAGTGAAACGAAAGTGGAAGAGAGATTATGTTGCTTGCTTCTGCTTCTTCTTCACTGTTCATGGTGCTTTATTTATTTTATTTTATTTACCCCACCAGTCATTATATATATATATATATATATATATATATATATCCCAGGGCGGATAACAATATTAAAAGCACAGAATACAACACATCTAATAAAACCATTAATGATCAGCAGAGGGAAACAAATATACAGAGATCCAGTCATATTCATCAACCACTGATAAATGCCCAGGCAAAGAGATAGGTCTTAGCCTGGTGCCAAAATGTCAGTAAAGTTTGCAGCAGGTTTATCTCTTGGGGGGAAGGTATTCCAGATGCGGGGTGCCACCACGGAGAAGGCCTTATATCTCATGTCACCACCTGATGTACTTCCCCTAGTGGAGGGATGAGATGGGCTTCTCCCCCAAATCTAAGGACATGGATGGGCTGATACAGGGAGATGTGTTCCTTTAGATTCCTGGGCCCCAAGTCATTTTGGGCTTTGTAGGTCAATGGCCATGCTGGCTGGGAATTATAAGAGTTGCAGTCCAATGCATCTGGAGTGCACCAGGTTGGAGAAAGCTGTAGTAGGACCTGGGAACTGGGGATTGTGCCAAAGCCCTCACAGAAAAGTAGGGTTTTGAGAAGGGACTGGTAATATGTTATTATAACCTCACATAGCACGCATCACGGCGTATTCAGAGGAAAACTTTGTAGAGACTTGTCTTACATAGCAACATCGCCTTCCTTCACTTGCTCTATTTTGGGAATCAGAAATCTGTCATTAAACTCATCTGGAAGTACCTAACCTAAGCTTGGGCAGTTACCCATGCGAAAGCTGGCACGGAGCTCAAGCTTCGAGCCCTGAACTAACCAAGCCCCCAACCACAGATCCCGTTCTTCTTCCGTGTGTTCGGGGAGGAGAGGGGGAATCGGATTCTGAAAGAGTATTCTTTCCAAAAACTTTGCCCACCTCCCCTCTCCTCAAAGCTGAAGCAGGCAGCCTAGCTTACCTTAGATCCAGCTTGATAGGGATACATTTTTGGAGGGATCCCTCACAGAGCAGTCCAACTAACTGACCTTCTGGTGGTTCCTGGAATAGGTAGGCGGGAATCTTTCCAGAGTCAAGGGCTTTCATGGACTGGAGTGCGAAGAGAGCTTTCGACATTACTGGAGCTCACTGGGCCTTCCCCTTGGAACCTGCTTAAAATGTCAGCACTCAGTTCTAGGAGATGTTGATTAATATTCAGAGGAAAGGGTACCTCTGGGCAGATGCAGAGTGCTTCCCCCTCATTGCTGAGTAGCTAGAAACGGCTAGTATATGCAATGCCAGCTCCAGGTTTTGGAGGGCCCCAGCGACCATAATATTGCTCCCTTAATGATGTATCTATACTACTGGAGTGGGCAACTTGTGGCCCTCCTCCAGATGTTCTGGCCTACAACTCTCGCTAGCCCTAGCCAGCATAGCTAATGGTGAGGGATTGTGGGAGTTGTAGGCCAAAACATCTGGAAGGCCCCAAGGGCAATCGCTGCTATAGTAATACCCTACCCTAGGGTAGATTTTTGAGAATTCCATTTCAGTATAGACGGTGTCTTTTATACAAATTACTTTTATACAGATTATATTATAAAAGTACCCGAGCCAAAGTTTCAGGGACCCACATCTGACATAAAGATGTGAGTCCCTGAAACTTTGGCACATGTACTTTTATACTGTAATTTGTATTCTGATTTATATCGGAGCATCCATATGAAAGATAGACAGAGAAGACCAATCAGCCAAGGTCCCACATATTACTCAGCAGTTAGCTAACATTGCTATATGAAAGAGAGTTCAAATGATTGACCACATTTGCTAAACTGGATAAATTTTTATGTTATTGTTGTTCTGTTACGTGTGCTCTGTATTTTAACCTGAGTGTGTCGTATGATCGAATCAAAGATTGATTAAGTTAGTTTGTGAGGGATTGAGGCCTACACAGGATTGAGTTTGTTGAAGCCTGAAGGCCCAAACACTTGGATGGGAGGGGGAGTTTGAGAGTTTTAGTTTACCCAATAGAAGTTAAGAATTAGATCTCCTATTCAAGGTCACATGATTATAACCTTCCATTCCTGGGAAGGCTATATATGTGGGGTGTGGTCAGCTAGCAGTTAGAGTGCTGAGAGAGAGCTGGAAGCAGAAGCACAGAAAACAGCAGAGAGAGAGAAAGAGAAACTGGCTGCATAGGATATAGGTAGTCTGAAGTTAACTAGAGAACATTGGATTGTTTGTTTGTTTGTTTGTTTTATTTTATCATACTTGCTTTTGAATTATAACCACTCTATTAAGTAAAAACCTTAATATTATAAGTAAAGTGTTGTTGTTTACCCTGGAGTTTGGAGTGACTTATTCACCACGTCTACAGCCTACACCCATGCTATTGGAAGCTGTAAAAGGACTTGATCTCCTGGAACGGGAGGGGCTTTGAGGAGAGGCAGAGATCTCCCAAAGGAAGGTTAAGGGGTCCCTGCAGTAGCGGAACCTTGACATAGTTGCACTTGGTTCTCGCTGAAGTTAATGAGACTTAAGTTGATTGATTTTGCATTGATTTCACTAGGGCATGTGCAAATCAGCAAAAACCGAGCTCATTGAGGTCCTCCAGATTCCACCGTGAAGCTCTTTCAAAGCCTAACTCATGTCCGTATCAGATTGCGAGCTTTGTCCTTTCTCTTTTTGCACAAAAATCCATGCAGATTGGAGGACCTCAATGAGCCCCAATGTACTCATCCACTGTGTGAATTTTAAAAATGTGCATTTCTCCTCCCATTGATTAAAATGTATTTGTGCACATTTTTTTTTCATTTGTTCTGCTCTGTGGCACCCTTTGAAAAATCATGGGGAAAGGCGGGAGACTCACCCCTTGGGCATGCACTGGGACGGGGGCGGGGCAGGCTACCCGCTAAAACGTCTCCGGCTCCGGAAAGTTCCAACGAAGTCTCTGTGCAGGTGTACAAGCCGTACGTGTGATGCACAGACTGCGAAGAAGAACAAATTGAAACAAACTTCTCGCCCATCCCTAGATTTAAATGGGACCTAAATGCAGCTAACTTAGCCCGGAGCGAACCGGAGCATCCACAGGGTTCCCCCCTGTCACCGACCGTGTGTGGCTCTGTCAAAATGAGCCGTTGTTGTGTTGTTGCATCCATTTGCAAAAGAAGTCTTCCCTGCCATGGTATGGAGAAAAAAAAAACCCCAGCGTGCTCCTGGAGACGGTGGTGTGTGTGTGTGAGTGTTTTTTTTAATGCTTTTTTTTTTTTTATTTTAAGTGAAGCAGTTCTCTCATGTTAATTGGCTCCATGTTCAGGTAGTTTATCTTTAGATGTGGCTCAAACCCACGCCGTCTCTTGTAGTGCAATTAATTCAAGGCTCTGTCTGCAATTCCCCCCCCCCCCCCGTCTGCCTTGAGCAAAGCTTTGTACTTTATAAGACTTGTTGTTTCCTGGAGGTGTTGGCCTTCAGCCCATCTGCCATTTGTTTCCACCTGATTGGCAATATATTCATCTGGTATTCATCTGAAGAGAACTCTCTCTCTCTCTCTCTCTCTCTCCTCTCTCTCCTCTCTCTCTCTCTCTCCCCCCCCTCTCTCCAATTCTCTCTCTCTCTCTCTCTCTCTCTCTCACACACACACACACACACACACACACACACACACACACACACACACACAGAGGCACTTTTGCTATGTGGCATGCCACTCAGAGCCGGTGCTACCATTAGGCCACCTAGGCAGCTGCCTAGGGCGCAGGGCTAAAGGGGGCGCCAGAAACGCCTTGAAAAAAAATACAGCGCTCTCAAGTGGGAAGGGGGTGTGTGCTAAATATCTGATCTTGCCTAGGGCACCAAACTGCCTTGCACCGGTCCTGATGCCACTGTATCTATTTAGCTTGTATTTATTTTGTTTAACGTTTGTTTCATTTCATTTTATCTGTATTATCTGTAATGCTCTCAGTTTCGGAGGGTTGTGTGGGCAGTCACATAGGATGGGGCTGTTGTTTCACTTTTCACTCAGTCGCTTAGGTCCTTAGAGCTGTGGACATTTTTTTAATGTCCTCTTCTTCTCTCTGTCAAGTCTCGTGTGTCCTTCACAGCTGCAGGCTGGCCAGAAATACAGCAAGTGATGCCTTGCTTGGTATATCACGGAGGGAGGCTAGGAGTCCTCCTACTTCACAGAGGAGGACAGCCCTCGTTCTGTCACGCCGATCAGCCCAAGTCTGCTTTAAAGATGACGAAGCGTGAGAAGGGAGCATAGGGAGGGGCCCTGAAATTGCCCATCAACAGTTGGCACCACTTGGACAGCAAACTGAGCAGAGGGCACCCAGGTTGCCTGGACCCCATTTCCCCTACCATGGTGAGATGTACTGTATTTCTATGTTAGCTATCGCCATATTGTCTAAATCTGCATTCTTACATGCAAATTAACATATGCAAATGTTATGCAAATCGGTGTTCACTTTTTGGGTGATTTGTAAGTGGCCCACCCTTCTTGACATGGAGATGTGGAGACTGGAGAGCTTCCATCTGAGAGGCACCTGTGGAAGGCCCGACATTAGAATAAGAATGGATAGCTGCTAGGAAAGGCCTGAGGTTTCAGTGCAGTTTTCAGTTTTGGGGGGGCTTTGGGAAAGAAACTCGCAGAATTAAAAAACAAACAAACTTTTGCATGAACAAAAGAACAAATGTACTTTGGTGCACATTTCTCTCAATAGATGCATTTTTCCTAATCATCATCATCAGGCGATCACTCGTGACCGAGTAAGATTGTCTTCCGGGATAAAAGGAGGAAATTCTAAAGAAGATTGTGTAGACTCTAGCGATGGGTCCGTAAGTGACTGTGGAGGCCAATTCTAGATCCACACAGCTTCCCACAGTGAGGACACAGGTTACCAGATAGAAGATGGTCCTGTAAAGGATTCATTTGACGTGCTTTTCGCTTAGCACGTTTCTCCCTTTCACCTTGCACTCGGGCTTCTTCAAAGTCCATGGAACCTTTGTGAAAGGCCAACCTCCATTTAGATCGTTCATGGGCCAGAGCTTCCCAGTTTTCGATGTTTATATTGCATTTTTTTAGATTAGCCTTATGAACATCTTTAAACCTCTTATATTGACCACCGATATTCCGCTTTCCATCCTTGAGTTGGGAGTAAAGTAACTGCTTTGGGAGGCGGCAGTCAGGCATTCGAACAACATGACCGGTCCACTGAAGTTGGCGTTGAAGGATCATTTTTTCAATGCTAGTAGTCTTTGCTTCTTCCAGTACACTGACATTTGTTCGCCTATCTTCCCAAGTAATTTGCAGGATTTTCCGGAGGCAACGTTGATGAAACCTTTCAAGGAGGTGGAAGTGACGTTTATAGATAGTCCATGTTTCGCAGGCATACAATAAAGTTGGTAATACAATGGCTTCATAAACCAGTGTTTTGGTCTTCTTACAAATATCCCGATCCTCGAACACTCTATGTTTCATTCGAGAAAATGTGGCACTTGCGGAGCTCAGACGATGCTGGATTTCACTGTCGATGTTAGCTGTAACAGAAAGATAGCTGCCAAGATAGAGAAAATGATCGACATTTTCCAGTATTGTCCCGCCAAGCTGGATAGATGGCATCACCAAAGGGTTGGCTTGCACTTGCTGATGAAGCACTTTGGTTTTTTTGATGTTAAGTGAGAGACCAAGTTTTTCGTATGCTTCTGCAAAAGCATTTAGGATAGTTTGGAGAACGTCCTCTGAATGTGCGGAGACCACATTATCATCAGCATACTGAAGTTCCACAACGGAGGTTGTAATTACCTTACTTTTTGCTTTCAGCCTGCTGAGATTAAAAAGCTTTCCATCTGTTCGATATATAATTCCCACACCGGTGGGAAGTTTCCCCTTGACAAGATGTAAAACCATGGCGATGAAAATGGCAAATAATGTTGGGGCGATAACACATCCCTGTTTAACACCTGATCCCACTTTAAATGGAGCACCATGAGAGCCGTTGTTGTCCAAAACCGTTGCCGTCATGTTGTCATGGAGAAGTCGCAAGATATTCACAAATTTATTGGGGCATCCAATTTTCATAAGGATAGTCCAGAGAGCTGTACGGTCTACAGTATCAAAGGCCTTAGCCAGATCGATAAATGCCATATAAAGGGGTTGATTTTGCTCCCGGCATTTTTCTTGGAGCTGACGTGCAGTAAAAATCATGTCTACTGTCCCTCTAGAGGGGCGGAAACCATATTGAGTTTCAGGGAGGATCTCTTCTGAAATAGATAGAAGACGGTTTGCGAGAATCCTAGCAAATATTTTACCTGCGGTTGCTAAGAGAGAAATGCCCCGATAGTTTCCACAGTCTGTTCTATCACCCTTCTTAAAGAGGGTGATAATTATGGCATCCCTGAAGTCTTCTGGGATCTCTTCTCTTATCCAGATTTTTTCGATGAGTTTATGAAGATGTTGTACAAGTTCGGGGCCCCCTTCTTTAAAGATTTCAGCAGGAATCCCATCTGGTCCACTAGCTTTGTTGTTCTTCATTTGATTAATGGCTTTTTTTACTTCATCCAAAGTGGGGAGTATTGCAAGTTCCTCTTTAATTTGTTTTTGCGGGATTTGCGAAAAAATCTCATTATCCACCTTAGATTTACGATTTAAAAGGTCATAATAATGCTCTTTCCAACGCAGTGCAATAGACTCTTTGTCTTTTAAGAGTTTGGTGCCATCTTTTGATTGTAAAGGGTTTGTACCATAGGTTTTTGGTCCATAAATGGCCCTTGTGGCCTTAAAAAAGCCCCATGCATCATGAGATTCTGCAAGTTGTTGAATTTCTTCAGCTTTCTTTTTCCACCAAGCATTCTTAAGTTCTCTTGTTCTTCTTTGGACCTCAGCCTTTGCGCTAGCGTAGGTTTTTTTCTTGGCAGCGCAGTTAATATCATTTTGCCATATTTGGAAGGCTTTCCTTTTTTGGTCAATTATATATTTAATCTCATTGTCATTTTCATCAAACCAATCCTGATGTTTCTTAGTTTCATATCCAATAGTTTGTTCAGTGCAGTTTTCAGTTTTGGGGGGGCTTTGGGAAAGAAACTCGCAGAATTAAAAAACAAACAAACTTTTGCATGAACAAAAGAACAAATGTACTTTGGTGCACATTTCTCTCAATAGATGCATTTTTCCTAATATAATGCATTTCTAATGTATTTTCTCAAGCACATGTTTGTATTACAAACTTCAGATTCCATTACAAACTTCAGATTCGTGTGAATTTCAAAGGATAACTGAATTTCATTTCTCATAGTGGTTTGAAAGTGTGAAATTAGGTAAGTTTTGTATTAAAATGTGAACCGAATACTTTTTCTTCCCCGTCCCTACCGAAATGTATCTTTAACATGCAGAAAGACAGTCAGTTTGTAATATGCATATAATGTTTTCCAGCTCTCTGTTGGTCTCAGGAAATATTTTCAGATGCCCAAAGCAGACGATGGATGAGCTGAAATGCTTTCCTTGGAATGCACATCTTCACAAATCTAAGTTAGGAAAATGTGGACTGTGGGATGTGACATAAATGCTGAATCAACAGTGTTTTCAAGTAGGATTCTCATCTGGTGAAAGAAATCTTAGTCAATTGATCGTATGCATGTTAATTGATTAGTTAAATCTACATATATTTGCATATGGAGAAAACAACAGTCTTGGAGGAGAAAACACACACACTTTCTTTGATCTTAGATCAGTGTTCTCCAACCTTGGGTCCCCAGATGTTTTTGGCCTACAACTCCCAGCATGCCCCAGCCAGCTACGCTGGCTGGGGCATGCTGGGAGTTGTAGGCCAAAAGCATCTGGGGACGCAAGGTTGGAGAACACTCACTGTCTTTGATGATATTTGTATTTAACACAGAAGGGATTGACTTAGAACAGGCATTCCCTCCTGTGCGTGAGAGAAGAGGGCATGGTGCTTTTAAGATAGTGCCCAACATCTGCAATTGTCATACTAAACAATAATTTTAAGGAATGTGTTGCCTGATCAATCTGAGACACCGTTTTAGCTGCTCCAAAGGTTCTAGTTGAGAAATCTAAGTGCTGTAATCCTAAATGCTGCAATCCTATTTTTTTTTGAGGCAAAATCAGCTAGCTTTTTCCAATGTTACATGATCCGGCATGGCCACTGGGAGTTGTAAAACACACATCTGGAGGGGAACCAGGTTGGGGAAGCCTGGTATATATACCGGGGGCAGGGGAGGCTGGCGACTCCTGTGTCAGCTGGGGCTCCTTATCCATTGCATCTCTTTGTTTGAGGCGTTATAGGAGCTATCCGTGGTGCTGAACTCCACCCCACAAATAGATTCACCACCATGGAGCACCATGGATAGATCCTATAAAGCTCAAATAAAAATATGGATCTCATCCATCGGCCAGAGAACCGAGGGCCACTGGGAGGCTGCACCCCCAGGAGTAACATCATGGCAAGGGGGAGACCAGCCTGGCCCCATGCATCAGCCAAAGAAGGAACAGCTGCAGGGAGCTTGTTTTATCGTTTCCTGCAAGAAAAAAAAAAAGGAAACAAAAGAAAAAATATTTAAGAACCTTGTAACTAAGAACTGATGCCTGAGTTTTGCTTTCTTCCTCCTCCCTCCGAATCGCTCTTCCTTTTGTGTCATGTCTTTAGATTGTAAACCTGAGGGCAGGGGCTGTCTAATATCAATCACTCTGGGAGCCTTTTTTTTGGCTGAAGAGCGGGGTAAAAATGTTGTAAATAAATAAATAAATAAGGAGCCCCGCTGACATAAAAGTCACCAGCCTCCCCTGACCAGGGTGGAATAAGAATTTCACAACTACTTTTTCAACTCTCTTAAAGATGTCTTCAGGCCAAGAGAGCCAGTTCTTGGATTAAGCCAGTAGAGTGCCAGGATAAATCCTTTAGCACACCGTCCAAAGAGATCAGTAGTGTGCTATTATGATCTGCAGCAGACACCCCCAGCCTGGTGACCTCCAGATGTTTTGGACTACAACTCCCATCATCCCTCACCATTGGCTATTCTGGCTAGGGCTCGTGGGCATTGTTGGCCAAAACATCTGAAGGGCCACAAGGTGTCCACCCCAGGTATATTGGATTTTGTCACTGGCCTTTGTTTTACTGGCTGTAGGTTGTAGAAGAAAATTAGTACAGCACCCTCTCGCTCAAGCATTGCCAGAGCATCATTGGTTGGTGGAGGATACTGATGGTTTGTGATGTCACTGCTGCTGTAGAGACCATGTGTCCACCCAAGGGAATTATTTGCCATCTGCTCAGAACAGCAGAGAAAGCAGAGACAGGAGGCAGCCTCTTAAGCCTGGCAGAGTCAACCAGGCCAGTCAACTGAAAGAAGAACGCTTCTAGGGCCCCAGTCATCTATCGTTCTACTTTCAAGTCACAAGGATGGCTCAGGAAATTGATTGGTTAAACAGCCGAGCGGGCCTGTGCCGCGTCGACCTGTACAAGCACGATGCCCCCAGAGACAAGGACTGCGAAGTGGTTTGCTTTATTGACGTCTCCACCCTGAACCGGAAGGAGAAAGATCAGAACACAGCCAAGAAAACCACCAGCCAGTCCAGTATCGTTTCGGTTTCCTCCAATGACTTTGACCTGGCCTTGGAGAATCTGGAAGAGAAAGACGTCATTGTCATCAAGGACAACGAGCGAAACAACACCATCAACACCGTCTGCCTTTTCAAGCAAGGCTCCTCCGAGGAAGCCAGCGTGGCGAACTGGCTGAACAACGACCTCCAGAAGTACGCCGCTGGATTCCAGCAGGCCCTGTCTAATTTTGATGCTCCCCATAAACCCAAGCCGCCTTTCCGTTCATTGGTCGAGGATAAGATCTCGCAGAACACCAACGTTTCTTTCCAGGGTTCCAAGGCCAACCTGCTCTTGATCCCCGAGTTTGGACGGGGTGGCATAAGCCCCTCCTAAACCCTAGACAAACTGTCGACACCATGGAGCCCCGAGCGTGGGCCTTCCCCTTGACAGCTCTACTGCTCCCAGCATTTGCAATCTATTTATTTGACTGCACAGTATACAGTAACTCTCATCTGAATTTCAATTTCTGGTATCTACGACCAGGAGCTGGAGAATCGTAAATAAAAACATTCTTGACATCAGCTTTCGGAGGTTTTCTTCTTTGGGGCACATTTTGTATATACCGGCTTGTATCTTTCAATGTCGGCAGGAAGCAGTGGTGATTGGAGACGTAGGCCGTGGGGCTTCCACACTATGATCAGATATGGTCAGACCCTAACTCAGGGGCGGGGAACCTTCAACTTCAGGCTGAAATGAGGTCCCGCACCCCAAGCATACATGGTTCTGCCCCTACTGTCAAGGGCCACTGCTTTCCTTCCCACTGCGGACAAGTCTCTGAGTCGTGGTTCGAAGTAGCTCACTTTATTCATGTAAAGAAGATCCAAACGAGCCAGTCTAGCGTTAGGCTATGTAGTAGGTTGGGTTACAAACAATGGCTACAGAAGCGTCAAGTTAGCTTCTGTAAGCAAAGCAGCCCATGGAAAGAAAGTCAATCCCAGACGAATGGGAAATAGTTACAGCCCTCCCACCCATTCAGGCCAACTGGGCAAACCATGCTCTGCTATTAGGGCGGATACTTTGCTGTTGTATCAACTTGTTTAGTTATTTGAGTCATTTTTAAACTTGGTTTTTAAATTTTTATAACGTTTTTATTATGTATGTTTTATATTGTATTTTATTGTATTTTTCATTGAATGTTGTAAGCTGCCCAGAGAGCTTTGGCTATTGGGCAGTATAGAAGAAATAATAATTTATTTATTTATTTATTTATTTATTATTATTTTGAATCGCCCATCTGGCCAGTCATCCAGCCACTCTGAGTGATGTACAGTCCAATAAAATACAAGAAAAAACAGAGTGTAAAACAATTAAAAATAGTACAAAACTTAAACATCCTAACCCACCCCATATTCCTGCCTGAAAAGCCACATTTTTAATGCATGGCAGAAGCTAATCAAGGAAGGGGCATGGCGGAGGTTATTGGGGAGAGAGTTCCATAAATTGGGGGCTGCCACAGAAAAGGCCCTCCTCCTAGTCCTGACCAGCCTGGTTTCTCTGGCTGATGGGACAGGGAAAAGGCCGTCCGTGGCAGATCTTGTTGAGCGGCCTACTTGATGTTGCTGGAGGCGCTCCTTGAGATAAACTGGACCGGGATGATGATGTACAGGGATGATGATGATGATGATGATGATGATGCCAATGGGGAAGTCACTTGGACAGCGAATATCTTTGACTGGTGTGCTAGCTTATTCTGCTCCCACTCCTTATTTGATGCCTAATTCTGGGGTCTTTAACCTCTAACCCCTCCTCTCTCTCCCCATCTCCTTTGGTATCTTCATTCCCACAGTTTCCGAACGGCTTTCAGGGCTATCCAAAACATTCCCACCTAACTCCAGTCGTCTGTGCCCTTAAAAACCTCAGCCGCTTCAGCTACCTCCTCCTCATCTGAGTCAGAATCAAATCGCACGACTTCTTGAGGTGCCTCTGCAGAGGTGCTGCTGCTGGGCATAACTCGTACACCTACCCATTTTTTTTGTTCACAACAACCCTGTGAGCTGAAAGAGAGTGACTGGCTGCCTGAAGGCCATTCAGGGAACTTCATGGCTAAGCCAGGATTTGAACTTAGGTCTCCCCAGTCGTAGACTGACATACTAAGCAGCTACACCAGACTGGCTTTCTCTAAGGCAGTGTTCTCCAACCTCGGGTCCCCAGATGTTGCTGGCCTACAGCTCCCAGCATCCCCAGCCAGCATGTCTAATGGCAAGGGATTCTGGGAGCTGTAGTCCAGCAACATCTGGGGGGGCAAGGTTGGAGAGCCCTGCGTCTAGTCCAGTGTTCTCCAACCATGGGTCCCCAGATGTTTTTGGCCTACAACTCCCAGCATGCCCCACCCAGCGTAGCCAAAAACATCTGGGGACCCAAGGTTGGAGAACACTGCTCTAAGGCATTTTGCCTTCACTGAGCAGGCTTCACCAACCACCCCTTTAAATCTGACTGACAACCTTGCTCTGCAGGGATGATGGGGCCCATCTTCAGCAGGGACGGAACGAGACGAGACGAGACTTCAGAACCGTCGGCACACACAGGCTTCTGTATGCTGAGAACCACAAGCAACATGGAATTAAAACCACAGCGGGATGCTCAGCTCCTTAAAGGAGCTCATTGTGTCTAGGGCTCAATCTGAGCGCTGAAAGATATCCAGAATGCCAGGCACCCGTCTAACAGGGTGGCTGCAGCTTGCGCCACAGAGGTGGGAAGGAACGCAGAAGGGAGGGGGTGCTTCCCCCGGGGGGGGCAGCTCATTGTAGGGGACAGATGCCGTGGGAGCCTCTCCGAAAGATCCAGGCTAGTAACAGAAACCTTTGCCCCACTCTCTTCAAAGGGCAATGGCGATGCTATATCTTGGAGATGAGTGAGCAAAAGGAAAACTGCTGAAAAGGGTAACAGAAAGAAGTCGTGCTTGGAGTTTCATTTCTGGAGCTCGCGCTTGCTTTTTGCTGCTTTCACATGCCTCGGCCACCCCACCGGCCTCTGTAGATGCAAAGCAAGCCCAAGGAAATAGCCAATCGGGCAGGGCTATCAGTTGAGTCTCACTTCAGCATCCTCCACTGCCCCTGAGGGCAGTGGGCTTGCTGAGGGGGCGGGGTGGGCGGGCGGGCAGCCCATGTGGCACACACACAGCTCCGTCTTCCCAGCACCCACTGGGATGGCCACCTCACTTTGCCTAACAGACAGTAGGCCTGGCCCTGCGTAGCTGCTGCTGGTCTCCCGCTGTGAGGGGGCCTTGACAAAGTGCCCTCCGGTGGTGGGGCCCCTTCCCTGGTGGGATTATCTGTAGTGGTAGCCATGGCAGCAGTGCCGTGAGCTCCTCTGGGCTACTGGCCCAGTGGGGAGACTGCCATTTAAATTTCCCACAATGCCCTGGAGTGACACTCCGTTGAGGCATTGTGGGAAATCAAAATGTTGGGTGGCTTGCATCCAGCTGCTCAGAGAGGTGGGCCCTGGTGGGGCCCCATGATGCCAGTTACTGTCCTTGGCCCTCCAGGGGCGGGTTCCTGAGGCACCTTGTCCGTAGCTGGTTGGCTATGACTGTTGTCTCTCTCTCCTCTTAAACCACTGCACTGTCACCCTGCCCTGTTCTCACACACAAGTTCTTGCTGCCCTGGGGAGAGGAAACTCACAGCCAGACTGAGAGCAAAGGGTGGGCTGGCCATGCTTGGGAGGGCTGGTGCATTTCTTCAGGGTGTCATTGCTAGAGGAATGTGAGGCTATAAAGAAGCACCAGGCAAGTGGCGAGGAGGGGGTTGGAGGGGGGGCTTGAGAGGCACAGGCTGGGCCACCATGGGAGGGGCCACGGCCCAGCGGTAGAGCACTTGCTTTGCACGCGGAAGGTGCCCAGTTCAATCCCCGACATCTCCAGGTAGGGCCAGCAAGGAATCCTGGAAGACGGTTCGGAAGCTACAGCTGGTACAGAACGCGGCGGCTCGCCTGGTTAAAGGCAGCCGCCAGTGGTATCACATCACTCCAGTGCTCAAGGAGCTGCACTGGCTACCAGTTGCTTGCCGAGCCGAATTCAAGGTGTTGGCATTGACCTTTAAAATCCTATACGGCTCCGGTCCAGTCTATCTCAAGGAGCGTCTCCAGCAACACCAAGTAGGCCACTCAACAAGATCTGCCACAGACGGCCTTCTCCTTGTCCCTTTAGCCAGAGCAGCTAGACTGGTGGGGACGAGGAAGAGGGCCTTTTCTGTGGCGGCCCCCGTACTGTGGAACTCTCTCCCGAGTGACCTCCGCCATGCCCCCCTCTGCTGAGCTTTCGCCGCTCACTAAAAACTTGGCTGTTCAGGCGGGAATATGGGGTGGGCTAAGATTTTAAAATTTTATCCTGTTTTAAATGTATTTTATCCTGTTTTTATCTTGTGTACATCGCCCAGGGTGGCCGGTTTGCCAGCCAGATGGGCGATAAATAAGTATAAATAAATAAATAGGAAGGAATCCTGCCCGAAACCCTGGAGAGCCATGGCTGCCAGTCAATGTCGACTAAAGATGTGTGAGGATTTCATCATTTGGGGAGTGGAAGTCTGGCGAACTCGCTGGGCTCGAACCTTCAAACTCCATCCCTCCTACCTGTTTCCCCAGCTCGACTCGTGTTCTCCCGAGCTGAGCTGGGGAAGCGACTTCCGGGTAGCAGGTATGCTTTTTACGTAGAAAATGGTGTAAGATATGCCAAAAAATGACCGCAATTTGCACAAGTTATGCAAATTGCGGCTGCTTTTACCATATGTTACGCCATTTTCTACATAAAAAGCATACCACCGGGAACCTGGAAGTCCACCGAGCAGCTCAGGTGGCGCTCGCTTTTGGCTCAGCTCGGCGGGCGCAGTGGCGGCACTCACTGCGAGTCGGGTGGTGGGCAGATCGTCCATCACTAGCTGTCGACTATACTGGGCTAGGTGGACCAAGGCTCTGAATCAGTATAAGGCAGCTTCCTATGTTTCTAAACATGTGGGGGCAACAACAATACAGTTCCTCTGAGAAAGTTAAGATAGCCAGTGTGGCGCAGTGGTGAGAGTGTTGGACTGGGACTCGGGAGATCCGGGTTCTAGTCCCCACTCAGCCATGAAGCTCACTGGGTGACTTTGGGCCAGTCACTGACTCTCAGCCTAACCTACCTCACAGGGTTGTTGTGAGGATAAAGTGGAGAGGAGGAGGAGGATTATGTAAGCCGCCTTGGGTTCCTTGCAGGAAAAAAGGTGGGATGTAAAACATAATAAGTAAATAATAAATATAATAAATAAAGTGCCTTTCCCTTCCTGCTCGTTCACCACAGCTCCCCAGCATGCATCTGGGATTAAGGAACTAGCCAGCATCCAGGAGATAGAGTGTGCTTTCAGAGATAGATTCAAAATATCCTGAAATTATAAAAGTGGGCGACTTTTCAAATTTGAAATGTAATGTTGAAATTTTTGAACTCAAAATTTGCCACCTGTTGGAACTGAAATTTGACCACAACATTCAAAATACAGTTATTTGTATTGGACTAATGATGTTAAGGTAACATTGACTAAGTTCTGTGGCAAATCAGCAGTGAATTACTGATTGCTACTGCAGGTCTTGTGTCAAATATTATCAATGCTGACTGCTACATGTCAGGTCCTGTCAAATTCAGAATGCTCTTGCATGCCAGCTGCCAGATATTACTGTTTAAATGCTGGCTGGTGTTGCATGACAGCTGTCAAATAAAAGTCTAACACTGACTGCTACAAATCAGGCCCTGCCAAATTCTAATTACTATTGTAAACCAGCTGTCCAATGTTATCCAATGTTAACTGCTGTTAAATAATATTTGCATGTTAAATGCTGAAGATCAAATATCTACCGAACATTTGATAGGCGCATGCATGCAAACCCAGAGAATATTTGTGATCAAAATTCGTGGAGGGTAATTTGGAGATGATTTCTTTGTATGTGGGGGAATTGCTTTCAGTTCTAATGTGGTTTCACAGTAAGGAGTGTTAACAGTGACATGATTCTATGTCAGCCAGTTGTGTCCAGACTTAGTTGAACTTAGTTCCCATTGAAATCAGTGGGAGTTAAGTTAAGTCATGACTAACTTTTCTCATTGATTTCAAGGGACCTAAATTTAAGTAGCTTAGTCTGGAATCACGGGGAAGGAATTCATTCGGTTTGCTTTTTAATGTGAACTTACACATTTCACACTTTCGAACCCATACCCAAACCGAACCTCAGTTATCCTTCGAAATCCGCACTTCTCAGAATTTTGCAGTGGAGTTTTCCAATTAAAAAAATGTGTGCAAATACGTGAAAATAACATTCAAAATGCAGTATATTTGGGAAATTGCTGGCAAAAATGTGTATATTAGGCAAAATTGTGTACATCTATGCATGTATTAGGAGAAATGCACACAAAACTGCATATAATTTTTCATGCAAACTGTAAATAAGACCCTCAAAAGTTCCCTAATGAACTCAATGTCAGACTGGAAAAACTCTCAGAGTTTTTAAGATTGGAAAAATGAGAAATGGAGAGAAACTGAAATGGACCGATTCGCCCTTTCTTACTCTGGATCCAACCCCGGGGATTCTAACATTTTGATCTGTGGACTGTTGGCAGTACCCAAGGCCATAGCAAAATCAGAGGAAACAGTGATGGATGCCAAATTAAAACTAAACCCATCCTAGTTAGAAAACAAGAAAACCTGAACGCTGCCTACAGCAAAAATTAGATGTCACTGCTCCATGAGGATCCATACCAGAAGAAAAAGCCAGCCATGTAAGTGATTTTAGGGAAGTAGCTATGTTATTTAGGAACACTACACAATGCTACCAGAATTGCAAAGACGTGCCCAGAATGCCCAGCCCAAATCTGAAAGTAAATGCCCAAAGAACAATTGATTCTTAGAGATGGAGCCAGGGTAGGGGTGGGTGGGAATTTTGTTTCAGTTTGGTTTTCATAAGAATGTACCAAAATCTGCAAAATCCCCCATATTCAGGTCAAAAACAACTTCAGATTAAAAACTTTTGAGTGTGGGAGAACCCAGAACCAACAGATTTGTCCATCCAGACCCAGAGCTAATCCCTGTGTATTGATGCTTAATTAGGGTTGCCACCTCTTTTTTTTCTGATGGGCTCCTTATCTTTAACAGCCACATGGCAAGCAGGTAGAGGAATATGGTCCACTCCATGCTGGAAATTGCTGTGCCAGATGGATTTGGCTGGTACAGAAGGATGAGAATTTCATTGCAGTTCATTTTTGATAAGAATTTACCAACATTCCCAAAGTTCTTCATATTTGGGAGAGAAAGAATTTGAGATTTAAAAAAAAACAAAAAAATCGAACGTGGGAGAAAGTGAAATAATCTCCCCAGTTGGCTGAATTTTATGAAACTTGAGCTGCCTCTGGGTGAATCATCAGAATAAAAAAACCTAGAGCAGAGCTGAGCTTCTAAATGGAAAAAAAGTGGGAAATGTTCGAGGGAGCCTCCTACTGGGACAGCAATCCAGATGAAACACCCCTGATTAAAAACACACTCACCGAAAACCTGTCTTTATATATTATTTTTTAAGGAATCCAATGGAATTAAATGGAGGCTTGGCATTTGTCCTATTTACGTCAATGAAGGCCCTGCTGCTTATCAGTACATGGGAACATGCTATGCTTGGGATGTCTGTCCGTAATTTTGAAGACTCTGCTTAAATTGGTTGATGTTAATCTGACTGGCCCAATGCCATCTGCACTAACCCTATCCTATCTCTTGTCTGAGGCATGGACTTAAAGGAGGGGCACGTAAGCGTGGATTTTTATCTGGATTGCTGCAAAGGAGAGAAATTGGGTTGGACCATGGAGCTCCAAAGAGTTGCCTTTGGTTGAATGCATGAGTGAACATATCTAATGAATAATTGGTTGCAGAGATCCTGAGAGCGCCATTTTTTAAATCTCCCCCCCCCCCCGGTAGGTTACCTGAAGCTGATGCTTTCCCTATGCGGGGTAGCCTAATAATATAACTGCTGTAGTTTTCAGCAGGGCTGGCTTGCCCCAGCAATGCCTGTCTCTCTCAGGAAGTATTTGTTTGCACAAAGGGCTGGGCCTGCCTGTAGAGCCTTTCAAAGTGTCCCGTGGGAGAGATAATTTTCAAGGAGATAAATCCCCTGACACAACACTTTCCCAAATGATCTGGAAGGCTCCTGGACATGCCTTGCAGGAAAATGAAGAAGGCATTATGTGGAATAACTGAAGTCATGAGTTGATCTGTGCTTTGTTTCTCTCGGCTCTCGGAGTTCAACCTGGCAAGAAAAACTCAACAAAGATTGCTATCCCCTAAAGCATTTACTCCAGCTAGTTAATGGGTGAACTCCCCTTGGCTTGATCCGAGAATCGGCATCAGTAAGCTTGAGCTATTTTCCAAATCCTCAGGAATGATCTTCCTTCCATCACCACCACCCCCAAGCCCTAGTGTGAAATTCAGTCTCTGTTGATGACCTCATTGGGAGCTCAAAGGGGTCCTGCGACGACACAGTCCTTTCACTCTAGGCCCAGTCACATAAATCCTTCTCAGGCTAAGCACAAACACCTGAGGGGAGGGTCAAATGAAACCCTTCCCCTACATATGAGGGGAAAGATCAATAAAGTTTAACAAGGTTCTATTTTGAATATATTCTACTGTGGGTATAAAGGTGTGTGTATGTAGGCTCAACAGTAATGTAGGTTAATGACGCCAAGCTGACACGTAGGATTTGGGTAGCAAACAAAATAAAAATCAGTTCATTTTAATTCCCAAAATCTTCATTCCAAAAAAAATAAATACTTCAGACCTGCCCCGGGCCTACCCCAACCATCAACAGCAAGGACAAGACTTAAACAAGAACAAGAATAGGACTCCTTGACATCACTCAGTCACCCCTTATATACTCCTCCCCCACCCTTTCTAAGACATCACTAGCCGCACACCCTCTTTCAACATTCTATGCTCACCAAACATGCTAATGCCGACATATATCAGGGAACTGAATTGTGAGGTTATGCCACAGGTCCAGGCACCTCCTCCATGAATTCCGGGTGGCCATGTGCCCTACTTTACAGAGGACAGATGTCTGTTTGAAGGGCAGACGGAGGACAATCCCCTGTTTGAAGGTCTCCTCCGTGTGAAGGGCTGTCCAGTCCAAAGCTTGTTTAAAGAGATAGAACCATAAAAAGTGCAGGAGACTTGAAGTTGCCCGTCCACAGTGAGCACCTGGACCGCAGACGGAGCGGGCAGGCACACAGGACATCTGCCCACAGTCTTCCCCACGAGGCTGAGATATATTGGTTTTCTATTTAAATGATAGTCACTATGTCTAAGTTTTCACTCATTCATACAAACGTGCATGTCCAAGGTCGACCGTCTCTCTTGCTCCTTCCAGGCAGACACCAACAATGTGGCACTAATTAAAACTGCATTGAGCAGGGGGTTGGACTCGATGGCCTTATAGGGCCCTTCCAACTCTACTATTCTATGATTCTAAACTAGTGTTCTCCAACCTTGGGTCCCCAGATGTTTTTGGCCTACAACTCCCAGCTACGCTGGCTGGGGCATGCTGGGAGTTGTAGGCCAAAAGGGAGAACACTGTTCTAAACTGATAGAACCTGTTTGTTGACATGGATCAACGCGCAGCTGCCTGAATTTTTGGGCTCTCCCTGGGGATGTGGCTATGGGGATGGCCATGATGAGTGCCTGCACTTCAACATTTCCACAGTATTTTCAGCCATTCTCCTTCAATCTAACGGAAAAGAAATTGCTCTCCAAAAGAAAGTCAAAAGAGAAGAAATTTTGAGGAAATTCCCATGGCTTGGGTTCAGGGTTCTTGTGCTTACCTTACTTATGAGGTGACCGAGGAGTGTGCACAGGTGTCCAGTCTTTCATTCCAGTCAATCATCTCTCTGCACCTGTGTTAGAGGCGAGGTATATCCAGAGTCACCCCACAGAAATGTAACATCTGGAAGATCCTTTATTATTATTATGGTTATTCAGGCGGGAATATGGGGTGGGTTAAGATTTTAAAATTTTATACTGTTTTAATGTATTTTAATGGAGAAAAATGTTTTAATGTATTTTATTCTGTTTTATTTTCTGTACATCGCCCAGGGTGGCCGGTTTGCCGGCCAGATGGGCGATAAATAAATACTACTACTACTACTACTACTACTAATAATAGTAGTAGTAGTAGTAGTAGTAATAATAATAATAATCCTGAGGAAGGTGCTGAGCCCTAAAGAATCACAACAGGAACTGAGACAAAATTTCTCAGAAGACATTTTTTTCTCAGAAAAGTCTGTAGCATTTTCTTTTCTTACCCCTCTAGAAATAAAGGCCACTTTGCAGAATTTCCCTGAATTTTCTTCCCCATTTTTGGGTGGGTTTTGCTTTCCCTTCCTCCCTCACCACCCTTGCCCCGGAATGAGGCTAGGTATGAGGTATTGTGGAGGATGCAGAATGAGGCCCGGGCTGCCAGCACAGTTGCTGCTGTTGCCACTTGTGGGGGCAGTGCAAAACAAAAACAAAAAGAAAGGGGGAAAAAACCCTTGAGAAATTGTTGGAGAATTTCTCCTCCCCCTGGAGAAATTTGGTGAAATTGTCCCCCCAGTTTCTTTGCCAACCAATAGGGTGGAGAATTTCAAGAGGTCATTTGTGCGCAGCTCTAGTTTTCACCTCCTCCAGGTCTTTTGTAAAGTTAATGGGTCCGAATTGCCAATTCAAGACCGGGCCACCCCAAAATACTTTGCAACACAACAGGGATAGCTCACAATAATATGTTGTTGCTGCGGAAAATCCATTCCCCCGCACCCTTCCCCAGCTACTGTGAGGACTGTAGCTAGGCTCACAGTCTACCCGGATACTACATTCAACATCTGGGGCCCACCTCCGAGAGAGGCTTGGAGGGCGACAACAAGGGGGAGAGCCTTTTCTGTGGTAGCCCCCCCAACTGTGGTCCCCCCTGAGGCCCGCCTGGCACCAGGTTAAGACTAGCTCTTCGGCGCCCGGTTAAGACTGCCCTCTACGTTGAGGATTTTAATAACTAAATGGTATACAATGGGGTAGTAAATTCTTTTAGAATTCGTGTTTTATTAATTTGTTTTTAGTTTTTGTGACATTTTAAAAATTGGTTTTGAAATTTTATAATGTTTTTATTGTTTATATTTAATTGTACTTAATTGTACTTCTTAATTGATTGTTGTACACTGTCCAGAGAGCTTTGGCTATTGGCTGGTATAGAAAATGAATGAATGAATGAATGAATAAATAAATAAGCTCAGAAGGAACAGAGAGGTCTGAGGGGGGTGGGGGTGCCAGGTGATGTCATCATCCCTGCTATTAAAAAAGTCCCAGTGCTTTGTCCCCGAGAGCCTGGCTCCACTTTCCCACTGCAGCAGGTGGTTGGGAGGGAGGCCTTAATCTAATTACAAAAAATAACACTCACCAATTTTGACACTACACTCCAAATTTTATATAAAGGGCTGTCCTGTCAGAACCTTTGTGCTGCCGCTCCTCAAAGAGAGTGAAGTATCTAAATCTCTTGTCAATTCACTTTTTTAAAAAATGATCCAGTCAACAGAACTCACAATAAGACTTTTACAACAGTTCGCATACAGAGTAAAATACAAGGAGATCACTAACATAAGTAAAATCCTAAAATAGCTCTAAAAGATCAAATAACTGTTAAAATGATAAATGAACGGAACAAAACACAGAATTAATTAGATACTATTTCAGCCTGTATTCTCATGGCTCTCAGCAGATATTTAGCAGCAATCTCTGTAATGAACTGTTTCGTGTCAGAAAGAAGAAGAAAAAACATAATATTCAATATATCTCTTGTCCATATAAAATGGACAGTGGATCAAAGTGTATCAAGATGATGAGGAAGACATTCCTTGCTCCTTGCTCCTTGCAAAATGTCTCATATTTGCTTCTGGACATACGCCGCAAAACTTGTGGCACTGGAATCATTTTCAGAGCAGTTTTCTCTTTTAAGTACATTTGGCAGCTCGTTCTAAATGTGTCCAATGCAGTTGTAATGATTGCTGTGGGAGTGGTGGGTTGCTCCATTTTACATGAACATTTCTTTATTCCTATCCCAACCCCACAGGTCCACTGGGAGCCTCATTTTGAAACATTGGCTTGGCAACAGACTAAAAATAAAACACTCCAACCTTATTATGAGCAGTCTAGAATATTCTACAGCATAAGGATGTTAAAACAACTAAAGAAAGAAATGTGGAAGGGGAAGAGAAGAGATTCAGCAGCTTAGCAACAGTGACAGAAATGTCATATCACTGCCTCATCCAAAAGACTGTATCCTAAGACTATGAGAATCACTTTGCTGGTGCAGCAGTCTGTCTCCAGCAATGGCTGTCTAGATGCCTCTAGGTGCCCACAAAGAAGACATCATGGTGATCAGGACCGGTGCAAGGCAGTTTGGTGCCCTAGGCAAGATCAGATATTTAGCGCCCCCCCTTCCCACTTGAGAGTGCTGTATTTTTTTTCAAGGCTTTTCTGGCACCCTCTTTAGCCCTGCGCCCTAGGCAGCTGCCTAGTTGGCCTAATGGTAGCACCGGCCCTGATGGTGATAGCCTTCCCTACTTTTCATCTCCAGCATCTGATAATTATAGTGCTGTGCTGAAATCTGTCCTCCAATATTCTGAAAGTTTTCTTCCTTTGCAAAAGAGGCTTCTGTTTTCCTGTATCCTTTTCAGCGTGCTTTAGAATGTCTTTTGAAGGATTTGGCTCTCAGGACTGAAGTTCTGCAACCCTGAACTTGTGACTATGAGCATGTTGCACGGCAGTGGATTCCACATACTAATTATGTGTTATCTGAATAATAATAATAATAATAATAATAACCATTCCTTCTAATACTGATTCAACTCTTCCTATGGTCGGGTCGTGCTTGCATAGCCATAACTGCACAAAGCCCAAGAGAGAGGTATTAGCAGACTTGCGGGTACCCCAAGATTTAGAGTCTGCAGATGCTAAAAAAATCGTTAGGAAAAAAACCTAATGTGGGGAGAAGCCCACAAACCCCCCCTCCCAAGAACTCAGTGGCACAGAATGTTGATTGACTCAAAGGGAAAAAAATGTTATAACCAGGTAGGAGGGGGGGAATAGAATGAAGTTGTTGGAAAGGGAGGAAGAGAGGGAGACACACATAGTGCAGATATAGACAGGGTAGAAAGAATCCTCACATCTGGATATGATGATCATCACATCTGGATAGGTCAGTTCCTGGTTCACACTGATAGATGTCCCCACGGATGGAGGAGAAAACTTCCCATAGACATCAATGGAGAAATGAATGATTTGAAGGTAGCTGGATCCACTGAATTGAGAAGTTCCCACTTCTTTATATTGCATAATTCTTTGGTTCACTGCCTGTTGGAACTTGGAAGAGAAAAGGAAGCTAGTCATGGGAGGGATGGGAGGGCAGTGATAGAGCACATGCTTTGTAAGAAGATCCCACGTTCAACTCTTGGCATTTCCAGGATGTTGCTGTTTAAAAAAGGATCAGGTGATGTGGAAGACCTCAGCCTGGGGTTTTAGAGAGCTGCTGCCAGGCACACTAGAAAATAATGGCTGAGCTCTGCTCTGGTAAAAGGACAACTTCCTAATTCCAGCGCTGGCCCAAGACATTTTGCTAACTGACATGAAAAACACAGTAGCGTCCACCTCCCATTCCATGTAGGAAAGCCAACTGGGCTGTCCAATGGAGGACCCTTGGGCAAGACACCCTCAATGGCCCCTTCTCATCAGCATTGCCGCCTGCCTCCTCCTCCTCCTCCTCCTCCTCCTCCTCCTCCTCCTCCTCCTCCTCCTCCTCCTCCTCCTCCTCCTCCTCCTCGCTACCACTGGCTTGCTTGACAGGCAGAGAGAGCCAGTGAGCAAGTAGGCAGTGGCATCTCCTACTCCTCCTTCTCACCACCACTGCTGTCTGGAGAAAACTGAGAAGTGGGTGAACAAGTAGGTTGAAAAAATGGTGAAGAGGAGGAGCAGGTCTTGGGGCTCTTGTCAGTGGGCCCTTGCTGGGGAGTGGGCCCTCGGCAGGTGCCCAACTATGCCGACCCTTGAGGCCGACCCTGATACTGACAATGCAACAGTGTCCTCTGCTGCACCCGAAGGCAGCAAGCTAAATTAGGGGGCACAGAGCAGGCCACATGCCCCATAGCTCTCTCCTCCAACACTTTGCTGCCACTTCCCAGCATCTGCCACCCGAGGTAACTGCCTCACTCTGTCTAATGGTAGGGCTGGCCCTGCCTAGTTCACACAGCGACCTGTAAGTCATCAAAGTGATGAGCAATCACAACGATGTATGTATCCGTGTGTAAACTGGCCAGGAGTTTCTACGTGTGTGCCTTTCTCAACGGCCAATTCACATGCTTGTGGCAAAGTGTACAGTAGCGGCAGGAAAAGCGCCAGGAACACTTGGCTCTTGTCAGCTTCCGGGCCAAAAAGGGCATGCGATGTGGCAGGCCGCCCTGTGCCATGTTGCTCCTGAACGCCTGAGCTCAGCTCTGGGCCTTGGCCAGCTGCCTTGCGTTCCACAAGCAGCCCTTGGCCATAAAGAAAACAGTAATTGGAACGTCTATAAGCTTTTCCTGGAACGGAGAACTGTGTGTCAGTGCTGATTTCGGGGACACGGAGCAAGCATTTGATCTGTGCATTGGAAACAGCTGGGAATGCGTGTGTAGGCAGCAGCATGACCATGTTGAACATTGGGCTTCGCGAAAGAGCGACCAATTTCCTCCTTGCCACTTATCCTAGCACACACGTAAGTGTATGCCGAAACCTGGCAAATTGTCTCTAATGTGTTTGTTTAAACGTGGTAATACGGTTTAATATTTATTATTATATCCTACTCTTCATCCAAGCCGCTCAGGGCGGCCTACACCGGGTTCCCCCACCCCACCACCCCTCACAGCAGCCCTGTGAGGAGCAGGCTAGGCTTAGAAAGAATGACTAGCCCTCAGTTACCAAGGGGGCATCTCGGGACTTGAACCCAAGGCCTCCTCTCATCCAGGTCCAATATTCTGTCTACCATCCCACCACACACGATCATGACAACAGTCATTTTTCAAACACTTAACTCCTACATCAGGGTGTTGAACCTGGCCCTTGTGGAGTCCTAATCTGCCCCTCTGCGGTTCCTCAGAAGGCAGCTAGAGGTGTGAGAGATCCTTGCAGCGGCTGCCCAAGTATCATTCGATCTAGTTCGATTCTCCTTCTCCCCCTTCACAGACCTGACACGCGATCCACAATTGAGCTGTGAATCAGCAAGATCTTTTGCTCGAGGCTGGAGAGATAGCTCCCTTCTAACTCTGAATATTATAAACCCTAGCTAGCTCCCCACGTCCTTCAGCAAGAAGTTCTCACACAAAGAAATGTAGCAACAGTGATTGAAATGCAAAAACCTAACGAAACGCCTAAGTCACAGCAGGTGGTAAAACCTGTTTAAGAGAAATGCTAATTTGAGAACAACAGCTCTTGCTCGGGTCTTGCTCAAGTTTGTAATGCAGATGTGCTTAGAACGCCTTTCTAATCTCGCAAAAAAACATTAAGTATGCTGAGTGATAACGAGCAGAGCTTACTCGAAGGGAAAAAAAACTCGTGATTTTTTTAGCACATCGGATACCCTGACCAAAGACTGATTGGTGCTTTCCTGGCTTTGATGTGATTCCCAGCCCACCACCCTGGCCCCACATTCTACAAGCTTGAAATGCCTCTCCTAAGGCTTCGTTCCGGGCAGTAAGAACTTTAAGCTAAAATAGGCTGGGATTTTTTTTGGGGGGGCGCGCCCCTTTTGCCTTCGGCCCCGCCCACCCCTGGAATGTGGCTTCTGAGAGCTTCTCCAGAATATAATTCAGCCCCCACCTCTGCTCTCAGAGGCGGTGTTAGGGGGTGGCCCACTAGGGCTGGAGCCCCAAATCTTTCATTTGGAGCCCCGAATCTCTGGGAGGCCCTCTGCCCCACCACCCTGCTGTCCATGGGCACTGGCTGAAATAAAGGTACAGGGGCCCTGAGGATCTCTGTTGCATCGGATCCCCCTGGATCAGCGGGCTTCTTGCCCGCATGTGCTTCACTTCCTGCCTCCACCCCCTTGAATCTTTTTGCCTGAATTTTTTTCTGGAATCAAATGCCCCCCTCTCCCCTGTCCATACATCCCTTTTTGCAATTAATAGGGGTGTCCTTAGGAGACAGGCTCCTTTACGGACACCCACAGAGAGAGACTTTAGAGCATAGGTAAATTAGCATATGCAAACTTGTGCTTTTTTTTTTTTTGGTCTGTCCTGTGTGCCTGAACTCTGGATCTTTTTGGTACCTGGCATCACCCCCTGCCTGCCTTACATGTACATCTGAACATACAATGATTTCTTCCTGTGACTGGGAACCCCGACGGCACAGCGAAATATTTTTAGAATAAACCCCTGCGCTGTGACGGAGCCTCTCCCCGCTGCGACCCACGGATGTCAACGCCTTTGGTGAAGACAATGTCAAGACCGGCTTTCATGGCATCCTCTCTGGTGGGGGGGAGCGCTCTTCAGTCTCCACAGCGCTCTCTCTCTCTCTCACACACATTTGTCTATCTCTCACAATGAGAACTCGTCCCTCCTCCAAGGAGCTCAGGGCCGCACACTCCTTTTTTATTTTCATAATTCATTTATTTTATTTCATACATTTACATAACAACCCTCCGAGGTATGAGAAGCTGAGGGAGATGTGGGCTGGCCCAAGGTCACTTAGGGCGCAATCCAGTGAGGCTGCCTGTGTCACCCCCCAAACTTACGGGCATTCTATGCATAGCGGGAGGAACATGGAGGCAAAGGTCACCTCCACGCTCCTCTCGCCATGCAAAACACTTAGATCAGTGTTCTCCAACCTTGGGTCCCCAGATGTTTTTGGCCTACAACTCCCAGCATGCCCCAGCCAGCGTAGCTGGCTGGGGCATGCTGGGAGTTGTAGGCCAAAAACATCTGGGGATCCAAGGTTGGAGAACACTTCCTTAGATGGCCGGTTTTGGCCATCTAAGCATTTGACCTCAGAGCATGTGGGGAGGAGTGTGAGGAGCCACCGGGATACTTCATTTACTGGCAGCATCCGTCTCTTCCCCTCCTAGCCCTCCTCCTTGCCCCCCAAAAGCCCATCTCTGAGGTCGCTCTTGCGACCGCGGAGCCCCAGCCGGCACGGTTCTTTCTGCGCCAGCTGCGAGGGCAGGGGGGGGGAGGGTGCTCCGGGTTCAGAGTCCCAGCTGCGACCCCGGGCCAAGTTTCCACGGTCAGAGCTGGGACGCCGAAAAATGCTATGGCCATCTAGATTCCGTCTAGAAGCCATAGGATTGCGTTATTAATGCGCTTCATGCAGTCGCAGGTTCAAGCTCTGCAAAAAAGGGGCCGTCGCAGAGTGGAAGAGCGCCTGCTTTGCCCAGGTTCAATCCCCGGCATCTCCAAGTAGTGCTAGGAGAGTCTTCCGTCTGAAACCTTGGAGAGCCACTGTCAGTTGGTGTAGACCAGGGGTGGGTAACACACGGTCCGTGGGCCACATGTGCCCCTGACCCTTTTTTGTGTGTGTGTGTCCCCACAGCCTCCTCTGCTGCTGCTACTGAATTTGCTGTGTGGGCTGTGGCAAAAAAGTGGTGGTTTTTCTTTATTTCTGCTGGGAAGCAGAACTGCACCCCTGGAAGGTTCCCAGGGGCGCAATTTTGCTTCAAAACAAGGCGCACACTCCCCGTCCCCATGCACTTTTTTTTTTTTTTTTTTTAAAGCTGTTTGCCACAGCACTGCCAAATTTTGGTGGCAAATTCAGCAGCAGGGCAGCAGGCAGTCCTTGCTGGGTTCTTGGAGTGGGGGATTGGCCCTTGGACCCTCAGTCCTGGCACATCCCTGGTGTAGATAGAATTGAGGTAGATCAGTATTCTCCAACCTTGGGTCCCCAGATGTTTTTGGCCTACAACATCTGGGGACCCAAGGTTGGAGGACACTGAGGCAGATGAACCAAGGGTCTGACTCGGTTCCCTCGGTCTCCCTGATCCAAGTCTAACCGTTTCACCACTGCACTGTGCTGGATAATTCATAGAATCATAGAATCATAGAATCATAGAAAAGCAGAGTTGGAAGGGGCCTACAAGGCCATCGAGTCCAACCCCCTGCTCAATGCAGGAATCCAGGTCAAAGCATATCTGACAGATGTCTGTCCAGCTGCACCTTGAATGCCTCCAGACTGGGAGAGCCCACCACCTCCCTAGGTAGTTGATTCCATTGTCTTATTGCTCTGACAGTCAGGAAATTTTTCATGATGTTTAGGTGGAATTCATCTGACTGCCATGCCCGAGTGTTCACAGCCTTTCTCCTTGGGACAATCTAGATTCGTTCCAACCACATGTCTTTGTTTGGGTCAAATAAACCAGGGTCTGAATGCACCCAGATGCTGCAACTTGGTATGGCCTTCATGCGATCCTGGCAAGCAAACCTGCAGTTGCAAGTTCTGTAACTTTTCCTTCTTCTTCTTCTTTTTTTTTTTTAAAAATTGCTGCCTTTGGGCAAGATGCGGCAAGTTTTTTCTTCTTCTTTTTTTTTAATATACGCATGGTGCCTCTTTGTCTGTGCTTTGACTTATGCATAACAAAGAAGAGAGGGGAAACTATAATAGAGCTATAGAGAAGATGCTATTGGCAATGGCAGCTGAATTATTGAGTAGACCCAGGAACCTAAACTATAGTTACTGGAATCTGCAGGCTGCATTGTTGTGTTCCTGAGTGTGGCATGGGTGTGTGTGTGTGTGTGTTGTCCTTACAGGGTGGTGGTGGCTGATGGATTGGTGCTATTTCTCCCCCTCTTTTAAAACTGCTTACCTTTTTCTGTTCCAAATGTGATTCATGTTCATGCGCTTCCCATTGTTATCCTCTGCACAATCTCTTTCCCCGCCCCTATTATTAAACAAAGCTTAAATGACGGCTCCGCATTTCATTGAACTGGAGCACACAAGCTCTCACCGCACGCCTGTTGCAACCCGGAGGAAGCCATTTCTCGAGCCAAGAAGGAAATCTAGCATGGCTGGGCAAGATGCAGGGTTGGTGACATTAAAAATGTATCTGGTCTAGAGCTGTGTGCCCACTGTCCTCTCAAATTTCTCCACCCTATTTGCAGCCAGAGAAATTGCAGGGGACGACGACGACGACACATACATTTAATCCAGGTGGAGAAATTCTCCAACAATTTCTCAGGGGTGGGGTTCACCATGAGTACAGGGCCGGTGCTACCATTAGGCCAACTAGGCAGCTGCCTAGGGCGCAGGGCTAAAGGGGGCGCCAGAAACGCCTTGAAAAAAAAAATACAGCGCTCTCAAGTGGGAAGGGGGGCGCTAAATATCTGATATTGCCTAGGGCACCAAACTGCCTTGCACCGGTCCTGCATGAGTAGTGGCATTGGCACAACTTCTTCCCTCCCTCCCTCCGTCCTTCCTTAGGTGTGTTGTTGCTTTCTTTGATGCCACTACAAGTAGCTGCTGCAGCAACTGTATTGGTAGATTGGCCACCATTTTGCATCCTCCACAATGCCCAGGACCAGATCAAGCATCATTCTGGGGCATTGTGCGGCAAAAGTGCCACACACACACACACACACACTGGGGACCATTCAGAGAATATTCTGCAAAGTGGTAATCTTATAGATTTCATAGATTTCATAGATCATAGACTTGGCCATCGAGTCCAGCCCCCTGCTCAATGCAGGAAACTAGAGGAGGGCTCTCCCATCCAAGTAATAACCAGGCCCGACCCTGCTTAGCTTTCCACGCTCAGACAAGCTGAGCCCAGCGTGAGCCACAGGCCTGAATATTCTTTTTCTAGTTTCTAGAGAGGTAGTCATGCGGCAAAAACAGCCAAAAGTCTTCTGGTGCCTTAATTAAAGGCGCAATCCTATGCAACTTTAGACAGAAAAAAGGCCCGCCACAACTCCCACCAGGCCCCAGGCAGCTATGCTGGGAGTTGTAGGCCTTTTTCTCACTACTCTCTAAACTTGCATGGGATTGTGCCCTAACACACTGATCATGGCATAAACCCTCATGGACTGGGGGCTGTGGGGGTGGGTGGGTGGGTGGGTGGGTGGGTGAGAGAAAGAAAAATCTGAGAAATTCTCTCAGAAAAAAAAAGTCTTCTGACTCTGAGAAATTTCAGCTTCGCTTGAATCTTGGCCAACAACAGTTGACATATCTGGGCATTTGCCTGATGGGCCATCATGTAGAGCAGCAGCGATGCAGTCCGAGCACATATAGACCCAGTTAGTTGACTAAGGCTATACACAATTACCTCAGAATAAGTCCCATTGAACTCCATGGGACTTAATCCCCTGTAGACTTGCATAGGATTGCACTGTAGTAATATTTATTTATTTATTTACAGTATTTGTATACTGCTCCATATCTAAGTAGATTCTGGAGTGGTGAACAATAAAAATATAAAAAGAGATATAAGAAACAAAAACAATAAATTGAAAACAAGGTATCATTAAAATGGTGGTTGGACAGCGGAGGAGAAGGCTTCCCGGAACATCTTTAGCAGGTGCTGAAAGCAACACAATGTCGGAGCCTGCCGGACCCTCCAGAGGCAGGGAGTTCCACAGAAATGGAGCCGCCACACTGAAGGCTCTTCTCCTGGTGGACTCCAATTGGGCCAGAGGTTCATGTGGAACCACCAGGAGCATGCCTTCTGAAGACCTCAGTGACCAGGCAGGTTGTTGTGGGAAGAGGCGCTCTCTCAGGTATCCTGGCCCCAGGTTGTTTTGGACTTTGTACACAAGTACCAGAACCTTAAACCTGGCCCGGTAGCGAATCGGCAGCAGCCAGTGCAGTTCCTTCAGCAAAGGAGTTGCATGCTGAAAAGGGACAGCTCCCGACAAAATTCAAGCTGCTGCATTCTGCACTCGCTCCAGCTTCTGGAACAGCCTTCAGGGCAGCCCCACATAGAGCACATTGCAGTAATCCAGTCTTGAGGTTACTAGCGCCTGTCTCACTGTGGCCAAGCTATCAAGTGATAATGATAATGATAATAATAGCTGCAGGAAGTGTGGTGGGTTCAGTGGGACTGCTGTATGTGGGGTGAGGAAATTTAACCCTTTCCTCCGTCGCTGTGCCCCCCTAGTGCTGGCATGAGCCCTGGCCTCAGGCAAAGGTCTTTCCCAGCCTTGCTACTTAGAATCCTTTAAGTCAGGGGTGCAAAAAGCACGGACCCGAAGCCCTGTTTGGTGCCCCCCCCAGCGACCTCCTGAAAATCCCAGCCCCCCCGGAAATGAAAACCTCTCTAGGAATGGGCTCTATGGTTCCTGCCATAGAAGCCTCATTCTTCGAACATCCCCAGAGTGTTCCTGCCTGCTTCCTAAGATGCCCTAGGAATTGGGACTTCTATGGCAAGAACCATAGAACCTGTTTCTAGAGCATGTTTTTCACACCACCTTCCCCCCAGCCCAAAAGGTTCCAGGTAATAGTGTGGGCTGTCAGGTCCCTCCAGTAGAGAGTGGATTAGAGGAGGGAGAACAACAAGGAGCCAAGATGCCTGGATGACTGGGTGCAGTTTGAAAACAGAAGTTTCTGGGAGGAGTGTTGGTTTTTTTGGATCAAAGTAGGTGTCAGGCGGGAGTTGGATTGGAGTGGGTGTGTATGTATGTGAGTTGTATGTGAATGTGTGTGCATGTGTACATACGTGTGGCCCCCACCGCCCCAGCACAGACCCAATGCGGCCCTCAGGGCCAAAAAGGTTGTGCACCCCTGCTTTAAGTGGATATGTCAGCGATTGAACCCAGGACCTTCTGCACACAATATATGCTCTACCATTGATGGCAGAGATTAGCAAATGGAAGTATTTACGGTATATGGGCCGGAAGAGGGACGTGCAAGGAATCCAGTTGGGGGATCAAAATCCGGTGGATTGGCCTGGCTGAGCCCCATCAGCCCAGCTCTGGCAGCAACTCGCTGTGACGTGAGTAGAGCCTGCACATGTTCTACCGCTTTTAAAGTGGTCCATGATTTGAGGGGTTTGGGGGCAGGTTAAGCCCGGGAAATTTGCAGCAGTTGCAGCTGGAATTTCCACAAATCCCTGGAAAAAAGACACACAGACAAGACACGAATTTTCACGGCCTGCTTTAAAAGTGGAAGCTGCAACGAAAAAATAACCGACTCAGTCCACTTTTGGCTCTTGAGTCGACAAGGTGCCGAAAGTCCTTCGAGCGCAAGCAGGTCAAGTTTCTCAGCGTTGCCCATCCCTGGACTGGAATAAATGGTCCTCAAATACACAGACTAATTAAACAGGTGTAACTGAAGCCCATCCATAGCCAGGGTCATAGCTCAATTGATGGTGCTCAGCCAGGCCAATCCACCGGATTTTGATCCCACAACTGGATTCCTTGCACGTCCCTCTTCCGGCCCTCGCCGGATCGTCACCTTGAAGTGGTGAGTGGGCTTGCGTGTTCCGATGAATCCTGTGAGCAATGCCGTCGGGAGCTATGTACTCCCAGTAGGGTCACCCATGGCGGTAAGGTCCGGGGAGAGGAACCAGACAAAGAACGATCCAAAACATAAAGTCCTCAACGGCAGAACAGGCGGAAGATAATTAAACCTAAATGACAACGGCTGTGAAGGCGGATGAAGGCTGCAGCAGAGAATGGTTTTCCAATCGTCAGGGTAACCGTGCCATTGGATCTCTGCCATACTCTGTCAAGTTTGTGTGGTGATTCGTTGTGCACCGATCTCCCCACATAAAACAGTTTCACGCACAGGCGTCTTCCAACCCAACCCATCCAACCCAACCCAACCCAACCCAAACAAACAAAAAAAAAGTCCCATGGCGACTGGCGAATGGCAACGGGGGCAGGACTGTGAATCTGGAAGCCCCTAGTCATGGACCAGCACATGGGCGGTGGATGCAGACTCAGTCGCCCTGTTCAAGGAACGAGGTAGTCGAGCAGCTCGGCAGCTGTATCCATGACTGAGCAGCCCTATTTAGGATCCACTCTGCTCACCCCGTATGGGGAGGGGGCTAGAAAAGGTGCCCTAAACATAGTCTACCTCTTTCTCCCCTGACTGGATTACCGCGTCCAGTGGGGTCACCATTTTAGCGGTCGAAAAAGACATTTGAACTTTGGAACATGGAATATACGGACATTGCTGGATAACATAGATAGTGAACGCCCTGAGCGTAGGACTGCTATTATTGCAAGGGAGCTGAGACGGTTTAAAATTGACATAGCAGCACTTCAAGAAACTCGAAGGGCAGGAGAGGGACAGCTGAAAGAAGAAAAAGGAGGTTATACCTTCTTCTGGAAAGGACTACCTGAGCAGGACCGACGAATACATGGTGTAGGCTTTGCCATCAAAAATGAACTAGTGAACTCTTTGTCAGAAGTTCCTACTGGCATTAACGAACGCCTGATAACTCTTCGATTAAAGCTCGCCAATAACCAACAGGTAACTATTTTGAGCGCTTATGCACCAACATTAGATGCTGATGATGACATCAAGGAAAGTTTTTACAGCCAGTTGGACACTCTCCTGTCAGAGATACCTAAGGAGGATAAAATTATCCTCCTGGGCGATTTTAACGCAAGAGTCGGGCGTGACTTTGATTTATGGCCAGAAACTATTGGAAAAGACGGAGTAGGTAATAGCAACCCGAACGGACTCTTACTTTTGTCTATATGTGCAGAGCATAATCTCACTATCACAAACACGCTCTTTCGACAAAAGAATAAGTTTAAAACATCGTGGCAGCACCCACGGTCAAAGCACTGGCATCTTCTGGATTATGTAATTGTCCGTGTTAGAGATCGCCGCGATGTACTTCTTACTAGGGCCATGGTGAGTGCCGACGACTGCTGGACAGACCACCGACTAATCCGGTCCACAATGGTTATCAACATTGCTCCCCAACGTAGGCTTCAAGGAAGGAAACCAAGGCGTAAAATGAACATCCAAGTCCTTCAAGATCCTATTAAGCAAACTCGTCTTCAATCACTTCTTAAGGAACATCTACCTAGGGAACCTCCTGACAACATTGAGGACCATTGGTCTAAGCTGAAAACCTCCATTACTGCAGCTTGTGAACAAACTATTGGATATGAAACTAAGAAACATCAGGATTGGTTTGATGAAAATGACAATGAGATTAAATATATAATTGACCAAAAAAGGAAAGCCTTCCAAATATGGCAAAATGATATTAACTGCGCTGCCAAGAAAAAAACCTACGCTAGCGCAAAGGCTGAGGTCCAAAGAAGAACAAGAGAACTTAAGAACGCTTGGTGGAAAAAGAAAGCTGAAGAAATTCAACAACTTGCAGAATCTCATGATGCACGGGGCTTTTTTAAGGCCACAAGGGCCATTTATGGACCAAAAACCTATGGTACAAACCCTTTACAATCAAAAGATGGCACCAAACTCTTAAAAGACAAAGAGTCTATTGCACTGCGTTGGAAAGAGCATTATTATGACCTTTTAAATCGTAAATCTAAGGTGGATAATGAGATTTTTTCGCAAATCCCGCAAAAACAAATTAAAGAGGAACTTGCAATACTCCCCACTTTGGATGAAGTAAAAAAAGCCATTAATCAAATGAAGAACAACAAAGCTAGTGGACCAGATGGGATTCCTGCTGAAATCTTTAAAGAAGGGGGCCCCGAACTTGTACAACATCTTCATAAACTCATCGAAAAAATCTGGATAAGAGAAGAGATCCCAGAAGACTTCAGGGATGCCATAATTATCACCCTCTTTAAGAAGGGTGATAGAACAGACTGTGGAAACTATCGGGGCATTTCTCTCTTAGCAACCGCAGGTAAAATATTTGCTAGGATTCTCGCAAACCGTCTTCTATCTATTTCAGAAGAGATCCTCCCTGAAACTCAATATGGTTTCCGCCCCTCTAGAGGGACAGTAGACATGATTTTTACTGCACGTCAGCTCCAAGAAAAATGCCGGGAGCAAAATCAACCCCTTTATATGGCATTTATCGATCTGGCTAAGGCCTTTGATACTGTAGACCGTACAGCTCTCTGGACTATCCTTATGAAAATTGGATGCCCCAATAAATTTGTGAATATCTTGCGACTTCTCCATGACAACATGACGGCAACGGTTTTGGACAACAACGGCTCTCATGGTGCTCCATTTAAAGTGGGATCAGGTGTTAAACAGGGATGTGTTATCGCCCCAACATTATTTGCCATTTTCATCGCCATGGTTTTACATCTTGTCAAGGGGAAACTTCCCACCGGTGTGGGAATTATATATCGAACAGATGGAAAGCTTTTTAATCTCAGCAGGCTGAAAGCAAAAAGTAAGGTAATTACAACCTCCGTTGTGGAACTTCAGTATGCTGATGATAATGTGGTCTCCGCACATTCAGAGGACGATCTCCAAACTATCCTAAATGCTTTTGCAGAAGCATACGAAAAACTTGGTCTCTCACTTAACATCAAAAAAACCAAAGTGCTTCATCAGCAAGTGCAAGCCAACCCTTTGGTGATGCCATCTATCCAGCTTGGCGGGACAATACTGGAAAATGTCGATCATTTTCTCTATCTTGGCAGCTATCTTTCTGTTACAGCTAACATCGACAGTGAAATCCAGCATCGTCTGAGCTCTGCAAGTGCCGCATTTTCTCGAATGAAACATAGAGTGTTCGAGGATCGGGATATTTGTAAGAAGACCAAAACACTGGTTTATGAAGCCATTGTATTACCAACTTTATTGTATGCCTGCGAAACATGGACTATCTATAAACGTCACTTCCACCTCCTTGAAAGGTTTCATCAACGTTGCCTCCGGAAAATCCTGCAAATTACTTGGGAAGATAGGCGAACAAATGTCAGTGTACTGGAAGAAGCAAAGACTACTAGCATTGAAAAAATGATCCTTCAACGCCAACTTCAGTGGACCGGTCATGTTGTTCGAATGCCTGACTGCCGCCTCCCAAAGCAGTTACTTTACTCCCAACTCAAGGATGGAAAGCGGAATATCGGTGGTCAATATAAGAGGTTTAAAGATGTTCATAAGGCTAATCTAAAAAAATGCAATATAAACATCGAAAACTGGGAAGCTCTGGCCCATGAACGATCTAAATGGAGGTTGGCCTTTCACAAAGGTTCCATGGACTTTGAAGAAGCCCGAGTGCAAGGTGAAAGGGAGAAACGTGCTAAGCGAAAAGCACGTCAAATGAATCCTTTACAGGACCATCTTCTATCTGGTAACCTGTGTCCTCACTGTGGGAAGCTGTGTGGATCTAGAATTGGCCTCCACAGTCACTTACGGACCCATCGCTAGAGTCTACACAATCTTCTTTAGAATTTCCTCCTTTTATCCCGGAAGACAATCTTACTCGGTCACGAGTGATCGCCTGATGATGATGATGACTCCCATTTGCTAATCTCTGTCAGCGAAGGCAATGCTTCCGCCCCTGTCAGGCCCATCTCCACAGGTTCGACGTGGTGGCCTTACAGGGCAAATACTGTGAATGCCGAACCTTACCTTTGAGTGCATGTTCACTGCCTGTTGAAACTTAAATGCCACCCCCGCTCCCTCTTCAGCTATAAATCAGTTGGCCTGAGGTGCTGCTGCGCCATTTGGGGGCGGGGATGCCATGACTTCTTACCTCAGGGTCTCCAGAACCTGGGGTTTCCTGTAAATGTCTTCCTGCTGATTTTCAAGCTCCAAGACAGAAGCTTCGTTGCCATCAGCTGAGAAATCGAAGGCAACTGGAACGGCCTCTCTCAGGTGCCAGAAATGCAGAAAAGGAGACAATGACTCAAGGTTTCTCTGCGGCTCTACCGAGCCAGCTCCAATTTAACTGGCCTTGTCTGGGCAACAAAACGTTATCTCATCATTCGGCTGTGTCTTGTCCACAGGGCAGAAGAGGAGATGTGCACGGGGAAAAACAAAGAAAAATGTGGCTTTAATTAGCTGCAGAGAATTACGGCCGGGGGGGGGGGAGATAAAAAGAGTCTGGGATGGAACTTTGCCATTTGGAGGATGTTCCCAATTCTCTCTCGGAGTGCGGAGTGCTCATGCCAGCAGTAAAAGTGAAGCTCTGAGCCTTACGGCTTAATTCCTGAGGTCAAACTCCTAGCAGGCCCCCAAATTAAAGTGGGCACATGGAGCCCCCCGCCACCTGGAAATAGTTTTCAGTGGCAATTGGAACAGTGCTGTAATTACAGAATCAGGCCCAGGTGGGTGGAGGGCATATGCATCTCCAAAAGAGAAGAGGAAGAGGAGGAATTGCATCACCCAAAAAGGGGACACCAATTTGCATAATATATACTTATGTAAATTTGTAACTGCACCTGCAAATGTCGAAATAGTAACTATAATTGAAATTGAAATACAATACATCTCACCATGATGGAGAAGACTGCTCAGGTGACCCCTGTGCCCTGCTCAGTCCTCTGTCCAGGTGCTCAGTGTGGGTGGACAACTCCAACACCTCCTTAGGGTTCTTTGACTTTAAACCAGACTGGGACTGGACACCTCTTCACAGGGATGGGGACTCGGACTCCAGGACTCGACTCGTGAGTCGGACTGAGTCCCCCCTCTGACTCGAGTCCCACTCGAGTCCCAATATTTTTAATGGGACTCGAGACCCGACTCGGGACTCGAGACCAAGGACTCTTTAACATCCCTAGGCTGTGCCAGAAGGAGTGGAGAGAAGTGCGATCGCGGCGAAGATTTTATTTTTAAAAATCATTTTTCTAAGATGCAACCTTTCAGACATTTTGGGTTTGGCTGCCTCTGCCTGCCTGTTTGGGGTTCCCTGCCTCCTCTGCCTGCCTGGTTATTTTGGGTTTGTCTGCCTGGTCTGTTCTTGTCAAAATCAGTTACAGAGTTTCAAAATAAAAAAGGCACACTTGTGCCTAGAATTTATTTAAGCCACACATCTGAAGTAGCCTTATTTTGTTGGGAACCCCCCCCCCCCGATTGATTTTAATAGGGACTCATGAAGTCAGCTTTGGGAGGGACTCTGGAGTGAGTCACCATTTTGGACCAAGGACTCGGACTCGAGACTTGGGTCCAAAGACTCGTGACTCGACTCGTGACTCGAGACCAAGGACTCTTCAACATCCCTGCCTCTTCATACAAAGGACACCTACAAATACAGGACTGTTCTCTACCAGCTTTCCCAAAGGACTGTCCTGTGTAAAATAGAGCAATTATAATTTTGTTGTTCTAGCTGGTTTTGATCAGCCATAATGATAGAGCAGGGGCACCATTTGAGAAAGGCAGGAGAGCAGTCCTCCCCTACGTTTCGGGACCCAGGTGATTATGCACCAGGAGTAGATATCTTTGTGGCCAGTTGACTAGTTCTACTGAGGGGTGTGTGAGGAATCCAATAGGGCTCCCTAGATTCCGGTTCATTAGCCCCGTGCTGGCACTGACTTGCTGCGGTGGCAAGTCGAGCCAGTTCGTGGACTTCTGTCTCTAAGACGGGCTGCGATTTGTGCATTAAAAAAAAAAAAAATTGCTAAGGAAATGTGTACAAAATTGGCCAATTTGCTCAAATCGGCACCCGAAAACCACATGAATCTAGTGCAATTGGCATTATTATGATGGCTATAAAACCGACTGCAGTCCTGTACACACTTATCTGAGAATAAGTCCCACTGAACACAATAGGGCAGTGTTCTCCAACCTTGGGTCCCCAGATGTTTTTGGCCTACAACTCCCAGCATGCCCCAGCCAGCATAGCTGGAAAAAATATTCCTTTGTTTGCTGGGAGTTGTAGGCCAAAAACATCTGGGGACCCAAGGTTGGAGAACACTGCAATAGGGCTTAATTCTGAGTAGACATGGAAAGGACTGCACTGTTTAAAAACCTCGCACACTAGATATACATGCCAAAAGCACAAAGCCCTTTTCCTTGAAGAAGTGGGGGGGCGAGGGGCATCCTGTGTGGAAACCCTTGCTATAGTTGTCCTATGGTATAAAAGCAACCCTAACCCATGCTGTTGAAATACTTGGCTTGTTAGCTGTTTAGGCTGCAATCCTGTGCATGGTAAACTAGGGAGTGAATCCCACTGAACTCAGAGAGCCTCAGCTCTGAGTAAGCCTGCTTTGGATTGCACTGAACACATCTTGATTATATTTTAAGAGCAGGTCTTTGCATCTGTGCGGTGAATCCCCAGCCCTGAATATAAAAAAGCCTCTGTGGCATGAGTTAATTTTTATCCATTTTTAATCAGAGGATTTATCCTGGTTCCATTCTATTTTGAATGTTCCTCTTCAAATGGGGAATGTAAATGGAAACATGTAAAAGATACCTGTTGTACCCACCCCTCACCCACCAAAACTCAGAGAGCTGGAGCAACTCCCCACTGAGGAAAGGTTACAACATCTGGGACTGTTTAGAAAAAAAAGGCAAATCTGAGGAGACATGAAAGAGGTGTACAATCTTTGCATGCTGTGGAGAAAGTGGAACGGGAGACATTTTTCTCCCTCTCTGATAATACTGGAACCCAAAGGGGTCATCCCATGAAGCTGATTGGTGGGAGATTCAGGACAGATCAAAGGAAGCCCTTCTTCACACAGTGCATAGTTAAACTATCAAATTTGGTACCACAAGGTGTAGTGACGGCCACCAATTTGGATGGCTTTAAAAAGAGAATAGAGAAATTCATGGAGGAGAAGGCTATCGATGGCTACTAGACCTGATGGCTATATGCCACCTCCAGTATCAGAGGCAGTATGCCTATGTACACCAGTTGCTGGGGAATATGGGCGGGAGGGTGCTGTTGCACTCATGTCCTGCTTGTGGGCTTCCCACGGGCAGCTGGTTGGCCATTGTGTGAACAGAATGCTGGACTAGATGGACCTTTGGTCTGATCCAGCATGGCTTTTCTTATGTCCTTTATATTGGTTGATCCTGTGCTCTGTGGTTTGTTGTGCTTTTAAAGGCATGCACACAATATTCCTTTGTTTGGGTGACTTTGGCAACGGCAGTTTCTCCAAACTGTTTTCCCAGGCACCTTTTGTCAGAGACATATTTGCCTACAGGTTCTGCACTGTTGACCAAATCAAGTTTATTCAGTGGGTGTGGATGGCCAAACAATTTGATTCTTCTCTATACATCCAGTCTGCAGTGGCACAGTCCGGGTACATCATAAGAGGTGCTGTTGATTATGTAGCTTGGTTCTCAGTCTGTTAAATGGCTGATCACTAGAGATGAAGACACAATGCCCCTCTGGACTGACACAAGGCCATATACAGCGCCATAGGATGGGATGTGTTTTGAAATGGGGTTGTCTGAGAATTTAATTTATGTTTGCTATTCATGTGAACATGTCCTACTCACAACCCTGAGTGCAAACTCAAGCAGGAGCACACGTTCTCCAAAAATGTTAACAAATTTTTGCAAAAAAGTGCATTTTCACGCTTTACTTTATGAAGGAAAGTGCATATTTGGATGTACTCTTTTAAAAAAATGTGCATCCCCCCCCCTTCAAAATGCACACCTTTCCCATGTCAACAAAATGAAAATAGAGCACATTGAAAACAGGATACAAGGTGAGCTGGCTGAGCTTCAAAGTGGCAGAGATACTCAGCCATAGCGAAAATAGCTTGTTCGCCCATCCCTGTTCTGAAAGGATACCACCATTTCTGTTGGAAAAACTTGGGAACTAACCGAATTGGGTTACATTAATAAGAGGAATCCATTCAAGGTTTCTATAACCTCTATTAACTCACAGGTGCTCATCAATATTCTGCACAATGAATATTAGCAAAAAGAGGAAAAGAAAAAAAAGGGGGGCCAATTTACAGCATAAATGCTCTCAAAAACTTTATGGAATTTTATTCATTGCTGAACTACATTAAAAGTGAGAATCTAAAATAGCAGCTCTTTAAACTTCAGTAATGCTAATCAAAGGCATTTCCCTGAGAAATTAGAAGTGGGCGTTGATGAACATCAGTGAAATATACTCTCCCACAACCATTTATCAATCCAGTGGGATTTCAAGATATGTATTAAACTGATCCGTTGTGTCTCTGATGAATTGTGCCACAGCTGACTCAAGGTATTTATAGGCAACCTTTAAACATTGCACAATCTCTCTGTTCTATATTTTATTTCCCAAGATTACCAGATACAGAAGAGCAGCATCCTTTTAAACCAAGGTTTGTTGCTGGTTTACAAATCCTGGCTTGTTTGGGTGCACTTAATCTTAATCCTGGGTTTAGATATCAGCGAAGCTCTCCCCTTCTCTCATGAGAAGGGAGAAGTGAATGGCCTGTGTGCACTGTTTATTAATCCAGGATTCCTGGCTTTTCATTAAATGATTTAATGATGTTCACATCATTAAATGTGAACATGGCTTGTCTCTCCTGCCTTTGCTGAGAGATCTGTTGTCACTCTGCAGGCTGTAAAACCTTGCTTCAACCCTGCAGGCCTTTGAGGATGAGAAGGTCTTTAGGTCAGCCTTGCCAGACCTGGTGTCCTTCAGATAACTTGGACTTCAGTGCCCATCAACCACAGCCAGCAAGAAATGCTGTAAGCATGCAAAGGGTCTTCTGGAAAGGGGGGCGAGAGCAATGTACATAGGGCTACCTTTATACCTACTCCGGAAACTTCAACTAGTGCAAAATATGGCAGCCAGACTGGTTACTGGTACACCTACAGTAGCGGTGCCCACATCACATCAGTTTTAAAAGCACTCCACTGGCTGCCAATCAGTTTCCGGGCGAAGTATAAAGTGTTGGTTATTACCTTTAAAGCCCTACATGGTTTGGGTCCAGGCGACCTACGGGATCGCCTTCTCCTGTACAATCCGCCCCGCACACTCAGGTCCTCTGGGAAGAATTTAATTCAGTCAGCCAAAACTAGGCTGACGGGTATTACCCAGAGGACCTTCTCTTCTGCTGCTCCCAGATTATGGAATGGCCTGCCGGAGGAGATTCGTCAACTTACCAGTCTTTCGGAATTTAAAAAAGCCATAAAGACTGATCTCTTCCAGCAGGCCTATCCGGTGGAATTTTAGGATGCCTTTAAGATGTTTTAAGATGTTTTTAGGATGTTGTAAGATGTTTTAATAGTATGTGTTGTGTTGTTTAGTTTATGTATTTTATATTTTCTGCTGTTCCCCGCCTCGATCTAGATGGAGAGGCGGGTAATAAATAAATTTATTATTATTATTAATGGGATGAATATGCAAAATAAAAATAAAAATGCAAACTCTTCATATTCAAAATTGCTTGGGAAAAAAAAAGATACAATTTAATATCTTCATGTTCTTCCAGTTGAGAACATTCCCGTGCATGGATACAGCTAAATTAAAAGAAAACACAGGAACTTAAAACTACTGATTTACAAATTCGTTGTTGAGGCTTCAGATCTAATTTTTCAGAAAGTGTATCTGAAAAGGAAATGTTAACGTTCAATCATTTCACATTGCATGGTGACCGGAATCGAGCAGATATTTCCTTAGCAGCCATGCTGAAGAGATCTTTTGCTGTGTCCTTTGTTTGGTGTATGGGAAATAGCAACACACATCAGATGTTTCCAAACTCAACAGCTATTATAATTTACAGAAACACAAAGCAACCTTCTTTGACTGGTAAGAGGCTCATAAACAATTTAGGGCACAATCCTATGCATGTTTAGACAGAAAAAAGTCGTACAACTCCCAGCATTCCCCAGCCAGCATGGCTGGCTGGGGAATGCTGGGAATTGTAGGACTTTTTTTTTCTGGACAGCAGACTTGGCCTTCCCAACTATGGTTACTTGGTCTTCACCACTATGGTGAAATGGATTGTCTTTCTACTTAAATGATAGTAATCATTTCTAAATGTGCATCTAAACATATACATTAGCATATGGCAGTTTTGTTTGTTTATTTATTTATTTATTTAATCTACTATATAAATGTGAAAGTTTGTCCGTATGTACGTATGTCCATACGGGCGTTTGCAGAGGCTCCTACACAGTTGGACGGATCCGCCCCATACTTGGCACGCATACTCTCCATCACCCAAGGACAAAGACTGGCGGGTTCAAATCTCCAAAAATGCCCTCGCTGTGCCTGTATGGCCCAAAATAGATGATAGCCAATGGTGTCACTTGGAATGTTCGCAGGAGCCATTCAGGAGCAGTTATGCAAATCAGTCCACTGACATATAGAATCATAGAATCATAGAAAAGTAGAGCTGGAAGGGGCCTACCAGGCCATCGAGTCCAACACCCTGCTCAATGCAGGAATCCAGGTCAAAGCATCCCTGACAGATGGCCGTCCAGCTGCACCTTGAATGCCTTCAGAGTGGGAGATCCCACCACCTCCCTAGGTAGTTGGTTAAATTGTCTTATTGCTCTGACAGTCAGGAAATTTTTCCTGATGTTTAGGTGGAATCTGGGTTCCTGTAACTTGAGCCCATTATTCCGTGTCCTGCAAACTGGGATGATCGAGAAGAGATCCTGGCCCTCCTCTGTGTGACAACCCGTCAAGTACTGGAAGTGTGTTATCATATCTCCCCTCAGTCTCCTCTTCTGAAGGCTAAACGTGCCCAGTTCTTTCAGTCTCTCCTCATAGGACCTTGTTTCCAGTCCCTTTATCATCCTTGTTGCCCTCCTCTGAACCCTCTCCAGTTTGTCTACATCCTTCTTAAAGTGTGGTGCCCAGAACTGGACGCAGTACTCAAGAGGAGGCCTAAACAGTGCCGAGTAAAGGGGAATTATCACTTCCCGCGATTTGGAAGCTATACTTCTATTAATGCAGCCCAAAATAGCATTTGCCTTCTTTGCAGCCACATCGCATTGCTGGCTCATATTCAGTTTGTGATCTTCCACAATTCCAAGATCCTTCTCACTTGTGGTATTGTTGAGCCAAGTGTCCCCCATTCTGTAACTCTGCATTTGGTTTCCTCTCCCTAGGTGCAGCACTTGGCATTTATCCCTATTAAATTTCATTCTTTTGTTTTCGGCCCAGCGCTCCAGCCTGTTGGTATGAACTGCTATGAACTGCCGCCACAGGGGCCCAATCAGGAGCGGATATGCAAATCTCTCCTATGTCCAAACAGAATGTTCATATGAACTGCAGCCGGGGCCTACACAGGGGTGGGGAGCTGGGATTTCATTGTTGGGTAGTCTCGGGGGGGGGGGAGCTGGGATTCCATTGCTGTGCAGTTTCGGGGGGGAGCAGGGATTTCAATGTTGCATAGTCCCGGAGGGGAGCAGGGATTTCATTGTGTGGTCCCGGGGGAGCAGGGATTTCACTGTTGTGCAGTCCCGGGGGGGGGGGGGAGCAAGGATTTCATTGTGTAGTTCTAGGGGAGCTGGGATTTCATTGTGCTGTCCCAGGGGGAGGGGGAACAGGGATTTCATTGAGTAGGCCGGGGGGGGGCAGGGATTTCATTGTGTAGTCCCGGGAGAGCAGGGATTCATTGTGCGTCCGGGTAGCGAGGGGAGCATTCTTGGAATCCTGATTTGATACCCGCCTTTCCAGGTAAACATGGACAGTACCTTTTTCGAACAAATAGTGCCTATAGGAAAATGACGTCCCATGCAACGCTGGGTAAAAAAAGCTAGTTTATTATATTTATACCCCGGCTTTTTTCCTGCAAGGAACCCAAGGAGGCTTACATAATCCTCCTCCTCCTCCTCCTCCTCTCCGTTTTATCCTCACAACAACCCTGTGAGGTAGGTGAGGCTGAGAGGCAGTGACTGGCCCAAAGTCACCCAGCGAGCTTCATGGCCGAGCGGGGACTAGAACCCGGATCTCCCGAGTCCCAGCCCAACACCCTCACCACTACGCCACAATGTTCCCCCCTGCCCTCTTTTGTCTTCTTTTTTTGGCAATGGATGTCCTCTTTTTTAGCAATGCATAACTGGCCACCCTAGATAGGGCTGGCCCTGACCGTATAAATATTCCATGTGATCTGTCAAATGGGGTCTAGGGAAAGGGGGGGGGATTCCTTGCTAGAGTCCATTTGGCATTCCTAAGGGTGATGTTTGTTTTTGTTTGTTTAATTTGTGTAGATCATTTGATTATCCCACATTTGGTACTCCCTAGCTTCTCCCACACACACACACAATAGAGGCATCCCTCATGCTGAGGCAAGGAAGCTCAAAATACAACTGATGTAATCAAAGCCGGTTAACTCTCGATCATAATGAGGGGAGAAAATGCTTGCTCAGTTGGCCTATGCAAAGACCCTCTTTTTGAACAACCCCCTGGTATTGCGCCAAAATGCACTGTGTTTTTAAGGCCTTGTAACGGAGGTGATACCAATCCTGAGTAATAGGAATATTCAGAGCCAATTCCCCAGGCCTGATGTAAGCACATGGTACCCTGGCACCATTGCTAGAGCCCCAGCAATGCACACTGCTGAAATCTGAAATCTGGGACCCCCCTATACCTCTTCCAATGTGTGGGTTGAATACGTTTTCAAAGAAGGTCTTGGAGGCTGCACCCCAGTGGTGGGCAGGGCTGAAGGCAAAGGGGGTGGAGCCGAAGGCAAAATGGGCAGGGCCAAAAATGCAAAATAAATACATTGCCAGCATAGTGTATCACTCTGCCACGGTCACTGCCTCTAATTAAGCTGCCAAGGGGCCCATCAATGTAGGAAGGAGCCCACTAGAAGATACTTTGCCAAAGACTTCCTAATATACGGAGCCTGAAATGCACCATGTTGGGGAGCAACGTTGAAGAAGTACCACTGGCTGAAGGCATCTAGCTGGTGGCACTTTCTTGTCATATTTGAAAGCGAAGTTGCACAGGGAAACACACACAGGCTGTGGTGAGCAATTCTGCAGTAACATCTGCAACAAAATCCTTCTTTTGTTTTCGAAAATGTGGGCACCACAGATCAAATATTTCTGAGCATATGCACAGTGCCTTGCCTGAGTGGAACATTAGAAACAAACCACAAACAAAGGGCAGAGGTTTTTTGAACATTCGCAGAGTTCCTTTCTTTTCAGACAGGAAAAGAGCATTCGGAAAAATCCAGGTACGGTGGGGTTACTTTGAGCATGTACAGAGTGCCCCCCCCAGTCCTTTTCTTTCTTTCTTTTTTAAAAAGCACATTTCACAGAAAGTAAGGAAATAACAAACAATTGAACACACGATTTCCCCTGTGACTGGCAACTGTCCAAGAGGAAGAAATTCTGGTCAGGCCAGTAAATTCTGGCTGAGTGGCAATCCAAGCCCAAAAAGGCACTGCTAGACCTGAGGCTGAAATGTGGGAAAACTTGCTTAGAAGAGCTGGCGAATATAAAGAGCTTCAAATTCTGGAGCAAAGCATAGTTAACTGCAGAAACAATCAATGGCATTCCCCAAAGAGTTAAACTCTACGCTTTCATTCTGTCAGTGCAACTGTACAAAGTCCTTAACGTTGCTGTATCCAATGACACAGCAATGGATATCCTTTAAAATCTACAGTCTAGACTGCAGATTATAATTTTAAAGGATATTCATTAGTGTGTCATTACGGCGATATTACGGATCATACATATTTGTACTGATGTGCTAGAAATATTTGAGTCAGGTCATTCTGAGATGTTATTGATAGAGGTGCCGCGGAATTTCGTAATTAGTTGGCTCAGCCAAGACTCATCTGTGCATAATTCTCACCTTTGTAGTAAGTCTGTCTGGATCCATATATTATGAATTCAGTATTAAGTTCAGAACTGATTGTGAGCTTGGGAGCATGCGCAGTCTGCATCTGAACAGTGCTATTTCTGCGCATGCGCTGAGTTTGTTGGTTTAAACCTTGAATGATCTGGTGCGTCCACCACTCCTTCCCTCGCCACCACTGCCACTGCAGCTCTGACTCTGTGAGGGGGAGGACTTTGCGGGTCCATCTTCTTCTCTCCTCCATATACAGGCAGTCCCCATGTTATGAACGAGATCCGTTCTTAAGAATATCTTTTTAAGTCGAATTTGTATGTAAGTTGGAACAGCATAACGTTAAAATCGGCATTTACGCACATTGTGTAATGTGCTACGCTATGTACTCTACGTAAACGACGTAGTGCCGGGGAACCCAGAAGTCCGTTCTTAAGTACGGGTTGTCTGTAAGTCGGACGTTCTTAACTCAGGGACTGCCTGCACAAGCAATCGGCGATGGTGAGCAAACCCTACACGTGAAAACAACCACTCAGGAAGGGAGTTCATGATGTGGTGATGCACGCCGGGGTGAAGAGCAAGGGGGCCGCTTTCTCAGCGGCCGCGCCCGCCGAGGTCGCCTCTCTCTCTCTCCCCCCTTCGGAGCTAAGCGCAAGGGCCGCTCTTCTAAGCCACAGGCTTTTATTATGCCAAACCGCAAGCAATTGATCCTGGCTTTAGGTTACAGATTCAGCGTTTTGCCAAAATCAGTCGCCAGAGAAACAAGCTGTGTTGGCGTTCTGTGGGATCAGTTCATTAATGCGATACGCCCCAATTTTATTTATTTATTTATTTATTAGTTGAAAGTTGGTTTCAGAGTGATTAGAATTACCGGAACGAATGCCCCCCGCCTTCCCAGTAACCAAAATCCCCAAAACCCGACCCTTAAGGCGGTTCCTGATTTCTCGGAGCCAACCGCTTAGGACGTCTCTCTCCTCGTTGCTGGCCTTCCCTCCTTAATTGATGCCTCGCCCTTGGGTCTGTCACGCTCATGTCCTGCTCCTGCCCCTCTTCGGAAAGGCTCCGGTTCCCCACCCTTTCAGGAGCAGCTTGACCCTCTCCCCCGTTATCTCTGGCTCCCCTGTCCTTGGCTCTTCACTTCTCCCCTTCCCCCTCCCCTTCTTCATCTGAATCAGAATCTATTCCCGTATCCTTTTGAGGCTCCTCTGCAGAACTAGTGGGCCCAATCCCTACAGCGCCCCTGTATTTAGGGGCAGAGTCCCAGTGTCCTGGTTGGGGCCACTGCTGATGCCTGCCCTGGGCCCTCTTTGATTCCCCCTCCCCAGCTGGGCACAACATCTGGTGGCTGGGATGAACAGACACTTCGGTTTCCCTGCATGCCCCTGACATAACGTCACTTAATTTCCCAGCATGCCCCTGACGTAACGTCACTTAATTTCCCAGCATGCCCCTGACGTGGCCTGTGGCTCATGCTGGCTCCGCTTGTCTGAGCGTGGAAAGCTAAGCAGGGTCAGGACTGGTTATTACTTGGATGGGAGACCCCTCCTCTAGTTTCCTGCATTGAGCAGGGGGTTGGACTCGATAGCCTTGTAGGCTCCTTCCAACTCTATGATCTATGAAATCTATGAAAAGTCACACTGCTCTATACATCTCCAAACTACAGCTCCCAAGATGCACTTTGATATTGCACATGCAATATCTTGCCTACACAGAACGACAGTTCCTGAAGGAGAACTCTCATCCGAGCTCACATGGGTAAATGCATTACTTACTTTCTGAGGGAATAACTAACTCACCTGGGGGTAAGTTTGCCTGCCACTAGTTACTGACTGTATTTACGAACCTGCTTTGCATCGGAACCGGGGCCAGGTGAAGAAGGACCTCTGACTTCTTCTATGTTAAGCTGCAAAGAGTGGTAAAACTTGAAAGCCTCATTGTCACCTTCTTCACTGGCCAAAGCAAAGATAAAAAAATGAAATAATAAATAAATAAATAAATAAGGAGGCTCCATCTATGACCCTGGTGCTCCTGCATTGAACAATGCCCTGGAGCTGCATCCCGCTGTGTTTTCCCTCCAGTACATTACTGGCAGGGCTCATGATGTCCACTCTCTGCACCTGAGGTCTAAGCACCCCAGTCCATGATAGCTGACTAGGCTAGGTCCTAACCTCCGACTCCAGGATTCTCAATTTTAGTCCCGGAGTCCCCAACTAGGGACGCACAAGAACTGAGAATTTCATTTCCTTTTTCAAATCATCAGACCTTGCCCCGTTCGAAACCCTCAACTCGAATGTCAACCGGTCCGGAGTGCATTTTTTTCCAGAAAAAGCTCACACACATTCCTGAACTTGTATCCCCTTTAAAAAAAAATAAAAATGCATTTCACACTTTAGTCAATTGGAGCGGGGGTGGGGAGGTGCATGCTTCTGGGAAAAATGGGCATGGAAACGCACACTTTCCCCATTCAAAATGTGCACAATTTCCATTTGAACAAAAGGGGGGGGGGCGGAAACAGGTTGCAAACAAAAACAGGAGCAAGTCGAATCGAGCTGCAAAGCGGAGTTTGGAGAATCTCAGCAAACCTGAGCATCCCTGGTTCTCCCATCCATATATATTTTTCTGGCATTATGTTTGCAACACCAACATTAAAGAGGTTACACAATCTCTTTGCTCGGCACGCTCAAGCCGTCACGTGCCAGGTTTGGCATCGACTACAATTTATTGGGATTTCAGGGAAGCCTTTGATAAGGAACCACAAGGCGGACAAAATGGCTGCAGCAGTAGATGAAATGAACGGGATATCGAGGTGGCAAGTGAATCACCAACTGGTTTGAATTCAGCAAGATCCCCTCAAGTCCTGTGGGAAGAAAGTGTCTCTTATTCATGGGAATTTGCTGCCTGTTAAATGTTAAAAACAAAGAAAGAAAGTAAATGTGCTGAGGACATAGATCAATTAGCTGTATTAGATTAGGGACATGCTGGATATTCCCTTTGAAAGTAGCACATTCAACACATTCTAACCTACCTCACAGAGTTGTTGTGAGGATAAAATGGAGAGGAGGAGGAGGAGGACTATGTAAGCCGCCATGGTTCCTTGCAGGAAAAAAGACGGGGTATAAATATAATAAATAAATAAATAAATAAATACACTGCCAAATGAAAAACACCACCCCAAAACCGCCTTCACCAAGAGGTTCCATTGTTTTCAATGCTGTTTTGTCTCTATGGCTGCTTCCTGTCATAGGGATGTTAGAGGACTTTGCTCTTTTCAAAGTCCAATATGGACTGACCTGATCCACACTTCCAAGATTTTGCACTTTGTTGAATTTTGCAATGCAACTTTCAGCTCAAAATAGGTACCAAAATGCATATGAAAGTGCATATTTCAGGATGAAATTAGTTTAGAAACACATACTTTAGAGGAAATACTCTAAATGCATATTTAGAAATGCATATTTTGTGAGGAAATGCGTTCAAAAAATACGTGAACGCAAATGTTTGGGGAGATTTTTCTTTTAAGAATGTGCAGGTTAGTTTGGAAATGGGGAGGAACAGACTTATGAAGGAATATATGCAAAAATGAGATGAGAATCAATAACAAAAGAAACAAGCTGTGTTATCTTTCCATAGGACTAGTTTATTAGTGCAATACGACCCAGCTGAAAGTTGATTTCAGACTACTTAGCATTAACTAATGCTCTCCCTTTCCTAGTAACTGAAATCCCCCAAACTAAACCCTCAAGGCAGTTCCTTATTTCTCAGAGTCGACCTCTTAGAACGTCTCACTCTTCGTTGTTGGTCTTCCTTCCTCGATTGATGTCTCACTCTTGGAATTAGGAGTGGGTGATCCACTGAGACCCGACCCGCCTCCAGCTCACCGGATGCCGCTGCTGTGCCTGCCGAGCCGTGCTGAAAGCGGATGCGCGCCTCACCACTTGTTGGACTTCCGGGTTCTCGGCGGGCCGCTGTTTACGTAGAGAATGCTGTCAGATACGCCAAAAGCGGCGGTGATTTCTTTCTGTAACTTACGCAAATTGCAGCCGCTTTTGGCGTATCTGACAGCATTCTCTACGTAAACGGCAGCCCACCAGGAAACCAGAAGTCACTTCCCTGGCTTGACTTGGGAGAACGCGAGTCAAGCCCGGGAAGAAGGTAAGTGGGATGGAGTTGAGGGGGTCGAGCCCGGCCAGCTTGCCAGATCCCCCCCCCCAACCGAAATTCTCGCACATCCGTACTTGGAACTGCCATGCTCATTTCTGTCATGCTCCATGGTGGTGAACCTATCTTGGGGATGGAGTTCCATCACCCTGGATAGCTCCCACGAAGCTCCAAATAAAACCTGCAAAACCTGTAATGGAAAAGGAGCCCCACCAAAAGAGGAGTCACGTCACCCGCCTCCCCTGCATCATTGCCCCCTCCTGCTCCTCTTCGGAAAGGCTCTGGCTTCCCACTGTTTCAGGAGCAGTTTTCCTCTCTCGTCCCTCCTCTGTTATCTCCATCCTTTTCTTTCTGCCTTTGGCTCTGCATTCTTTACTCCACCCTCCCACTTTCCATTTGAATCAGAATCTATTCCCATATCTTTTTAAAGCCCCTCTGCAGAGCTGGTGGGCCCAGTCCATATACTCGGCCGCATTTGCCAAATTTTAAAATCTGACTGGCTGGGGTAGGGGTGCGGAACCTCTGGCCCACGGACTTAATCTGGCCCGTGGAGCCTCCTTGGATTCAGCCCCCACTGTGGGGACAGTGTGCGCCACATGAAGCCGCTCAAGACTCAGCAGGCACTGGGAGGAGAGGCGTCTCCTCCCAGTGCTGGATGAGTCCCTTTCTTCATGCTATGCGCTATATGTGCATTGGTTCTTCTGGTGATTGGGAATCATGCAGGGTTCCCAATCATGGGGAGAGGCAGGGGTGGCCCCAGACATTTGCGTTCGGAGCGTTACGGGCAGCCTCATAGGATCGTGCTGTAAGTAATTTTAATTTATTTTCATGTGTCCACGTGGTCAAAGCCTGCAGGAACACCTTCAACCACTAGGGGCAGACTTCCCTAACCAGCACATCGCTCTGCAGTCCGTACAGTTTGACTGCAGAGATTAGTTGGCCAAGGGGGGTTAGTCGTCTGAGGGGCAGGATCATATGTCTGTCTGCTATGAGGCAGTCCCACTCAAGGGAATGGAGTGGACAGGCCCCTTCTTCAGGGGGCTGTCGTTGGGGTGCAGCATGGCAGGAGCCGTGCCTAGGGGTGCCAGCAGCTGTGCCTTCCTTCGACAGTGTGTGCACACAACGTGTCCGACAGTGGTGAAAGTTTGCTTGAAGGAGTTGCTGTATCAAAGTAAGGGCTATTCTAATGCTTGTGAAGCTGGGTCTGTTTGATGATGATGATGATGATGATGATGATGATGATGATGATAATCCATGTGAAATGTTAATGTTTGAGCCTTTGAATTAGGGAAGTACTCCGAGCGGGAACTTACCTGCTCTCGGAGGTGCTCTGGAGCACACACACCCACTCTCGCTACTCGCAGTGCCAGGGAACCAGAAGTGACGCGACGGGGAACCCATCGCGTCACTTCCGGTTCCCTGGCGCTGCGTTTTTAGCATAAAAACCAGGGCAACACCCAGCTTAAAACGGCCATGAATAGCAAATCACGGCCGTTTTAAGCTGGGTTGCCCTGGTTTTTACACTAAAAACGCAGTGCTAGGGAACTGGAAATAGACACGCCTGGGACCTGGAGCTCCTTTCCCCAGCACGTCTCGGATCGAGCGGCGGCTAGGTAAGTCGCGAGAGTCTCAGGGCCCCCCGAGCGGGCCGCTTTCAGCCCCCCCCGAGACTCTAGGATATATCACTACTTTGAATAATAATAATAATGATGATGATGATGATGATGATGATGATGATGATGTTTATTTACGGTCTACACTGACCACACCAATATATATATATACAATACAAACAAGATATACCAGCTCTCAGTTGTACACTCAGTCAGAATAAAGACATACAATAAAACTGAATCAGGCAAGCATAGTCAAAATAGCAACATTCAGTATTATTATTATTATTACTTTGAATAAGGTAACACAGCAGCATCCAACACAGCAGCATCCAAAGAGAGAAACAATGAACTCAGGTCCGATTCAGCATGAGTGGCCGTGCAAACTGGCAATGAGCAATGTAATATTTTCAATTACCTTTCAACCTGACACATTGGAAGAGACTGCTTTCCGGGGCGGGGGGGGGAGCACAAGCTCATACATAGCCCATAATCGTTATTACAGTCATTTGATGCAGTAATCTTGTGGTCTGCTTGGATGCCATGTGTGAAAAATATTTCTTAAGAGAGAGAGAGAGAAGCAAACAAGCTTATTATCTAAAGTGACGGGAAGGCACTTTTGGTGGAGTGCTTGCGGTAACTTCCATTACGCCCGTGTTAACGTGCGTGTGTGCGTGTGTGTGTGATACCATTTTTGTTGTCATGAAGAGGTCTGGTTATGGGAAACAGCAGCTGACTTTCCACAGCGCTATTATATTGCAATAATCTTGAAATGCGCTGTAATTAAGAAAAGGGAGGAGAGGACAGTATCCCAGCATTAAATTGTGGTCATTAGCTACAAAAGTGTGCATAATAATTTGCAACGGTGTTCAAGGAAAACTGGACTTGTCTAGATACCGGAACCTCTTACCGAGATGCACATTCTCTTCCCAGCAGAGAGAGCTGATAATCTCAACACAGGGAGGGGTGAAAGCAATTATATATATATATATATATATATATATATATAAAATGCATGAATAAATTAAAGGACCCATTGATTGGGAAAAGCACTTGCAAACTGGAAAAGGTTGTGTATTATGAGGAGTCAAATCCAACGGGCTGTCAGAGATGCAGGAGCCTAACCAAGCGTTACATCTCAGACTCTCCTGTTCAGAGCACATCCAGATGTTCATTTCCCCCAATGCATTAGTCTTAGAAACAGCAGAGCAGACTACTCTGCATAAAGCACATAATCCATCTTAAAGTCCATCTTTTCTACCCAGGCTTAACCACTTAGTTAGCCTGCATCCCCCAATGAAACAAAGACTAAAGCTGCAATCCTATATAAATTTACTGGAAACTATGCCCCACTGAAAAAAGTAGGACTTACTTCTGAGTAGTAAACATGCATAGGATGGAACTGTAAGGCTGCAATCCTATGCACCCTTGCTCTGGCCTAAGCCAGAGGTAGTGTTAGGGGGCAGGGCGGCCCACAAGGGCTGGAGCCCTGAATCTTTCATTTGGAGCCCCGAATCTCTGGAAGGCTCTCTGCCCTCTGCCCCACCACCCTGCTGTCCAGGGCCACTTGCTGAAATAAAGGGACAGGGCTCTCTGATCTCAGATGATCTCTGTTGCATCTGGTCCCCCTGGATTAGCTGGCTTTTTGCCCACACGTGCTTCACCTCCTGCTGCCACCCACCCGAATCTTTCTGCCTGAAGTTTTTTCTGAAATCAAATGCCCTCCTCTCCCCTGTCCATACAAGTAGGGGTGTCCTTAGGAGACAGGCTCCTTTACAGACACACACACACACACACACAGAAAGACTTTAGAGCAGGGCTCTCCAACCTTGGGTCCCCAGATGTTGCTGGACTAAAGCTCCCAGAATCCCTTGCCATTAGCCATGCTGGCTGGGTGTGCTGGGAGCTGTAGGCCAGCAACATCTGGGGACCCAAGGTTGGAGACCCCTGCTTTAGAGCATATGTAAATTAGCATACACAAATTTGTGCAATTCTTTTGTCCTGTGGGCCTGAGCCCTAGTGATGTAACCGATCGCCTCGTGCGAGCGTAGCGGGCCGAAATCAGCCCTGCTAACGCTTGTGCGAGGTTCGCGCAAACCTACCTTTTTCTGGCGGCAGCTCACCGCGGAGAGGTGAGCCGCCCGCGTCGGTCCTGTCGCGTCACTTCTGGCGCAGCAGAAGTGATGCGACGGGACCCTGCTCCGGTGCGCTGGACCCCCAGCGCACCGGAGCAGGGCTTAAACAGCCCTGTTGCCCTGGTTTCCCCTGCCAAAAACATAGCGCAGGGGTCCAGAGCACCGGAGCAGGGTCCCATCGCGTCCGTCGGTGGCAGCTCGAGCGGTGCAGAGAATGCTCCGCGCCGCTCGGAAGAACGAGGCAGGGGGGCCGCTGCCGCAGAGAATAGAGGTGAGCCCCGCCCCACAAGTACGTGAACACCACTACCGAGAACTTTTCGGTACCTAGCATCACCCCTAGCATCTAAGCCCCATTGAACACAGTTAGACACACATCCTTCATTACGCGTGTCTTTCTCTTTCTGCCTTCCTCCATTGTTCCACTCACTGGTAAAATTTAGACTAAAAGCACTCTAAGCAATCAGTTCATACAAACTTTCTCTCTGCTGTCGCTTCATTACAGGTTTCATGAATCCAAGGTCCTCCTTAAGGATGGTTCCTACCATAGAAGCCCTGTTCCCAGAGCACCCTAGAAGTGTTGGAGTAAGCCACAGCCATTAGTTCAAACCCAGTGCATGGAGGGCGAAATAACTGGTCGAGAAGCTGCAAAATGATTAGTGCGTGGAGGAAATTGGGGTGCTAGCTTTGGATGACCTTTTGCCTACTTTACTCTGCCTGTTTTAGTTGCAGTAGGTGTGCAACCGGGGCAAGGCAATTTGCCCCCCTAATGGATTTTACATCAGCCTTGGCACTGTGTTTAAAGCCTTTACCCCTCCAGTCTGTATGAAGTATGTTCAGTACCAAACGTTTATTTGCCATACTTTATGATGCGCTGCATACACTTCTCACATTTTCACAGGATGATCATCTACAAATGTAGTAACCTAGCATGGGCCATGCGATTATATGTCGTCTCACAACCATCGTAAACGACAAAAAATATCAAGAACAAAAACTAACATCAAAATGGAACCATACCCTGAGATGAATCCAAGACTGGGCTAGATGGAGCCAACTTCCTCAATCCTGTACCTCTAATTGTAATTCTTTAATAGAAGTGCAAGATATCAATCTGTATATAATATACAGATTAATTAAATTCGGGGAGGTCACACAGAGGTCTAGAACGAGGGAGAAGCAATAAGGGAGACTCCCGCAGGAGGAGGGAGGAGGAGGGAGAGAAGAAGAAGAAGAAGAAGACACACCCCGCGCTGCTCTGCTCTGCTCGGGCCTCCTCCCGCTTTCCACCTGTCCCTTCAACTCAACTTCCTGCCTCCTCCATTTCTTCATTCCTCCGTCCCCCATCCCATTTCCCCACACGCCCCTTTCCCTTCTTTTCTAGCCCATTTCCTTTCTCCCTCCTCCTTTCCTGGCTTGTTAAAAATGTACCTCTTCTTCTTCTTGCCCTCCTCTTTCCTTTCTCCCTCTCCCCCCCTTTTCTCCCCTCCTCCCTTCACCCTCCCACCTCTCCCATTTCTCTCTCTCCTCCTTTTCTCTCGCCATCCTTTTTCCCTTTCCTCTTTTCTCCTCCCCCCCCATTTTCCTTTCTCTCTCCTTTGCTGTTCTCCGCTTTGTCCTTCCTTTTTCTCTCTCTCTTTCTCTTTCTTCTTCCTTCCTTCCTTCTTTCTCTCCTTTCCCCGGTCACTCTTTTTCCTCTCCTTCCTCTCTTCCTTTCCTGCCTCCTCCCTTTCTCTTTCTTTCTATCTGCCTTCCATCCTTCCTTTTCTCGTCTCCCCAACTTTCTTTACCCCTTTCTCATTCCCCATCTTTCCTCTTTCCCTTCATTCTCTCTCTCTCTCTTTTCCTCCCTTCCTCTTTCTTTTCCTTTTTTCTCTCTTCCTTCCTCCCTCCCCCTTCTCCTTCCCTTCTTTCTCTCTCTCCTCTCTTTTCCTCCCTCCCTCCCCTTCTCTCTCTCTCTCTCTCTTCTCCTCCCTTTCTTTCTTCCTCTCTCTCCTCACTCTCCCTCCATACCTCGATCTTGTCCACGCTCCGGGCGCAGCCCACCACCTTCATGCCGCGCTGCACCAGGGCGCGGGCCATGGCCGCCCCGATGCCCACCGAGGCGCCCCTTCCAGCGCTCCATGGCCCACGCGCCGCGCGCGGCTGCCCTCCGCCTGCCCGGCCCGCGACGCACCGGCCGGCGCCTCCTTCCTCGCCTCCCGCCCCGCCCGCGCGCTCTCCGAGGCGCACGACCCGGCAGGTGCGGTGGCGGCGGCGGCGGCGGCAGCAGCAGCGAGGGGGGGGGGCGGCGGCTGATCCGCCCCTTTCTCCAAGGGCAGCCGCCTCTCGGGGGGGAGCAGGAGGAGGAAGAGCTGGGGCAGAGAGGTACGAGCGCGCCCCCCCAGATGTTGCGCCCGGTGCGGCCGGCCCCCCCTGCACCCCCCACGCTACGCCTCTGGCAACAAGGCAATGCCTGTTAATATTAAATAAGGGTCCTGTTTAAAGCTTGCAGTTCTCCTCTGTCTCAAGTGTGGTCAGACCAAACTTACTCTGCAACAGGAAGCATAGAGGAGCCTTCGAGCGCTGCTTCCGAGGGCGTTCTGGGGATGCTCTAGCAACGAGGAGGATCCTGCAGGAGGAACCATAGCACCCATTCCTGGAGCATTTTTCCTCCCTCCCTGGTTTTTCTGGGGGCCATCAGACAGGGTTTGGGAGGGAGCGTCTGCCCATGGCCCACGGGCCACACTTTTTGCATACCTGTGTTAGGGGCTGTCATGGTTTCCAGGTCAGGCTTGGCCTTTGCCTAGGCAACAGTCAATCAGACCTGAGTGTGTCTGTCTGGATCCCTCCATTGCCTGACTCCCTGGGGAGAAGCTGCCAACCGCTCAGGATGTGGGGGGGTCAGCAGCTTTTGTAGGTCCTATCGGAGCTTTCCCCAACCTGGTGCTCTCCAGATGGATTGGACTACAAGTCCCGGCCAGCATGGCCCTTGTGCGTTCCTTTGATTGGTCCTCTCCATTTGCAACAGGGGTGTGCCACTTGTGGCCCTCCAGGCGGTTTTGACCAACAACTCCCATCATCCCTCACCACTGGCTATACATGATGGGGCTGATGAGAGTCGTAGGCCCAAACATCTTCAGGGCTGCACTTTCCCCACTGCTATTTACAAGCTGCCACAGGAGTATAAGGCAGGGGTCCCCAACACAACCTCCAATTGCACCCACAAAGGTGTCCCCAAGAAGGTGTCCATTGGCACCCATAATTTTTTAATTTTTTTATCCCTCCCCCCGCCAGGTTTTAAAAAAATATACATACATGGATTTGTATGAAATGCATGCACCTTTCTAGGAATTATACATAGGCTTCAACAAAAGTGGACCAAATATACAAATAATTATCCATTTGAAGGCGGTGTCTATATGCCACCCGTTCAAATACTGAAAGCATTGTAAGGTCCTCAGTCCATTGCATTACAGGTGAATGTATATCCTTCCAGTGTTGTAATATCAGTCCTTCAGTTGTCAAAAGGACATAGAAGATCCATTTCCTCTTCCATTTGTTAATTTCCATGAAGCAGGTAAATAATTTGTATAAGAGCGTGTACATCAGTGAATATTAAAGACTGTTCCAGTACATCATTTATCTGTGTAATAACTTCCCCGCAAAAAGAAGCAACTACTGGACATCGCCAAAACATATGTTTAAAAGAAGCATTAGCTCCATTGCGCCACCAGCAATTAGCCGAATTATTAGACAATCCCTTATTAAAGAGACGTTGCGGTGTCCAATAGACACGAAACTGAAGTTTTTGCTGAATGAGAGACACAACCTAAGATCCATAGACATGACAGGCAGATGCCAAAGTGGTGACCCACTGATTAGGCATTTTGTGGTGGTGCCCACAGCAGTTTCTCAAATTCCCAAATGTGTCCATGGGTCCAAAAAGGTTGGGGACCCTGGGCTATGGAGTATACTGCCTGAGCCCTGTTGACACTGGATCCCTAGGAAAGGCCCTACTACAAGGCCATCGAGTCCAACCCCCTGCTCAATGCAGGAATCCAGGTCAAAGCACCCCTGACAGATGGCTGTCCAGCTGCACCTTGAATGCCTCCAGGGTGGGAGAGCCCATGACCTCCCTAGGTACTTGCTTCCATTGTCGTACTGCTCTAACAGTCAGGGAATTTTTCCTGATGTCCAGGTGGAATCTGGCTTCCTGTAACTTGAGCCCATGATTCCGTATCCTGCACTCTGGGGTGGTTGAAAAGGGATCCTGGCCCTCCTTTGAGTGACAACCTTTCAAGTGCTTGAAGAGTGCTATCATATCTCCCTCAGTCTTCTCTTCTGAAGGATAAACATGCCCAGTTCTTTCAGTCTCTCCTCACAGGGCTTTGTTTCCAGTCTCCTGATCATCTTTGTTGCCCTCCTCTGAACCCCTTCCAGTTTGTCTACATCCTTCTTAAAGTGTGGTGTCCAGAACTGGACGCACTACTCAAGATGAGGCCTAACCAGTGCTGAGTACAGGGGAACTAGTACTTCACGTGATTTGGAAGTTATACTTCTATTAATGCAGCTCAAAATAGCATTTGCCTTTTTTGCAGCCACATCGCATTGCTGGCTCATAATCAGCTTGTGATCTACAACAATTCCAAGATCCTTCTCACTTGTAGTACTGTTGAGCCAAGTATCTGCCATCCTGTAACTGAGCATTTGGTTTCTTTTTTCCTAGGTGCAGCACTTGGCATTTATCCCTACTAAATTTCATTCTGTTGGTTTCAGCCCAGTGTTACTGGTTCATCTTTAAGTTGGTTTTACAATTAATTTATGATTTGATGAACTGGTTATACTGATTACAGTTTGGGGTGTTTTATATTGTAAGCTGGCTTGGGAAGACTGCAGTTGTGATAGGTGGCTAAGACATGCATTAGATATGTAAAATAAAATCAGCAAATAAAAACCTGCTTCATAGCAGGTCAAACTATTTGTCCGGGCAGTCCAGTATTGTCTAGACTGGCTCTCAGTGGCTCACAATTAACTTTCATTCCATTGTATCATTTATAGTAAATAAGTTAACACACAATTGCCTCTCAGGTGGCAGCTATGTCTAAGATTGGATCTGTTAGTCACAGCTAACTTAAAGCTAATTGATTTCAATGGGCCTACTCTAAGTATGACTCAATCTGAGGCCCGCCTGGCACCTACTCTGTCATCTTTTGGGCACCTGGTTAAGATTGCCCTCTTCTCGCAGGCTTTTAATGGCACTTAGGGGTATTTCCAGGCCGCATAATGGGCCATTTCTGTCAGCTGTTTTTAACAGGTCTAGTTTGTACTAAAATGGTTTTAGCTGTTACCGGTAACTTGTTTTTAAATGTTGTATCTTGGAAAACACTTATGCTGTTTTTATTGTATTTGTGGTCTGTGTTTTTATGAATTGTTGTAAACCACCCAGAGAGCTTCACCTCTTGAAGTGGTATAGAAATAAATAAATAAATAAATATAAATAATAAAAAAAATCTGGATCTACCCACAATGTTATTCATGCCCATTCGGTGGTGGAGGTGGAGGGTGCTGAAACTGGCCACTTTGATTCCAAAGGAAAAGAAGCTATGGGGCCCCAACCAGGAATTTGCTCCCACTTTGGATCAGGGTCCCACATAGTTTCCTGCTGAAAAACACTGTCTCCCTAGCTGCTGTTTGACCCCAAATCTGCTGTACTCAGTAAACAGCATCGTCAGGCGCAAATAACACCTGAGAGGGGATTGGGGGCAGAAACTGGCATGGTGCCCCAATCCAGATTGAGAGCATGTTTCAGATGAGTGAGCAACTGAAGCATGCTTTCTTAACAGTGTGAAAAATGCTGCAGCATGTCATTTGGCCCTCAGCCGTTTCAGCTGGGCTTCCGCTGAAAGCTGAGGGTTGGTTTTAAGCTCAATTATGTTTTGATTAGTTAGGGGGAAAGAATATGTACATCTCTTCAGATGAACTGTTTCTTTTAAAAACATTATACTTTTCTTTGATTTATGGCCTGCCATGCTGCTAAAACCCCAGACTTGGGAGTTCTGACTTTTCAAGCTTCTAGGATACAGCTTGTTTGTCCAAGATGCCCACTTTGGAGCAAACTTAGTGGAGATGGACCACAGCCATCCCAGATGAAAAGGAAGCATAAATTTAAACAGCTGCCCTGCTTTTTTGGAGGATCATGGAATGCCATTCCTCTGAGATTTAAGGCATCGTCATAAACCCCTCTTGCTTATTTCATTTTCAGATGCATCTCATAAATCTACACTGAAGCAGGATCAAACCCTTTCCTTCAGAAAACTGCAATTTCCCCTCATTCTAGAACTGTCAGTTTCCTTCTCCTTTGATTCCTCCCGCCCAGCTTTATTTTTTGCCATCAGATATGTGCTGAGAAACCTTTTAAACTTATTGTAAAGGGGTTTGAAGAGGAGGAGGAGGATTGCTGTCCAAAGCCTGGTCCTTGGTACGATTAGGTACTCAGAAGTAGTGGTATGCTGACGCTGGGAAGTCTGGCTCATTTGAGCTCGAAGGACCTCCTGCCCGCTTCCGATCTGATGATCGGAAGCGGGCCAAGTCAGGCTTTTCCCACGGACTTCCATCTCTAAGATGGGCCGCAGTCACATTTCTTTAGTGCTAAGGAAATTTGTGCAAATTGTGCAATTTGTGCAAATTTATGCAAATTGTACAAATCACAGTATTTTGCACATTTTGTGCAAATCAGCACCCCAAAAAACACATGGACCTAGCACACTTAGTGTAAAATTAGCCAATCTTTGCAAACCGTCTGAGGACCACGTGCTTCTCAGGTACCAATTTGTGCAAATTGAGTCAATTGACACAAATTTCCTTAACTTTTTTTGGGGTGTAAAATGCGCAAATCGTAGCCCATCTTAGAGACGGACGCCTGTGAGCTGGCTTGACTCGCACCATATTAAGTCAGCACTAGTGCAGGCCTGGTGAACCAGAATGGGGGGGGGTGAATTGTGAAAAATTGTTGGATTTCCACACACCCATCCGGATTCCTCACACGACATCCCTATAATCAGAAGTAAAGCCAACAACTACTTTACAAGGGAAGGCTGCTAAGACCTGTGAACCAGGTCAAAACTTGGCCTCCGAATTCCTTATGGGGCTTCAGGCAAGCTCTGCCTCTTCCCTTCTCTCACATTTCTTTTGACCCCGGATTTGAGCTCAGAGGAGGATGAGTAGATCGAGTCCAGGGCTGCTGTACCATTGGCTGAGGGACTGGACTAGGTTCCTAAGGCTAAGCCCAAGGCTGGTGGTCAGGAGCCCCCAGAACTCAAACCAGGACCTTCACGGGTGCCGTCTTCCAAGCCCAACTTGGCCTGAGCAGTCAAGTACCATGCCTGCCCAACAGCACAGGGAATGAGCTAAGGTGGAAGCTCAGCAGAAGGGAGGAGAATTGTTCACTTTCAGCCCAGGGGGTTGGCCCTTTAAGGATTCACATTCTTCAAACAAGGGGGTGGAACTTAGGAGGGTTGGACTGCATGAAGAGGACTCATGAGGTCTCAGGTCACCTTCAGCCTTTTTTGGAGCAAGTGGCTCCCTTGGAGCTTTCCATGGTGCTGTAACCACTGAACTGCCTTGACTTGTGGGTACCTGTTATGGATGGCTCCGAACAACATTGTTATATGGATAATAAGCCTACCTCATAGGGTTGCTGTAAGGATTACTAAAATTATGTAAGTCAAGTGCTTTGAGCACTCTAAGTAAATACTACATATTAGTAACAGTTTTCCACAGGGTTTGATACAACTTCCTCCTAAGTAAGCATGCATCAGATCACAGCCTTTGCATGTTTACTTGGAAGTTACCCCCACTAGAAACATAGGACTGTAGCCTTAGGGCACAATCTTATGCACGTTTAGGCAGAGAAAAGTCCTACAACTCCCAGCATTCCCCAGCCAACAATGCTGCTGGGGAATGCTGGGAGTTGTAGGACTTCCCCCCCCCAAACATGCATAGGATTGTGGCCTTAGTCAACTAGCTCTTAACTAGAGAGACAGTGTGTTGTAGTGGTTAGAGTGTTAGACTAGGACTGAAGAGACCTGGCTTCTAGTCCCCACTCTGCCGTGAAACCTACTGGGTGACTTTGGGCCAGTCATTGACTCTCAGCCTAACCTACCTCACAGGGTTGTTGTGAGGATAAAATGGAGAGGAGGAATATCAATGTATGTATGCCGCCTTAGGCTCCTTGGAGGAAAGGCAGGATATAAATGCAACAAACAAATAAATAAAAGTATCCTGGCTCTGTTTGATAACAGATAGCATTTATTTAATCTTGTGTTTTTTCTTCCCAGCAACGGAGACCTTCTTTCATCCAAGGTAATGTCAGGCCATCTGTGACTGTGAACAGAGAAATGATTACCGGTACTTCTCAAAAACTGACGAATAGATATGCTTGCTTGCTTCACACTGTGTCTTAGATCTAGAAATCTGCAGAACTACTTCTGTGTGCCCGGTTGGGCGCAATGCCCCAGGAAAGTCTTCTGCACAAGTCTGTCGAAATGAATGAGATGCTGTCATTATGTGCAACTCCTGTTAATATCAACGAGAACTTCGTGCAGGAGAGGATTTTCCTGTATCTGACTGAGATGCTTCTGGTGGCAGTTTTCTTTGGATCAATGTTTGAAACATTAAATCCAAAATGCACATTTCCTTGCTTGTGGACTGCAATCACATCCTCCGGTCTTAAGGCCACAGATTAGCATACTTGTATTGTGATTCCATCATGTTTGCAAAACATTAAAAATCCAAGGAAGTCAAAACTGCAGCAATTAAAATTCGGGCAAGATTCATTTCTGAGATTGCAGTTGACATGTTCTGGAGATAGACTTATTTAATTATAGTATTTTAAAATAATAATAACAATTAATGCTTTTAAACTGTATTGTATTTTATCCTGTTAACATGTAAGATTCATATGTGATTTTATTTATGTAAGGTTTTTTCTTCCCCAATAATAATAGTAATAATTGCTTTTAAACTGTCTTGTATTTTATCCTGTTAATATATAAGAATCATGTGTGATTTTATGTAAGGTTTTTTGTTTTGGGTTTTTTTTAACCGCCATACTGTTGTAGTTTTTATTATTATTGTTACTGTTGTTGTTGTTGTTCTGTTGTACTTTTAAATATTGTTTTTATTTATTCTGTATGCGAATGGCCTATGGCTTAAGCATTAATAATAAATACTGACATAATAAAGTTTGCGTTCAACAAGTGATGGGGGGGGATCGATTTGCTTGCAATGTGTTTCTTTCCTCTCCAGCTTGTGACATCAGTGGCTCGTAAATTCCAGTGATCTGATGGATATGCCCTAGCTCAGCAATATGAACAAGCACTCTTTGAGACGGGGGTGGGCAACTTGTGGCCATCCAGATGTTTTGGCCTACACAGGGGAGGCGGGTGACTCCTATTTCGGTGGGGCTCATTTTCCATTGCAGGTTTTGCAGGTTTTATTTGCAGCTTCATATGAGCTATCCATGGTGGTGAACCTATTTTGGGGATGGAGTGGACAGCTCCGATAAAACGCCAAAGAAAACCTGCAAAGCCTGCAATGCTCTTTCCCTCCCGACGTGGAAAGAACCATGACGCACTGGGGGGGGGGGGAGGCGCTACAAGGCACTGTGACCTTGCAAAGGATTTCCGAGGTTGCAGAGCCTTCTATGCCTTTTCCTAGGTCCCTCCAGTCATAGGGTCGGAGGGACATAGGATTGAACTCTAAGTCTGGATTCAACCATGAGCCAGGGTGGCGTAGTGGTGAGAGTGTTGGACTGGGACTCGGGAGATCTGGGTTCTAGTCCCCGCTCGGCCATGAAACTCACTGGGTGACTTTGGGCCAGTCACTGACTCTCAGCCTAGCCTACCTCACAGGGTTGTTGTGAGGATAACATGGAGAGGAGGAGGAGGATTGTGTAAAGCCGTCTTGGGTTCCTTGCAGGAAAAAAGGCGGGGTATAAATATAATAAATAAAAAAAATAAAAAAAATATGGTTGTAAAGCATAAATATTTGAAGGTGCTTAATAGGGGGTGCTCTGATGTCATACAGATGCAGGATAACTTTTAAAAACAACCACCAAGCAATCCTCGTGTAAGGCATCTCTGTTGAAAAGCCTTGCGTCTCAGATGATGCAAGCAGAGATGTTCAGAAATCCTCTGGAAAATGTCACTGTCTCACAAATACTCTATTGGTTTTCTTCACAATTCCTTGGGCGTTTCACCCTGGCAAGAAGTTCCAAATTTACTCATGAAATTTCACTTGAGATGACATTTTGTGCCAATTTTAGTTGTGATATGATGGGAAAGTTCCATCGGTGGTGCTGGAAGTGTGTGGGCCCGCCCACACACGCAGCTTTTCACTTGATGGTGCTGCAGTCATCAAGTGATGATAATGGCTATGTGGAGCATCTCTGTGTTGCTGCTATTTTGCAATCTTTCTTCAATGAGAATGATAATGATAATAGATATGCATCTCTCTGTCAGTGCTGTACCTCCAAGACCATGAAACACAGAAACCTAAAACCTGGCATGCATACGAAGGGGATTTTAGGGATGTTCATCACGGTTCTTAAAAAAAAAAAAAAAAAGCATTAATTTAAGTGTACTTGTGTGTTTGAAGCCTGCAGTGCTATCTTCAGTCACTAGGTGGCAGATGTCTCTAGTCAGCGCATAGCTTTACAGCTGATACAGTTTAAAGCTGGGGTGGGGGGGAGTCTTCCAAGGGACAGAGTTATATTTATTTATTTATTCTATTTATACCCCGCCTTTTTTCCTGCAAGGAACCCAAGGCGGCTTACATAATCCTCTTCTCCATTTTATCCTCACAACAACCCTGTGAGGTAGGTTAGGCTGAGAGTCGGTGACTGGCCCAAAGTCACCCAGTGAGTTTCATGGCCGAGTGGGGGACGAGAACCCGGATCTCCTGAGTCCCAGTCCAACACTCTCACCACTACACCTGCAGGGGGCTATAGAGCTGCACCATGGCAGGGGCCATGCCTAGGTGGGCTAGCAGCCATGGCAGACACCATGTGTCCCAACTCTGACAGCTGCATATAACTTTGCTGGAAGACTTCACTGTATCAAACTAAGGGCTATTCCAATCTGCGTGAAGCCAGCTCTGTTTGCTAGTACATCATCAATGACCAACAAAAAGAGGGAGTGGCATCAAGCTTGGTAGCCACTTGGGTATGGCACCATATTTATGCTTTGCCCCGACCCTGGCTGCACATAGATTAAACAAAAAATAATAATATGCCCTTTCTGCTCTGGTTCTTACACACGACTGTATAGTACATGTAGGTCTCTCTTGGACCTGCTGAAGAAGCAAGGAATGGTCTCCAACATATATATTTATACAGAAAACATTCTGTTTGATGCCTTTGGCATAGTTCCCTGCCTGCAAAACCTCAGCAGAAAGTCTGGCTTCTTGAGAGGGAGGTGTAGACAGATCTGGGTTAGTTTTAGAGAAACTCAGAATATGAGCAATCCGATGCCAAGGAGGGCTTACAAGAAGCAGGGCCCGGGAACCCAGGAGCTGGAGAAGCACATTTTTTAAAATATTTGCCATCAGTAAGAAGTTTGTTTGGGATTTGCAGCATTTAATGGATTTAAAGTGTAGGCCCAACCATGATAGAACCGCAGTCCTGGAGATGAGGAGGCACTGAGGTCCCAGTCCTTTATTCCAGTGGTTTTCAGATGAGGGTATGGAGAAAACTGGAGCCCTTCAGAAGCTTATTAAAGGTTCCTCAGAGAGATCAATAACAGCAGATACGTGTTCCTAAAAGGCAGTTTGCCCACCACTATCAATGGCAGTGGAATGTGTAATCAAAGGGAAAATTTGGGTTGGTTCTAGGTAGTGGTGGGCGATCCCGTGGTGATGGTTTTGAAGGAGGGGCCTTGGCAAAGTACCTTCTGGTGGACCCGAAGCTCTGGTGGGCTTACCTGGTAGTGGCAGACAGCGAGAATGCTCTCTTCCATGCTGCGAGTCTAAGAGCTATCATTTAAAGTTCCCACCGTGCCCCAATGCAGTGCCATGCCTAGGCATTGTGGGAAATTAAGATAGTGGCTCCCAGACCCAGCCACACTGGTACAGATTGGAAGGCTGGGATGTTATTTTTAAGGGAGCAGGTGGCAGAATGGCTGGTAGCAGTGGGCCCTGCAAGGGAACTGGGCCCAGAGCAGCGGCCGAAGGATCCCACATGCTGACGCCAGGCCTGGTGTATGCTCTCAGTTCACACAGGGCAATGCCGGGACCCAGTAGGCCCGTGACTGTTGCCACCAGTGAACTAACTATAGACCCAAGAACATGTCCCACAATCCCCTGCAATATGCAAGGACACAAGTCCAAGACAGGAACCTCCACATACCAACCTCTGAGCAGGGAAGGGATGTTGAACAGTCCTTGGTTTCGAGTCACGAGTCAAGTCATGAGTCTTTGGACCTGAGTCTCGAGTCCGAGACCTTGGTCCAAAATGGTGACTCATGAGTCCCGAATCACTCCCAAAGCTGACTCCACGAGTCCCTATTAAAATCAATGGGTTTTTTCCCCAACAAAATAAGGCTACTTCAGATGTGTGGCTTAAATAAATTCTAGGCACAAAGTGTGCCTTTTTATTTCAAAACTCTGCAACTGATTTTGGCAAGAACAGACCAGGCAGACAAACCCAAAATAACCAGGCAGGCAGAGGAGGCAGGGAACCCCAAAGCAGGCAGGCAGAGGCCTTTGTCTTGGACAATTCAAACTGTGGAACTGGTTAAGAAGAGACCAGGCAGGCAGAGGAGGCTGGGAACCCCAAACAGGCAGGCAGAGGCAGCCAAACCCAAAATGTCTGAAAGGTTGCATTTTAGGAAAATGATTTTAAAAAATAAACTTGCTGTACTTCCTAAAACCTATCCATGTTGCATTTAAGGAACACGATTTTGGAACACGAGTCCTTGGTCTCGAGTCCCGAGTCGAGTCTCGAGTCCCATTACAAATATTGGGACTCGAGTCTGACTCGAGTCAGAGGGGGACTCAGTCCGACTCACGAGTCGAGTCCTGGAGTCCGAGTCTCCATCCCTGCCTTCGAGGATCTAACTCATGTAATCTAGGGCATGGGATGTCACAAGGAGATAGCAGGGGTGAAGGTCTATTTACGGCAACAGCATTGCAGAACAGACATCTCCCAATGACTCAAGAACATCAGCCAAGCCATAGACTACAGAGGGATGTAACAAAACAGAAGAACTAGTTAATCAGATCAAACTAGGGTGGCGTGTGGGTGTCTTTTGCATCCTAAATATGACCGATAGGCCCAAGGCATGAAACAAAAACCCAGGCTACAAAATATACTTTATTGGGGTGAAAAATCCACATTGCACAATTCTAAAATGGTAACATGTCTGCGCAAAAAGGAACATTTTGATTTGGGGGCAAAAGGAAAACAAAGTTGGTGTGCCGATCATATTTCCTCTGGGAGGCCATTCCAAAGTCTATGCACTGTAGCCGAGAAGGACCTCTCCTTCATAAATGCATAGTCCGTGTCTCCCGCTGATGGTATTCAGAGAAGGGCCTCCTCCGAAGAACTTAGTGCCCAGGTAAGATAGCATGAAGGAGGTGGTACTTCAGGGATCTGGGCCCCAAGCCATTTAGGGCTTGAAAGGTGATAAGCAGCACCTTGAATTAGGTTTGGTAGTGAATAGGGAGCCAACGTAATTCCTTAAGAATTGGTGTAGTGTGGGCACCATCGAGTTGAAACTTCTGAATCGTTTTCAAGGGCAGTCCCACATACAGTCATGCCTTGGATTGAGAGCATCATTCGTTCCGGAACCGTGCTTGTAATCCAAAACACTCTTATATCAAAGCGAGTCTCTGGCGGGTGTGAGCGGGGCCGATTTCGGCCCGCTACGCCCGCTCGAGGCGAGCGGTTACATCCCTGCACTACTTGTCTTGCAAGACGTCGCTTGTTTATCAAGTCCAAATTTATTTTAAAAATTTGCTTGTCTTGCAAAATGCTCTCAGACCAAGTTACTTGCAATCCAAGGTATTACTGTATAACTAATTGCAGCAATCCAACCTGGATGTTACCAGAGCATGAATCACTATTGCAAGGTATTTGAAAGGCCCTGTGTACAAGACAACCTCAGTGATGGAAGAGGTTGTCCATGTGCTTAACCATGTGTTCTTAACCATGTGTTGCTCTTGCCAACACATGGTTAAGAATGATAAAAAAAACTGCAGAAAAGCTGGGAAACCACCAAATGACTGGTGGTTGGGTTAAAGGGGAGGGGCAGGGGAAGGGAGCATGGCTATCTGGGATCCCTGGAGGGCTGGATTTGGCCCCCAGGCCTGTGGTTCTGCCCCCTTGCTCTACGTATAAAAAATGCCCTGCGAATAAAAAAGAGAACACCTTGTTGTGCTAACTTTCTACCTCCAGTGAAGGTCCAATTACTACTACTACTATTATTATTAAAAATAGGGGACTGTTTGTCACTGGCTGGGCACAGGCAACACAATAACCTACACTCAAGGGTTGAGTATGGGTTGAGTGCAAGTTGTCATTGAGCTGTGGGTTGTCGTTGAAATGTGGGTTATCGTGTTGTCTAAACTCAGTCAAGCTGACAAGCCATGGCTTGTTAACCATGAAGAGAACCCATGGTTTGTTGTTGGGCTATGAACTGTGAGTTGGTCACCATGGTTATTATCTTTTTCTTGTCTTAACCAACAATGTTTCCAAGCATAGGTGGGACACAGAGACACAGGGCCAGTGCCAAGGGTAGACATGCTTGGGTACCTGCCAAGTTCCCACTCCCCAGCAGGGGGCCCACTGACAAGAGCCCTCTGGAGTTGCTCCTCCTCTTCACCATTGCAGCCTACTTGTTCACCAGCCTCTCGCTCTGGCCATGGATGATGGTGGTGGTTAAGGAAGAGCAGGAGATGCCACTGCTGACTTGCTTACTGGCTCTCTGCCTGTCAAGCAAGCAAGTGGTGGGCTGCGATGATGATGATGATGATGATGATGATGATGATGATGATGAGGAGGAGGAGGAGGAGCAAAAGCATCTGGTAACAATGATGGTGTGGAGGTAGCTTTACTAAGGGAGGGGCCCATTGAGGGTGTCTTTCCCTAGGGCCCTCAAAAACCTGGAGCCAGCACTGCCAGAATGCCAAAATACATAGTGTTGTATGCAAAAAAGCCATATAATGCAACATCTATTTAGCCAAGTGGATAAAAGATGCATTTAATTTCTTCCCTGGGGCTATTTTCACTCCGCCCCCCCCCCCCCCACATCTCTCTGCTGTAGCTTTTCCTAATGAAAATAGGGGAGTGCAATCAAAACAAGGGCTGGCTGACAGCGATATGGAAGAGAACTGGGCTCTAACAAGGAGGCTATTCATACTTCCTTCCAGCAAGTGCAAAGATATGACACGGGGCTTGGAAGAGGTGAGCCATCAAGCTGCGACTGATTTTGGATACTGATAATGGAGGTGTGAGACATATGAGCAGGGGGTTGGACTCGATGGCCTTGTAGGCCCCTTCCAACTCTACTTTTCTATGATTCTATGATTCTATGAAGCGGCTGAACAGGCCGGGGCAGATCTCAGCTCAAACTACTGATGAATAAAGGGTCTTCTTCCATGTGACTGGAAAATCTCTCTCTCTCTCTCTTTCCTCTGGCAAATTCAACCAAGACAGTCTATTCATTTTGTGCCTCTTCGGCCCTCCTCTAATCTCGACCATCTTCCAATAACATATTTTTCAGCCTCCCTGCAAAAGCCTGCAGACCCAAAAGGTGAGTGGCTTTTCGCAGATAAAAGCAGCGAGATGAGGGAAGGTGGAAGGGGCCATGCCGAAAAGGTGCTTTGCCAAGGTGTGGTTTCCTTGCCCGGTGAAAAGAGGACAGAAGAAGGAAAATAAAAAGGAAACCCCAATAGAAGGACTGAAGAAAATAAGCCATCGTTTAAAACCGCCATCTCAGTAACAGGCTGTGGTAGGAGTAGGGCCCTGATCCTGCAGGTGCATGAGCATAACAGTGGCCACTAACGAAATAGCCAAAAAAGGAAAACGCATCGCCAAACGAGTGGTCAAAAGAGGATGCCCATTTGTGTAAAATTTCCATAGGTTCATTTGTATGTATAGATGCACACTTATAATAATTATTTCTAAGTGTGCATCTATACATACACAAATGGGCATCCTCTCTTTTGTTCATAGAAATACAGTGCATCTCACCATAGTGGGGGAAGACTGTAGCCAGGTGAGCTGTGTGCCTACCTGCTCAGTGTAGAGGTGAGCCCAGATGCTGCCGATGGGCAGCCTCAAGGCCCTTTAGCTCTTCCTTCCGATGGTTCTTTGTCTTTCAACTGGACTTGGACTGGACAGCTCTTCAAACAGAGGACTGTCCTCTGAAAAGAGTACACATGGCCACCCAAAGAGTGGGTGTCCATAGAATCATGGGTTTGAGCCAGACTTAGTTATGCTTAGCGCAGGCTCACTGATGATACTGCAATACCTGATGGAGTGCCTCTTCCAGCATGAACCTACTACATACACCACGTTCACCATCTAAGGCCCTCCTCCAGGTGCCTGCTCCATGGGAGACTCAGAAGGCAGCAACGAAGGAGAGGGTCTTCTCTGTGGTGCCCCCCCGCAAATTGTGATCTCCCTGACGAGACCTTCTTCTTCTTCTTCTTCTCTTTTCTTCTTCTTCTTCTTCTCTCTTCTTTCTTCTTGATTCTTCTTCTTCTTCTTTCTCTTTCTTCTTATTCTTTATTCTTCTTTCTTCTTTCTTCTTCTTTTCTTCTCTTTCTCAGGCATTTGGCAACATATGATAAGGTTTTTAATCAGCTCTTGAATCTTTCTTGTTGATTGTTTTAAAAAATTGCTTTTAGTTATATGTGTCTCTCTCTTTGTGTTGTATGTTGATATCTTTGCATGCATATGTTTTTTATAATGTATTTTTTTTTTAAGGTTTTCATCTTTGTAAACCACCCAGAGAGCTTCAGCTATTGGGTGGTATAGAAATGTAATTCATTCATTAATTAAGGCAGGATCTGCAATGCAGAATGCACATACAGCCATAGGCATCCAAGCTGAGAGGCGAGTCAGAGCTGGATTGGAGCAGGATGCAGTGCTGGGGCGGATGCACAAGGCGATGGATCAGGCAGGGTCAGCTGAAACCTAGGGTCTGACCCAAGAAATCTATCTGGAGGAGAGTTGGAATATGGGGAGTGGGAGGTAAAAACCAGGCAGCAGGCAACGCACTCCTCCCAGAAGGTTTGCCTGGCTCCTTCTTTCTTTCCATTCCATCCACCATCTCATGTATGGTGCAATCCTATGCCTGTCTACTCATAAAGTGAGTCTCATTGGGTTTGCTGAGTGTGAGGCTTTCTCCCAGGTACGTGCATATGGGACTGCTGCAGCCTAATAAGACCTGTTTTTTAGGCAGGCTTTTGCTGGAGACGGACTGGCCTGTGTTTTTATCTGCTGCTGCGTGGAGGGGGCACGTCATCCAGAGTATTATTCTGCTGATTATTTTAATATGCTGCTGATCTTTTCTGTTTGGATTTCATTGCTTTGATTACTGTTTAGATTTGATTTTTAAAATGTATGCTTATCTGCCTTAATTTTTTTTCTCTTGGAAAGAAAAGTGGTGCCGATCCATGGAAGTCGTCAGCCCCACTGACCTCAGATTGGTCTTACGTCCAAGTAAACATGTGTAGGGTTGAGTTGTCAGTAGGCCTCTCTTTCTCTTGGATTTGCTTATCTTTGGCTCCCTCCCTTGTCCCACTTGCCTGATGCCTGCTCCCCTCCCCTCCCCTCCCCATATTCCAGCTCCCCTCCAGGTGGATTTCTCTCGAATCAAATCCTGGCTTGCAACGGATCTGCCCCAATGCGCCGTCCAGCTCCAATCCGAGTCCTGCTTCATCCTCCCATGCAGATGCCTGCATAGCTGATGGCAATGTGGAACAATCTCAGACGATCTTGGATGCCCATTTTGCACCCCTGTCTCTAGATTGTGCCCAGGGAAGATGCTTGTATCAGCCGAACCCATGGGGTGGGCAACCTTCGAGGAACTGTCCCGGGCACCAGCACAAAATGGCTGCCGTGGGAGGCCGGGCTCGTCACAAAGGACAAGTACCCTGCCCCAAAGACTGCCTACCCCTGCCCTAATCTAATGACACTCCTAAAACCCAACAAATGCCTCAGTTACATGGGTGGGGTCCATGGGGATCTTTCTAACCCCTTTCAGGATCAAAAGGGGCTGACCCCAGTATTCACTGTGGGCTTCTGAATATTTCTGGAATTCAGTAGTCACGTTAGTGTGCTGACGTGTTGCTACTATGGCAGTGAAGGGTGAGCTTCATACAGCAGACAGACTTCTGGTGGAACAGCTAATACTCTGGAAGACAGAAACAAAATTCAAAGCGACCTCGATAGGCTGGAGCGCTGGGCCGAAAACAACAGAATGAAATTTAATAGGGATAAATGCCAAGTGCTGCACCTAGGGAAAGGAAACCAAATGCACAGTTACAGAATGGGGGACACTTGGCTCAACAATACTACAAGTGAGAAGGATCTTGGAATTGTGGAAGATCACAAACTGAATATGAGACAGCCATGCGATGTGGCTGCAAAGAAGGCAAATGCTATTTTGGGCTGCATTAATAGAAGTATAGCTTCCAAATTGTGTGAAGTGATAATTCCCCTCTACTCAGCACTGGTTAGGCCTCATCTTGAGTACTGCATCCAGTTCTGGGCACCACACTTTAAGAAGGACGTAGACAAACTGGAGAGGGTTCAGAGGAGGGCAACAAGGATGATAAAGGGACTGGAAACAAGGCCCTATGAGGAGAGACTGAAAGAACTGGGCACGTTTAGCCTTCAGAAGAGGAGACTGAGGGGAGATATGATCGTACTCTTCCAGTACTTGAAGGGTTGTCACACAGAGGAGGGCCAGGATCTCTTCTCGATCATCCCAGATTGCAGGACACGGAATAATGGGCTCAAGTTACAGGAACCTAGATTCCACTTGAACATCAGGAAAAATTTCCTGACTGTCGGAGCAATAAGACAATGGAATCAACTACCTAGGGAGGTGGTGGGCTCTCCCAATCTGGAGGCATTCAAGGTGCGGCTGGACAGCCATCTGTCAGGGATGCTTTGACCTGGATTCCTGCATTAAGCAGGGGTTGGACTTGATGGCCTTATGGGTCCCTTCCAACTCTACTTTTCTATGATTCTACACAGGCAGAAAACCTTGCACAATATCTGGGCACTTGGGGAACGTGAACCAGTTGATACATGAAATTGGCACAAAGCCAGTCTCAAGTGGATATGTCTGGAGATACTGGAGATTGAATATTGTGTAGCTGGTGCCTCGGGGGTGATTGTGTTGGCTTCTCCATTTGCATTTGTATCAAGAAAGGAGAATGGCGCAGGGGCCCTCTAATGAACTACCTTCAAAGTTCCTTTGGGTAGTCAGAAAATGCTGAAAATGCCGGGTACGTTCCCTCGTGTCATACAACCCCCTTTGCTCGATTGTATTCTACTTTAAATAATCACAGGGCATTCACATGTTGCAAAGCAATTAACTTCAAAAGACATTTCTCCCCTCCCTCTAGCTGGTCTTGATCTAAATTTACAGTCGCTCAGTACGCCAAGCCGACCGTGACCTGAAGAAATTCCGATCCATTCATCAGCGACTCAAGTGGAATGAGTTATGGCTTCAGACTAATTGGCCATGAAGAACAGTCAATACTGAGACATCTCAGCTGCCGCTAGATAGGATTGGATTTGGAGCTATAATTTCACCCGTGGAATAACTGACGCCTTCATTCATTCCGAGAGCCTGGCACAGCAATGAAGCTGTCCAGAGATGTTCCTTCTCAGCCACGGATGCTTCTTTTCTCCATCCAGGGACGGGATTCAGGCCTGTGGCTCACGCTGGCTCAGCTTGTCCGAGCGTGGAAAGCTAAGCAGGGTCAGGCCTGGTTATTCCTTGGATGGGAGACCCCTCCTCTAGTTTCCTGCATTGAGCAGGGGGTTGGACTCAATGGCCTTGTAGGCCCCTTCTAACTCTATGATCTATGAGATCTATGAAATCTTGTGGAAGTGAATTCCATAGTTTAAGTATGTGCTGTGTGTTGTGGCTCACGCTGGCTCAGCTTGTCTGAGTGTGGAAAGCTAAGCAGGGTCAGGCCTGGTTATTCCTTGTATGGGAGACCCCTCCTCTAGTTTCCTGCATTGAGCAGGGGGTTGGACTCAATGGCCTTGTAGGCCCCTTCCAACTCTATGATCTATGAGATCTATGAAATCTTGTGGAAGTGAATTCCATAGTTTAAGTATGTGCTGTGTGTTGTGGCTCACGCTGGCTCAGCTTGTCTGAGTGTGGAAAGCTAAGCAGGGTCAAGCCTGGTTATTACTTGGATGGGAGACCCCTCCTCTAGTTTCCTGCATTGAGCAGGGGGTTGGACTCGATAGCCTTGTGTAGGCTCCTTCCAACTTGATGATCTATGAAATCTATGATTCTCCTCCTCTAAAATTCTCCCAGGATTTTTGAAGATGACGGAATTTTTGTTTCCAAAAAGGAAATGACACGTTGGGAATTCTCCTTTTGGTTGTTTTTTATTGGGGAGGCTGGCCTGGCAGATTTTGTTTGGTCTGCATTTTTGAGTGAGCCAACTTAATTCACACTTCCCAGACTAAAACGTGAATCAGAATTCAGATTGTGGACCCACTCTGACCTTTTTTCATCACACTTTGAGGACAAAATCACCCACCCATCCCGCAGCAAGCTTGACGCCGTCGTTAGTGCAGTTCCGGTCGAGTTGTCTGATGGTGCCACCATCTGCCTGATTTTGTGGGATCAGTCTCAGTTGCTGCAGCCTGATGATGTGGACAAGGTGCTTGCAGCAATGGGACCACCAACCACGTGCCCTCTGGATCCTTGCCCTTCTGGGCTAATAAGAGCTAGCTGGGGGCGAGGTGTGTGGGTGGAGAATGACGGGGTGGGTCCAGGAAGTGGTGGTAAATGTGTCTTTACACAAAGGGGTGGCTCCCGCTGCCCTTCAAAGAGGCAGTAGTGTGGCCACTCCTGAAGAGGCCCACTCCGGACCCAAAGGTATTTAACATCTACCACCTAGGAGCAAATACCCCCTTTGGGGGGAAGGTACGTGTGAGAGGGTTGTGGTAGGGCAACTGCAGCCACTTCTTGGAGGATACTGATTATCTAGACCAGGGGCAGGCGATCTTTTTGGTCCTGAGGGCATATTTATCATTTTGGGGTAGGGGAATTCTCTATCTTCTTGTTCCTTTCCCTGGAATCTCTCTACTTTTGCTTCTTCCCCTGCCTGGATGGAATCTATTTTTGCTTCCACCCCTGCCTGGAATCTCTCTGTCCTGTCCCCCCCACGCCGCCTGGATTCTCTCTGTCTCCCCCCCCACTGCCTGGATTCTCTCTATTTTTGCCTCCCCCTTGCCTAGAATCTCCCTATTTGGCCCCCCCTGGAATCCCTCTCTTTTTGTGACCCCCGTACTGCCTGGAATCTCTCTATTCTCATGCCCCTGTGCACCTTCATCCCCCCCCCATGCAATTTCCCACCCCTAACTGTGACCTGCCCTCACTGCCTATATCACCTTTGCACTGCTGAAGCCCTAAGGAAGAACCAGGAAATCGGCACATCAGTGTCTTTTACTTATTATGCTCAGAGACTGGGAAATAAATAGGATGAGCTCGAACTCTTGATTCAAGAAGGTAAATATGACTTAATGGGTATAACTGAAATTTGGCAGGATGACTCCCAAGAATGGAATATAGCAATTGACGGACATAAATTGTTCAAAAAGAGCAGAGGCCATTGAAAGGGAGGGGGGAAAGTTACAGTGTCTGTTAGAAATGTACGCATCTGCGGAGAAATTCAAGAGGATAAACATGGTGGCCCTCTTGAAAGCATCTGGGTTAAAATAAATGGAAGAAGGAATGAGAACAATACTGTAGTTGTTGGAGTCTACTGCTAGTCATCCAGCCAAGGAGAAGATGTAGATGATGCTTTCCCAAAGAAAATTGAAGATATGTCAGGGAAGAATGAAGTAGTAGTAATAATGGAGGACTTTAATTACCTTTATATCTATCGGAAGACAAACTCTGCCAAGCAGGAAATTCCTGGCTTGCTTGCCTTGTCGACAACTTTCTCTTTCAGAGGGTGGAGGAAGGAATGAGGGGATCAGCCATCCTTGCCTTGATTCTGGCTAGGTGTGGGCTGATCCGCTGGGAATCGATTTGCCTCCGGCTTGCTGGATGCTGCTACTGTGCCCGCTGAGCCAGGCCGAAAGCTGACGCACACACCACTCGCTTGACTTTCAGGTTCCTGACAGGCTGCTGTTTATGTAGAAAATGCCTCAACACACGTCAAAAGCAGCCGCAATTTGTGCACATTATGCAAATTACAGCCACTTTAGGCATCTCTCAAGGCATTTTCTACATAAACAGCGGCCCACCGAGGAACCCGGGAGTCGCTTCCCCGGCTCGACTCAGCAGAACGTGAGACAACGCCGGGGAAGAGGTAAGCGGAATGGAGTTTGGGTGGGGGGCGGGTCAAGCCTGGCTAGTCCGCCAGATTTCCAACCCCCAAACATAATCCTCACACAATCCTAAAATTTCTGGCCAATAGGGAAGAGTTAGTTGATGAGGTGAAAGTAGCAGGAACTTTAGGGGAAAGTGACCATGTAATGCTAGAGTTCTTGATTTTAAGGAAAACTAAAGCGGAGTGTTGTCAAATGTGTACCCTGGAATCAGGAAAGCTGATTTAAATAAACTCAGAGCAATGATAAGGAGGATTCTATGGCAGGAAAACCTATCAGGAAGAGGAGTTCAAGAGGAATGGGAGTTCCTAAAAAAGGAGATAAATCAATGTACAGGTAGAATGGCAGAGATGGTGTCAGGAAGGTTAAAGCTTAGAATGAGTGGAAGTTGGCGAGGAATGCTAAGAATAACGAAAAGGCTTCTTCAGATATGTTCAAAGTAAAAGGAGGACAAAAGTAATGGTAGACCAGAGGTGCAGCAAAGACAGCAGAATGCTGACAGGTGACAAAGAAAAGGCAGAACTGCTCAACTCCTATTTTGGCTCAGTCTTCTCCCAAAAGAGGATCTGTGTCCCATCTGGCATATGTATCAGTCAGGGAATACCTAAGCACCTTAAATGAGTTCATGTCCCCGGGTCCAGATGAACTGCATCCTAGGATGTTGAAAGGAGCTAAGCAGATGGACTCTCAGAACCTCTGTTTATTATCTTTGAGAAAACCCAGAGAATGGGTAAAGTACCGGAGGCCTGGAGGAGGCAAATGTTGTTCCTATCCTCAAAAAGGGCAAAAAGGAAGATCCAGAGAATTATAGACTAGTCAGTCTGACATCAATACCTAGGAAGATTCTGGAGTAGATTATAAAGCACTCAATCTGTAGGCATCTTGACACTAATGATGAGTGATCAATAGAAGCCAGCATGGATTTGTCAAGAACAAGTCCTGCCAGACTAATCTTATTTCATTTTTGATCAGGTAACTTCCTTAGTAGATCATGGAAATTCTGTGGACATAATATATCTTGATTTCAGCAAGGCATTTGACAAGGTGCCCCATGATATTCTGATTTGCAAGCTAGTTAAGTGTGGGCTGGATGGCATTACTACTAGGTGGATCCACAGCTGGCTGGAGCCTGGAGAACCGTACTTGAACAGGGCATGTCAGTGGTTCCTCATGAAATTGGAGGGAGGTATCGAGTGGGGTGCCACAGGGCTTGGTCCTGGACCCTGTAATCTTCAACAGTTTTATTGATGATTTGGAGGAAGAGGTAGAGGGAATGCTTATCAAATCTGCAGATGGAAGAAAATTGGGTGGGATAGCTAATACCATAGAAGACAGAAACAACATTCAAAATGATCTTGATAGGTTAGAAGACTGGGCAGAAAATAACGGAATGCAATTTAACAGAGTCAAGTGCAAAGTTCTTCATTTAAGAAAGAGCAATCAAATGCACAGACATAAGATGGGTGATACCTGGCTTGGCAATAGTACATGTGAAAAGGATCTTGGAGTTGTAATCGATCATAAGCTGAATATGAGTCAGCAGTGTGATGTGGCCGCAAAAAAGGCAAATGCAATTTTAGGTTACATCAATAGAAGTATAGTTTCAAAGTCATGGGAAGTAATAGTTCCTTTCTACTCTGGTTGGTCAGACCTTACCTCAAATTAATTCTGTGTCCAGTTCTGGACACCACACTTTAGGAAGGATTCAGATAAATTGGAACAAGCTTCAGAGAAGGGCAACAAAGATGTTCAGGAGACTAGAAACTAAGTCTTACAAGGAAAGATGGAAGGAATTGCGTATGTTCAGTTTTGAGAAAAGAAGACTGAGTGGGGATATGATAGCACTTTTCAAGTACCTAAAGGGTTTTCACAGAAGAGGGCCACAAGCAACCTGTTCTCGATCGTCCATGACTGTAGGACATGAAATAACCTGGCTTAAGTTAGAGGAAGGCAGATTTTGGTTGAACATCAGGAAAAACTTCTTAATGGTCAGAGGAGTTAGACTACTATGGAGCCAACTGGCTAATGAGTTGGTGGGCTCTGTCACTGGAGGTAGGCAAGCAGAGACTGGACAGCCCTCTGTCAGGGATGCTTTAAACCACATTCATGCACTGAGCAGGGGTTTGGATCCAAATACCTAAATGGCCCCTTCCAACAAGACGATTCTAAGATTCTCCTATTGCAGTGATCTCCAACCTTGGGTAGCTAGCTGGCTGGCTGGGGCATGCTGGGAGTTGTAGGCCAAAAACATCTGGGACCCAAGGTTGGAGAACACTGTCCTATTGATTAAAGTGTGTTTGTGCACATTTTTCATATGCGTTCTTCAGATGTATGCGTGCTATTGAACACATTTTTTTTGGGTCTGCGAATCACATTGCAGTGTACAGAAATGTACGGACTTTGACTGCAGACTGGCAGACTGCATTCACATCCATATTAGGTCCAGAAAGTATGAACTGGGCAAATCCTGATCAGAAACAAACCGAAATGAATTTCTCACACATCCCTAGCATGTTTGCTGAAGACCAGAACCTATGCCTGTGGTGGCAGGTGTGCAGCAGGAATAGCTCACCACAGCCCTGTGGCCACCACACCTAAGCTATCTCCATGGCAACCACAAGCCCAGACGATCCTGCTAATAGGCCTTTGGTTTTGAATGTTTTCAACTGTCACTGCAGCAGGACTGATTCATTTTGTGTGCGTGCCCAGCTACCAAGGCGATGGGTATGTGATGGAGTCAGTGGCACTGCCCACCAAAGCATGGGACATCTCACGCTAGAAACCAAGGGACTTGCTTAATGTTCCTTGAAGGTGAAATTTTCATGTGCATGTGTGTGGTTGGATAATATTTTTGGATTGTATCTCATTAGAGTGCATGCCAAACCACCTGGCAACCATTCAAGTATCTCTGACCTTAGGGAAACCTTTTTCACTTTAGATTCTAGGCTGATATTTTCCCTTCTCACCCAACCTGCTACTGGTATTTTACCCAGACAAGGCTCTACTGTTCACATTTTGCCTGCTTAGCTATTTGTAGCTGGGTTGATTTCTTTGCGTAAACTATATGAAAAGAGAGGCCTTTGTTTTCCCAACGTCTTTGTAAAAATAGATCTTAAATCTGAAAGGCTGGTGCTGAGGCTAGAGCTATTTCCTTGTTATTACAGTAACGAAATCCAGCCGAATGCAACTCAACGTCATTATGTTTGGATAGCTTTGACCTGGTCATCCAAGATATTATTGATGGCTTCCTCGGTGAGGACCATGAGTAGAGAAGGGAGCAAAGCTGAGCTTGAACAGAACCTGGTGGCTTGGGACAAAACCTACAGGAACCCGATAAGTCGGGGGCAAAGCAATCTGACATTCTTTGACATTTCTGAACCACATTGTGGCAAGCTTGGATTCATGGACATGGATGGGGTCAGGATGATCAAAAGAATGTTTATTTTGTTTTGAAATACTTTTGAGACTTTCTGATTTTTTTGTAATCAACAAAATTTGAAAGCGTTTTTAAAAAAACACACAAAAAAACACATTGATTCCAGAAATGCCTGTGGTAACACAGTGGCTGCTCCAGAAAAGTCAAGCTATCCAGTTTTTAGTGGCAGAGCAGACAAAAATGAGCAGCATTTCGTTGTTTCGGTGTTCCTTTATAATTTATCCTGCTTTTGAGGCAAACAAATCATGTCTCCAAAACCGGCTCACAAATAAAAATACGAATGAGGGTAGGCCCGTCCCTCAGGGCCAGCTCAAGACATTTTGCTGGCTGAACTGAAGGGCAAGATTACACCCCCACCCCCAAATTCCATGTCCAGAAGCTGTCTCAACAACCAGCTGCCCATGAGAAACCCACAAGCAGAACACAAATCCAACAACACCCTCCTGCTCACGTTCCCCAGCAACTGGTGTGCATAGGCATACTGTCTCTGATACTGGAGGTAGCATATAGCCACCAGGACTAGTAGCCATTGATAGCCTCATCCGCCATGAATTTGTCCAATCCCCTTTTAAAGCCCTCCAAATTGGTGGCCATCACTACATCTTGTGGAAGTGAGTTCCATAGTTTAACTATGCACTGTGTGAACAAGGACTTCTTTTGATTTGTCCTGAATCTCCCACCAATACGTTTCATGGGATAACCCCATTGCGTTCTAGTATTATGAGAGAGGGAGAAAAATGTCTCCCTGTCCACTTTCTCCATGCCATGCATAATTCTGTACTCCTCTATCATGTCTCCCCTTACTCGCCTTTTTTCTAAGCTAAACAATCCCAGCTGCTGTAACCTTTCCTCATCGGGGAGTTGCTCCAGCCCCCTTGCCCTTGGCTTTTCTGCACTTTTTCCAATACAATATCCTTTTTTTAGGTGTGGTGACCAGAACTGTGTATGGTATTCTACGAGGTTGCTCATGGGCTTGTTTGGGTAGAGGGTAGAGCTTCTCTTCTGCTCTGTAGTCCCAAGGCAATCTTTTTACTTTGCCTATCCCTAAGGGGCTCAGGGCAACTTCCAACCACATTAATACTTTCCAGATTTTAAAACCAGGGCTGTGCCAAATATTCTCCCACAATGATCTTTAAGTTAAAAGAAGTACTTGAAGGATAGGAGCAAATATTTCCCCAGAAAACCCTACATTATGAAATCTTTTGTTGCTGATGATGGTTCACTGTTCTTGTTCCTCTTTTTTGCTGCTTTTTCATTTCTTTAAAATTTAGTATTAGAAATACAGTCTAAAAAAATACCTGACAGATAAGCTTGTTACAGACCTTATGCCTGATGGTGTCTTTTTCATAAGTGCCAGAATGCTGCCTCTTCCTGGTGATCCTAGCCAATGGAGGATCATGTAATGGATGGGATGACATCAAGATGCAACCTAGCCAATCGGATTTGGCTATGTGATGACATCACTGAGGGCAAAGAAAGGTAATTCAGAGTAAGGCATGGTTTCCAGGCTCCCAGCCAGCCAGGGAACACATAGTGAATGGGATGATGTCATCATGACATTCAGCAGCCAATCAGATTTGGGGACATGGGCAAACAAGTCCAACTGGGGAACATCACTCTCACTGCAGAAAGGCAAACATTTTTGCCCCTCTTTGAAGGATTCACTGAAAAGTCACTGGATATTTTCTGACACAGTCAAAAATGTACATGAAAAGCACCCCCCCTTTTGGCTCAGTACTATTTAAAATATAACTGATAATTAAAAAACAAATGAACCACATAAGACATCTCATCTGCCCAGCCTGCCAAATGCCTTTTTTAAAAAAATAGAAACAGCTTACAACAGGCCCAAAGACTGGAGCTCAGAAGTGGTTATGCTGTGATGTAATCTCACAAAACTAGGGACCCAGCACAGAGAGCGCCAATTCAGCTCTAAACCCTGGGACTGGGTGACAACAGCTCGCCGATGCCCTGGAAAGCAAAAAGTGTCAAGCACAAATAAGAGTCTTTGGATAATTTTTTTAGCACCCTGTGGTTCAACTCTATTTTCTTTCTCTGAATGTCCTGCCTTGGCTTGATGCCCAGGGGAAGGTGCCTATAGCACAGGAGCCCCAACCTTTTTGGGTTGGTGGGTAATTTGGAATTTTTGGAGAATGTCATGGCTGCTCTCACAAAATGGCTGTCATGGGGGGGGGTAGGACTTGCTCGTTCATAAAATGGCTGCCATAGTGGGTATGCCCGGTCACAAAACACCCATTTCCCTGGCAGCAAACTGGTGAGGCTAAAAGTACAAGGCAGAGGTGGGTTCTGAGCTCCAAAACACAAGAACGCTTTGTTGATCCTAAGATGGCACTGGAAGGCAGCACTTTGCAGAAGGTAGCCTCCCAGATATATAAAATCTTAAGTAATAAAATAAAAAATTAGGAGGAGCGGGGAGCCTGCCAGATGCCAAGAGAGGTGTCCACGTGCTTCACGTTGGAGACCCCAGCCGTAGCACATGCAATAATAGGTAACCCAGTGGTAGGTAGCAGGGAGGCAAGTCCAGTAAAGCATGGTCAGGTCCAGGCGAGCAAGGTTACCCCACAAGGGAAGGACCTTGGCTGCATACCGCAGAGGACACTCACAGGAGTGTTCCCCCACAGGGAGAGCTGTTGTCGCAGCAAGGGATCGCAGGCGACTGAGGCCTTAAGAAGGCTAGCAGGACCCGAGCTTTCAGAGGCTCAACCCCCAGTGGATGCTAGCTGTAGCTCTTAAAGGGCCCACAGTTATTTCTGTAGCCTCCTGCTCCTGTGTGGCTGAGGGAAAGGAGAAGCTGTGGTGGAGCCATCCTCAGTCTGAGGCCATGTCCTCAGGCCTGGAAGTTGTCCGAGTGGGTGCTGAGAGTTCTCAGACTGAGTCACTGGCCACAACGAGCCACCAAGATGGCCACCAGCTTGGATGGCTTTAAAAGGGGATTAAAAGGGGATTAGACAGATCCATGGAAGATAAGGCTCTCAATGGCTACTAGTCATGATGGCTATTTATTACCTCCAATATCGGAGGCATTATGCCTCAAAATACCAGTTGCTGGGGAACATGAGCAGGAGGGTGCTGTTGGACTCATGGCCTACTTGTGGCCATCTAGTTGGCCACTGTGAGAACAGAATGCTAGACTAGATAGGCCTTTGGTCTGATTCAGCATGAGCCCCAGTTCCATGACCTTTGATGTCTGCACTGACAACAGCCCATTGAAATGGGGTCCTGGTCACCACTCAATGGGCAAGCTTGAGCTTCATGGCTTCTTGAGCTGGGATGGAGAAAGGGCACTGGGTGCAGGGGGCCAACAAAAGGAGATGTCCATTGCCATCTTGCATGTCTCCAGTAGTATCTGGAAATGCAGGACCTTGGATATACCAACCCCAGAAGTCCTTTCTTCATGCAGGAGAGAAAGCCTAGTTGTGATCAGGTGGTAGTCCTCAGGGCAATAGACTTGGATTGTACTGTCAAGCCAGGATCCACTGCTTGTTGCCACTGAGTCAGCCGATTTGAGTCTCACCCACTTCCTTCTCTTGGAATGTGTGTTAAACCAATTTGGAGTATGGCTGTTGTCTACCCTGATGTTCCCTGACTGTCTTTGAAGCACACTGAAATTTCATCCCCCCGGGCACGTTGGTCTTACTCTCCCTGTATTTCAAAGGAAACAACTTGTTTTTTTATTTTTATTCTTTGGGTCCTGTCTGTCACCAGGGCCGGTGCTACCATTAGGCCAACTAGGCGGCTGCCTAGGGCGCCGGGCTAAAGGAGGCGCCAGAAATGCCTTGGGGGAAAAAAAATACATCACGTATTTTACCAAGTTTGTTTTACCAATCATGTCCTGTGGCGGGGAAGGGAAAGCGAAAGAAGCGCACTCCCTCTCTCTCCTCCAGCTCGTTACCAGGAACAGCAGCAGGCAGGCTCCTCCTCACAACCAGCATCAAAAGAGGCTGAGAAGGCTACAGACTGGAGGAGGGGAGGCGGGCAGGGGCCAATGATGGGAGGCTGGTGGGCGGCTGGAAGGATGCACCTGCAAACACCTCCTTCGCCTTCCCTCTCAAGGATGCACCTGCAAACACCTCCTTCGCCTTCCCTCCCTCGCGCCAGCCTCAGGTTCCTCAGCTCAAGGTCCCCTGAAAGCAGTTATTTCCAGCAACCAGGGAGGGAGGGAAAGGTATTTTAAGCTAGCTGGGGCTCCAGTGTTTTAATTATTTACCATGCTGTTTCTGTGTTTTGGTTTTAAATGGTTTTAGGATGCAATCCTATGCGTGTTTGGAGGGGGGGGAATCCTACAACTCCCAGCATTCCCCAGCCAGCCATGCGCAATCCTATGCACGTTGAGGTGGAAAAAAGCCCCACAACTCCCAGCGTTCCAACAGCCAGCCATGCTGGCTGGTGAATGCTGGGAGTTGCGGGGCTTTTTTCTGCCTCAACGTGTTTAGGATTGTGCCCTGAGCTGTTGATGTTTTCTTTACTGTACTTTGAATATTGTTGTCTGCCTTGAGCACTAGGCTGGTAAAGGGAAAGACAGGATAATATACATTATTCTGATAAAGAAATATTGCAACAAAGTGATAGAGAGAGGAGGGGAAGTAGCAAGTTTCGTAAATCCCCTCCTAAATTTGAACCAGATGATCCACGGGCTCTCTCTTTGCTATGTTTCTACTACATGCACCCCCCCCTGCAACCCAGAAGGTGTACGAGTCAAACCGGTGTCTCTGCACCTCCACCCTGCGAGGTAGGACAGGCTGCAAGACGCCCTTTTGTCTCTTCCTCACAGGTAGCGCCACCACACCTCTCTCACATCCTTTTTTCATATCCCTTGTGCTGCCTGCAGGAGGAGACAGGCTTTTACATATATATGGAGTAGGAGAAGGCCCTTGGGAGTTCCTGGCATAGCTGGGCTGATGTTGCCTCTTTGCTTTCCTCGTGAACACAAAGGAAAAGTCTCAAAGTCCACAAAGTTTTTCTATGGGGCTCGGCAGTTCCCAGGGAGGGAAATTTATTTCATAATGGGCATAGGGCTGGAGGGAGGGAGGGCTCAAGTGGGAAGGGGGGGCCCGCTAAATATCTGATCTTGCCTAGGGCACCAAATTGCCTTGCACCGGGCCTGTCTGTCACCAAAGGCTGGAAATTTTGACTTCCCACTGCAGTGTCTATACTATCCACAGGCATTTCTGGAACAGATGTCAAACAAACCCTGGCAAAAGAAGCCTGCCACTGTGAGAGAGACCGAAGTGTCCTAACAAATCAATGCATTCATTCTTAAGGCCATTTCTAATTGGGTTGTCTTTTTTTAAAAAAAGAAATGTTTTGCTTATCACCTCAGTCTCATTGACCATTTGAGCTGCTGGAAGGAGCAGAGCCAGATTAAACAAAAAGAGGTCCCTGTGTTAAATTATTCTGGGGTCCCATGCATCTCTGACCCATAAACCACATTTCCTCTCCTGCCAACATTTGCACAAATAAAACATTCACACAGCTAACGGGCCTCCCAGCTCTGCCGTCCTGGCAGGGCTTTGCCTCTGAAGTATAGCCAGTGGACTTCTCTCATGCAGGTCAGTCTGGGGCCAATCTTTGCATTTGGAAGCCGAAAACGGGGCAGCCCAAGATATGAGTGAAGAATCGACTTCACGGTGAAGACCATTGTACGATTTTAAGAGACGTCACGGAGGCTTCTTCGACTGCTATGTGAGTTAGGGAAGCTCGAGTCTGCCAGAATTCTCCAAACGTCACTTCAAAGCTTGGCTCAGCTTGCTCCTGCTCTTGCTTGTGGCCTGTTTTTTTCAGTTTGTGCGAACAGGAAAGTTGCACATTTTGAACAGGGAAAGCGTGCATTTTTCAAAAGTGTGCACTTTTCCTCCATTGACTAAAGCATGAAAATGCTTTAAAAAAAAAAAAAGTGTGTATTGTTAAAAATGGTGTTTTTAACAAAGTGCACTTTTTTTTTTTTTAATGCAAATGCAAGTTTGGGAATTTGCGAACATTTTTAGAGAATGTGTGCTCCCATTCATTTTTGGGTTGCAAATGGGGCCTGTTTGAGCGATTTGTGAGCTGAGACAAAATTCTTGTACATTCCCACTGTGAGTCCAGCATAATAACTTTCCAGCAAAGTCAACCAGTGTGAAGAAAAGCATATGGCATTACCTGTGGCCTTCCTTACAAAACACATGTAAATAAGTATAATCTCAGCCAGAGGCTGAGGGTCTCGTGTGAATCTCCTGTACTGTGTACCTATCTCCTCCAAAGGGATAATATGGATGTTATTCATTGATTATAGAATGTATGAACTGCTCCACATCAAAAGATATCAGAATGCTGCACATTACAAACTAAAATATAAAACATCTACAATGGAAATGGGAACATCAAGAAATTGAAGTTGCTGGAAGTTAGTCACTCATCAGGAAATGTTTTTCCTGAAAAGAAAAGTTTTCAGCAGACACCAAAAGCAAAAGGCAGTATCCAACGGTGTCATTCCACAAACTAAAATAGCATTAGCGGAGCTCCGGCAAATCTTTTAAGTTCTGCAAGTGTTTGTGCATTGCACTAGGGGGAAGTGTGCACTACCAGAGCACACGGCCTGCTCCTGAAAGTGGTTGCACAACAACCCGTTGCACAAGCGGTTGCGCAAGCAGAACTATCATTGGTTCTCCCCTTGCACATGGTTTGGAGCCTACTTTCTGCTAGCACAATGTCATTTGCGTTAGCGGGATGCAGGGATGGGGACTCGGACTCCAGGACTCGACTTGTGAGTTGGACTGAGTCCCCCCTCTGACTCGAGTCCCACTCAAGTCCCAATATTTTTAATGGGACTTGAGACTCGACTTGGGATTCAAGACCAAGGACTCTTCAACATCCCTGGGCTGCCTGTGCCAGAAGGAGTGAAGAGAAGTGCGATCGCCGGCGAAGATTTTATTTTTTAAAATCATTTTCCTAAAATGCAACCTTTCAGACATTTTGGGTTTGGCTGCCTCTGCCTGCCTGTTTGGGGTTCCCTGCCTCCTCTGCCTGCCTGGTCTCTTCTTAACCAGTTCCACAGTTTGAATTGTCCAAGACAAATGCCTCTGCCTGCCTGCTTTGGGGTTCCCTCCCTCCTCTGCCTGCCTGGTTATTTTGGGTTTGTCTGCCTGGTCTGTTCTTGGTCAGTTGCAGAATTTTGAAATAAAAAGGCACACTTGTGCCTAGAATTTATTTAAGCCACACATCTGAAGTAGCCTTATTTTGTTGGGGGAAAAACCCATTGATTTTAATAGGGACTCGTGGAGTCAGCTTTGGGAGTGACTCGTGACTCGTGAGTCACCATTTTGGACCAAGGACTCGGACTCGGACTCGAGACTCGGGTCCAAAGACTCATGACTCGACTCGTGACTCGAGACCAAGGACTCTTCAACATCCCTGGTGGGATGACAGTTGAATACCTTCCAAGGTAATGTAAGTCCATGTCTGATTTCAGTTGGGAAGAAATTCCATATCACTCTTGCTGTCTGTTAAAAAAAAAAAAAATTGCTCTTGGGATTGGAGGAGAGGGGCTGCTTATACTGTAGATGCTAGCCCAGAGGCACCCACCCTCCATGGCTGGATTTTCCATAGGTTAAAAGAACCCAACTGCAAACTTATACACAGCAGCATCCAGTGACACAGGGATTCACGAGAACTGAATTGCCATGGTTCCTGGTATCCCTTGGATGCAGCTGTGCATGCTCACAACATAATCTGGGGACTAAAGTTTGAGGACCTAGTATAGCGGTTTCCAAGGACTCTTCCCCATTTCCACCCTGCACCATAGTTAGTTTGCAGAAGGAGGTTTTCCAGGAACTTCTGCAGGCTGAAAGAGATCCATTAGGGATTGGTCTGGACTTTTGAGAGGTATAGGTCTGATATGAAATGGAACAGAGGGAGCAGACACCAGAAATCCAACACTCACCCACCCTTTCCAGGTTCCGCCCCTGGATGTATTCTTCAGATTGTCAGTCTCCCTGGAGCCCTTCTTGTGCGACAACTTTGGAGGCATTTCAATCTACCAGAAACATATGCATTTAGAAAGCACCATGCAAAATTTCCGACTCTTGTCTGGCTTCCCAAGCTTTTGAGAATGAGGGGGTGGGCGGGTTGGTAAACATAAAAACTTAATTACAGTAGTGAAGAGCGGAACTAAATACAGCCATGTCTGCTTTCTTGCTTCAGCCTTTGATATGAATATATAAAAATGTGTTCAAAGTAGGGTTTGGGGCCCTCTAATTAGCTGTTTATTGCGGTAATTATTCCCTATGGTCCTTTCCAGACATGTATCGTTGGGACGGCACGGCAGGCTGGGGTGCCAAAGAAAGTATTTCCCCACGTGGGCGTAAGCGACAAAGTATTTCGGAGATCGCCACTCCAAATATTTAAACATCAAGAATGTAACGGCCACTTTCTGGTTACGAGATTCCTTTACAAATTCTCCCATATAATTTGTGGCATACAGTTCTCACTTGAACTGGAGTAAAGGACTTAGCGCTCCTCACCCGCACCCCGGTTTTCAAATAAGGGGTTGTCTGAGAGCGTGGTTCAAGCTTTTTTGTGTGGTCTGGCCACCCCTGAGGTTTTGGCTGTAACTTGCTGCTGTTAGCAAAAGCTGACTAGCCAAGTCTGGATGCTGCTAGAACTCCTGGGATGACGTCAGACTGGGGGGCTTTGAAGCCATGTGAACTGCTTTAGATTTTACAAGGGCCTCCGCAAGCAGCTCCTGTAGGAAGGTTTTAAGAGTGCCCGCTGCATCCTTCTAACACCTTTCATGTCAGGACCTCAAAGCGCTGGGTTTTTGTTTGTTTTTTGTTTTTGTTTTTGGTGTTTTGTTCTTGTTGTTGCAAAGATGAGTTAAAGACTTACCAACACCCTTCTTTTTTAAAATAACGCAATGTGGCTATTCACACACTTGAGCTTCAAACTTCCCTTAGAACTGGACTGTGGGTGAATATTTCTCTTCCTTTTAAAAAGCTTTGAAGGTTTTATGGCTGGCCTGCGGCAATACATCCTCTGGGATTGCCCCAAATCCTGTTTTTCCTTGAGAGAATCTACGTTCCTGCCATGTGGATGAGTTGAATCCGCTGCAATTTCAGTGCCTCTTGACCATTCCATGCAATGGGGCACCAAAACAACAACAACAACAACAAAGGAACCTTTTACACCAGAAACCCAGTGACCCTTATCTCCGTATCTCCAACTACCAGCTAGAGCACACCACAAAATCCAGCTAGGAATGGACAAATCCAAAAGTATTTTGGGGAAAAACAGATTAATTACTGAGGCTACCACCATTGGAGTTCCGTAAGTTCATTCAAAACCCTCACATTAATTACATAAATGAGCTCTCTGGCTTGGTGACCTCCAACCGCTGGCGCACACAGAGTCCCAAAGGAATCTCAGAAGAGTGGGCCATGTGTCAGTCTTTTCTCTGAAGGCATCCTCGATCAGAATGGCTTTGAGATCATCTTTGGAGAACCTGCTTACTGGATTGCCAGTGAGGTTACGGCCTTCTCCATGATGCCTCCTACCCTATGGAACTCCCTCCCGAGAGAGATATGGCTGGCCCCTTCTGTGGCTTCTTTAAAGACATTTTTAGGGTGCCATGCTATTGATTGCACCCTCAATGCTCATAAGCCTCTGAAATTGGAAGCTTACAGGAATCCAGTGCAGAGTCGGAGGAGCAACAGAGGCGATCTTCGCCTCCCCGCTCCTCCCTCTCAGTAATTCAGCTAGATGGCTGTTTTCAGCTGCCTAGCTGCGGTGCTTCAGAGGGAGAGGGAAGGAGGCTGGATGGAGCACTGTCAGGATACCTTCTATCCTGGCAGCCCCAATCTCCTCTCCTTCCCCGCCCACCGGGACGACCCATTTACCCCTTCTCTGAGGTCGCCCTTATGACCTTGGAGAAGCAGCTGGCGTAGTTCTTTCCATGCCAGCTGTGAGGGGTTGCAGGGGAATCAGAGCATGGATCCTCAGCACTGATGTCAGAGCTCTGCTTCCGAGTTCCGACCTAGGATCTGGGGAATCTGAAGTTTCCTATGGCCCCCATAGAACTGCTCTCTTAATGACTCACATGTTTTCCCTGGCTTTCAATTGAAAAAGTTTATGTTATTTGCTGCTGATGGATATTTTGAAATCATATGTGGTTGAAACCAGTTTTATTTTTTTTTAAAGAAATCATATTTCATATAATTTTATCATACATTTGCATTATTTTATGCTGTAAGCCACCTTGGGAAGACTATGATCTTGTAAGACAGCTAAGAAATGGATTCATAAATAAACTAAAAACAATCATTGGAGGCTCTTCTCTGCGTGCCCCTGGGGACTGACATAGGACAGCCTTCTCCAACCTGGTCAATGGCCAGGCTGGCTGGGAATTATGGGAGGGAGTTGAGTTGTAGTCCAACACATCTGGAGGACACCGGGTTGAGGGAGGTTGACAATAAGAAGTTAGGTGGGTTCTGGCCAGTACAAGAGCTTATTCCAGTGTGGTTCACTGGATGAGCTTTACAGAGTAATCCTAATAGGATGGAAGAGGGAAAATCCATAGCAGAGGAACTAGAAAATCTAAAGCCCTGCAGGGCCTGTGCAGACAGGGTAGAAGGTCTGTCCTTCCTTCCACCCTGGGTGACTTTTTAACCCATTTTTCTTCTTTCCTTGCCAGTTCTTTTTTTATTGGTTCCAGAAGTTCAAACAGAGAGAAAATAAATACATACGTCCAGGGAAAGAAGGAGGTATATGGGATGCACCATATCCAAAGCCTCCAATGGTCCTCCTCGGAGATGCCCCTCAGAACACCTCCTTTAGACTCTTACTGCAATTGGAACACTGATGGCAGGGGAGCCATATTCCACCACCACCACACTAAGCAGGCATTCAAGGGTGGACCACCCTCTCTGTCCATGGCGAGGGAGGTCTACTATATCCTATGGTCCCTGGGATGCCCTTGCAGAGACTAGGATTCCAGCCTTAAGCACCTGGCTAAAACATTCTCAACATAGATAGCAGTGTATGATCTGATGCTGCTATCACTGTTTTATGTTTAATCTACTAACCTGTTGCTATTATTGTTGGAAAGTTATTTTTAGATTCTTTCTTTCTTTCCTTATGTGATGAGGAAGATACAAGATACAAGATTTCATGGCATACAATAATCAATCATACTCATAAAATAATCATCTAATTAAAACCACATTACACCTCCTTAAAAATAAGCAATTTTAGAAAGTGTGTGTGTGTGTCTGATCAATCTTATCTTGAAAATTCTTGGAACTGTAAGATTTTTCCAGATGGATTTAGAGAGCAATCCTATGGTCCCTAGGCAGTGTCCCAGGGAAACAAAGCAGCATTACTCAGAACCACCCCCCTCCAAGGTATTAGACAGAACTCCAACCTTGGAGGGGTTTTCCCCCCAACATTCAGAGCAACTCTCCTAGCTGCCATGGAGGCTTTGATGTGGCTCCCTTTACAAGGTCAGAACTCTGACCTTGTAGAGGTGGGAAACTAGGCGTGTGTGGGGCATGCTGGTGGGTAGGGAAAGAGTGGCAAAGGTTCAGAGGGATCCGATGCCCGCCCAGCTCCTAAAGGGACGTTCTCCTCCTCAGCACAGAGGGCAACAGGCTCTAAGGCCCATGTTACTGACTTTATCTTTTTGGAAGATGGAAAGGCAAAAAAATAAATTAAAGAAAATGCCTGTGCTGTCCCAGTGCACAAAAGCCCAGCAGGCCTTAGGACAGGATGGAGCCTCTGAGATGAGAGTACTCTGTCATTAGGGTACCTCGCCGTAGGATTGCACCCAAAGTCTTCTAAAACTGATCCTGGAAATTGTTTCTCTCCAGTCAAAGACCCCCAACGTTAGACAAGGCCCGAAGCTCAGTGGTAGGGCACATGCTTTGCATGCAAAATATCCCAGGTTCAATTCCTGGCATCTACTGGTAGCACCGGGAAACAGGTGAAGAGCTGGTGCCAGTCAGTGTAAACAATACAGAGCTAGATAGATCAGTGGTCTGACTCAGTAGAAGACAGCTTGCTACATTTACACACAGCCCTTAACTCTCAGTGGCTTCTCCCACTACCAACAGACCATCCAACAGAAAGATGGAAGTCAGTGTGACGGCAGTAAATAATGCCCGAAGCAGGCTTCCTCAATCTGATGCCCTTCAGATGCTTGGAAGCTGGCTGGGGCATGCTGGGAGTTGTAGTTCTACACATCTGGAGGGCACCGGGGTTGGGGAAGTTTGGCCTGAACAAACCTGAGGGTTTGAAAATAAAAGTTGGATTTTGTTTAAAAAAAAAAAAAAGCATACTGTGAGAGTAAACAACATTTGTAGAAGATTGGATTGCTACCCTCCTTGAACTGAAAAAAATTAAATTAAAAGTACTGATGGAATTGTTACCGTATGTCAAATGTGGAAGTCATCTTAAAGTAAATAAAGGTGCAATCCTATGCATGTTTAGACAGAAAAAAGTCCTACAACTCCCAGCATTCCCCAGCCAGCTGGGGAATACTGGGAGTTGTTGGACTTTTTCCCATCTAAACATGCATAGGATTGCACCCTAAATGAGGATCGCTTAATTTGTTTACGGAACAGATTAAAGAAGTGCCAGAAGATTTTACATTTTGAATATGGCAATAATAACCTATCGCTATCGCAGAGCTGACAACACGCTGTGTTTTCATTTTGCATTGATTGGGTTTTCACTAATTCCATCCTGGCTGTAATTTAATTCTCGCAGCTTTGTTCAATGGGGGAAAAAAAATGGTTTACAAATTGTGCTTGCCAAATTTGTGAATCATACACAGTTCCAGGAACTAACATTTGCACTCTTGGAAAGCCATCGTGAACTCTGGCTGACTTTGATTAATTTGCCGGGTTCCTAATTAATGATAATTCATAATTCATGAGTTTGCAATGGATGATCTGCCAACTTGCAGTTCATCATTCATACTTTTAAATGTTTAGGAAACACAAGCGCTGGCGTGTCAATAGTTTTTTTCCCCAGGATCTCGGGATCAGCTGCGTTTTTCAGAAGAGCTAGGCCACAGTTCAGTGGCGGAGCACATGCTTGCTGTGAGACTTCGGATGGTCTCTGGCACCTACAGTTAGGGCTGGGAAAGAATCCTTCCTGATACCCTGGAGAGAGATCCCCTGCCAGCCAGTGTTGACAATACTTGGGCTAGATGGACCGGTGTTATGACAGCTTCCTATATGCCTATAGAAACAGGGAATAAGCTGCAGTCTAGCTTGATACAAAGGTTTGGCAAGTGCTCAGTTAAGAGATCAGGGAACCCAACCCAGCTATCCAGCAGGGGGTGGGTAAGAATTTCATTGCCGTTCATGTTTCTTTTAAAAGAAGGATGTACTAAAACCCACACATTGCTTCATAATTTGGATGGAAAGAACTTGAGATTTTAAAAAGATCAAGTATGGGAGAAAGTGAAAGTGACAGGCTTGTCCATCATCCAGGCCCAGGGCTTTGAGTGCTTAGCTCAGTGTTCTCCAACCTTGGGTCCCCAGATGTTTTTGGCCTACAACTCCCAGCATGCCCCAGCCAGCGTACGCTGGCTGGGGCATGCTGGGAGTTGTAGGCCAAAAACATCTGGGGACCCAAGGTTGGAGAACACTGGCTTAGCTCTTAAAAGTCTGGTTTGAATCCTTGCGTATTCAACCATGTTAGTACTGACTTAGGGTTGCCACCTCTTTTTTTTTTTTCTGACCGGCTCCTCATCTTTAACAGCTATATGTCCGGTAGTTACATCACGGTCCTCTCCATGCTAGGAATAGCTGTACCGATTGAATTTGGCTTATGCAGATGGGGCGGGGGGGATTCATTTTCAGTTTGTTATTATGATGTACATTTTTATTTGCAAATATAACAATGACAAAACAAAAAAGAAAGGTGGGGGAAAGCCACGAAAGAAAAGGGGGAAAAGGAAGAAAGAAAAAGATGAAGACCCCCCCCCCATAAAATATATCTATCAAAATTTGCACATTTTGCAAATTTCTTCATTGCAGGATTGGAAAGAACTTGAGATGTTAAACATTCAAATGGAGGAGGAAGCGAAACTGAGAGATTTGTCTATCCCCTATATCCAGCCAAGCATCAAGCCAAATGGATGGAGTGGTAAGCATGTTCTGATGACCTGTCCAGATCGTGGTGCAGAGGCTATCACTAACTAACCTGCCTCCTGCTTTACTATTTCCACACTGTTCCAAGTTCATCACACTCGGACCACACCTAGCCCTTTTGTGAGTCTCACCTAGGGATATGCGAATCAGCATAGCTGGCTGGGGCATGCTGGGAGCTGTAGGCCTTTTCCCTCTAGGATTGTGCCTTAAAGTGTATTTGTGAATATTTTTCGAACGTATGCATTTTTCATGCACACTTTTCAAATGTATTGCATTTTGTTGCACAAATCGCATCGCAAGCTTGGAAATGAAAAGGCACAGATTGTGTTCGGGTTCCCATTTGGTTCCAGGAGACCTGAGTTGGGGAAATTCTGGTCTCTGCCAGACAGGCGTGAAGGAGACCACAATGTTCCACAACCAGAAACGTAGGTGCCTACACAGCAAATACGCTTTTGGGATATTCTGAATGTGCTTTTATATGACAAGTGCATGCCACTTGTTACTATTTCATTGTTAGGTTTTATTACTTTTCCATGCTATTTTAATTTTGTATTTTGTTGAATTTTGTAAGCTGTCTTTGGGGTTTTTTTTAATTGAAAGGAGGCTTATTATTATTATTATTATTATTATTATTATTATTATTAATAATAATAATAATAATAAATGCAATAACAGTGTTTGCTATTATTGTTATACTGCCATCAATGTGCATATGCACAGAAGATGAGGCCTCTGTCCTGAGGAGCTTACAATCTAAAATTTGACGCAGAGGAACAACAGAGGAAGGGGAGGCAGTGGTAATGGTAGGGTGGGCACTTATGCATTGCCAAAAATAGAGGAAATGCTTCACCAAAAGAGGATTAAAAAGGGTAGTCATTTGCATTTTAAAAAATTCTCTTTCTGTCTTCTCCCTCTTCACACAGAACCTCTCTTCACTGTTCTCCTCTCTCCTCCTCCCAGTGTCCTCCAAAAACTACTCCTTGTCAAGGTCAAAAAAGGGTGGACCTTCCCACTTCCCATCAGAGGGTTGTGCTCTGCAGGGTTACACAGGACACCTTCAAATGGAGGACTGCCCCCTTTTGTCTCTGGCCACGCCCACCGCTGGAATGCAGCTCCCGAGGGCTTCTCTCCAAGATGGAATCTGGACTTCAGGCTGGAAGAGGTTCAACACTCCTGAACTGCGTGTGTGTGGGGGGTCATGCCAAATACTGCAGAACATCATGCAGGTGTCCTGGGAGGCAGTCCCAAACATGCTGAACAACAAGGGGGAAAGGAGGACCTCATGTTTTGAGGGAGCAGGAGATCTTTGGAGGGTGGTGGAGCTGGAGGAGCCAAAGTCATAGCTGGCTGGGGCATGCTGGGAGTTGTAGGCCAAAAACATCTGGGGACCCAAGGTTGGAGAACACTGATCTAACCTATCGCTTTAAATAAATTAAAATTATATATGTGCCATAGTCAGGCTTATATTGGGATATAAAAGTGGCGGGCTTTGAAGGAACTTGTCTGGATCCATGTGCGTGGACCATCAGCCAGTGTAGAAGCCTTACGGGATTAATGATCACAATAATAAGAACGACCCATGAGCAGCAGGGAAAGAAGAAGAAGAGAGAAAGAGCCCCACTCTCCTCACACCAAGGGCTCCACTAGCCACTCCCACCTGGGCACATTGCCTCCCTGGCTCCAAGTATGTTGATTGGTTATCCCAACAGCCATATTGACAAAATACAAAATGTGTCGGCCAGCCCCATCATGGGACACCTACGGAGCAGTAATTCACAGGCTGATTTGTGGCACAGGCAAAGGGGCTAGAGCTAGCTACTTGCTCTCTTATTTGTAGAGAAAAGTAGCCCTTCAAGAGACAGATCACTACAAAACCAGTACGTCTGCTTGTCCCCCACTGAGGCCTGGAAGGGAAAAACCACATCGCTTACTGCAATAGTCCGTGTGCCGGGCCCAAGCATAGCCCCCTCTTCGAGAGCTTGGCAAGTGGGATACGGCTTAGGTGTTGGAACAGCAGGCACAGTGCCGTTATTTTTTTTTTAAAAAAAGCTATGAAGTAATGAAAAAACTTGGCAACGGCCTGGCAATCTTTGCATGCAAATTCCTGAATGTCAATTAAAGTTGCACTTTGCCGGTATGTGGGGTTTATTATGCTTGAGACGTTTTGCTTGCTTTCTGTGCCAGAAAAATCTCCTTCTGTATGTGCAGACTCAAGGGAGGACAGATCTTGATTTGTGCTTCACTCAAATGCGGTTGAGCAGCTTTTTTCTCAGTCTGTTTTGAGTTAGTGCTACAGGAACTGATTTGAAGGAACAGGGAGGTTCTCCACACACACCCGTATCTCTAAGGAAAACACAGAGATAGTCTTTCTGGCACCTTAACAGGTTTATTGCGGCAAAAGCTTTTGAGGACTAGAATCAGCTTCATCAGATCCACACCATGTGTATGAAGTTAGTGCACTGTGTGTAGGGGAGGAAATATGCAGCCGAAGGGCCAACAAAATGCCAAAAGTACAGTCATGCCTTGGATTGAGAGCATAATTCGTTCCGGAAACATGCTTGTAATCCAAAACACTCTTATATCAAAATGAAATCCCCCCCAAAAAAATTTGTACAGAGATTTTTTATTTAAGCCGTACTACAGTACTTGTATTGCAAGACGTCGCTTGTATATCGTCAAAAAAATTTAAATAAATATTTAAAAATTTGTTTGTCTTGCAAAACGCTCTCAAACCAAGTTACTTGCAATCCAAGGTATTACTGTACATTGTCTAGGGCAGTGATGGCGAAACTTTTTGAACCCGAGTGCCCAAACTGCAACACAAAACCAACTTATTTATTTCAAAGTGCCAACACTGCAATTAAACCTGAATACCAAGGTTTTAGTTTTAGAAAAACAATGCATACAGTTTTCCGAACTAATTAACATCTTTTGTCTTTAAGAAAAACACAATAACAGAGTTTCAATGATACAGTTTTTGTTGGAAAAAAAATCAACTCAAAAAATTATTATAGTACTACATTGTACACATAGCCTGAAAGGAATTATACAAACTTTTTAAATAATAGGCACATGTATTTGTTTGGATAAGGGATTCTCACTTGTATATGATTATATGCCAGATTGAAATTTATGGGGCAAGCCTTACCCGGTCCTTTCCTGCTTCTACAGTGTTGATTAGTAAAAGTAAAAGTCAACCTGTACTAAGATGAGCAAGATAAACAGAAAACTAACGTGCTTAACACATTTTAAACACTTTATGTCTTGGACTGCAAACACTGCATTAGTAAAAGTTTGCATTGGGCATGTTTTTGCACAATTAATGTGATTTTTGCTATTGCATGCATGCTAATAATTTGTCAAACCGTGGCTCATACTCCGTTAGTTTGAGAGCAACACATGCAGCACTCAGGTCAACTGTTAGGGCTTTACATCCAAGCTATGCTCTGTTGCATCATTCTTCAAAATCTTTAAATGTGATAACAATGTAGAAAAGAATTCTGTAACAGGAATTCTAGAATAAAATCATTCTGTTCCACACTGTGAGAAAGAACAAGATCATTAGTGTTTGCAGAAGGGAACGGTCTTTTCATGATCTGGTGACCAATGGCTCGAGTGCCCACAGAGAGGTCCCTGCGTGCCAGCTGTGGCACCCGTGCCATAGGTTCGCCATCACTGGTCTAGGGCAATCCTATGTAAAGCTTTTCAATTAGGAGTGGACAAAACTGTCAATTTCAGTTTCTCTCGTTTTGATTGGTCTTGAGCTTTGAGAACTTAAGAAAAATGTTTGCATGAAAATTCATAACCATAGGGATCACCTGGGGTGGCCACTTAGGCGTCACCCAAAAAGAGGACAAAAGAAGACACTGATCTGCATAACTTTTGCATATATTAATTTATATGCATAGATGCACATTTAGAAACAATTATGATAGTTTAAATAGAAGTAAAATACATCTGACCATAGCAGAGAAGACCAGGTGCCCGCCTGTCCAGTCTGTTGTCCAGGTGGGCAATTTCAAGTCTCTGGCACATTCTCCCTTTTAATGGTTCTACAGGTTTAAAGAGGCTTTGGACTGGACAACCCTTCAAACAGAGGACACCTTCAAACTGTGACTTTACAGGACTGTCCTCTGTAAAGTGGGACACTTGGCCACCCTAAGCTCACCGCTACTACTGAGAGCCTGAAATCCAAGGTTTTGACAAAGGGATTTCATAGATTTCATAGATCATAGAGTTGGAAGGAGCCTACAAGGCCATCGAGTCCAACCCCCTGCTCAATGCAGGAAACTCAAAGAGGGGTCTCCCATCCAAGTAATAGCCAGGCCTGACCCTGCTTAGCTTTCCACAAGCTCTGGGTCAAATTAGGCAAAACAAACCAAAGAAGGCAGCTACAAGATGGACCCAAGTGTAATCATGACAATACCTCTCAGAGATGGCAGAGCTTAGAAGTGTGCAACCTCTGTCTGGTTGCACCCTTGAGGTACCCACTTCTTTGCCAGGGGTTGTATTCATGACTATTTCCTGATTACTGTGCCTAAGCTGAGGTACCCCCTTCTTCCCTCCCCATTCCTTTTCGCTTGTGTGTCATGTCTTTTTAGATTGTAAGCCTGCGGGCAGGGACTGTCTTGTTAATTGCTGTAAACCGCCCAGAGAGCTTCGGCTATTGGGCGGTATAAAAATGAAATAAATAAATGAATGAATAAGCTAATCGCAAGGTGTTTAGTTTGGTGCTGTTTGATGAATTCATAGCTTTGCATCGCTTCCTGAGCGCATGACCAGAGGGACAGGATCTTGTGACAAGATCACTTGCGAAGTATTTTCCATTCAGCTGGAGATGCAAGCCCTCTGAGCTCATCTTTATGTTGGGTGGTGCTGAACTCAACTCCAGGCTGAACTCCTCAAAGGGCCAGTAATTACCTTTAAATACCTGTCATGTGACCTGCTGGGGTGAAATGTCTTTCATGCTCTATGATGAGCAGTCTGCCAACAGCTGATACAGGGAAATAAGTTTCTATAAATATCCTCAAGCATGATCTGCAATTTAGCCTCATTTCCTCCCCCCATCATGGTAATGGAGTTACAGCCCATGCCAACCTTCCCTCCCACTCACCAGACCACAGTGAACTGTACTTGCATGCATATCCACGAACATAAGAACTAGAAACTTACTTTTTTAAAAAATGAAAAGTTGAGATTTTTTAAATTTATTATATTTATATCCTGCCTTTCTTCCTGCAAGGAACACCCAAGGCGGCTTACATAATCCTCCTCCTCCTCCTCCTCTCCATTTTATCCTCGCAACAACCCTGTGAGGTAGGTTAGGCTGAGAGTCAGTGACTGGCCCGAAGTCACTCAGTGAGCTTCATGGCTGAATGGAGACTAGAACCCCGATCTCCTGAGTCCCAGTCCAATACTCTAACCACTTCGCCACACTGGCTCTCACACTGGTTCTGTTGAGGAAGCACATTTGGCACTTTTCCTGTGCTCCAGTGGAATCGCGACATACATATAACTTGGTCTCTCATGCTGAGCTCAACTCCAGGCTTGGGTTCAGTGATGTGGCATCTTATTGCACATACATGCACCATGAACATGCTTCTGAGGCCTTCCTCTGAGTGCCACCTCTAAGGGAGGCTCAGAAGGAAGCAACGAGCGAGAGGGCCTTCTCAATTATGGAATGATCTCCACACTGAGGCCCGCCTGGAGCCAACCCTGTCATCTTTTCGGTGCCAGGTTAAGACCGCCCTCTTCTTCCAAGCATTTAATGGCATTTAAAGGTATTTAATGGCACGGTGGGGCATTTATGTGTCAGCTGCTTTTAACAGGCCTAGTTCATATTGAAATTGTTTTAGCTGCTTAAGTTGTTTTCAGATTTTGTATATTGGAAAAATTACATGTGATGGCATTTTATTGTATTTGTGGTCTGTGGACCTGTGAATTGTTGCGATCTGCCCAGGCCCCAGAGAGCTTCGGCTATTGGTCAGTATAGAAATGAAATTAGTAATAGTAATAATGATGTAGTAACCGCAAGAAATTGGGGCCAGTTGCCAGAATTGTTAAATGAAGTTTAACATAGGCCACCTGGTCACAGTTTTCCATACTATGGTGAGATGTACAGTATTTCTGTCTAAACTATCATAATTATTTCTAAAGCGGCATCTGTCTATATAAATTAGCATATGTAAACCTCATGCTAGTCGATGCCCTCTTTTTTGGTGATGCATTTCCTGTTTTTTTGGGGAGATTCATAGGTGGCCACCCTAGATGGAACTTCAGTGTAGAATGTTTGGGCTCATCTCTAAGCTATAATGGAAGACACAGGAGAAGGGAGGCCACTGGGAAATTATGTTCTATGCAGAAGGAAGAGTCTGGTTGAGGTAATGAGATAGTCTGTGGTTTGCTTCTGGGAAAATCTAATTAAGCTGGAAGAGTTATTTTTCACCTTGTCTCTGGCGGTTATATGCCCTCACCCCAAGGGGCCTGGCCTTGTACAAGTTCTACCAATTATGCACACATCCAAGTTAAAAGGGCAGAGGTGAAATGCTTTATACTAAGAGAACTGAAGAGCAGCAAGACAAGTTTATTAGGTAGAGCTACAGGAAAAGCCAGAGAAGTCTGCTCATTTGCACAGCACCCTGGTTTTTGCTAGTGTACATCTTTCATTTTAAGAACAGCTTCAGATATGGCCCCAGGATCAAACTGGAGTCCAGGGATGGGAAAACCAGGCATGCTTGAGCTCACTGAACTTCTCCAAACTTTACTTTAGAGTTGTAAGGGGCCTACAAGGCCATCGAGTCCAACCCCCTGCTCAATGCAGGAAACTAGAGGAGGGGTCTCCCATCCAAGTAATAACCAGGCCTGACCCTGCTTAGCTTTCCACACTCAGACAAGCTGAGCCAGCGTGAGCCTGGGTTCAGCTGGTTCTGTTTGTGATCCAGTTTTTTTTGGTTCATTTGAACAGGAAAAGTTGTGCATTTTTGAAAAGTGCATTTTCTAAAGTTGTGCATTTTGCGATCACAAATGCAAGTTTCAGAATTTGCGGACATTTTAAGAGAACATGCACACTCGTTTGTATTCAGAGTTGCGAACGGGGCATTTTTTTTTAGTGATTTGTGAACTGAAATGAAATTCTCATACATCCCTGAGATTACTGTAAGTATGACTAATCTGGGATCTAGCCCAATGGGTGTGACCATAAGAACATAAGAAGAGCCATGCCAAATCAAACCAAGGGCCTATCTAGTCTTGTTTTCAGATTTTGTATATTGGAAAAATTACATGTGACATTTTATTGTATTTGTGGTCTGTGGACCTGTGAATTGTTGCGATCTGCCCAACAATCTAGTCCAGCATTGTGTCCACACAGTGGTGAACCAGCTGCCAGTGGGAAGCCAACATGCGTGTAATAGCACCCTCCCACCTGTGTTCCCCATTAACTAATTTACAGAGGCATACTGCCTCTGATATTGGAGGTAATATATAGTTACCATGACGAGTAGCCATTGATAATAACCTTATCCTCCATGATAAGCCTGGGAATAATCAGGAAAAGGATCCTTGTGCACAGATGTGCTCATGGCAGTGTGTTTTCTCCACCATTGACATGAATCGAGTAGCCACAGCTCAAGAAGAGCTCTGTGTTCATCAGAGCCCTTCTGAGCCCAGCAGCCTCAGGTATTATCGGCATGCTGGGCACGGGGCACCATGCCACCTGCACATCTCTTTAGCAGCTCCATGGCACAATGGACCCAGACAAAAGCAAACATGGCCAGGGCAGAGGACGGAGGTGCGACGGTGCGACGTGGTGCAGAAAAAGTGCAGAAAGGGGCAATTAAAATGATCAAGGGGCTGGAGCAACTCCCCGATGAGGAAAGGTTACAGCAGCTGGGATTGTTTGGCTAGAAAAAAGGCGAGTAAGGGGAGCAGCATCCATCGGAAGACCTGTGTACACCCAAGGCGAAGCAACGGTAGGTCATCCTAGAGGAGGCATTTAGCAGAATCTTTCTGCACGTTTACTCAAACAGTAAGCACTACTGAGTTCAGTTGGGTTTACTCCCAGGTAAGTGTGCATAGGATTGCAGCGCTCTTCGGAGATTTAGAGGTGTACAGAATTATGCCTGGTGTGGAGAAAGTGGAGAGGGATATGTTTTTCTCCCTCTCTCATAATACTAGATCCCAACAGGGTCATCCCATGAAGCTGATTGGTGGGAGATTCAGGACAGATAAAAGGAAGGACTTCTTCACACAGCACATAATTAAACTATGGAACTCACTTCCACAAGATGTAGTGATGGCCACCAATTTGGAGGGCTTTAAAAGAGGATTGAATAAATTCGTGGAGGAGAAGGTTATCAATGGATACTAGTCCTGTCGGCTCTATGCCACCTCCAGGATCAGAGGCAGTGTGCCTGTGTGCACCAGTTGCTGGGGAACATGGGCGGGAGGGTGCTGTTGCACTCCTGTCCTGCTTGTGGGATCCCGTGGGCAGCTGGTTGGCCACGGTGTGAATGGAATGCTGGACTAGATGGACCCTTGCTCTGATCCAGCAGGGCTCTTCTGATGTTCTCATGTGGTGCTGCCTGCAGAAGTGCGACGACAGCACCACTGCGCATAAGAGCTCCTCCACCTCCAAGGAAGCAGGGAGCAAGCATAGGAGGAAGCTGAGCATGCGAGGAAAGCAGATAGCAGCAGCTGCCTGTTACTACAGCAGCAACAGGAGCAACAGCAGAGAGCCAGTGTGGCGTAGTGGTTAGAGTGTATTCCAAAATCCATATTAGTGTAATACCTTTACTGAGCCAACCAAAAGATCACAAAAAAATATGCAAGCTTCCAACATCTCCATCTCTTTTCATTAGGCAAGAAATTACAAAGAGAATCTGGGGGGGGGGGAGAGAGAATTGGGTTGGGGGGAAATCTGACTTGATGGTGAAGTCACAGTTTCTGCATGTTCAGAAGCCCAAGATGAAGTGGGGAAAGATGAGGTCTGTGACACTATATGTATGTGTGGCATAGTGGTATAGTTGTATGATCGAGCCTCGCTGGGCACAGGAACGAGGCCAAAATTGGCGCCACTCTCGCCTGGCGAGGCCTTACCTTGTTCTTCGGGGTGGCTCGCCCTCTCCGCGGCGAGCCGCCCGCGCGGTCCGTTCCGTCCCGTCGCGTCACTTCCGGGACTGGAAAAGCGGAAATGATGTGATGGAACCCTGCCACCCGGCCTTGGAGCCAACGCTACATAGTGGTGAGAGTGTTGGACTGGGACTCGGGAGATCCGGCTTCTAGTCCCCCGCTCGGCCATGAAACTCACTGGGTGACTTTGGGCCAGTCGCTGACTCTCAGCCTAACCTACCTCACAGGGTTGTTGTGAGGATAAAATGGAGAGGAGGGTGATTATGTAAGCCTCCTTGGGTTCCTTGCAGGAAAAAAGGCATGGTATAAATATAATAAATAAATAAATAAATAAATATAATTTTAAAATATGTACACTCCCACATGCTTTGTAGAGGGAACTACTCTTGGCAGAAGCATCTGGGGACAGGAGGAAAGAAACTCCAGTGAGGAGATGAAACCCTGGCGTAGCCCAGCAGGGGAAAATGCAGGCAGAGGTGGGTAGCGGAGTCATGCACCCCTCTGCCTGAGAGTCATTCTGTGAGGGTGGTCAATATTATTAACCTCCCCCATCTGCGATATTGGACTGGTAGAGCTTCTCTCTGTCTCACTCTCCCTGTGAAGCGCTTGTGGGATTATGAATGGCAAATACGTGTGTCTGTGTGAAGCGCCTGAAATAGTTTACGCCCAGAGTGACCAAACCCGAAGGCCTTCGGGGCACTTCATGGCCAAGTAAGGAGTGACTCTGGTGTCCATCCAGGACTTCACATGTTGATGAGCTATCCAAGTCAAGCTGCTATGTAGAAAATGATAAAAGGACCATTTGCTGGCTGCTGCGGTTAACATCTTCTGTACTCTGCAGTATACAAGCATGGTTTGAATTACCATTTCCCAGCATATTTTGCAATGTTAAGTTAGAACTGGAGGAGAGGGATTTTTCTGCAAAGCCCGGCAGAGAGCTTCACGGATAAACGTGACAGTCAGCTTGGACCTGCCGTGTCCAGATCTGCACTACTGATTACAATTGTTATGGGGTCACAGTCAAGTTTGCTCCCCTTTTGCTCTAGGCCCAGCTCACACCGCCTCCCAATTCACACCGACATCCCTCTTGCTTGCTCACTTGGATACGCAGCTGAAAAGGTAGCAATGGAAAGGAAGAGGGGCAGTGGTAGGGCTGGGAGGCCGAAGTCATTGGCTGGGGACCCTCTCTTGGGGCATGGGCCTTGGCAGGTGCCCACCAATACTGACCCCTGACACCAGCCCTGGGCATGGATATTGTGTATCGTACCGGAGTGGGCAACTTGTGGTTCTCCAGATGCTTTGGCCTACAACTCCCATCAGCCCTAGTAAGCATAGCCAATGGTAAGGGATGTTCTAGGCCAAAACATCTGGAGGGGCACAAGTTGCCCATACCAGGTCAATTAGGACACCTGGGCTTACATGCCATGGAAGCAGCAACCCATTTTCTAGTCTCGTATATGTTGCTCACTTACAACTTAAGTCTCAATACGCCCACACTTTCCCTTGGTCTTTCAGCCCAAATCTTCTTTAAGTGCCTATTAGGAGAACACTGAAGCTTGGGCTTAATGGGGGCATATGCTTTTAATCTCAAATTCCGACAGCCAATCAATTGGAAACGTGTATTTTAAGCTACATTAGTTAGTATTTATTGCAACATCATAATTTGAAACAGTTTTAGGTATACAAGAAGTGCCATTAATGGTCCCATAGGCAATGAGTGGACATCTTCACAATGGTTTGAAATAAGAAAATAAGAAGAGCGTGCTGGATCAAACTGGGGTGGGTGGAGGGAAGAGACATGTCAAGAAACATGCATAACATTGCGCCTTTAATCTATAGTGTTAGCTCATACTACAGATTGCATTCTACCATGTTCAACTTTTTAATGTATCAAGTACTTTGGCTATTCTTTCCTAGGGTGGCCACTCATGAATCACCAAAAAAGAGGACAGAAGAAGGCACAGATTTGCATAACATTTGTCATAAAACTTGCATTTCCCACATGAGTGAGGTCCTTCTTGGTCGTGCTTCCCTCATTATGGAATTCCCTGCCTTCGGAGGTGCGCCGTACATCTTCCGTAACCCAGTTTTGCCAGACATTCAAGACGCACCTCTTCACCCAGGCCTTTGGGTCGTTTGGTGAGACAATTGAATCTTTTCTTCATTGAACAGTCTTGGGAATATTGCATCTCGCTGCTGGTCAATTTGATGGATGCTTAGATTTTAATAGTATTGTTCTGTTAGTGCTTGTGTTTTCTATTGTTAGTTTTATTTGTAAGGCACTTTGAGATTTGTTACAAAGAGCAGTATATAAATATATTTAATTAATTACATTAAGTAATTTGTTACATTAATGTAATTAATACCTTAGGGTGCAATCCTATGGCTGCTAGACAGAGTCTAGATGGCCATAGGAAAATTCGGAGTCCCCCAGCTCTGATCTCGGAAAGTCGCTCCGAGTCTGGGGCTGGGACTCTGAATGCGGAGCTCCCTCCGCCCTTGTGGCTGGCACGGAAAGAACCACACCAGTTGCGGCTCCGAGGTCATAAGACCGACCTCGGCGTCAGAGTTTTGTGGGCGGGGAGGAGACAGACTGCCAGCATATGTAGTATCTTGGCTGCACCTCGGTCTCCTCTCCTCATGTACTGGAGCAGCACGACACTTAGGCGGCCGAAATCGGCCATCGAAGTGTTTTGCAGGGCGCGAGGAGCGCAGAGGCGACCTTCGCCGCTGAGCTCCATTCTGCACTCCATAGGGTGCCCGTAATCCTCCAAGTCTGGAGGGTTACGGGGCAGCCTCATTGGATTGCGCTGCCCATGAATTGATGTATCGGTGCAATTTTAGAAAGAATGATTATAATTTAAATAATTTTAGAAATGTATGGGTGCAATTTTAGAAACAATGACTATAATTTAAATAGAAATACAACACATCTCACCGTACTTTAACCAGATGACCTGCATGGCTGCTTGGTCCAGGCGCTACCAGTGGATGGATGGACCACCTCAAGTGGCGTAGTGGTGAGAGTGCTGGACTGGGACTCGGGAGATCCGGGTTCGAGTCCCCGCTCGGCCATGAAACTCACTGGGTGACTTTGGGCCAGGGCAGGCACTGACTCTCAGCCTGACCTACCTCACAGGGTTGTTGTGAGGATAAAATGGAGAGGAGGAGGAGGAGGAGGATTATGTAAGCCGCCTTGGGCTCCTTGCAGGAAAAAAGGCGGGGTATAAATATAATAAATAAATAAATAAATAAATAAGGCCCCTGCTCAACCTTCCTCTGGCTCTTTATCTTTAAACTGGGCTTGGACCAAACAAGCCTTCAAACAGGATACTTTCAAATAGAGGACTGTCTTGTGTAAATAATAATAATAATAATAATAATAATAATAATAATAATAATCAGTGCTTTTTTTCTGGAGAAAAGGGTACCAGAACTCTTGGATTACATTTCCTCGGGAGTAGATGGCGATTAAATTGTAATGCAGTTAATAGAAGAAAAGGTGCTGGAACTCAGTTCCGGTGAGTTCCATCAGAAAAAAAGCTCTGATAATAATGATGATGATGATGATGATGATGATGATGATGCAACCAATGTAAAAACATTTTTAAAAATGAAGCCAGATATATGGCCCACCCTTTCCTTTCCTGAAGCTTGAACATAGCACTGGAAAGATGTTTTCACCCCAAAAAGAAATGAAAAAAGAATGATTTCAGCAGCAATTCGTAGGATCTCAGTCAATTACTCACATCCCTCCCCTGGCTGTGGTTTTGGCGGCTCCGTGCTTTTATAACATACAGATGTACAGCTCCTTGCCTCAGCTAAACCTTTTTGTTTCCTTGCTGACCTCTGTATGGAAGGCTGCCTTTTTAAATGCCCCGGAGATGGTTTCACTTCAAACCTCTGGATCTGAAGCACCCCAGGAATTTGAAGGAGCTTTGATCTTTGCGCTTGCAAACTGTGGCTGTGTCTGCCTTTCATCACATGATCTGCCACATCTGTAGCCTGCTTGCCAGTGTGCTCAGCAGAGTAAATAGATATTTACTCGGCACTGGCTAGGCCTCATCTTGAGTACTGCGTCCAGTTCTGGGCACCACAGTTTAAGAAGGATGTAGACAAACTGGAGAGGGTTCAGAGGAGGGCAACAAGGATGATAAAGGGACTGGAAACAAGGCCCTATGAGGAGGGACTGAAAGAACTGGGCACGTTTAGCCTTCAGAAGAGGAGACTGAGGGGAGATATGATCGCACTCTTCCAGTACTTGAAGGGATGTCACACAGAGGAGGGCCAGGATCTCTTCTCGATCATCCCAGTTTGCAGGACACGGAATAATGGGCTCAAGTTACAGGAACCCAGATTCCACCTAAACATCAGAAAAAATTCCTGACTGTCAGAGCAATAAGACAATGGAACCAACTACCTAGTGAGGTGGTGGGCTCTCCCACTCTGGAGGCATTCAAGGTGCAGCTGGAAAGCCATCTGTCAGGGATGCTTTGACCTGGATTCCTGCATTGAGCAGGGGGGTTGGACTCGATGGCCGGGTAGGCCCCTTCCAACTCTACTTTTCTATGATTCTATATGACATAGATCAAGTGCGGTAGAGCCTCCAGCAATATGTAAGGGTGTGTACGGGCAGGGCCAGCGCTACCGCTAGGCAGACCCAGGCGGCTGCCTAGGGCGCGTGGTAGAAGAGGGCGCAGAAATGCTGTGCTCCTTCCTCGCCACTGCCGGCGGCTCCTGCCCCGCCTGCCGCCTCTGCCGCGCCTCCCCACCCGCCCACCGCCGCCGCGCCTCCCCCTGCTGCCGCCGCTTAAACAGCCCTGTTGCCCTGGTTTCCCCAGCAAAAAAAAAAGCGCGGGGGTCCCGTCGCGTCACTTCCTCCTCCTCCTCCTTGGAGGCGGTGGTGGCAGCAGCAGCAGCAGCAGCCAGCAGCCAGCAGCGGGGGGGGGGGGGGAAGGTAGGTAGGTAGGTAGGTAGGTGGTAGTGGCAGCGGCGGCGGCGCGGGGGTGGTGGTTGCAGAGCAGGGCTGCTTTGCTCTGGAGCCCCCCCCACGGCACGAGAGGGGGGGGCGCTAAATATAATTTGGCCTAGGGCACCGTCCAAACAGCCCTGCACCAGTCCTGTGTACGGGATCAGGCCCTCCAATGTTATGAGCACTAAAGTCTTAGATGCAGATCAGGGGTGCAGAACCTCTGGCCTGGGAGTCAGATCTGGCCCATTTTGGGTCCCAATCCATCCCTTCGTGGTTCACCAGATGGCCATGCCTCCTTCCCCAGCCCCAACCCCTTTCCCCAGACCACCAATCGTTCAGTGGTTTCCCAGGTTGAAATGCCTCTCCTAGGGCTCAGTTACTAGTAGGAAACAACAATAAGCTAAAATATGCCAGTGTCTCTGGCCCCACCTCTTCTGGCCATGCCCACCACTGGGATGGGGTCCCAGAGAGCTTTTCCAAAATGAAATTCAGCTCTCGGACTCGGAGATGTTCAACACCCTTGAAGCAGAGTCTACCCCAAATTTCTCAAAATAATTTCCAGAGATTTCTTTTTCTTTTGTGACCTCAATGTGATCTGTTGGAGACTTTCAGGCCCCGCCAGGGGAATATATTCAGCCACATGATCTGCCTGCAATTTCAATGCCTGCAAAAAGGGTGGAGAATTTCAGGCACAACTGTGGATCCAACCGAATAAGATGCTGTTAATACTGAAGGAAGCACTGGGCTTGGTTGCTACTCTTTCCAGTCCTATTCCAGCTTCCATCAACCATGACAATGACGGTCTAGGGCAGTGTTCTCCAACCTTGGGTCCCCAGATGTTTTTGGCCTACAACTCCCAGCATGCCCCACCCAGCTATGCTGTTTTTGGCCTACAACTCCCAGCATGCCCCACCCAGCTATGCTGGCTGGGGCATGCTGGGAGTTGTAGGCCAAAAATATCTGGTGACCCAAAGTTGGAGAACACTGGTCTAGGGATCCGTGAGAGTTTTATTCAGTTCCTTTTTCAATAAGAACTTATAAAAATTCACAGATTTCTTCTTAAATGGGTTGGAAGGAATTTGAATGTGCTTTTTTAAATAAAAAAAGCAAATGTGGAAGAAAGCAAAACAAGGAATGTATGAGAAATCTGTTTCAGATTATTTTTGGCAGGAATATACCCAGTTTGCACCTCCCAGAAGTAAACGCAATCTGTGCTTGAAGTACGAATATTTCTGAGCTTATGATTCAGATTCGCGGGACAAAAATACGTTTTGAAAAATGCATACGTTGAAAAATTTCATATGAAAAAATGCACGCTTTCGAAAAATGCGCACACGCGTTAATTAGTGGGAGGAAAATGCGTACATTTCAAAATGGCACACAACGGATGCATAGATTCGGAACTGCGTTCACGCACACGCACACACGTTCATACAAAATGGAAAGAAAGAAAAAAAAGAAAGCTCGCAATCTGATCTGGGCACACACGAGTTGGAATGAGCTTCGAGGCAGAATTTGGAGAACCTCAACGAGTTAGCGTTTTGTTGATTCTCATATCCCGAAGTGCAACGGAGAGATTCCATCCAGCTTGAATCCCTGTCTCTACTCAACCAGGCAGGGCCGGCACCAGCCTCCAGTGGGCCCCCCGGCAGAGTGCGACCAATGGGCTCCCCGTTTACACACCTCCCAAGCTGCCGCTGACCCACCACTATCCTCACCAGCCAGCCAGCCTTCCCTGCCTGCCTGCCAGCCCGCTCGCCCTCCCTCCCTCCCTCCCTTCTTCCTCATGTAGCCAAAACAGTACCATCCACACATAAGACAGAGATACCGGCAGAAGTATAAAACAATCTTTAGAAAGAACCTTACGTGGGGAACCCCCAAGCAGCCCTAGAAGGACTCGGGCCTCGGCATGCTCAGTGGCCATGGGATGCTGTGTGTGTGTGTGTGTGTGTGTGTGTCGGGGGATTGGGTGGCGCAGGGGGCAACGGAAAACCAGGAGGGAAGGTGACTGGAATGGAGGATCTTGAACAAGAGCACTCCGCACTGAAATACGTTGTTGCAGGCTCCCCTTGCAATCTACGTTTCACCCACTGAAGTGAGCAAAAGTTTGTTATGCCAGAATTATACGACCAAACTGCAACGCCATATAGCCGCATGCACTTCAATCCACAGGCTTTCTCTAGTGGTACTTGTACATTGACATCTCTGTGTGTGTCATTGACACGCAGTCTTTTCAGGACACATCTATCACGCCTTGGAGTGTCCCATTAAACACATGCTGACAGTTATAACACAGACAAAGATGGAATTAGAGACCAGTTTTGTTTGTTTTTTAGGTGAGTGCCTTGTTGGGCCCAGTGTGTGGGCTTGTTTACATTTACCTTTCTTGCACTGTTAATGGGCTGACAATTTAAATCCCCGCTAATTGGCTCTTCCACTGCAGATCTCTCAACAGTTGGAATAATTGCAGCAGAGGGAGAGCAGAGGTCAAAAGCCGGCATATACGACAACTTCTTCACACATTTGTGGAGTGTTTCTGACACATGATGTCTCCGCAGTTTTACACTGCTCATGCTCTTCGTTCTTAATGGGAGATAGGCTAATTAGGAACATCACAAACGGCCTTATACGGAGTCACTGGTCCATCTAGCTCAATTTTGACCATACTGACTCCAGGGTTTCAGGCAGTGCTCCTTGCCAGGCCTACCTGGACATACAGGGAACTGAACCTGGAACCTTTTGTATGCAAAGAAGTTGCCCTTGTAGCGGACGGGACCCCCTCCTCCAAACCGCACACCCTCAATGTGTACTTCGCTCTCACCAAGGGCCACCTTGTACTGGTCACTTCAGACTTTAAGCAGTCTTCTTCAGCTGCGTTAGCCGATGGTATGTGTCTTAGGCCTTATATGTAGCTGTTCACCCACGTTTGTTTGTCTTTATTAAGAGCAGTTTATTTGATTACTTGAAGTAGGGTGCCCCTCCGTTAATTCCCTTCTTACTTTCCTGTCCACCAGTCAGACTCTGGACACTTAGAACTTTGAATAAAAAGATTGGTTTATTGTTCTAACAAAGTCTCAAAACTGATATTCAACTCAGGCACAGATAACTTGGACTTTCAACAGTTAATTCAAACTTGTTCTCTGCTTAGATTCAGGTTAAAGGCAGGCAGGCAGATGTTACACAGTGCTCTTTGTATCAACTTGGCTTGGTTACTTGAAGTTACAGTATCAGACCAGGGAACTTAACTGTCCACTCTCACTAGTCCAGAGCTTCACCTTCTTCCTCAGACAGACACTCCCTAAGCGGAAACTCCTGTGAACTGTTCTCTACTAACACCTTCACGTTTGCTTTCTCACGAGTCACAACTTAGTTACTAGATTTCCTGTCTGAACTCTTTTCTTCAGTACCACCTTTCCCTACCCACGCTATTAACCTCTCACTGCCTCTCTCACTCCAACACTGAGAGCCAGTGTGGCATAGTGGTGAGTGTGCTGGACTGGGACTCGGGAGACCCGGGTTCTAGTCCCCTGCTCAGGCCATGAAACTCACTTGGGTGACTTTGGGCCAGTCACTGACTCTCAGCCTAACCTACCTCACAGGGTTGTTGTGATGGATAAAATGGAGAGGAGGAGGAGGATTATGTAAGCCACCTTGGGTTCCTTGCGGGGGGGAAAGGCGGGGTATAAATATAATAAATAAATAAAATAAACCCCACTCTCTCCCCAACTGAACACCGACTCCCCTTAACTGCCAGCTCCCTGGGGTTCTATGCTCTCTGCTTCAGCCAATCAGAGCCTCTGGAATGTTCAGGTTGGCCCCTCCCCGGGCTTCTGCCTGTCACTCCGCCACAGCCTTCCCATTGAACTACGTCCCTTCCGCAACAAGGAAGCTGCCTTCTACCAAGTCACGCCATCGTTTCATCTAGTTCAGTATTCTCTACACCAGCCCCCCCCCCAACCCTTTTGGGCTGGTGGGCGCGGCACATTTAGCATTGTGAGAAAGTGTCACAAAAAGCTACCACCAAATAGCTGTGCTATGAGTGTGTGTCTGTCCGTCCATTCACAAAATGGCTACCATGCTGAGCATAGCCAGTCACAAAACACTCATCTCCTATCCTCTGCTCTGAGCCCATGTGGGGTTCATTCAGACTAGAGGCATTTTGTGGAAAGGAAATGCAGACGGTGGGTGGTTTCATTTGCAACCACTCAAAGTAAACAATGACAACCACCACCCAACTTAAAAAAAAAAATACATTGGGAGGGACCTTGATGGGCACAAAGGGCGGTGTCTGTGGGTGCACTGGTGCCCTGACTCTACACTGACTTACAGCAGCTCTCCAGGGTTTTAGTTAGGGGTCTTTCCAAGCCCATCGATCGATCGATCCATCCATCGATCCATCGATCCATCCAAAGCATTTCTATCCCACACTTCTGTCAAAAGACTCAGGATTGCAATGCATCTATTGTCCTTCTGGGCTGGCCTGTTCCTCTTTCTTCTCTTTTGCAGTTTCTCTCCTTTTGAGTGTAAATCTAATACGTTTCTTCTTTCATCCCCTCTGGGCAAGATGTTTTCTCAAACACTCTTCTGGTAGCATTTGGGGAAAGGAGGGGCCACCACTGGGAGCTAGATGGTGGCAGCTCATCACCAAGCTGTTTCTGCTTCTTCTTCCATCCCCTCAGGGCAAGATGTTCCTCAGAAGCCCTTCTGTCAAAGCTATCTGGAAAGCATGCCAGCCTAGTCACATCTGATCTGCAGAATTCATCTGGAGCATAAATCCATTTTTTCTTTGCTCTTCTTTTGCAGAGAGTATTTATTTATTTGTGACTTCCGCAGAGTTACATTTCACTTTTTGACTAGAAGACACAGTGTTCTCCATCCTTGGGTCCCTAGATGTTTTTGACCTACAACTCCCAGCACAGCTGGCTGGGGCATACTGGGAGTTGTAGGCCAGAAACATCTGGAGACCCAAGGTTGGAGAACACTGGACTAGAGTCTTCAGAGTGGCTCAAAAAATATTTATAAAATATAACAGATACAGCCAGAAGAACCTATATGCTCAAAAAACCCAAAACTGAACAACACAACCAGCTCCAATGGAACCCGAGCCAGGATCTTGAAGTTCCTTCCCACAGGGCAATTGATAGCAGCTGGCCCTGGGGTGGTGGTGACAAGTCCAAATGGAGCAGGCCCCCATGTTCCCTTGGCCTGCTGCAATCTCCCTCACTCCTTCTTCCTTCCCACAGGGCAGCTGATGTCTAGTCCAACTGGAGCAGGCTCTGATCTTTCATTCCATTCCATTCATTACATTTCTATACTGGTGCCCAATAGCCAAAACTCTCTGGGCGGTTTGCAAAGATTAAAACCTTTAAAATACATTATAAAAACCATGTACATACAAACATAAACATACAACAAAGGGAGACACACACATGTAGCTAAAAACAATTTTAAACAATCAACAAGAAGATCTTAACCTGGTGCCGAAAAGATAACAATGTTGGCGCCAGGCAGGCCTCATTGGGAGATCATTTCAGAATTGGGGGGCCACCAGTGAGAAGGCCCTCTCCCTCGTTGCCACCTTCCGAGCCTCCCTTGGAGGAGGCATCCGGAGGAGGGCCTTAGATGATGATTGTAGTGTATGGGGGTGCTCTTGCGGGGAGAGTCGCTCTGTCACGTGTCGCCGTCTCGAGCTGTGTAAGGCCTTGTAGGTCAAAACCAAGCCCTTGAATTCGGCTCGGAAATATACAGGCAGCCAGTGCAAGCGGGCCAGAATCGGTGTTATACGTTCAGATCTTCTGTGATCGATCTGGCTGCTGAGTTTTGCACAAGCTGCAGCATCTGAACTGTTCCCAAAAGAATCTGCCAGGTGTTTATCAGAATGTTTTGTAAAAAAAAAAAAAGAGCCCGCTCACCAACACACACACACACACACACACACACACACGGCCAAGGTACCACCACATTCAACCCCCTGCTCATTTTCCTATGCTTTCCCCCTGACAACACAGTGCGCCTCAGTAGGCCAGATTGCATTACACAGGGAAAGTATTGCGTGATGGAGTGATTTTATTTCAGGTCTAAGCATTCTCTAATGGCAGGCACATTTTCACAGTGGGGAAACACACACACACACACACACACACACAGTTGCTGGCAGGGGGATGAGGGCCTGAGAGGAGGGTGGGGTTGGAAAGCAACAACAAAAACCCATTAAGACTATCGCATAAAATCCATTTCTCTTGCAAAGCTGAGGTTAGTCTTTAAAGGGCCTGGACATCAAGGAGGCCAAAGAGGAAGTCAATACGGAGATGGCAGAATTTAAATTGACAATTGGCAAGCAAGGTCACAGACTATCCCTGTGGTGAGCTGGATAAATTCTATTTCGGCATCTGAAATCGTTTGCTGGCCTCAGACTTTACAATCTATTTACAGGCAGGAGAGCATTACCTCCCCCAAATTAAGGGCCCGAATAGGATTTGTTTTTTGTTTTGCCCTTGCAATGGAGCCTACAATTTTGGCCAATTTATCACATTTAGGATCTAGTTCTAGGCAGGAAAATATTGGACCGTCGATCCACTTCAGAGAAGCAAAGGGAACAGTAAGTGTGGGTCTGGTTTCCCTGAGCATCGACAGGGAGGTTCACACGATGTGTGCCAGCTCCAGGTTTTGGGGGGCCCTTGGGCAAGACACCCTCATTGGGCCCCGATCCCTCAGTGAGTCCACCTTCTCACTGCTGTGGTCACCAGCTCCTCCTCCTCCTCCTCCTCCTCCTCCTCCTCATCGCTGCCACTTGCTTCCTTGACAGGCAGAGAGCTGGGGGAAGCGAGCGAGGAGGCCATGGCTTCCCACCACCACTGCCTGACCTTGACTGGACCAGGTCCCTTCCTGCATGGAGATGTTCCATGCACATCCATCAGTACATGCACAGAGCTGTCTCACTCGCCCAGCAATGCCCGGACAGAGGGGAAGTGTTTCCATGGTGGGTGTAAAAGTTGGGAGGCGTGGGCACCATGCAGGTCAGCAGCCGGGGCGGGGCCTGGTCCAAATGGCCTGTGCGGCCACTCCTACGTTCTTTCTTGTGCAGGGCCGGCGTCAAGAGTCGGCGTGCTTGGGCACCGGACGAGGGTCTGCACCCCAGCAGGGGCCCACTGACAAAAGCCCCCTGGAGTTGCTCCTCCCCTTCACCATTGCAACCTGCTTAGGCCCAGATTCTTCTCCTTCTCTATATCCTGCCTTTCCCCCAGTACTGGGACTCAAGGAGGCTTCACGACATTAAAACTTGTACAATTAAAACATATAAACAGAAATATTTATTTATTTATTATATTTATACCCCGCCTTTCTTCCTGTAAGGAAACCAAGGCGGCTTACATAATCCTCCTCCTCCTCCTCTCTCTTTTATCCTCACAACAACCCTGTGAGGTAGGTTAGGCTGAGAATCAGTGACTGGCCCAAAGTCACCCAGTGAGTTTCATGGCCGAGCGGGGACTAGAACCCGGATCTCCCGGGTCCCAGTCCAACACTCTCACCACTACGCCACAATACAAAAGTTAAAAATATAATAAAATTAGCTATAATATTAAAATTTTATAAATATCAAAGTTAAAACAGCAATAGGCAATATAAACAGTGCAATCCATCGCATTCTCACAGGTCCAGACTATTCCCAAAGGCCTGCTGGAACAAATTATTTTTGCCTGCCTCCAGAAACATACCAAGGAGGGCGCCATTCTAGCCTCCCTGGGAAGGGAATCCCAGAGCGTTGGGGCAGCCACCGAGAAGGCCCTCTGCCGAGTTCCTGCCAGGCATGCCTGAGATGGTGGTGGAACCAAGAGAAGGACCTCCCATGAAGATCTCAGAGTACGCACAGGCTCATAAGGGAGAACACGGTCTTTCAGATAACCTGGACCTGAGCTGTATAGGGCTTTATAGGTCATAACCAGCACTTTGAATTGTGCCTGGAAACAGACTGGGAGCCAGTGAAGCTGTTGTAAAAGAGGAGTTGTATGCTCTGGTGATAGTGGTGGTGAGGAGGTAAGAGGAGGAGGAGGCAGGAGATGTCACTGCCTCCCTGCTCACTGGCTCTCTACCTGCCAAGCAAGCAAGTGGTGGTAAAGTATGACAGGCCTGTGGCTCACGCTGGCTCAGCTTGTCTGAGCGTGGAAAGCTAAGCAGGGTCAGGCCTCGTCATGACTTGGATGGGAGACCCCCTCCTCTAGTTTCCTGCATTGAGCAGGGGGTTGGACTCGATGGCCTTGTAGACCCCTTCCAACTCTATGATCTATGAATCTATGATGAGAAAGAGGAGGAGCCACTGGAGACAATGACAAGGAGAAGGGAGACTCACTGAGGGAGGTGGCCCATTGAGGGTGTCTTGCCCAAGGGCCCTCCAAAACCTGGAGCCAGAACTGTGTGAACCTCTCTTCTGTTATGTTCAAAGGGACGGTAGGCAGGATGTCCATGCAGGAGTCAAGACGGTTTCCGCAGCTCTTTGTGGAGGTGACACAACACATGGCCCCTCTCGGGAGGATGTCCCGGTGTCCCTCGAACACAGAAGAGCGGTCTCTGTCCAGGGACCTTGAGGCAGACCAGCGGGATGCCTGTCAACTGTCCCCCCCCTCAAGGCACATGGCATGTAAAGTGTGTGGAGATTTTGTTACCTCAGCATAAATAAGATGTAGCCAGCCCCCTCTTGGACGCGGAGGCAGGCAGTGAACGGCCAGGGTCCCAGGGAGCGCAGGCACCTACAAATTCAGCCTCGGCCAGCTGCCAGACACAGGTGTGCCTGCCTGAGGAATCCAGGCTTCTCATGGGTAGAGGGCTCTGCTCATGAGTAGACCATTCCTCAGGTGGCTCTGATGGCTTGCAGTTGTGCTTTGGGTGGGGCTCTGAGGGCTCAGGCTTAAAAGCCTTCAGTTGCGGGCACAAGAGTGTTGGAATACTGTTTGTGCACCAGCCCTCTCCCTTGTATTTCCTGGATAACTGAGTTCTTCTTGTGAATGCCCTGTATTTCAGTGTTCTCCAACCTTGGGTCCCCAGACGTTTTTGGCCTACAACTCCCAGTGTGCCCCAGCCAGCGTAGCTGGCTGGGGCATGCTGGGAGTTGTAGGCCAAAAACATCTGGGGACCCAAGGTTGGAGAACACTGCTGTATTTGGACTGCCGACTGACCTTGACCTTAGTACTGACCCTGGCTTATTTCCTGGAGTTCTGTCCCTGCACTGCTGTGACCAGGGCAGGAGGAGGAAATGTGAACATTTCCCTGTGGACAAGATTGAGAACCACGGGGATCTGGGAAAGCAAGTCAGTTGTGTTCCCCCTCCCCCCTCCATTTTTGCTACAGCTGGAGCAATGCTGCAAGACCTATGGGGTAAGTGGTAATAAGGGCTGGATCCAGATTTATGCAGATCCACCACTGTGCTGGTGGAAGTGGACTTCCTTGCCCCCTTCTTGCCAAGGCAGCTCCTCCAGCCCCCTGAAAATAATACACATGTGGGTTCAGACAACACAATAGCCCACACTCAAGGGTCGAGTATGGTCGAGTGTGGATTGTCATTGAACCATGGGTTGTTGTTGAAACATGGGCTATCATGTTGCCTGAACCCAGCTGAGATAACAAACCACGGTGAAAAACCCACAGTTCACAACCCAACAATAAACGGTGGGTTCTCTTCATGGGTTGTTTGTGGTTAACAAGCCATGGCTTGTTACTGCAGCTGAGTTCAGAAGACAACATGATAACCCATGTTTCAGTGACAACCCACATTTCGATTTCAACCACAACCCGCACTCAACCCTTGAGTGTGGGTTATCATGTTGTCTGAGTCCAGTCAGTGAGTCAGGCGCCTCTGCCAAATGGGGTGAGCTGTGGTATGGAGGAAGGGGGGATTCCCCCCAAATTGGAGGGACCTTCTGTGAGGGATCTAGTCCTCTTGTGGAAGGCAGATCCTAGATCCAGCCCATAAATGGGTATGTTGTGTATCAGTTGAGCCAAACACCAAGAGATGTAAAATGTTTCAGCATTTTGCAGGGTTTCAGTCCCTATAAAATGCATCTCTAGGTTAGGCAATAACATAGAAGTGACTAGTCTGTGTTTAAATATATCCTCACCTACCTTGAGAAGAAAACTGCATCTTGATGAAACACGTTTGCTAAAATTTGCTTGCAAAATAATAATAATAATAATAATAATAATAATAATAATAATAATAATAATAATAATAATACCAATAAAATCTAAGTTATAGTCTCCTAATCTGATTTTTGAGCATTTCCCAAATATTTCATTTGTGGAGCACTCCTCGAAATGAATATCTTTTCAATTTGTTATGCTTTAACAAACAAACAAACAAACAAACATGTAGAACTGTTTAATTTTGTATGCTGTGGCAGGGCTGAGTGCTTTAGGGTGGCCATGTGTCCTCATTTACAGAGGACAGTCCTCTGCTTTGAAGGTGTCCTCTCTTTGCAGGGCTGTCCAGTCCAAGTCTGGTTTAAAGATCAAGGACCATCAGAAGGAAGAGCGAAAGGGCCTGGAAGCCCACCAACAGCACCTGGACGGCAGACTGAGCAGGCAGGCACCCAGCTCACCTGGTCGCCGTCTCCCACACTATGATGAGATGTACTGTATTTTTCTTTTTTTTCTTTTTTCTTTTTAAAAATATTTTATTTAACTTTATTTCAAACATTATATAAAGCAAATAAAAAAAACAACACACCACATACAGTCACACCACATAATTCGTTCCGGAAACGTGCTTGTAATCCAAAACACTCTTATATCAAAACGAAATCCCCCCCCAAAAAATTTGTACAGAGATTTTTAATTTAAGCCATACTTCAGTACTTGTATTGCAAGACGTCGCTTGTATATCAAGTAAAAAAAAATTAAATAAATATTTAAAAATTTGCTTGTCTTGCAAAATGCTCTCAAACCAAGTTACTTGCAATCCAAGGTATTACTGTACATATAATTCCGAAGGTGCACCCATCACCACGGGACCAAGAAGTAATTTCTATCATCATAATCCATTATTATTCAATATTCCAAAAATACATAATCATATCTTGACATGGCTTACTCCCTGTTCCTTACTAAAACATAATCTAGGAATGGTCCCCATATATCCTTGAAATTATTTTTCTTTAATTGTCCCTTTTTTACATTTGATACTACATGCTAATGTATCATTAATTTTTAACATGTACTTTATTTTTCTATTTAAATTATATTTATTTCCAAATCTGCATCTATACATATAAATGAACATCTGCAAAATTTTATGCAAATCACTGTTCTCTTCCGTCCTCTTCTTGGGGCAGTGCATGCCTTCTTTTTGGCACCCCAGCTGAGCCATAGGCAAGTGTCAGAGAGAAGAACTGGAACCCGGAGCCAGAGTGATGGGCAGTAAAGCAGGCCAGATGATGTTGAAACCCAGGAGTGATGGCAGAGCTGACGGGGAACTGCCAGCGACACCGTAGACTCGCAGAGCCAGGAAGCCTTTTCCTGCAGAGAAGGGCCCAGCTCAAACAGGACTGGCTTCATTTGCTTATTTGATTCATACCCCACCTTAGCGAAGGTGGCCTCTGATCGCCCTTCCAGTACAGGAAGGTTCCGTGGCCAGTTTGGGTGGGCAGGGCCGTTTCTGGGCTTGGTTACTGTAACACACTTTACATGGAGCTGCCCTTAAAAATGGTCTGGAAACTACAACTGGTGCGGAATGCAGCAGCAGCCAGAATGCTTGTAGGAAGTAGGAACTGTAGATGTCTAGATCACGTTACGCTTATTCTGTGCCAGCTACATTGGCTGCCTATTAGTTTCTAGGCCCTGTTTAAGGTACTAGCATTAGCCTTTAAGGTCCTAACAGTATGCGGCCAGGTTATCTGGTGGTCTGCCTGTTCCCATACGAGCCTGCCCAAGCATTAAGAGCAGCATCCGAGGCTGTAGCTCTCTGGTCCACCAGTAAGAGGTGTGAGATCGATGAATACCAGGGACATGGCCCTTCTTGTGGTGGCCCCACATCTTTGGAACACCTTCCCCTAGAAAGTGCATATGGCCCCTTTTTGCTGGCCTTCAGGTGGATTTTAAAGACTTATTTATTCCAATCAGCAACTGGTTAATTTTAGTGTTCTCTGCTTTTAACAAAGGCTTTATCTGCAGCTGCTATTTTATTTGTTTTATTTCTTATTTCAATGATTTGTGCACTGAGTACTGTTTTTATGCTGTCAGTAAGTATTTTCTATTTTTTTGATAAAGTTAAATCCGCAAGTAAATAAGTGTAAAAAACTGGATTGTCCAAGCATATTCAATTACTAGAAGCTTTATTTGGTGGGAAGAGGACACCTAGTGGCAGCCGTCAGATCAACTGTAATATTTTGAATCTTAACTACAAAAAGGCAATATTGACTCCTAATATATATAATTATTCAGGCTCCTTTCAGGGTGCAACCCGAACCCCGCTCATGCTCTGATGCCCCTGGGTGGCACTACAAAGGCTTCCAAAATAACCCTTCCCGATCAGAGTCAATGCAACAGCCAGGACCGGTGCAGGGCAGTTTGGCACCCCAGGCGAAAAAGTATTTAGCGCCCCCCCTCTCCAAAGCAGGAAAAAAAAAACCCTGCGCCGCCACCACCAACCTACCTTCCCCCCCGCCCTGGCTGCGGCGGCGGCTGCTGCTGCTGCTGCTGCTGCTGCCTCCTCCTCCTCCTCCTCCTCCTGAAGTGACGCGACGCGACGGGACCCCCGCGCTGTTTTTTGCCGCGGAGTGACGCGATGCGGAGAAGGTAGGTGACGGGGGGGTTGGGGGGGGTGGCGATGGGGGTGGGAGGCGTGGCGGCGAGCGAGCGGGCAGGCGGGGGGAGGCGGGGGGAGGCGCGGCGGCGGCAGGCAGGAGGGTGGGGAGGCGGAGGCCTGGCGGGGGCGGCGCAGCGGCGGCAGAGGCCTGGCGGGGGCGGCGCAGCGGCAGCGAAGAGGAGCGCAGCGTTTCCGCGCCCTCTTCAGCCGCGCGCCCTAGGCAACCGCCTAGTTGCCCTAGCGGTAGCGCCGGCCCTGGCAACAGCCCATCAGCAAAACTGAGTAGTGTGGAGTTTAAAGTGTTTTTTGGTGTGTGTGTTTTAAGAGAACAACAACAACAGCAGCAACAACAGCGGGGCAGAGCTTTAGCCGCCGTAGTAGCACTGATGTTTGTGTTGAATAAAGGCAGGCACATGTGACACCTGCTGGAATAATTCCATTTTGCAGTCCTGTAGGACCAACGCCTCGCCACCATTTGCCGGTGATGAAAACGGCCATTTTTCGAGGGGGATTGGGGTGGGGTGCAGAAGCAGATTCCTGACCCCGCCCCCCCCATCGGGTTTCTCATTGGCGGCAGTTTCTCTCTTTTTCCGTTTAAGTTTTGCTGCTGCCTTGAGGAAGGCGAAGATCCTCTTGGCGACTGCGGCCTCCCTCCTTCATGCCCCTGAAATTATGCTACATCATGAGACGATGCCGCCCCCTCCCCACAAGAAGGCCCCCCAAAACCATGCTGTGTCATGACACAGTATTGTTCCAGGGGCATTTGGGAAAGAGAGGAATGGTGGTCACTGGCCAGTGACTACTGAGCTCATTGCTGCCACATGTGGAATCCAAAATAAAGTTCTTTAAGAGAGTGAGAGGGGAACTAGTGGCCAGGGACCACCACCATTCTGCTCTTCCCCAAATGCTCATGGAACAGTAGTACAGTCATGCCTTGGATTGAGAGCATAATTCGTTCCGGAAACATGCTTGTAATCCAAAACACTCTTATATCAAAACGAAATCCCCCCCAAAAAATGTGTACAGAGATTTTTAATTTAAGCCATACTACAGTACTTGTATTGCAAGACGACTCTTGTATATCAAGTAAAAAAAAATTAAATAAATATTAAAAATTTTGCTTGTCTTGCAAAACGCTCTCAAACCAAGTTACTTGTAATCCAAGGTATTACTGTACTGTATCATGACAAAGCAGGATAACCTCCTGAAATCTCTGCCCCCTTCACAAAAAAAACCACTCTTCCCCAAATCAGCCCCCCCTTTTTTTATCTCCAGCCCCATCCAGTCATTTTGAGTTAAAAGTCTGACTTTTCATCTCTGCCATAGTTCCATTTCCTGGTCTTGAGTAGTGGATTTTCTTTCATGGGAAACCTGTCTCATCGCTGTGAATTTTGGCAAGTTCCAGTCGTGTACCAGTTAATTCAATTTTCTAAATAATGTCCTTTGAACGTTTTGAGGCTGCAGGCCAGGCACCCATTTGTGTTTCGCTTATGAGACTGGAGCAAATGGGTGAAACCGTCACGAGTGCACAGATGTTTTGAAATGGAAAGATTAGCCTTCCCTAACATGGTGCCCTCCCAATGCATTGGGCCACAACTCCCATCATTGGGAGCCAGCATGGCCAGCATGCCATTTGCAAATGATGGGAGTTGTAGTCCGACACCTCTGGAGGGCATGAGGTCGGAGAAGGCTGGTCTAGATATGATGAACATTTTTCACTCTCCTTCATCGTAGGGATGTTGGAGAAATCCTCATCGGATTCAAATCAATTTGGATTTCTATGAATCCTAACCATGGATTCTGCAGCTTTTGGGGGGGGGGATTAGCACATTCTCAGAAGTGCAAATTTGCTTATGTGCTCATGAACCCAAGTACATTCAAGGTGCAGCTGGACAGCCATCTGTCAGGGATGTTTGACTTGGATTCCTGCATTGAGCAGGGGGTTGGACTCGATGGCCTTATAGGCCCCTTCCAACTCTACTATTCTATGATTCTATACAGGAAATTGGAAAAAAAAATCTGATTCCATCAATGAGCAGGTGATGGAACAAAAGGCGCCTGACAATCTGTGAAACGCAGATGGGACAGATTTAACAAAATCTTTGTATCCATACGTTCATGTAAGGATGACTTGGAAAAAAGGTTTTTTGAAAGCATGGAAGATCCTAGAAAGCATGGAAGATCTGATATCCTAGAATCCTAGATCCTAGAAAGCATGGAAGATCCTAGAAATAGCTATCTGAATATTTGGATCAGGATTCAGAAGAGATAGGACCACAGCAGAAGAGCCAGGGTACTTCCCAATAGAGGACTGCTAGTGGCTAAAGGCCCTGTGCAGCTACTTCATCTTTTTTTCCTTAACAGATATTCTGTAATAAGAAAAAAGATTAGAGAAGCAGTGAGCAAACATGGAGGGGGTGCAAATGGAGCATCATCTGAATCCTGCATAAAATTCAGTGAATGAGGCAGGCACTTGCAAAGTAAAAACCTGGAAGCACTCCAAAACTCTGGATGGCAAAAAGAATCACATGCACGCATCGGCAAAAGTAAAAGCTTTGACCTAAAAGAATGTTTACTTCCTTTTCAACTAGAGCTCTTTAGACGGCTAAGTTGAGGATTTGAGAATAGACTTAGGGTGCAATCCTATGCACGTTTAGACAGAAAAAAGTACTACCACTCCCTGGGAGTGCTGGGAGTCGTAGGACATTTTTTTCTGTCTAAACATTTCAGAAGGAGCAGGTAAGGTGGAGTCTTTTTCTTGGAGTAATTTCATTCTCCAGTTATCAGAGAACAATACAATGTTTGCTTTTGTTGGGTGAGGCTTGGTTTTTCTGTTTGGGGTTTGTTTGTTTTTTTGGCAACACAGAAGGAAGCTAGAGAGAGACTTAATTGCTCTGATGAGAATTCCCAAGAGGCGGAGAAGATATAAAGGTGGCAGAGCCAGCTTCTGCAAGGTTTACTAAGTGAAGTTATCCACAGATGGACTTCCATGCCGTTCAAGTTCCAGCTTGTACAGCCTTGTTAACTATTCATCAGAATACTCCCAGAATCATGAGCACTGAGATCTTCTTCAGTATCTCTCCTCATGCATCTTTAAGGCTCCATGTATAGAGGTAACATGGATATGGGGAAAACCTTTCCACTGCGCTCTGTTCAGCCAGAAAATGGTTTTGTGTTTTTTTACTTCCCTTGTCTTGTGTGTAGTAGGCAGGGATGCCACCAAAACTCAAAATTAGTTGGTTCGTAGATCGAATCCAGTAGGTTCATATTTCCTGAATGTGTCACACAAGCCTGGATTTTAAGCTAGCAAACTATAATATTTTCTTAATTCAAAGCAAGATTGATTACAAGTTAATTTATATTTTCTGCATCTGCACATTCTGCATGATTAAGCATCCAAACACTGCCATTTTTGCTCATGTTTAGATGTTGGTAACTATAACCCTTGGCTTTCTGGAGGAAATTAAAATTTCCTATTTGCAATGCATATATGCACAGAGTGGTTTTACTGTAACCCTTTAATTACTCTTTGCCAAAGGAAGTGATAAGTTTAAAGGTTTGGATCACGGCATAACAGTACTACTGATGGGTGAGCCAATCCCATCAGAAATCATAATTAGCTCACCAAGTTATGAATCCAGAGAAGGGTACTTCATGATGCATGGTGTCATGGTGCATGGTTTGGAAAACAAAGGCACATTATGCACACCACACCTACAATATGCACTTAGGTCACACACATGCACAGAAATTCAGATACTTTGAAATGCTGAAATAATGGAGAACTTGAATTTATGGATTTATGAAATTCAGAATAAATCTGAATTTATTCGTACCTGGAGTGCCAAGTATAATTTCTGATGGCGTACGTTGGCCCATCAGTAGTGATTGGTAAGAAGCAGACACTTCCATGTATATTGGAAAGCCAATCTTGCAAAAGGCAGACTTCACAGGAGTCCCTATCAACTAGTTGGGGGTTGGAGGCACCTATGTTGTCTCAAGCACATTGTCTATGTGTACCAAAAGGGGTTGGAGCTGCTGTAAATAAGTATTCCATACATGTTCTAAGCTGGGTTCCCCAAGCCTTTTGGGTTTGTGAGCACATGTTGAATTTTGAGAGTGGATCATGGGTACTTCCACAAAATGGCTGTCCTGGGGGTGGGGCTTGCCCATTCATAAAATTGCTGCCATGGTGGGCATGGCCAGTCAGAAAACACTCATTTCCCAGAAGGCAAACTAAAAGAAAAGTAACTTGTCCAAGTTACTTATGAATAATTTAGAGGTGGGGGCCTCCAAAACACTCTTTTGAACCCAAATAAAGATGGCCACAGAGGGAAGCACTTGCTTTGCAGCATGCCAGCCTCTTAGTTGTTTTTTTTGTTTTGTTTTCTTTAAAATACTTACTTTTTAAAAAAGAAATAAAATAAAAATCAGGCAGGGAGCTTGGTGGGTGCCAAGAGGAGTGTCTGTAGGCAGTAGGCACCATGTTGGAGACCCCGTGTTGTCCAAAGTGGGCCGATTAGTGCCAAAATAGATGATGCAAGGAAAGGCTGGTGTGGAGGGTGTTAGCTATGGCATAGAACAGTGTTCTCCAACCTTGGGTCCCCAGATGCTGGGGCATGCTGGCTGGGGCATGCTGGGAGTTGTAGGCCAAAAACATCTGGGGACCCAAGGTTGGAGAGCCCTGGCATAGAAGAATTGGGAATGGTGATGCTTACTATACCTCCTATTGCAGGGGAGGCTGGTGACTCCTATTTCGGTGGGGCTCCATTTCCATTACAGGTTTTGCAGGTCTTATCTGGAGCTTCATAGGAGCTATCCATGGTGGTGAACCTATTTTGGAGCTGGATACATTTGGGAAAATGTGCATGAAGATACACACAAAGAAAAAACAGACAAAGCCTCATGATCTGATATGGTCATCATGAGTCAGAATGAGCTTTGAGGCGGAATTCTGGAATCTTGGAACTTTCTACACCTCAGAGAACTGGGGAGCACAAAAAATAAAATAAATTCATTCATACTAAAAATAACTGAAGTAAAGTTATGTTCATTTTGTTCACACCCATACCCACATTGTCCCTGATCTTTTGCCCATCCTTGGTCTACAATAGCCCTATTTGTTCTCTTTATATGTTCTTTTTATATAACCATAAAAGCTCTTGCTACATGTCATTATATCCTGGACAAAGTTTAATTTCTATTTGACATTTAGTATTCCATAGAGAATTTTTCAGCAATTAAAAATAAATAAATGATTCAGTTGTTGATGGGGTGGAAAGAAGAGCCTTTCCTAAGGATCATAAAACCCAGGCAGGCTGTATGGGACAATGCAGTCTTTCAGATTACTTGGACCCAAGTCAAGTCATGTAGGGCTTTGAAGGTCATAACCAGCACTCCATCAGTATCTCGTCTGACTCAGACACCAGTGAGACCTCTTCAGATGAAGAAGGTTGGGGGTCTGCAAAACATACCAATCACTTGGAAGACCTGGAGTCGCCAAAGGCAGCCTGAGGATCTCAGTCAGAGAGGGATGCCTCACCAGCCCCCGCAATAACTCCCTCAGCCCTATCCTGAGCTCTGCCTTGCTCCCTGACTGTCTTCTCTCTTCCCCAGAGTCTCCACAGCAAAGGTGGCACCTGAATCACCAGAGCAGCAGGATTGGCTGCCAGAAGGCTCTATCCACAGGGGTCTACTTGGGAGGAGAGATCTACTCAGGAGAAAAGGTCTACTTGGGAGGAGGGAAAAGACAGCTGTGAGCAATGAATCAACAGAGGAGAAGCAGCTGGCAGTCTCCTTTGGACCTTTGTTGGGTTAAAAGCTCCCTTTGAACCCATTACCTGCTCCCTACAGCTCTGGGCTCTCCAACCTTTCATAGATTTCATAGATCTTATAGAGTTGTTGGAAGGAGCCTACAAGGCTATCGAGTCCAACCCCCTGCTCAATGCAGGAAACTAGAGGAGGGGTCTCCCATCCAAGTAATAATCAGGCTTGACCCTGCTTAGCTTCCCATGCTCAGACAAGCTGAGCCAGCGTAAGCCACAGGCCTGTATGGTTTCCCAGATGTTGCTGGACTACAGCTCCCAGAATCCCTTGCCATTAGCCATGCTGGCTGGGTATGCTGGAAGCTGTAGGGCAGCAACATCTGGGGACCCAAGGTTGGAGATCCCTGCTATAACTGGTCCCAGTCAATAGTCTGACTGCAGAATTCTGAACCAGCTGAAGTTCCCTAGCAGTCTTCAGAAGGCACCCCATTTAGAGCACCTTAAAGTAGTCCAAGTGAGATGTAACCAAAGCTCATGTCACTGTGGTCAAATCCAACATATCCAGGAATGGGCACTGTTGGCACACTAGCCTTAGCTGTGCAAAAACAGCCCTGGCTACTGCCAAAATCTGGGCATCCAGGTTTAGGGCTGAATCCTGGAGTAGTAGTACTAGGCGATCACTCGTGACCAAGTAAGATTGTCTTCCAGGATAAAATTACAAAAAGAAAATTATAAAAGGAGGAAATTCTAAAAAATGGTGTAGACTCTAGCGATGGGTCCGTAAGTGACTGTGGAGGCCAATTCTAGATCCACACAGCTTCCCACAGTGAGGACACAGGTTACCAGATGGAAGATGGTCCTGTAAAGGATTCGTTTAACGTGCTTTTCGCTTAGCACGTTTTTCCCTTTCACCTTGCACTCAGGCTTCTTCAAAGTCCATGAAACCTTTGTGAAAGGCCAACCTCCATTTAGATCATTCATGGGCCAGAGCTTCCCAGTTTTCGATGTTTATATTGCATTTTTTTAGATTAGTCTTAAGAACATCTTTAAGCCTCTTATACTGACCACCGATATTCCACTTTCCATCCTTGAGTTGGGAATAAAGTAACTGCTTTGGGAGACGGCAGTCAGGCATTCGAACAACATGACCGGTCCGCTGAAGTTGGCGTTGAAGGATCATTTTTTCAACGCTAGTAATCTTTGCTTCTTCCAGGACACTGACATTTGTTTGCCTATCTTCCCAAGTAATTCGCAGGATTTTCTGGAGGCAACGTTGATGAAATCTTTCAAGGAGGTGGAAATGACGTTTATAGATAAGATAGTCCATGCTTCACAGGCATACAATAAAGTTGGTAATACAATGGCTTCATAAACCAGCGTTTTGGTCTCCTTACAAATATCCTGATTCTCAAACACTCTATGTTTCATTCAAGAAAACGCGGCACTTGCGGAGCTCAAACGATGCTGGATTTCACTGTCAATGTTAGCTGTAACAGAAAGATAGCTGCCAAGATAGGGAAAATGATCGAAATTTTCCAGTATTGCCCCGCCAAGCTGGATAGATGGCATCACCAAAGGGTTAACTTGCACTTGCTGATGAAGCACTTTGGTTTTTTTGATGTTAAGTGAGAGACCAAGTTTTTCGTATGCTTCTGCCCAACCTGGAAACCTGAGTCTTCAACAGGAGTGGAATTTAGATGGAAAGGAGAGGTAGGGTTGGGTGTCATCAGCATATTGCTGACACTGAATTCCTAAATACCAGACTACCTCTCCCTAGCAGTTTCATGTAGACAAGATGGGACTCTGAGGGACACCACAGGCCATCAGCTAAGGCATCACACAAGAGGTCCCCACCACCGCCTTCTGAAACCACCCTTCAAAAAGGACCAGAACCACCATAAGATGGTTTCTCCAAGTCCCCCACCCCAGGCAAACTGTCCAGAAGGGTACCATCATGACTGATGGTATTGAAAGCCACAGAGATGTCCAGCACAAACAACAGCAACACACTCCCCCTGTCGCATAACTAGCATAGACTGTGTACCAAAGGAGTATCCATCCCATAGCCATGCCTGAAACCAGATTGAAATGGATCCATCTCATCCAGGAATACCTGGAGCTGGCATGCCACCACATGCTTGAGCACCTTGCCCAAGAATGCTATATTGGAGACTGGCTGGAAATTATCCAATACAGAAATGATCCCACTCTGGAGGCATTCAAGGTGCAGCTGGACAGCCATCTGTCAGGGATGCTTTGACCTGGATTCCTGCATTGAGCAGGGGGTTGGACTCGATGGCCTTGTAGGCCCCTTCCAACTCTACTTTTCTATGATTCTGTGATTCTAATACATGGTTCGGGGAGGTTTAAAAATAACAACACACACACACACCAAAGAACAGATACACACAAACAGATACACACCACTGCCTCTTGAAGAGAGGTGTTCACTGCTGTCCTTACCCACTTGGTAAGGTCTTCACCACTTGTTAGGAGCACTTGTTGGCAACGCAGCGTCATTTCCAGGCCAGCTTTTTTAAAACAACACCAACAACTTCTGGTAGGGCTGGCTGTACCACAGAGCTCCAGGACAACTGTCCGTAGCACAGTTCCACACGCATGGTTATTTGAAGGACTGCTCAACTCATGCCATGTACGCTTCTTCTCTCTTTTCGCTATGGATGTCATGAGACTCTGAACAGGGATGCTTGAATAGGCAAACATCCCTCAGTGGCCACACTCACTGATCCCATCTGGCCCATGGAGGGCAATTTGGCCCCCGCCACAATATAGCTTTGCACCCCTGCTCAATCTGAAGGGCTGTCCAGTCCAAGTCCACTTTAAAGATCAAGAAGCCAGGGGAGCAGGGGCACTGAAGTTGCCCATCAACAGTCAGAACCTGGGCAAGAGACTGAGCAGGCACGCAGATCACCCAATCACAGCCTTCTCTGCTATGGTAATTTCTGTTTAAATTATTTCCAAATTTACAAGTATACATATAATTGAGCATATGCAAATTTTATGGACATCTGTGTCCTCTTTTGTCCTCCTCCTCCTCTTCTTCTTCTCTTTCCTCCTCTCCTACCGGAGGTTTGACATCATCATGGCTAGAATACTTTCCTCAGTAAGATCCGCCAGGTCCCCCCAGGTGCCAACATGGTTATATTTTTGGAGCCAGGTGAAGACCTTCCTCCGCTCCCAGGCATTTGGCACCATATGATGAGGTTTTAACCAGTCTTAGGCTTTTTATTCTTGACGGATTGTTTTTAACTTGTTCTTGTATATACATGGTTTGTATATGATATTCTATATTGCATTTTTAAGGTTTTAATCTTTGGTGAACCACCCAGAGAGCTTTGGCTATTGGGCAGCATAGAAATGTAGTAAGTAAGTAAATAAATAAATAAGAACTGCAAAATCCCATAGGTTAATATACCCCTGTCTAATTCTTGGTAACTCATTAGTGCCTGTCTCTCTACATGTAATATTCAAGTCAGATTTAGTTTTTCTCCCACTTGGTCTTCTTTTGTCAGAGCAATAAGACAATGGAACCAACTACCTAGGGAGGTGGTGAGCTCTCCCACTCTGGAGGTGCGGCTGGACAGCCATCTGTCAGGGATGCTTTGACCTGGATTCCTGCACTGAGCAGGGGGTTGGACTCAATGGCCTGGTAGGCCCCTTCCAACTCTACTTTTCTATGATTCTATGATTCTATAAAATACAGCCATGGAAACTACAATATTCAGTAGAAGACCAGTGGAGGGTGCTGGACTTTCTCCCACAATGGGGGGGGGGGGCAGGGGGAAGCAATGTGGAAGAGATTTTTTTTTAGCAGAATAGGAGACACCTGACACCTACCTGGCCCCCCCACGTTGAGTCGGTGGATCTGGGAGCCGCCATGTTAATGAGCAACGCCTTCGACGTCGTTCTGGGTCATTGTGGAAAATGAGAAGGGTGGTTCCCGCCTGGCGTTGATTGGATCGCTGGCACCGCCATTGCTTGCCCTTGCTGTCAGGTAGGCCCGTGGGGGACCCTTGGCATAGGAGGGAGACCGCCAGAGGGCATTTTGCTGAGGGCCCCCTCGATCCCTGCTGAGAGGAAAGTATTAATCCCCCCCCCCGCACCACAGTATTCTACGACAAGTTTTAGCCTCGGTGGCTCCATTTTATAAGAAGAAAAAGTGGTGGGGAAAACTACATATGGCTTCAGTGTTGTATCTTTTGGCCCATAGAAAGACAGATACTCACACTAGCGAGTGGACTCGGCTTCACAAGAGTGGGGACAGCCTTGACATCGATACGGTGAAGCCTTCAAGCAAACCTACACAGCTGTCAGAGTTGGACAAGTTGAGCCCTGCTCAGCTGAGTGCAGCCGAGCCCGCTGGCACACCTAGTAGCCACAGCCTCTTCCATGGTGTACCCGGGGGGGGGGGAGGGGCTGGTGATGCCTCTGTCAGTGGGGCTCCTTATCCACTGCAGCTTTTATTCTGAGCTTTATAGGAGCTATCCATGGTGCCGTACTCCATCCCTAAAATAGGTTCACCACCTTGGAGCACCATGGATAGCTCCTATAAAGCTCAGAATAAAATCTGCAGTGGATAAGGGGCCCCACTGTCATAGGAGTCACCAGCCTCCCTGTTCTCCTATAGCCCCCTGAGGGAGGGGTCTGTCCACTCCATTCCATGTGGGGCAGGGCTGACCTACAGCAGCGGGGAGGGGGCAGGCCGATAACTCTGTCCCTTGGCCTACTAATCTCCCTTGGCTTCCCACTGTATCAGCTGCAAAGCTCTGCACTGGATAGGGAAGTCTTCCCCCTAGTGGCTGAAGATGTTACTGTAGGCTTCAACCACATGGACACATTAAAATAAATTAATTCATATTTAAAGCTAAATGACCCTGAAGTGCACACTCCTACCGTCCTCTTAGTACACATGCCAAGTTCCAGATGTCTAGGTTTCACAATCTTGGCACTATGGCACAGACAGTCATCCCCTCTCTCTAAACCAGGGCTCTCCAACCTTGGGTCCTCAGATGTTGCTGGACTACAGCTCCCAGAATCCCTTGCCATTAGCCATGCTGGCTGGGTATGCTGGGAGCTGTAGGCCAGCAACATCTGGGGACCCAAGGTCGGAGAGCCCTGCTCTAAACAAAGGACAGTGACATTCTTGACAAAGAGGAAAACTTCTGGATCTACGGACTCAGAATTCTTAGTTCGTACGGCCTGTGGAGGACAGTTCATAAGCTCTATACCAGGAGTTCTCAACCGGGGGGAATTCCCCCCAGGGGGGGAATCTTAGGGTTTCAGGGGGGAATTGGGACCGCAAACTCAAACTGTTGAAATATTGATCTTTCTACAAATTACAATTCTACAGATTGTACATAATCTACAGGACATCACACCTCATTGTATGGCACCGATTAAGTCAGACAATCTTGGAAAGGGGGGAATGACATTCTGACATATGGTGAAAAGGGTGCATGGGGCAAAAAAGGTTGAGAACCACTACTCTATACCAGTCATCCCTTTCCTTTTTTCTCCTCGGGAATGTTCATCTCCCAGCATTCCAAATTGCCACTCTTGGTATCCATTTAACATCACAGCCACTGATGAGGGTGGAAGCCGAAATGTTTAGCTCTAAATATATTTTGAAATTACTCTGTTGTTAGTCTACCTTTCTTTCGTATAACGTATTATAATAGAGATATATTTTATTTATTTAAAATTAATTTTTATTGTGAGGTTCAACAAAATGAAACAAAACCGTAAAAAGAAGGGGGGAAAGAGAAAAAATCTACATAGATTTGAATATATCAAGTTCAATTCATGCATATGAAATGTATACACACACATAAATATAAAGATGTGCAGCCCAACCTTTTGAACACCAGGCATACATACATACAGAGAGAGCGAGAGAGAGAGAGAGAGAGCATCTTCTTATCTATAATATCTGGGTAGGAAGATTTTCCTATGAAAGAAACCTGGTTCATTAAGAACTGGAAAGAAAAAGCTTTTTAATTATTGTAATTATGTGCAAATGTCATGGGTGGAAGGTCTGGGAGGCATCCAGATTCAAAAGCAGATCAGATGCTTTCAGCAAAATATTTAATCACTGGAAGCATTATGAGAAAATGGGTGTCTTTAATCTTTTTTTTTTTTTTTTTTAATTTAGAGACAGTAATAAATGATGGGCGGGGGAGAGAGAGAGAATCTTCTCATGAAGCCAGAGAAACAAGCAGGAAGAACAAATCTTAAAACCGCAAAGAAAACTGGCATCCTTTCCCATGAAATGCACCATGTTTTCAACGCTTCTGCGCCATCTTTAGGCAAACTGCAACAACAATTACCCATTCACAAACGACGGTTTCCTTCTTCGGGCACGTAGGGCAGCTCTCCCCCTCCACCTGGCACCCTCCAGATGTGCCGGACTGCAACACCCATCACTCCCAGTCTGCATGGTCATGTTGGCTGGGGGTGATGGGGGTTGTAGTCCAGCACATCAGGGGGCCGCCAGGGGGCTCCATAGGGCATCAAGGTCTTCTACAAAAAACAGAACACCAGGCATGCTGAGTTGCGCCTAGCGTATGGTCAGGCTCCAGCTGAATTGTCGCTGTCTGTACTTTTTTGCCTTTCATTCCCCCTGATCCCGCTGGCTGCTTACGATACAGCCTCCCCTCCCCCAAATATACATAATATGCCTGCAATGGAGGACAACACTTCGTGCATCTGACGGTGAGGGCTTCATCACGAAAGCTTACGCCATAATAAATTTGTTAGTCTTTAAGGGACCACAGAAGAGACACTGTTGTTTTTGCTGCAGCATAGACTAGTGCTAGGGATGTGTGTGGATTTTGCTCGGAGGAGGGGTGCAAATTCAGTGGACTAGCCAGGCTCAACCACCCCAAACTCCATCCTGGATACCTCTTCCCCGGCGTTGACTCACATTCTCCCGAGCTGAGCCGGGGAAGCGACTTCCAGGTTCCTGGCGGGCTGCTGTTTACACAGAAAATGCCTTAAGATATGTGCCTAAAGCAGCGGCAATTTGCATAATCTGCACAAATTGTGGCCACTTTTGATGTATCTTAAGGCATTTTCTACGTAAACAGAGGCCCGCCGGGAGCCCGGAAGTCCAGCGAGCGGTGCAGCATGGGCCACCAGCTTTCGGACTAGCTCAGTGGGTGCAGCATCAGCGTCCGCAGAGCCAGAGGCAGGCCGGGTCCCGGCGGGTCGCCCACCCCTCGCACTAGCACAGCGATCTCTCTGGAAATGGTTACATTTTCTAAAGTTATTAGTGCTTAAAAGTCAGGTGTTGTTGCCAACACATATTTTCAGATGAGGGAGCTTACAATTGCTCTGATTTGAAAGAAATAAGTATTGGCCAAGGTTGGCATTTTTGGGTCTCTGCGATTTTATTTTTTTATTTTTATTTTTTTATTGCATTTATATTCCACCTTTCCCCCTCTTGCAAGGAACCTAGGGCAGCTTACATGGTCTTCCGCCTCTCCATTTTATCCTCACAACAACCCTGTGAGGTAGGTTAGGCTGAGAGTCAGTGACTGGCCCAAAGTCACCCAGGGAGCTTCATGGCTGAGTGAAGACTAGAACCCGGATCTCCCGAGTCCCAGTCCAACACTCTCACCACTACCTTAAGCTGGCTCTCAACATTAGATATGAAATCTTGTCCATAGCATGATGTCATCTACTCCTGCCCACCAAGTGTGACTCTGTTCCAGGGCTGAGGGGAGGAGAGGGGAGGGGGTTGAAACCACAATTACTTTCCTGCTCCTGCTCCTGCTCCTGCTCCTGCTCCTGCTCCTGCTCCTGTTCCTCTCTTGTGCCTCCCTAACAAGAAACACTCTCAAAATTGACTGAGCAGGCTCCCTAGAGACTCCCTGGTTCCCACAAGTCATCAGAGCCTTAGAGGTGTACACATTTCGCACGGTGTGGAGAAAGTGGACAGGGAGACATATTTTTTCTCCCTCTCTCATAACACTAGAACCCAAAGGGGTCGTCCCATGCAGCTGATTGGTGGGAGATTCAGGACAGATCACAGGAAGCCCTTCTTCACTCAGCGCACAGTTAAACTGTGGAACTCACTTAGGTCACAAGATGTAGTGATGGCCACCAATTTGGAGGGCTTGCAAAGGGGATGGGACAAATTCATGGAGGAGAAGGCCATCATGAAGGGAGGGTGCTGCTGCACTCCTGTCCTGCTTGTGGGTTTCCCGTGGGCAGCGGGTTGGCTGGCCACTGTGTGCACAGAATGCCGGACTAGATGGACCCTCGGTCTGAGCCAGCCTCAGGGCTCCTCTTATGTTCTTATGATCCTGTTGCCTTGGCACTACCGCAGTGTTTCTCAACCTTGGCACTACCAACCAAGTGCCTTGGCACTACCGCAACTTTTATAACCTACCAGCCCCGGCCCTGCGTGAATCGAGCCCTGGTTTGAAAGGTTTTGCTCTTCAAAATGTGGCAATGCCCCGCCTAATTTCAACCCCCGGTTGTTCCAGCATTAAGCCTGGCATGACTTTGCTCACTGTCTCGGCCATCGTGCAGGGTGAGGTCCTCCTCCTGCTTTAGCTGCCCGGCAAATACGGGAGGAGTGCCCTTGTGTTCCAGCAGGGACTTCTTGGTGGACTCTGCCCTCCAGTGGAGAAATTGTCTCCACAGTAGCATTGGGAAATCCAGCAGTTGTGCGCTGAACACATTTGCTTGGGTGAGCAGAGATTGAGCGCAGAGACCAGAAACATTTCCTGACTGTCAGAGCAATAAGACAATGGAATCAACTACCTAGGGAGATGGCGGGCTCTCCCACTCTGGAGGCATTCAAGGTGCGGCTGGACAGCCATCTGTCAGGGATGCTTTGACCTGGACTCCTGCATTGAGCAGGGGGTTGGACTCGATGGCCTTGTAGGCCCCTTCCAACTCTACTTTTCTATGATTCTATGACCAGTGTGACGGCGGGTTGCCAATTCTTCTCACAGGTAAGGGGACTCGATACCCTCCGAATTTTCACACCTGGAGGCATGCGGTTCCAGCTCCAGTGCCCTCCCTCTGCCCATGAGTCTACTTTCTTACCTGCATGGCCACCAGCTCCTCCTCCTCCTCCTCCTCCTCCTCCTCCTCCTCCTCCTCATTGCTACCACCAGCTTGCTTGACAGACAGAGATCCAGGGAGCAAGTGGGCAGTGCGACGTGCTGCTTATCCTTCTCAGGCCACCGTTGCCTGGGACAGAGCGAGAGGCAGGAGAAGAAAAAGCAGATTGCAACGGTGAAGAGGAGGAGGAGCCACTCAAGGGGGACTCTTGCCAGTGTGGGCCCCTGCTGGGATGTGGGCCCTCGGCAGGTGTCCAAGCATGCCTACCCTAGACACCGCTGGTCCTGACTGCTACCCCGTGCTTGCTTGCTTGGCAGGCGGAGAGCCAGTGGACAAGTGGGCGGCGGCCTCTCCTGCTCCTCTTCGTCATCACCACCACCGTTGTCTGGGTCAGAGCGAGAGGCGGGTGAGCAAGCAGGTTTCAGTGGGGAAGGGGAGGACTAATTCTTGTCAGTCGGCCCCTGCTGGGGTGTGGGCCCTTGGCAGGTATACATACATACAGAGAGAGAGGGAGAGAGCCCTAGGGACATTTATTTATTTATTTATTTATTTATTTTTATTTAATACATTTTTCTACCGCCCAATAGCCGAAGCTCTCTGGGCGGTTTACAACAGTTAAAAATCATAAAATACAATATAAAATATAAAATTTTAAACCACAGATTAAAAACAAACAGCAGAGCTAGCAGCAGCAGCAGTTACAATAATGGAATTAAAAACAACTACAAGATTAAGATGATTAAAATGATTAAGATGATTAAAATGATTAAGATGCCTGGAGAATAGAAAGGTCTTGTGGGCGCCAGGTGAACCTCTTTGGGGAGCTCATTCCGTAACCGGGGTGCCACAGCAGAAAAGGCCCTCCTGCTGGTAGCCACCTGCCTCACTTCCTTTGGCAGGGGCTCTCGGAGAAGGACCGCTGATTGCAGATCTTAGTGTCCGGGCAGGTACATATGGGAGGAGGCGATCCTTCAGATACCCTGGCCCCAAGCCGTTTAGGGCTTTAAATGTTAGCACCAGCACTTTGAATCGGGCCCGGAAACAGACTGGCAGCCAGTGCAGATGAGAGAAAGCACTGGCATAATATGTTCACGTCGGCCAGTCTCGGTAATAATCTCGCTGCCCTATTTTGGACCAGCTGAAGTTTCCGGACCGTTTTCAAAGGCAGCCCCACGTATAACGCATTGCAGTAATCAAAGCTGCCGTGGTCATACCATGTACTGGTGCCAGAGACCCACCTACCCTACGGTGGCAAGATACAACGGAGGACAGACAGGACTCCTGCACCTTTAGAGCTGTGCACAAATGGCCTGTCACAATTCTCCATCTTATTTATGGGAATAAACATTGAGGGACCTTTGTGGGTGGAGAAATACGCCAACAGTTTCTCAGGGATGGGGTTCACCATCTCTCTCTCTCTCTCTCTCTCTCCTCGCTGTTGCTGCAGGTAGCAACAGCAGCAGCTCTGTGGACACAGCCTCCACATTGGCCTAGCATTGTTCCAGGGCAGAGTGTGTTGTGTGTGTGTGTGTGTGTGGGAATTGCTCCCTCTACGAAAAGTAGTGGAGAATGTGTGGAGAAAATTCTGCCAAGCAGTTTATTTCCCCCTTCAGGGGGGGGTGAGAAAAAGGACCACCTGAGACATTTTCTCAGACAAAATAATAATAATAATAAGCCTTCTGAGAAATTTCAGCTCAGCACCATCTTCACTAGTTGTGTAGAAGAGGGAATTTCAGCAGGCGCCGCTTGCATGGCAAGCTACAACGGGTTGACATTCCCTCTTCTACATGGGCTGCTAAAGGTGCAGGAGCCCCACCCTCTTTTGCATCTGCCCCGCTGACCCCCCCCCCCCACCGCCAAACATCACCCGAGACTCTTGCTGAATGCTGTATTTTGTTTACTCGGCAACAGGCTGCCCGGCGGTATTTTGAAAACCAAGAGGGTATATTTGTGCTTTTGGTTGAAGATATGATAACAAAGCACACTCGTCATGCAATCCCTTCCCAATGGTTCAAAATGCGCCTCAGCGCCGCGTGAAGTGCCCAGCGGTGCCCTCAGTGGCGCATTGAGGTTCACAGGCAGGGCCACCATCCGCACCTGGCATCCTTGCCATCCGAGGGATACAACTTTGGGTGCTGCTGCGGGGCAGTCTGTGAGGAATTTAAAATAGTGGCCACTCGGCACCCATCAGAGGCGTGGCTGCCTGCTGGAGCTGATTGGAGAAACGCTGCCTCCACCTCTGGGTGAGTCCACTGGGGGGCCACGTGCTCAGGAGGAGGCCCTGCGGAGCCGGAGGGCACCATGTGCCAAGGACCACCTCAAACCTGGAGCTCGCCCTGCTGTCGTGTGCATGCATTTACATCAGGGGGTTTTTTGGACCTCTTTCAGCCTGAGGACGAAATCAGTTCCAGAGAAGCTCTTGGGGCCCACATTCCCGTGGCGGGTGAGGCCGGAGGCAAAAGGGGTGGGGCCAAAAAGACCAGCATGTTTTAGCTTAAAGCTCTGACTGCCAGCAACTAAGCATTAGGAGAGGCATTTCGACCTTTCAGAATGTGGGGGGCAGGGGGGAATCTATGCAAAAGCTGGGAAACTTCCAACAATTAGCAGTCAGGGCAAAGAGGGTGGGGCTGGGGAAGGGGGGCGTAGCCCCCTGGGGAACCCCAAGGGGCCAAATTGGGACCCCAGGTGGGCCGGATTTGGCCCACAGGCATCAGGTTCAACTCCCTTGTTCTCCATGTATGTGCATTACAGGCAAGATGCAACCAACATCTCTACCAACAGATTTAACTTCTATAGACCTGTGGTAGGGAGCTGAAGCGGTAGGAATGGAAATCTAGTGGCACACTGCGAAAATTTTAACGAGGCACTCTGGAAAGGCCAAAATGGGGACAGTTACTCACCAGGGATGGGAACCAGAAAATAGGAAGTCTCTGAATGGAGTCTTAGCTTGACTAAGGGATCCTAATGCCGCAAAGTCAAGGAAACAATTTTAAAACCTAAAGTAAAAACATGTAATCTGAATAATCCACAAAACGAAAACAAATAAATAGGCTGTGCCTAGCACGGGTACAAACATATCCATCAAATGTCAGCTATAAGGCAACATCTGTAATGTTCAAATCATCATACACTCATAGAAAATTATACATTTTGACCCAACTGGGTACAGTCCTTTGGATAGCTTGGATCATTCTAGGGCTCACCCTACAGATGTGCCACTGCAGCTCTTGCTTTATCCCTGCCAAAGAGGGAATCAACGAGCCAAGGAGACCAGCTGAGTTAAAAGCAGCAAGCTGTGGGCCAGAGAAGCAAGGAAGGGCCAGAGGCAAGCAGACGTGATCAGCCAGGATTCAAACTAGGATCCTCCTGTTCTGTGTTCTGTTGCCCCTTCCGGTGATCCACTCAAGCCCAGAGAACAGAGGTAAAGGGGAAATTGTTGTCACTACACACACACACACACCACACACACACACTCCCTGGCCCCTGCAGCTCCACTCACCTCAACAGCCAGTTGATTTCCCCTGACTGGCATGGCTAGAAATACTTCCAGATCAGACTTGGAAATCTGCCTGGAAAACAGCCTCAAGGCTGGTCCTACCATTAGGTATGGGGTGGCCATGTAGGAGTTGCTAAAATAGAGGGAAAATGCATCATCAACAACAACAACAGTAGGACACAGATTTGCTTAAAATGTGCCTGTGCTAATTCATATCTGTGGATGAAAATTTAGAAATTATATTATTATAATTTATATACAAAGAAAATAACATACACACATAACTAATATTGTGCTCCCATCACCATGGGACCAAACAATCCAATAACTCTATAATTGTTCATTATTCCAAAAATACAATATATCTTGACAGGGTAAACTCCCTTTCCCCCTTTTAAACACATATTCCAAAAATAAACCCCAAATATCCTTAAAATTATTTTTTCTTTAATTGACCCTTTTGCATTTAATATTACAAGTCAACATATCATTCAAAGCCATATCCCATACTTCCTTATACCATTCAGTAATAGTGAAAACTTGCTGGATTTTCCATTTCCTTGCTATCATTAGTCTACCTGCCGTTAACAATTTATGATTAATTCTTTAACATTTTGTGAACCGATCACCTTTTCCGTTATTGTTAGCAAAGCTAGTTTAGAGGGCATACCTCTAAATCACTCCAACAATTTCTGATATTTCCTCAAAAATCATTTTCCAAAAATCCATTACATTTTTACAACTCCACCACATATGAGCATATGTACCCAATTCCTGACATCCTCGCCAACACATTGGAGAACATTTATTATCTATTCTATTTAATCTCACTGGGGTCAAATACCATCTCCAAATTAGCTTATAAAAATTCTCTTTAATTCTTATAGACATATTTTTCAATATTCGCCTATCCCAAATCTTATATTATTATAATTTAAATGGAAATGCATGCAGTCCATCTTGCTATAGTGCGGAGGAGTGTGAGTGACCAGCTAGTTTGTGTGCTTGCCTGCTCCGTCTGCTGTCCAGGTGCTCACTGTTGATGGGCAACAGTTCTTATGGTTATCTTTAAACTGGAATTGAACAGGACAGCTGTTCAAATAGAGCAGTGTTCTCCAACCTTGGGTCTCCAGATGTTTTTGGCCTACAACTCGCAGCATGCCCCAGCCAGCAAACATCTGGAGACCCAAGGTTGGAGAACACTGAAATAGAGGATGGTCCTCTGTAAAAGAGGACACATGGCCACCCTACGCAATAGGCAGAGTGAGGCGGCTGCCTCAGGCAGCTGATTTCAGGGGTCAGGAAAGGGTGAGCAGATGATTATTTCAATTATTCTTGTTGCCTTTTTACCCCCAGGGAGAGGCGTTTGTGGGGGTTTTCTGCCTCAGGTGACCCCAAACCCCGGCCAGCCTTCGGAACTATGAATTCTCGACTTGGGGAAGGCAAGGCCTGTGTGGCTGCCACTTCCTGCTCCCCTTCAGGCAGCAAAATGTCTCGGGCTGCCCCCGCTTGCGTGATTCCCTCATCATCGGACCGCATTTGGCGGCTTTTCTTCCCTGCCGCAGAATCATGACACACGCACACAGCTCTGCTGGGAAACCTGTCCTGCTGGACGACGAGTCAGCTTCTTTTCAGAGGGTGGGGTGTCACTTTCCCCCACAGGAATCCTACAGTGCAGGATTAGTGGTTTCCCCCGCATTAAGTGCCTTATGTAAGTTTATTAATTCCAGTCAGCCCAAGGACAGCTTTTATTCCGAGCTATTACTTTGGCGTCAGCCAGCCATGCTTTTCCTGGAGCAACTATAAACAGCCCAGCTCAGACGAGAGCACCCCTTTGGGTTGTAGACATACTTAACAGCGGGCTTCCATCCCATTTCTTTTAACCCTCGGACAAAGGGAGTGTCAGAAAGACATGGGTTGGTCTGTTATTTTTTCATAGCAGCATGCTCGGGCCGTAAGCTTGTGATGTACAAGCGGTGACGCCTGCCCTCTGGTGCGCGGGGATTGTTTATAGTCTTGGCTGCTAAAACACACACACACACACACACACACACACACACCCTACATCAATCTATGAAAAAATAGCTGTACCTTCTGACTCTTCTTCTTCTTCTTTTTTTGCTCCAACTTTCTTTTCATTTTTAAAATGGTTTTTAAAAATTAATTTTGCCACAAACAAAAACATAACAAATGCAACTAACAATATTACATGATTTAACAATAGATCGTTGTAGTTCATTCAGTAAAATGGATAGCAGGCAGTCATGATTTAATTCATCAAGCTGACAGAGGTTTAACTGGACATATTAAAGTCTGTTATTCCCGTCGAGCCTAAGAAGTCTTTCCACACTGACCCGTGCGTAGATGGAGGCGAAATATCATTCTTATTCCTGCTTGCATAGTCAGTACACTGTTTCCATGTGTCATAACAGTTTAACTCTGCTTAGTTCGGATCTTATGTGTTGGGCAGCGTGATCCGATGTGGCTCTCCATTTCCCTCTGAACTTGGAGGATTATGGCATCCTACTGGAGGTCGGGAGGAGCACGGAGGCAAGGATTTCCTCCGTGCCTCCCTCATCCTCCACAACACTTAGATGGCCGATTTGGGGCATCTAAGTATTCCCCCCCCCCCCCGGCTCACAAGGAGAGGAGCCAGAGGCACTGCCAGGATTCCTCGTATCCTGGCAGTGCCTCGCTCCTCCACTCCTCAACCCCTGGAACGCCGGCCCACCCAGAGCTGGTTCTGAAGTCCCTCTGGCCTCGCAGCCGGAATGGAAAGAGCTGGCTGCGAGGCCAGAGGGAAGGTGCTCAAAGTCGGAGAATAGCAAAGCAAATCACAGGCTGTGTTAAGCTAGGTTGCCCTGGTTTTTATGCCAAAAACGCAGTGCAGAGTCCCATCGCGTCACTTCCTGGCAGCTGGAAATGACGCGACGGGACCCCCACACTGCCGGCAAGGCGGATCGAGCGGCGCTGGGGATTCGGGCCTCCTGGGTGGGGTGCTCACCGAGAAAAGGCAAGCAAAGGCGAGCACCCCCCCCCCAAAGGTACGATTGACACGCCTAAAAATTGTGTTCGACAGCATGCCTGCATTTGAAAAAATGCGGATGAAAACATATGTACTTTTTGCAAAATGCACACAAGTACACTTTAATCGATGGGAGAAGAATGCGCACATTTCAAAGATGCACACGACTGATGCGTACATTTGGAAAAATATGCATGAGAATACTCGCAGATTTTCATGGAAAAAGAAAAAAAACAACAACTAAGCTCTAAATCTGATACCAACTAGAGTTGGAACACGTGTCAAGATGGAATTTGGAGAACTTCAGTGAGCTGCAGTTTTGCTGATTTGCACATCCCACAAAATCCATTCAGCTTAGTGGTAGAGCACATGCGTGGCATGTAGAAGGCTCCACCCTGGCATCCCCAGCTAGGTTTGAGTAGGGATGTGCACGGAGCTCGATTGGGGGGTGGGAGCGGGGTGATTTCGCCAGGCTGAACCCCCCCCCGAGCGCCACTTGACTTACCTTTCCCCAACTTGGCTCACGTCCTCGCGGGACGAGCCGGGGAAAGGAACTTCCGGTTTCTGGCGCTATGTTTTTACGTTAAAAAAACAGGGTAAACTACCTTAAAATGGCTGCGGTTTGCATAACCGGCACTTTTTTTTTTTTTAATGTTAAAAACACCATAAAATACGTTAGATTCTAACGTAGTTCATGCTGTTCTTCACATAAAAAACGTAGCGCCAGTTACACAAATTGCGGCTATTTTAAGGTAGTTTACCCTGTTTTTTTAACGTAAAAACGTAGCGCCGGAAACCGGAAGTCTGGCGCGCGCCTCGGCGAGTGCCTCAGCTGGTGCTCACGGGGTGCTTGGCACAGATCACGCAGCGGGAGCGCTTGCCAAGCACCCCACAAGTCGGCTGCCTGGCTCGGCGCTCATCCCTAGCCTGGAGAGAGCCACTGTCAGTTGGTGTAGACCAGGGTTGGGTGGTCTTTAGGGGGTCCTCCCTATAGCCCACAGGTGCCCTAGCTGTACCACCAAATTCCCCATCTCACACTTCTTCCACTGTACTTTTTGATGTGTGTGTGTGTGTGTGTGTGTGTAGATAAAACAGACATTTTGCTGCCCAAGCTCACCAAACTCCGTGGTTTCTCTCTCATTATTGAGAGGGAAGCCACAGAGGATGAGGGCTAGAACACTTTTTGTTTTGCTGCTCTTGAGGGGGGGAAACCACGGAATACAGCGGGCAAGAGCAGCAAAATAACACTTTAGCCCTCTAGCTTTTCAGGCTAGAGCAGCCACCTCTCTTCTCCTAGGAAGTTCAAGATCCTGATGAAGATCTCCTCACAGTGTGTGTGTGTGTGTGTGTGTTTCTCTCTCTCTCTGTGTGTGTGTGTGTGTGTGTGTGGGAGGGAGGGAGGGAGGAGGCATGTTCTATGCAGTGCTTTTTTTCTGGAGAAAAAGGTACCGGAACTCTTGGATTACATTTCCTCGGGAGTAGATGGCGATTAAATTGTAATGCAATTAATAGAAGAAAAGGTGCTGGGACTCAGTTCCGGTGAGTTCCACCAGAAAAAAAGCCCTGGTTCCATGTGTGTTTGTGCATATTTGTGTGTGTGTGTGTTTGTGTGTGTGTATGGGAGAGAGAGACATGGTCCCACCCACCGCTATATCTGGCCATGATGCAAACTGCCACCATGCAGCCCCTGACCTGCCATCCATTGCCACATGCAGCCTCCAGGGGCAAAAAGGCTGCCCACCCATGATGTAGACCAGTGTTCTCCAACCTTGGGTCCCCAGATGTTTTTGGCCTACAACTCCCAGCATGCCCCAGCCAGCATAGCTGGCTGGGGCATGCTGGGAGTTGTAGGCCAAAAACATCTGGGGACCCAAGGTTGGAGAACACTGATGTAGACAATACTGAGTAAATGGACCCGTGGTCTGACTTGATATATGGCAGTTTGCTACGTTCCTTCCTATACTAATCTCTGAACAGGCATCAAGTCAAGAGCCAGCCACCATGAGATGTATTTACATCAAAACTGCATGGGATTGATTAAAAACAGCAGGGATCATAGTTACTGTGCACGTTAAACCTGAAATGTTCATTAAGTCCATTTAAACTAAGACTTGCATTATAATAAGGGAGGGGGGGGAGAGAAGAGAAATTATGTGGGGAAAACACCAAAGAATTATTCTGGACAGTGGGTGGTGCTGTGTGCCACAAAATATTTTAATCTCTGAGTTGATGGAACCAAAATACTTATTATCAGAATGTAGCAGGGTCCCCCTCTGCCACATTTTGGGGGGGCGGCTGGAGGAGATGCCGTGGGGAGGAGAGGGTGGGGAAGTCTGCTTCCACCAGCTCAGTTGTACTCGCTTAAATCTAGATCCAAGAAACAATATTTTTGGATATATTCAAATGGGACTTGGTGGAGGGCTGGTTTAGAGAATTGAGACATGGATAGACGTAGATTCATAGAGTTGGAAGGGGCCTACAAGGCCATCGAGTCCAACCCCCTGCTCAGTGCAGGAAACTAGAGGAGGGGGTCTCCCATCCAAGTAATCACCAGGCCTGACCCTGCTTAGCTTTCCACGCTCAGACAAGTCAAGCTGAGCCAGCATGAGCCACAGGTAAGCCTGTTGTGTATTATTATTATTATTATTATTATTATTATTATTATTATTATTGATTAAATTGATGCATTGCTTCCTGCTGCAAAAGGCAGTCTCAAAGAGACTTACACACAAAAATACAGAAATCCATAATTAATATAAGAGAAAAAAGCCTAAACCAGCATAAACCATAATCGGCACAATAATACAAATAAAAACAAACACCATAAATACATACTCTAAAAACAATGCAATATGAAAAGTACTCATCCACAATGAACAACATCTGGCCACCACCCCAACTTACAATGAACAGCACAAAAGCAGCACACAACCATTGGGCCACAACCTATTTATTTTCTCAGGCATTTGGAAATAAATCTTTGACTGGCACCAAAAAGGTGAGTGTTGGTGCAGGTGAGCTTCCTTAGAGAGAGCGTTCCACGAATGTGAGGCTATCACAGGAAGGGTCCCTTCCTGAACTGCCATCCCCCTGAGTTTCTCTCGGAAGGGGAAACCAGAGAAGGGCCTCTGAAGCCAACCTCAGGGACCAGGTAAGCTCATTCAGGGAGAGGTGGTCCTTGAGGTATTGGGGTCCCAAGCCATGTTGTACTGTAACCAGGGCCCTAGGAAGAGAAATACGGCGACATCTGATGGTGACATCCAGAGAAGTGGTCAAAAGTAGTGCCAGCAGACGGGTAGAGGGTCATTGTGGAATGAACAGGCCCCAGTGGGAGGAAGGACCAACTCAGAGGGCAGTCGCATGAAAGAGATAATCATAAGAGGCCATCCAACCTAGTGCGCAGGCAGGTCACAAAAGTGGGCCCTGTGGAGCCCCATGGAATCCTACCTTTGCCTGACCATGCCACGTGCTGACTGACCACTTACATATTACCAAACATGAAGAAATGCATCGCCAAAAAAGAGGGCAAAAGAGGACACAGGTTTGCAGAACATTGAGACATGTTCATTTATATACATATAGATACATATTTAGAAATAATTACAACAGTTTAAAAAGACATTTTATGCCATGTGTGTCACCACATTAGGTTGGATGCCCAGGTGACTGATGTGGCTGCTCGGTCAGCTGTCCAGGTGCCAACTGTTGATGGGCAACTTCAAAGCCCCTCCTCTCCCTTCTTGTGGTTCATTCAAGTTCGGGATATGCGAATCAGAAAAACCCGAGCTCACTGAACTTCTCCAAAGTCCATCTCGAGGCTCGTTCCAACTTGAGTCTGCATCAGATTGTGAGCTTTGCTTTTTTTTCTTTTTGCCTCAAAATCCATGTATATCTTGTGTGCATTTTTTCAAATGTATGCATCAGTTGTGCTGTGCACATCTTTGAAATGTATGCATTCTTCTTCCATTGATTAAAACATTTTTTGTGCACATTTCCTGCCCCCCCCCCAAAGAACACATTTTTTTCCATGCACATTTTTCAACTGTACGCATGGTCAAATGCATTTGTTTGGTTGGGGGGGTGACATTGAAAGCTTGGAAATGTACTGATTTCGACCACAGATTGCGTCCAACTCCATGTTAATTCTGGAACATGCAAACTGGGTAAATCCCAATCCAAAACAAACTGAAACCAATTTCTCATTCATCCCTAATTAAAGTGGACTTGGAATGGGCAGCTCTTCAAAGAGAGGCCTGTCTTCTGTAAAGTAGGACAAAAGGCCACCCTAATGCTGAAGCGATGTCTGGGCCTGGTGTGGCTGCAGCTCCAGCCTTAGGCCTGCTGCTCCTCTTGTGTAAGGAGACAGAATCTGCCTGTTAGGGACCCTGATTGAAAAACCTACATAGGGTTTCAATTGGCTGTTCTAGAATATTTTCTTCTCATGGTGGACTGGGAAGAACGTCAGCACTGCTGCATGGGAATTCTCACAGTAATCCTGCCAATGGCAAAGAATTCACTCTAATCCTGCAGATCTATTCCAGCCTTAGTATTAAAGTTTCTCAGTGTGATCCAGCTCCGCTGTCCTGTACTCTACCATTGAATTTTACCCAGCCATTGCAAAAGACATTGGGCTTCGCTTTCTTTCTTTATTATTAGACTACTGTAATGCGCTCTACGTGGAGTTACCCTTGAAGACAGGTCCGGAAGCTTCAGCTGGTACAGAACGCGGCGGCTCGCCTGATTAAGGGCAGCCGCCGGCGTGATCACATCACGCCAGTGCTTAATGAGTTGCACTGGCTACCAGTTGCTTGCCGAGCCGAATTCAAGGTGTTGGTTTTGACCTTTAAAACCCTACATGGCTCCGGCCCAGCTTATCTCAAGGAGCGCCTCCAGCAACATCAAGTAGGCCGCTCAACAAGGTCTGCCACAGACGGCCTTCTCCTTATTCCATCAGCCAGAGCAGCCAGGCTGGTGGGGACTAGGAAGAGGGCCTTCTCTGTGGCGGCCCCCACATTATGGAACTCCCTCCCTCCCTAGTGACCTTCGCCATGCCCCCTCCGTGATGAGCTTCCGCCGTGCATTAAAAACATGGCTGTTCAGGCGGGAATATGGGGTGGGTTAGGTTTTTAATAAGAATTTTTTATATTGTTTTAATCATTATATTTTATTGTGTTTTACTGTATTTTAATTGTACATCGCCCAGGGTGGCCGGGTGACCGGCCAGATGGGCGATTAATAAATATAATAAATAAATAAATACATATTCTGCTTTTTTTTTTTGTTTTTTTTTGGTATCTGCTTTGAATGTCTCTTCTTTATTATAGCACTGAGATTCCCTTTGCCAGCTTTTCCCCTGAAGAAACAAGGATATTGTATTGCTTGGTAACGGCTTGGCCTCTCTCTCTCTCTAGTGTGTGTGTGTGAGAGAGAGAGAGAGAGGGATTTTTAAAACTGCTTAAGTGTCCCCAAGCTAAAGAAGAAATGTCACAGGACACAACCATAAATATCAGTGCCTTGGAGTGGCGGCAAGCACCGAAACCGTTAGCATAAATAGTTCAGTCTTGTCATCTCCTCTAAGTTCCCTGAAGAGGCATCCAATTGTAGCAGCTGATCCAGGTTAGAAGCTGAGCTGACAAGTCAGCCAGGTGAAAGCCTCCCTATGCTTTTGTTGAGCCCGTGAGCCATCGTATACCTGCTCAGTTTATTATTTAAAAGGACGTGAAATCAGTTGGGCGCTCAGGGAAATAGGTATGTGAATGATCATGACAGGCAACACGTTTGTGGTCTGTGTTTCCCCTCCCTTAGCAAAGCAATGATTTTTTTAAAAAATGCTCCCCATTGCTTTATTCGATGTGAGCCAGAGACGGCTGTCCCTCAAGGCTTCGTAAATCAGAGCTACGTGTTGTGGATATAAGAGAACATCAACAAGACTAAATATATGTGCAGGAGACCTCCCCATGCTTCAAAATGCTGTTTTGGCATTTGAAGACTAAGCTAGAAGTGCTGGCAAGGCAAGAAATCAGAAAAGGAGTTGTACCGTAGTTGTTGTTTTCTTGCAGTATTGTTCTTTCTCCAAGATTAGAGATCAGAAACTCATTCATATATTCATAGATCATAGAGTTGGAAGGGGCCTACAAGGCCATCGAGTCCAACCCCCTGCTCAGTGCAGGAAACTAGAGGAGGGGTCTCCCATCCAAGTAATAACCAGGCCTGACCCTGCTTAGCTTTCCACACTCAGACAAACTGATCCAGCATGAGCTCATAGCCTCTGTATGAAATCTGCATCCTCAAGTATTGTCAGTTGAACTCCAATTGCCAATTCTGATGCAGAAGACGTAGGGTGGCCACTTATGAATCACCCCAAGAGAGGAAATGCATCACACACACAAAAAGAGGACAGAAGATGATTTGCATAAAATTTGCATATGCTCATTCATATGTATAGCTGCAAATTTCTAAATTATTATTATAACTTAAATAGGAACACAGTACATCTCTAGTGTGCAAGACTGAGACCAGCTGACCTGTTTGCCTTGCTCAGCCAGCTGCCCAGGTGCTGTTGATGGGCACTTGGATGGGAGACCCTCCTCTAGTTTCCTGCATTGAGCAGGGGGTTGGACTCAATGGCCTTGTAGGCCCCTTCCAACTCTATGATCTATGAAATCTATGAAACTTCAAGGCCCAACTCTTCCTTCTGATGGTTCTTTATCTTTAAATGGACATGGACTGGACAGCGCTTCAAATATAGGATGCCTTCAATGTAGAGGCCAGTCCTCAGGCAGCCTTTCAAATAGAGGACTGTCTTCTGTTGAAAAGACACATGGTCACCCTAAGTAGGTGGCGATGTGTGATGATGGCTTAAATCAGTGTTTCTCAACCTTGGGTCCCCAGACGTTTTTGGCCTACAACTCCCAGCATGCCCCAGCCAGCATAATTTTTGGCCTACAACTCCCAGCATGCCCCAGTTGTAGGCCAAAAACATCTGGGGACCCAAGGTTGAGAAACACTGGCTTAAATGGACCAGTACCAGAGGCAGTAAGTCTGTGTAAAGCAGTTGCTGGGGGACATGGGCGGGAGGGTGCCGTTGCACTCAAGTCCTGCTTGTGGGTTCCAGTGGGCAGCTGATTGGCTGCTATGTGAAGAAAATGCTGGACTACACATGGACCCTTGGTCTGATCCAGCAGGGCTATTCTTAAGCTCTTATGACTGCTACTGTCACCCTAACCATCTGAGTCCACTCACTCTGCAGAATGGATGGATGGTGGTTTAGCATGGCTAGGCTTACATTGTCAGCCTAGTTCTAATCTGCACTAGTATTTTGAGAGAGGGAGACAATGTTATGTGTCCACGCCGCTTAATGCTTATGAATGGCTTTAAAAGAGGATAAGACAAATTCATGGAGAATAAAGATATCAATGGTTACTAATCATGATGGCTATATTTATTTGGTCATCCCCCCACCCCCAAACTAATAAGACCCACTTTGGCCCTTCCTCATTGGGAAATACTTTGATATTTAGTTCCACTCTTATGGAACTTCCTCTGTTCCATCATATCCTTTCCCCCCTTTCTTTGAGATGTGGAGATCAGAAGAACTGTGCACAGTATTCTAAATGTAGATGCACCAAAGATTTATACAAGGTCATGATGAGACTTGCCGTTTTGTTTTCAGCTCCTTGCCTCATAATTCCCCCAACATTGAGTTTGCTGATGTAAACTAGCATCTTTACATTTTAAGGCAAATGAGGATAAATACTTCCATTCTGCCTTAAATCAGGGCACTGATGGTTCTCTAGACTGTCTTCTGACTTAAAGCAACCCTATATGAAAGTGCTATATTGAGTTGATAGTTTAAAATCAAGGGCCTTTGTCAGTTGCATGTTTTGGCAGAGTTCCCAGAGAGAACAGCCATGCTGATGGCATTTTTTCCTTCCTTTACAAATGAGCTTATTCAAAAATTAACAAAGGGAACATGAGTTTCTATTTCAATAGTTAACATTAGCCGCTCCCAGTGCAGAGTCAATGGCCCCGAGCAGCACATGATGGGGACAATAATCCACCAGGAAGTTCTCCACAAGCAACTGACAGTAATTTCTCAAGAGCAGTATCTGGGCTCAAAATCAGAATCCATTCTGTGTGTGTTCTGTGCAGGTATGGAGACAGTTCAAAACTGCAGTGCAGAAATCACTATCCTACGAGCCTCAGGTTTCATTTAAAAACAACAATAACCCAACTTGCTAGTCCTTATCGCTGCAATGACAAGCTTGGAAGTAGGGTGACCCTTAAGGTATTGCCAAAGAGGAGAGGAAATGCATCACCCAAAAAAGGGGACAAAAGAGGACACCAATTTGCATATGCAGATTTTTGTGTCATAAGTGCAAATTTAGAAATAATAACTATGATTTAAATAGAAACACAATACATCTCACCATCATCGGGATTAAAGACTGTGACCAGTTGACCTGTGCAGCTGCTCAGTCACAGCTAAGTCCAGGTGCTAAGTGTGGATGGGCAACCTCAAGGCCCTGGCCTACGCTCCCTCCTTATGGTTCTTGTCTTTAAACCAGACGTCGACTGCAAAGCCCCTCAAAAAGAGGACACCTTCTTCAAATGGAGGATGGTCCTCTGCCAGCTCTCCAGAACAAAGGACTGTCTTCTGTAAAGTAGGACACCCTACTTGGAAGTATGCAGGTAATGCCTGATGCAAACTCGTAAACCAAATCTTTGTACATGGATTTCCAGTGCTCAGGTAATAATATGCACGGACCTTAGTTCCTTTCCAATCATTAGCAGAAAGAATTATGCAAAACAAGCAAATATATATAGAACATGTGCATACTTTCTGCAGACTGCGGAATCTGTTCTTCTTCCCCTTTATTTTTATTTAGTTACTTATGCATTTTTCCACCCTGCCTTTTAGAGAAAGCCTCCATAAAGCAGCTTACAATAATAATGTTAAAATGTTTGTAATTCTACAAACATAATAAAAACACTGTGAACTGGGGTGAACTCGATGCCGAATTTATATATAAATCAGCCCCTACCGAGACTGGAGAATAAAAAAGTCTGAAAGGATTCATTAGTCAGGGCTAGAAATAGACAGAACCACTGGGCCCTTTTCATAAATAATTTACTATTTGAATTAATCCTGGGTACCACTTTGTCATACGTTCGGACACCAATGTCAAGTCCAGATTTATTATGGATAGGAGCTGGCCTGCTAGTGATGCTCTTGTAGGGAGGCCATCTGCCCTGCTTACAGAGGACATTCCTCTATTTGAAGGGCTGTCAGAGGACAGGCCCCTATGTGAAGCTATTCTCTATTTGAAGGGCTGCCGAGTCCCCATCTTGTTTAAAGAACCAGAAGACGGGAGGGCGGCAGTGCCCTTGAGGTCGCCCATCAACAGGTCACCTGGTCACAGTCTTCACCACCAGGGTGAGATGCACTCTTTTCCCATTTAAATTATAGCAATTATTTCTGAATGTGCATCTATACATATATAAATTAGCGTCTGCAGATTTTATGCAAATGCCCTCTTTTTTTTTCCTTTTTTTTTTGACAATGCATAAATGACCACCCTATGTCATTGGCATGATGAGACCTAGAGATTTGTGGGAAGCTGTGGCATGAATGGCAGGGATTGAGGCCTTCTTGCTTGCCTCTGGTCCAGTTGGTAGATCTGGGCATTGAGATGAAAGCTGGAGCAGGGTGAAGATGTGACATTGTTCCCACCAACTGTTCAACAGTCTCCCTATCTGAATTGACGAAGGTGGTCTTGGGTTTGCTGTTGAGGTCCCCCAGACTGTTGGTTCTGAGGGATGTTAACATTCATGCTGAGGGCACCTTGTCTGGAGCAGCTCAGGACTTCATGGTCTCCATGACAACCATGGGACTGTCCCAGCATGTCATCTCCCAACATATGTAGCTGGACATACTCTAGGCTTGGTTTTCTCAATGGGACATGGAGGTGGTGATCTGAAGGTGGGGAACTTTGAATCAGTCCCTTTGTCATGGTCAGATCATCAACTGCTGAGGTTTAGACTTATGGCAGTTTTTTTTCCCTCTGCAAGGGTGGGGGGCCTATTAAGATGATCCGCCCCTGGAGGCTAATGTATCCAGATGGTTTCCAGAGGGCTCCTGGGAGGTTTCCAGCTGATAGGGTGGCTCTCCTGTCGAAACCCTGGTTGATCTGTGGAATGCAGAAATGACCCCGGGTGGTTGACACGATTGCTCCTGAGTGCCCTCTCCAGAGTAGAGCTTGTACTGCTCCATGGTATACTCCAGAGCTGAGAGCGATGAAGCAAAATAGGAGATGGCTTGATTGCAGAGAAAAATTCCAGTGGATGCGATCGAGCACTGGTATGTGTCTATGTTCATGTATATTCGGGTTAGTAAGAGCGGCAAAGAAACAATATCCTGCTGCCTCTATTGAATCCTCTATTGCCGCCCAGCAGATGGGTTGCCTTGGGCCCATTACATGCTGGCACTAAGGATACTGTCAATACATCTGAGGCCCAATTCTTCTATGCCAGGGCTCTCCAACCTTGGGTCCCCAGATGTTTCTGGCCTACAACTCCCAGCATGCCCCAGCCAGCTACGCTGGCTGGGGCATGCTGGGAGTTGTAGGCCAGAAACATCTGGGGACCCAAGGTTGGAGAACACTGACATATACGCTCCATCTAAAAACAGAAAGCATGCTGCATTTGAGCTATTATTTTAGTGTGTGTGTGTGTGTGTGTGTGTGTATATATATATATAATTTATATATATGATCTCATATATATATATATATATATATATATATATCATTTATATATATATATACTTATATAATATCATTTACCAAAAGAAAAGAAACAATACATATAAACAAACAAACAATTGATTTAATACATAATTCCACCCCAATCCCACCCCCCCAACTTGGTCAGTTTCAAAATTTCCATCTTCCGTCTTTTATTTTCTATTTCTATTCCAGAGTGATATGTTGATTTATCCTATTTCATTCCTTTATAATCTTCTTCTTTTCACGAGTCCCACAGATTTCTATAAGCTTCTTCCAAGGTTATCCTATTCGATTCTTTTTTTTTTTTTCATATAATCTATATATTTTCTCCAGTCCTTCCTAAAAGTATCTCTTGTCTTTATTCCTCTATACACTATTAACTTCTGTGTCAACTTTTTGTTTATTACCATGTCCCTCCCCCCCCCCCCACACATAGGTATTGTCAACATCTAGGCAGTCTTCCAATTACTTGCTACTAATTGCCTTGAGGCTGTCAACAACAAAAAACAATTAATGTCTTTTCTCTTATCTCTCTATTTTCTTTTACAAACATATTCAAGAAAGCTGACTCTGGTGTTTTTACGAATCTCTTGATCAGTATTTTTTTTCCCCTATCTCTCAGCCATTATTTTAGTCAATAGCATATTTATGCAGATCGAATGAATTCACAAATCAATTAATCAGTTGAAACCCGTTTGATCAACTAGCCAAGATTTCTTTAATAAGTTGACTGCTCTAGCTGCAATGTGAAACAAGACATAGGATCGTAGGATTTCATAATAGAGTTGGAAGGGGCCTACAAGGCCATCGAGTCCAACCCCCTGCTCAATGCAGGAAACTAGAGGAGGGGTCTCCCATCCATGTAATAACCAGGCCTGACCCTGCTTAGCTTTCCACATATATGTATATATATACACACACACACACACACACACACACACACCTGAATCAGGTCCTTAACTCTGAAGCTGTGAATTGTGCAGCATTGCAATGCCAGAACTGGCATCTGATGCAGAAAGGCCGTGGGGAGGCATGGGAGGAGAAGGACAGAAGAACCAGATGTTACTGATCAGTGAGCTATGAATACCCCAAGGACTTCATTCTCTGCTATTCAGCACAAAGATTTATTAAAGAATTTTATGGAAATTGAACCCACATTTTGTTGCCTTTGCCCTTCTGAAGGGCTGCATCTCAGGGGACACGTTACCTGAATGGAGACTTTTGAGGTCCCCCCCCCATTGCTTGGGCAGTACATTTCTGCTAACTCCATACCCATGACAAGCGGCATCTGTTACCGGTTTATTACTGGTTCCTCGCTGCAGCACACCAGATGGAAGAGACAGTAATGTATGGCATTGGCAGGTGCTTCCCCCGGGGGATCTATAGTAAAAGTTCAAGAAGCTGTCTCATCCCAGTCACTGCTCTCTTAAAAGTTTCATTTCATTATTTATTTCCCAGGGGTGGCACAGAAAGGGGAATGAAGACTGCAATCCTGTATTCAATTACATGGGAGTGGAGCTTGCTTCTTACTAGGATTGCACGGATGTTTAGATTACAGGATGGTGATGATGCTTAGCATTTAAACACAGTGTGCTCACTCAAAGTGCTTTACATACATAATGATCTTTGTTGTAATCCTTACGATACTAATCCCAGTAGGGTGGCCACACTTCTCCCCCCCCCCCAAAAGAGGCTATGCATCATCAAAAAGAGGGGGCAAACGAAGACACATTATATTTGCATAAAATTTGCATATGCTGCTTTACGTATATGTATAGATGCAAATTTGAGAACAATCACAACCATTTAAATAGAAATACAACTGAGGCATGGGAGAACCAGGGATGCTCGAGCTTGCTGAGATTTTCCAAACTCAACTTCAAAAGCTCCGTTCTCCTTGCACCCACTTTCATTTGCAACTGTGTTTTTCTTTTAGTCCAAACGGGAAAAAACTGAACAGTTTCAATGGGAAAAGTATACATTTTCGTGTGCAGTTTTCAAAAGTGTGCACTTTCCCCCACTGACTGAAGCATGGAAATGTGTATTTATTATTATTATTATTTTAAAATGTGCATTTTTAAGTGTGCATTAAAAAATAATAATACACATTCCTTGAACACGATCACAAGTTCGGGAATCTGTGAGCTTTTCCCCCCTGAAAAATGCACTCCCATTCATGTTTGGGGTTGCAAACAGGGCAGGTTCTGATGATTTGTGAACTGAGCTGAAATTCTTGTAATCCCTAAATATGGTACATAGTGGGCAGACTGTGACCAGGTTAGTTTCAGCAGAGGAAGGAGAGGACGGGCTCATTTCTGCCTACGGTATTTGTGGAAAGGTGAGTGAAAGCTGAAAAACAGGGAACTGCATTTCCAAAATGTGTTGGGCAGAATAAATGTTTCAGGGACTTTGAGGATCACTTCTCTCTTGTTTTTGTGTGGCAACCAGCGCTAGGGAAGTGCGAGGATTTCATTTAGGGGGTGGAAATCTGGTGGACTAGCTGGCCTTGACCCCCCCCCCCCCCAAACTCTCTCACACTTACCTCTTCCACGGTGTCACTCATGTTCTCCCGAGTTCCTGGAGGGCCACTGTTTCTGTAGAAAATGCCTTAAGATATGCCCAAAGCTGTCGCAATTTGCGTAATTTGCACAAATTGCAGCCACTTTTGATGTATCTTAAGCCATTTTCTACACAAACAGCGGCCCGCTGGGAACCCGGGTGAGTGGTGTGATACACGCCAGTTTTCAGCCTGGCTTGGTAGGCGTAGCAGCGGCGTCCGCCGAGCTGGAGGTGGGTCCGGTCCCGGAGGATTGCCCACCCCCCTAAGTCCAGTGCTGTTCCCTTTTCTTGGGTTTCCAGATGACCCATGTGCCCACTCAGCCTGCTGTCCAAGTACTAACGGTTGATGGGCAACTTCAAGGCTGCGGCCTGCTCTGCTTTCTTCTGGTTCTTTAAAAGAATAATCATTTAAAGAGATTTTATTAATTTTCGAAATACAAAGACAAACAAAAGAAAAGTACAGCAAGTTTTAAGTCTAGATGTTGTTGAAAGAGGGTAGTGCATTTAAGGTGTGATCCTATGCAAGTTTAGACAGAAAAAAGGCCTACAATTCCCAGCATGCCCCAGCCAGCTATGCTGGCTGGGGCATGCTCGGAGTTGTAGGCCTTTTTTTCCTGTCTAAACATGCATAGGATTGCACCCTAAAAGTTTTTCCAAAAACTTTTCTTTCTTTCTTTTTTTTTTTAAAGAAACTGTCTCAGAGATTTCAGCTCAGTTAATACTGAATGGAAACTATATTGTTAGCTCATAATGATGGACAAAGGAAGCTAAAAGGCTCAGGTAGCTTGGGGCCAGGCTCTTGCTTCCTTCAACGATGTTAAAAGATAATTCAGTTGCATCCACAATTGTGCCCAAAATTCACTATCCTATGCGTGGGTGATGGAGTGGTGGTGATAGTGGTGGAATATTCTCCAGCTCCCAAAGTCACAGTTGTGGGACGAACTGGAGTCAGGACCAAGAACAGGCCTGTGGCTCACGCTGGCTCAGCTTGTCTGAGCGTGGAAAGCTAAGCAGGGTCAGGCCTGGTTATTACTTGGATGGGAGACCCCTCCTCCAGTTTCCTGCATTGAGCAGGGGGTTGGACTAGAGGGCCTTGTAGGCCCCTTCCAACTCTACGATCTATGAAATCTATGAAACCAAAGCCAGAGGGCAGGAGTGAAGAGTCAGCCTGAAGTCATGGCCAAAGGATAAACACAGCAGAGGTCTGGAAGATCTTGCTGCTCAGGCAAGACTAGGGCGGCCACTTATGCATTGCCAAAAAAGAAGCAATGCATCACCAAAAACAAGGACAAAGGAGGATACAGATTTGCCTAATTTTTGAATATGCTAAATTACCTGTTTACATGAAAACTGAGAAATAATGATTATAATTTAAATAGAAATACAATTTCATAGCTGGGAAGACTGCGACCAGCTGACCAGTGTGCCTGCCTGTTCAGTCTGCTGTCCAGCTGCTGATTGTTGATGGGCAATTTCGGAGTCGTCACTCACTGCTCTCCCTTCTTAGGGTTCTTTATGTTTAAATTGGGCATGGACTGGGCAGCCCTCCAAAGAGAGGACACCGTCACATAGATTCATAGATCATAGAGTTGGAAGGGGCCTACAAGGCCATCGAGTCCAACCCCCTGCTCAATGCAGGAAACTAGAGGAGGGGTCTCCCACCCAAGTAATAACCAGGCCCGACCCTGCTTAGCCTTCCACGCTCAGACAAGCTGAGCCAGCATGAGCCGATGGGCCTCTGAAAAAGAGAACACATGGCCACCCCAGGCAAGACCTCACACAGGAAGCCCTGTTATAACACTTCCTGCTCGGAAGAATCCAATGGCTAGTTGGGTGGGCAGGGCCAGTCCTGGGCCTATTTAACTGCCAATGCAGCTGCTCCAAACTGCAGTTCTCTGGCTCACCACATGGAGCAGCAGCACACTGGTCCAAAAATCTCCACTCCAAGTGCCTGCAGCTCTTGAAAACCCCTCCCTCTCTTTCTCTTTGCCTCCATTGGTTTCATTCTCGCAGAACTAACAACACTGAACTGATGTATAAGCCAATCACACTCTGCAAGTGATGTCCGATGACCTTAGATACCTCCAGACAACATCTTAATACTGCCTCCTGTGCCCGAGTCAATGCAGCATGCCTCCCCCCTTTTTTTTGTTTTGTTTTCCAAAGCCCTGATACAGGACCATTCTGTCCCACTTCCCTGGGTTATATTTTTGCTTTTTTTGTTTTTGTGTTTGCTACAATGGCTTCTTACGAATTTGCCATAAGAATGGCATGTCAGTTAAAATCTTTGGGAGAGTTCCCCCCTGCACCGCCAAACCAGCCTTCCTGCCAACAGAAATGCAACTGGTCGTGCCTTGGAAGGGAAGAGGGCAATGAAATATGAATGCCGATTGATTTTCATTTGTAGTGCCGACTGTAGTGTGTACTCATGTGCAAAATGAGATCTGAAATGCTCCTGGGACCCTCCCAAAATAGCTTTGCAGCAAGCTGCGAGAGCTTTCGCAAGGAGCCAGGCTGGCTATATTAACTGACCGCTGCCGTCTCTCGGTAGACGTGGTCACCACAATCATCTCCTCCTCTTTTCTTGAGCGAGGGGCGCAGCGATGGCCTCATTATCTCCATTCAAGAAGAGAGAGGCAGACTGCATCGGCATGAGTGATACAGGAAGTCATACGCAGGAGCGGGGAGATGCTGTGCGTTTGTGGTAAAGAGTTCAAGCTGTGCTAGAAAAGCCTTGGTACACATTTCGCTGCAGCCTGAGAGCAGATCTGTTGGAGAGGCTTCAGTATGCCTAGGGATGAACCCGATCTCTGTGAAAGGCAAGACATTCTGGACACATCGTATCATTTAAATGTAGATTTATTCAATGCATCAATAGCCTAGTGCAGTGTTCTCCAACCTCGGGTCCCCAGAGATGTTTTTGGCCTACAACTCCCAGCATGCCTCTCTCTCTCTCTCTCTCTCTCTTTTAAAAATATATTTAATTCTACCCATCTGAGCTGCAAACTCCCACAGATTTCATATGTATACTTCCCTATCCAAATTACCCTGTCTAGCCCTGCATATAAACTCCTCACCCGGCCCTTTCTTTTTGGCAATTCATGGGAGGCATGAAAATACACACACACCAAATTGGGTGGGTGGGTGGGTGGGAGAGATTTCACAGAATTTGGGGAGGTTGGAGGTGCTGCAGCTGGCCCTCTGTGGCCATTCCTGCTGCCACCACTAGGGGCGGGCAATTCTCCAGGATCCGACCTGCCTCCGGCTCGGTGGATGCTGCTGCTGCTGCAGAAGCTTCTGGGTTCCCTGTGGGCTGCTGTTTACGTAGAAAATGCCTTAAAATACATCAGAAGCAGCCACAATTTGTGCAAATGATGCAAATTGCGGCTGCTTTTGGCATATCTTAAGGCATTTTCTACGTAAACGGCGGCCCGCCGGAAACCCAGAAGTCGCTTCCCCGGCCGGCTTGACTCAGGAGAACGCGAGTCGAGCTGGGGAAGAAGGCAAGCGAGATGGAGTTTGGGGGGGGGTGTCGAGCCCAGCCAGTCCACTGGATTCCCCCCCCCCCGAACGAAATCCTCACACATCCCTGCTGCCCCACCACATTGCTGGAATTTGGTGGTGCAGCAGCAAAAGGCATCAGTGGTTGATCCTGCCAAAATTTGGCAACAAACCACTACAGAGACTCCAAAGTGTCCAATATAGCTTATTTTCAAGCTAAATGTGGTCCTTTTGAGTCTCCGTAGTGGTTAAAGTTTAAATGAAGTGGCCAAGCATTGCTTGGTTGGTGGTTGTCTAGGTGTTAAGAAAGAAAGTCCCCCCCCCTGCCACCACCTTGACTTAAGGCAAGCCAACCCCCACCCTCCAAAATTTCTAAGAAATTCCTCCTCCCACCTTGAAAGCAGCAAAATCATCATCATCATCATCATCATCATCATCATCATCATCATCATCATCCCCACCCACTTTCAGAGAGGAGGAATATGCTTATGAAAGGGTTTGGGATTGGGAACAGCTTTGATTTTGGGGATATGTTGGCATGTGTATGTGGCAGCCTCTTCTGCCACCTGGCGGTTGGTGATGCCATCCAGGTTCTTATCTCCAGAGGGAAGAAGCAGAATGAACAGGGTCAGGCCTGGTTATGACTTGGATGGGAGACCCCTCCTCTAGTTTCCAGCATTGAGCAGGGGGTTGGACTCGATGGCCTTGTAGGCCCCTTCCAACTCTATGATCCTTTAATATCCTATGAACTGGAGCTGGTTTGAGGTGGTGTGGTGTGTGGGACTGGCTGTCAGTAAAGGGGCCAGCCTGCAAAAAACAGCCTTTCCGTGGATCTGCAGAGGCTGAGCCATCCAGCACCTGCTATGCAGGAGCTCATACAGCTTGTCATTTGTAAATAAGCTAAAATCTGAATTTTTCAGTCCCACTTATCCATGCATCAAGAGTGTGGATCCTCAATTTCCAAGAGCAACTGAAGGAAGGGCACAAAAGAGTGAGTAGTCAGTCCAATCATGTTAAGCCACTAAGTTTGTTCTGTAACCAAACATTGGGACCCACCTCTGGCTAAATCAATCGTTAAATGCCACCCGTTTCGAAAAAGACCCTCCCTTGCATAGCAGAGTGCTGCGGCTTGCATTATTTATCTCACCGTATGCTGGGAGACCAGAGAAATCAGCACCTCCCCTCTAACTGGAGGTGAAGTCCCCCCCCCCTTTGCACCAGCTGCTTAAAGGTCAATCCAAATGAGTAACTTTTTAATCTCCTTGCGCAATCAAGCTGTGTGGGCCATTGTCTGCAAACAAGCCAGTGTGCACGCCTGGAATGGTGCGCACCATTGATAAACAGCACGGACAGCACCCCATGTCGTGAAAGCGACGGGCCAGGCAAAGAAGAGTGAGGGGACCAAACTGGATCAACAAAAATAATAATAATAAAGCACGTAATGCAACCATAGAGTATATGAGAAATTCAATTCCTTTCGTTTTAGAGAACATTTTATGCAATTTGCACCTCCCAGACTTGAATGCGATCTGTGGTTGAAGTCCATGCGGTTCTGAGCTTGCGATGTGATTCGCGGACCAAAGAAAAGTGCGTTTGAAATTGCGTGCATTTGAGAAAAAAAAAAGTGCATGGAAAGTACGTACTTTTGCAAAAATGCACACAAACATGTTTTCATCTACGGGAGAAAAAAATGTGTACATTTCTAAAATGTAGATGAATACATTTGATGAATACATTTAGGGGAAGCACACACTGAAATATGCACAAATGTTTGTGCGAACAACGATGTAACGGCTCTTCATCTGATACAGACATGAGTTGGTATGAACTTCGATGTGGAATTTGGAGTGGAAAGCTAAGCAGGGTCAGGCCTGTCAAAAGTCAGTTTATTACGGTCATAGACCAGCAGGAGGGTCAGGCAGCCTGGTTATGACTTGGATGGGAGACCCCTCCTCTAGTTTCCTGCATTGAGCAGGGGGTTGGACTCGATGGCCTTGTAGGCTCCTTCCAACTCTATGATCTATGAAATCTATGAACTCAAACTTTGCTGATTTGCACATCCCTACGACACATGCGGCTGACCATAGAGATCAACTTGGCCATGGCCTGCAGGGCCCAGATTCCAGGGGCGTCTTTTGTTTTTGTTTTTTTCATATGGGTCACTGCCACAGCTAGGGTTGAGTCCCAATGGCCTTTCTCATCTTGTCACCCTATTGAGGACAGAGAAACAGAGTCAGTGGCCATTTTGCCTATTTGGGGGATGGGTGCGGGACTCTCCAGTCTAAATCACGGTGTGTGCACTTCACTTTTACTATTTTTAAAATTGAAGAATAGTTTAAAATTGTGTATTTTTGTGTTAGTTGTGTTTTTAATCTGTTTGTTTTTATTATTGCTTTCATAGAATCATAGAATCATAGAAAAGTAGAGTTGGAAGGGGCCTACAAGGCCATCGAGTCCAACCCCCTGCTCAATGCAGGAAACGAAGTTTTAGAAATTAAGCTTTAACTAAGTTTATTTTAATCTAGGTTGTATTACTGTTACAAAGCAACACAAGGGAAAGGTACTGGATGTAAAAAAAAAAAGTGGGGGTGAAGAGAAAAAGTTCTCAAAGTGTCTTTTTAGGCACTTTGAGAATTTTTCCCTCCTGCTTTTGTGTTTTATTACTGTTAGCACCAGTTTATTTTAGGTGGAAAGGCAGGGTATAAATCAAATAAATATATAAAGCGCTCTTTCTCTCTTTGTGTGTGCACAGCAAGAGAGCTATTTTACCTATTTTGCCTGCTGCATTTCTTCTCCACTGAGACAGTACCTCATCTTGATGCTTTATGCCAACTGAATAACACCATGTTGGTAGAAACATAAATACCCCTCCCCACTCTTCCTAGAGCAGGGTTGGGCACAGCAAAAAACAACAACTAAACTACCGGTACTTGCTTGCAATCATATTATAGCAACACTCCAACAGCTAAAATTAGCAAGGGTACATTCTTCAGATGCGAAAGCTATGGGTAACACTGCGAGCTTAAAAGAGAACATGAAACACAGCCCCTCATTTCCCCAACATGCTCCGAGTAACGGAGAAATAAGCATTGCTCCATAACTAATTAATGGTAATTGTTCTCAAACAAAGCGCTCAGAACGCAGTGAAAATTCCTCAGTTCTCCTTGCCAAATGGAATGGAAGATTAGAGCATTGAGAATAAAAGATGGGGTTGGGTGATCTGTTCATTCAGAGGCGGGCAGGCAGGGGGAGTAGCAAGCTGTACATCTCTACCACAAATTAAACTGCTCTCCATTCTAGATGCTTCGGACTAGCTGAATATGTGCAAACATCTTTCCTTTTTCCAGTAGAAGTAACCATATTATTTAATTATTTAATTATCTATCGTATTTATATCCTGCTTTTTTTCCCCACAAGGAATGCAAGGGCGGCTTACAGAATAATCGTCCTCCTCCTCTCCATTTTATCCTCACCACAGCCCTGTGAGGTAGGCCAGGCTGAGAGTCACTGACTGGCCCAAATTCACCCAATGTGCTTTATGGCCACTGGGGGGGACTAGAACCCGGATCTCCCGAGCCCCAGTCCAACCCTCCGACCACTACGCCAAACTGGCTCTCAATATGGAGACTACAGGTGAGTTAACAGGATCAAGAGATGTGGTGGTTGCCTCTCTGTGGATGGTTAGTTCTGTCAGCTGCATAAATCTATTTAAAGGTGCGTGTTTGGTGGGCCACGCCCTCTCTGGATCTGTTTTAAGTCCGCTGTTGTCTAATGCCTATAGAGCAGGGGTGGGAAACCTCTTTCAGCCCAAGGGCTAAATTCAATTTTGGAGAAGCTCTCAGGGGCCACATACCAGGGGGAGGAGCGAGGGCAAAGAGGGTGGAGCCAAAGGCAAAAGGGGGTGGGGCCCAAAATACAAAAGATACCAGCATATTGTAGCATAAACCTCTCTCACTGCTAGTGGCTAAGCCTTAAGGCAGGCTTTTCAACCTTTTAGAATGAGGGGGAAACTGCACAAAAGCCAGGAAACCATCAAATGATAAGGGAGTGGGTCCAGCGGGAGGGGAGTGGCCTTCTGGGGAAACCCATGGGGATAGATTGGGACCCTAGGAGGGCAGGAGATGACCTCCAGGCCTGAGGTTCCCCACCCCTGCTGTAGACACTGTATGCTGCCACTAGTTGGTGCTATGATGCTCTTTGGGTAAGTGCAAAGAGCACTTTGGGTATCTGTCAGTCATTGTCTATGGCAAAAAAGCATTTTTGTATGTATGTATTTATTATATTATTCCTGCCTTTTTTCTTGCAAAGAACCAAAGACATCTTACATAATCCCCCCCCCTTCCCCATGTTATCCTCACAACAACCCTGTGAGGTTGGTTAGGCTGAGAGTCAATGACTGGCCCAAAGTCACCCAGGGAGCTTCATGGTTGAGTGGGGACTAGAACCCGGATCTCCTGAGTCCCAGTCCAGCACTCTCACCACTATGCTATGCTGGCTTTGTACACAACTCCCTAATATATGTGTTTTTGTGGGCAATTTTTGAGCTAAGAGATTTAACCGCATCACAAAATTTGGAGACATGCTGCACCGCTGTCCAAAGGACAGCTGTGTGTTCTCTTTCACTTACTAGTCTGCAAAGTGTGAATTGGGTCAGTTGATTTAAAAATGTGGCCGAAATGAAATCACCTATAAACTATCCCGGAAGGGTGGCTGGGTGACCGGCCAGATGGGCGATTAACAAATGTAATAAATAAATAAATAAATAAATGATGGAGGCAAGCTCAAACCCAGCAGCAATGTATGGAGGGACTTTTGGAGGCAGGACAGGAGGGAGGGTGGCTTCAATGTGCAGCGGGAGGCATTTTTTTTCAGCCACAGATCGGAATTCAAAATTACTATGTAAATCCACCATGCCTTGAGATGAAAATTCATACCCCGGTTCCAAGCTTGCAACCACTAATAGCAACATGAGCAACTAGTTTGCACAGAAAATCCATAAACCGCAGAGATGCTTTTTGGGGTCTGTATGGTCAAGGGTTTTCTGTCTCTTTGTGTGGCAGATGCTATCTTTTTCACACAACCATTTTTTCCCTTCTTTTAATAGAGTGCCGTCTGAAGAGCATACCCATACATTGGAAAGGACATCGTAGCCTGAACTGCTTTTTAAATCAGCTTATTGAATTAATTTATTTAATATATTTGTGTATCAGTTGCAGGGAGTACTGAGGCTCCTAACAATGTAAACCCGCCCCCCCCACACACAATCATCAATCTAAAACATAGGAAACATTTTAACCGATAAAACAGTCTGCAGCAGATCAATTCAGTGACAGCAGCAAGCATCTTCTTAAAAGCAGAGAGAGTGAATTAACCAAAGAAATGTTAGCTGGAAAGGAAGTGCAAACTTACGGAGCAGCAAGAGAGGGCAGGAGCAGCGCTGGGTACCGAAAAGATCCGGGGCTCAGGCCCACAGGACAAAATAAATGCACAAATTTGAATGTGCTAATTTACATATGCTCAAAAGTCTCTCTTTCTGTGTGTGTGTGTGTCTGTAAAGGAGCCTGTCTCCTGAAGACACCCCAGTCTGTAAAAAAGGGATGTCTGGACAGGGGAGAGGAGGGCATTTGATATCAGAAAAGAAAACCTCAGGCAGAAAGATCCAGGGGGGAGGGCAGCAGGAGGAGAAGCACGTGTGGGCAAAAGGCCAGCTAGTCCAGGGGGATCAGTTGCATCAGGGCAAGTGCCCCTGGACAGCAGGGTGGTGGGGAGGATGGCCTCCCAGAGATTCAGGACTCCAAATGAAAGATTCGGGGCTCCAACCCTAGTGGACCACCCCAAACACTGCCTCAGAGAGAGTGGGAGGTTGAATATGAGTGAAACACATGAAACAGGTGGTTTGGAGAGAAGGTTAGTGCTAGTAGAGTGGTGAGCCCGAGGAGAACATCAGGAAAAGGCAGAGCAAAGTTGTAGAGTACAATCCTATAAATCCTCAGAAGTAACCCTTATCGAGCTCGTTGGGAGTTGAGACTTACACCCATGTAAGTGTGTACTGGATTGTAGCCCCAGAGAAGGGGTGGGCAGACTTTAGTCTTGCGGGATCTCCTTTGGGTTTTTTTTGCCAGAATCCTGAGGTTCACCCAGTGGAGCCAGCTGCAAAAGAGTGGCTCAAGAAGCTAGATGTAGATTTGCAGAATAGATCTGCAGATACTCAGCCCTGGAATTTGTCTTCTGTGTCAGAACTGGAGCTCACACACAAATCCTTTCGTGCACAAATCTACTCCTATTTCCCCTGAAGCTTTCTGATGTAGCCGTCTAATTTAAGAGGAAAATCAGGACTTTTCGTTGTAGCTATTGTTGAACCATTGGGAAGCAGAAATTGGGAGGCACCTCCTGAACCCAAACACAATCCTGAATGCAATTTGTGGTCAGAAATCTGTAAATTTCTGAGCTTGTGATGCAGTCCACAAAAAATAAAATTAAAAAGTGCTTAACAATATGAGCACATCCAGAAAATATGCGACCAAAATTTTTGAAAATGTATACAAACCCACTTTAGTCAATGGGTGCATGCATCAAAAATCCATATGTTTAAACATGCACAAAGATGCTTGCATTGCAGAAAATGCATACAATTTCCACATGGATGATGATGATGATGATGATGATGATGATGATGATGATGATGATGATGTAATTGTAAATACATGCAGAAATGGCTGGGATGGAACCAGCTTGGGCATGAAGAAGAAGAAGAAATAATAATCTCATTGACACTGGATTTGACGGATCTGACCTATTGACATCAATGTGGGAGTTAAGCTACTCATGACTAACTTATCCCATTAATTTCAATGGATCTACTCTAAGAATGGATACATTTGGATCCAACTCAATTTATTCTTCTGGTTCAAGTTGAGCTACGACCAAAATTGTTCCTGTTCAAGCCAGTTGAGGTTGACTAACCGTTCTGATCCAGTTCACATGGGGAAACTTAGACCTGAATTCACAATGCAATGCTGATGTGCAATGGAGGAAGTTAATGGGTCAAGGAATAAAACTAAATGTCAGCTGTCAGCCATATGTACTATGACGATTGCATGAAATAAAAACAACTAGCGTATTCAGTTTTTAATTTTGATGTGTCACACACATTGGATTGCACCCTTAATCCTAGGAAGAAGTCGACCTTTCCCCTCTTAAAAGGCTGGGAAACAGGAAGTACGGTAGATAGACTGAAGAAGCAGATTCTCATGCTTAACTTTAAAAAAATGCAATGGAACACTCACCAGCCCTGACTAGGGATGCTTCTTCCAATATTCTCATCCAAATATCTCCCCAGATTTTGGAGTTTTGAATTGTCCCGGCTATTTTCCATGGTAGAACCCTCCATGGCTCCGTTTTTTTTAAACGTCTGAACTTGTACAGAGTGCCACGCATGCACAGGTTTAAGGATGCTTGAGGGATTCAGTCTTTGTGTATTCTGATATGAATGGACCCGATATGCTCCTGCCGGACTATTGTGCAGATCAGAATGTAATTATCCTTCCGATTTTGCATTTCTCTGAATTGCAGTCCTTGGCTCAAAGACCGCTAAAACCATGTCTGCAAGTGTTGCTAAGCCAAAATGTCTGGCTTAATAAACCATGATTTTTTTTTAATGAGCAGTGCGCTAGTGCACTGCACATAGCCTGTTTGCTCCTGCTTCACTCCTCCCTTTGCACGAGCAGATAATGAAACCAGGAACACCTTTGCATGGTGTCTGAACCTGGCATTAAGGTTACCGGTAAGTGCACCCAGCAATCCAGGATCATAAGCCAGCTTTAAGCTGTTGTTTGTTGTTGGCTTACAAATCCTGGCTTGTTTGGGCACATGTAACCATGTGAGGTCATTTTATTTTGAAAAAGTAAGGTTTTTTAAAAAAATTCTGAGCTAGTGATCTGAATTCTATATCTTCCGGTTTCCATATATTTATTTATTTATTTATTATATTTATACTCCACCTTTTTTCCTGCAAGGAACTCAAGGCAGCTTACATAATCTTCCTCCTCCTTTCCATTTTATCCTCACAACAACCCTGTGAGGTAGGTTAGGCTGAGAGTCAGGGACTGGCCCAAAGTCAACCAGTGAGTTTCATGGCCGAGCGGGGACTAGAACCTGGATCTCCTGAGTCCCAGTCCAACACTCTCACCACTACGCCACACTGGCTCTTTCTAAAAATTTTTGCTTGTCTTGCAAAACGCTCTCAGACCAAGTTACTTGCAATACAAGGTATTACTGTGTGTGTGTGTGTGTGTGTGTGTGTGTGTGTGTATATATATATATATATATATATATATATTCAGATTTAAGATCTCTCTCTCTCTCTCTCTCTCTCTCAAATAATTGTTCAGGGTTCATGCTCTGTTCCAATTTAGGGAGATGGGGAAAAGTTTTAGTTTTGGTTCAGGTGTGTGCTGCCTCCCAGCTACAATCCTAGGTGCACCAAAAATATTTATTTATTTATTTAAAGCATTTATACTCTGCTCTTCAGCCAGCTTCCATACAACCTCTAAAAACAAGACAGTCCCTGCCCTCAGGCTTGCAATGGAAAAAGACATGACACAAAAGGATAAAAGGGATGGGGAGGAAAAAGGAAAACAAGAAAATGCAGGCACCAATTCTGAATGATTCTCTCTCTCTCTCTCATTAGACTAGACTCCAATGGGGTCATCTCATCCCATGAAGGTGAGTGGTGGGAGATCCAGGACAGATAAGGGGAAGTACTTCTTCACACAATGCATAGTCAAACTGTGGAATTCACTACCACAAGATGTAGTGATGGCCGCCGATTTAGATGGCTTTAAAAGGTGAATGGAGGATAAGGACATCACTGCCTGCTAGACATGACGGCTACATTCTGTACGTACAGGTTTAAAATCGGTTCTGTCTACATTTCATGGATTGTCCGGTGCCTTTCGTTCTGTTGTCTGCTTGTTGAAGGGATCGGACTTTGCACAAATCCACTCATATGCATTTTTGCAACTTCGCACTCCTGGAAAAATGCACACGTCCCCCCCCAAAATACGCAAATCCCTGAAAAATGCGTAGTTTCATGCTTTGGCCTATGGGTGTGTGTGTGTGTGCATTTTTGGTGTGTGTGTTTTCTATGACTAAATTTGTGTAAAATTATGGGGAAAGTAATGGTCCGCCAGTCCATGGAATCTGTGCGACATGGGAAACGCTGGCTGGTCCGCCGTGGAATCCACAGGTTGGATTCTTAGCAATTTGAACTCCTTTGAGTCTGTTGCAGATTTCTCTGACACCCCTACCTCCAGGATCAGAGGCAGTATGTCTTTCAATACCAGTTGCTGGGGAACAAGAACAAGTTGGCCACTGTGGGAACAGAATGCTGGACTAGATGGGTCTTTGCTCTGATCCAACACAGCTCTTCTTATGTGCTTATGCGCCTTCTTAATTGATCCTTTCAGCACTCATTATAGGGTTCTGGCAGTCCTGGGTTTATTTCTGGAGGGATGATTCATTTGCGAGGGATGTAGTGTGGTCCACTGTTCGTTGTCAGTCTCTAATTATACCTTATGCTATGTGTTTTACAGAGGGGGGGGGATTCACATTTTTTGGTCTCTGTGTACATGTTTTGTGTCATCTTACCACAGCAGCTGGCCCTTGTGCAGCTTGGAGCCTTCTACATCCTGAGAAGATGCTATTTGAACCGTTAACAATTGAACCTGCACCATTTGTCAGAGAAAGTAAGGCTCCCAGATGACCTCCAAACACAGACATGTGGGCTTGGAATATAAGCAAATGTCATGGATGGATCCGAAATGGCAGAGGGATTTTTAACCTCCAGTCACAAAGCACCAATTTCCCAGAAGGCAAACCGGTAAGACTAAAAGAAAAGTAACTTGCCCAAGAACCTAAGTGCAAGGCAATGGTGGGGTCTGAACTCCAAAACACAAACCCCTCTCTTCTGGACCCAAAATGAAGACGGTCCTGGAGGACAGCCCTTCACTTTGCAGCATGCCAGCCTCCCAGTTATAAAAAATAAAATTAAATAGGAAGGTCAGGGAGCCTGCAGGCACTAAAAGAGATGTCCATGGGCACATTGGTGCCCAGTGACACCACAGTGGAGATCCCAGGTATAGTTACGATAGTTATAGTAACTCTGTTCTTTTCATGGTAATCATCATCAGGCGATCACTCGTGACCGAGTAAGATTGTCTTCCGGGATAAAAGGAGGAAATTCTAAAGAAGATTGTGTAGACTCTAGCGATGGGTCCGTAAGTGACTGTGGAGGCCAATTCTAGATCCACACAGCTTCCCACAGTGAGGACACAGGTTACCAGATAGAAGATGGTCCTGTAAAGGATTCATTTGACGTGCTTTTCGCTTAGCACGTTTCTCCCTTTCACCTTGCACTCGGGCTTCTTCAAAGTCCATGGAACCTTTGTGAAAGGCCAACCTCCATTTAGATCGGTCATGGGCCAGAGCTTCCCAGTTTTCGATGTTTATATTGCATTTTTTTAGATTAGCCTTATGAACATCTTTAAACCTCTTATATTGACCACCGATATTCCGCTTTCCATCCTTGAGTTGGGAATAAAGTAACTGCTTTGTAATAATGCCAAAGTGTGAATACACCAATTTGAGAAAGTTAGCAAATAGCTTACATTGTTATAAAGATGTGGGATGAGCCACAGGCTAAATTGAGTCTGGCGGCCTAATTTGAACTGAAACAACCATCCCCTATCTGTTCTCCCCCGCCCCACTTAGAATCATAGAATCATAGAAAAGTAGAGTTGGAAGGGGCCTACAAGGCCATCGAGTCCAACCCCCTGCTCAGTGCATTGAAGCATTGGTACCAGCAAGCTATGGAGGCTGTGAGATTCCTCACTGGTGCTTCCCGTTTTAAAAATGCAGTGCTGCTTCTCCATCCTTCTAGAAATCAGCTGCTCTGGGATCTCTTATGTATGTTCAACTTACCTAAATGGAAAAAACATGTTTTCAGAACACATTCTGTGAGGAATATCACTTTTATAAATGCGCACAATCTGCAGACAAATAGCAATATTGGTCCGATTAAAGCTTTTTGAAGCGCTGAAGGTATGAATCAGTATATTAGAAGATGTTGAAATCCAGACAAAAGAAATAGCTCGTTCCTGGATGGGAATAAAGGGGCCATTGCTAAACATTTATATCTGCACTCTGAACCTATCTTTCAATTGAATTAGAGAGCACACTACCTGGCATCAGGTGAGATGCTGCAGATAGGACCAGGGAGAAATCAGTTTGGTTTGCGCTGTAATGTGAACTTTCCTAATTTCGCACTTGCGAACCAAGATGCAAATCAAAACTCAGTTACGCTTTGAGATTTGCACATCTCCAGATTTTGCAATGGAGTCCTCTGATCGAAAGATGCATGCAAAAATGCATGTATCCATGAAAATAACATCCAAGAATGCATTATATTAGGAAAACCACTTGCAAAAATGTGCATGTCAGGCTACATTGCATACAAAACTGCATGATTAGAAGAAGTGTGGATAAAAATATGGTCATGCATAGTTTTTTGTTTTTTTAAAAAAATATATATATTCAAGTTCAGGTATGAACCGAACATAAGATTAGAAAAAAAATTGAGTTCAAGACATACTGAAAATATTAGAAAAAATGAGAAACTGAAAGCAACAGATTCACCCTTCCCTAGTTGCCGATGCAAAGGCCGTTTTGTGTTGGCATCCCAAGCAATTGATATGTCAAGAACTTGCCTTTCTTTCCAGCTCCCCTGCTGGCAACCCCATAAGTGGCTACTCAACGTCTCCTTGGTCTCTAGGGTGGTCAAACTACCTCATCATCTGGCAGGGCCGGTGCTACGATTAGGCCAACTAGGCAGCTGCCTAGGGCGCAGGGCTAAAGGGACGCCAGAGGACATAGGGCTGGAGGGAGGGAAGGAGGGCTCAAGTGGGAAGGGGGGGCACTAAATATCTGATCTTGCCTAGGGCACCAAACTGCCTTGCACCAGCCCTGTCATCTGGCCATTTCTGTTTCTCAAGGCCTGCAGGAGAACTTGCCCTGCAAGGAGCAGCCCAGTGGGGTCCTTTCCTTTCCCCATGACAGTTTAGACTAGGACTGAACTGAAACTATTACTATTTACCATGTTGGCAGTGGAGGCTGGTGACTCCTATTTTGGTGGGGCTCCTAATCCACTGCAGTGTTTATTTGGAGCGTTATAGGAGCTATCCATGGTGCTCCATGGTGGTGAACTTTGGGGGAGGGATAGAGTTCAGCACCATGGATAGCTCCTATAAAGCTCCAAATAAAACCTGCAGTGGATTAGGAGCCCCACCAAAATAGGAGTCACCAGCCTCCCCTGTGGGTTGGCCTTTGTGAAATCAAAAAAAGTCCCCCCTCATTTTGCTGGCTTCTTGCAACAACCATCAGTACATTTCCACTGTTTCAATTGTGTTTTCCTCAGTCCCACTTTCTTTCTTTGCTTGCCCTCACTGCCCTTTACCTCACTTGTCCACACATTGGCATTAAATTCTACTGAATGTGGCTACCCCCATCATTTTCTTGACAATGCCAATATTCTTTGTCTCTTCCCTCTGTCAATCTCTCTACCCTTTCTTTGTTGCCTCTCTTGTGTCATGGTTACTTGTGCACAAAACAATGTGGGGCACCATAGCCAAGCACATTAAACGGCAGTGAGGGCAAAATAGGCCAAGGACAGTGAGGACAATGAAGAAAGAAAACGGTGCCAAGCAGCAGCAGTCGCCGACACCACCGCCGCTGCAAGGGGAACAAAAGGGCACCTAACTGCATCGGAACCTGTGACTGCTCGGCACGGTGAGGAGTGCTTGGCCATTTGTTTGGCGGCTTTGAGAGTGCTACTTCTGACACTCCTAACTAGAAACTGAAAAATACTCAGTTCAGTGCAGCTCTAGTTAGGCAAGCAGTTTGTATTGTAACGCATCTGTCTATTTCTGGGATGTGTCACTTTTCATGTGTATGTACCCGTAAGTCCATTCCGCCTGCGATTTTTGTAAAAATCTGCAACCCCACTCAAAAGAATTAAATACATAAAATTTAAATACCTATTAAACTATTATTAAATACGTATTAAATTAAATATGTAATTCTAAGATTACAATTGCAAGACAAGCAATTTTTTAAAAATAAATTTTGACTTGATAAACAAGCGACGACGTCTTGCGATACAAGTACTGTAGTATGGTCAAGAAAAATGAAGACTTTACACTATCATTCTTTATTGCAGCTTAAATTAAAAATACGTGTACAAATGTCTTATGGGGAATTTCGCTCTTATATACAATTGGATTACAAACATGGTTCCGGAACGAATTATGCTCTCAATCCAAGGTATTACTGTACTTGTTTGAGCTGAGAACTATGTCAGAACATTTGGGCAACGCAAGGGCCAGTGGATCGCTAAGTTCCAATCTGCATCTGAGCTCTGGGTGGGGTTTAATCAGTGTTGGCTCACAGTGGAATTAGAGCTGCACTGAATTTCCCCCCCAAAAATACATCTTTTCTGAGAACATCCCTGAGATTTTACTCCCTCCCCCATTTTTTCTCTCCAAATATTCTCCAACTTCCCCCCCCTTTTTATGGTGACCACCATTCCACTCTCCCCTCAACCTACAGTGCCCCAGGACACTGTTCACTATGTGAACAGAATGGTGGACAATATAGGCCTTTGGTCTGACCCAGCAGGATGGCTGGGAAATGATGGGAGTTATAGTCCAACACATCTGGAGGCACCAGGTTGCAGAAGAGTGTTCTAGATTGTAAGCTCCTTGCAGTAAGGACCTGCCATTCATTCTTTGTAATGTGCCAGATGGAATAATAATAATAATAATAATAATAATAATAATAATAATAATAATAATAATAATAATAGTTGTTGTCAGCCTTAATATCCTTTAACTGGTTATTGTCAGGTGGGCCACTCAGACTGAGGAGCCAAGCTGGAGACAGCAACTTTATAGGACTTGATGGGACCCTATTGGCTCCTTATATATCACCTGACTCCTGCTGACCTTGGAGCTACAGGCCCACCCACAGTGGTGCTGTAGCACAGCAGATAGCAGGTGAGGAGCTTCCTGACCGTTAGAGCAATACAACAGTGGAACCAATTACCTAGGGAGGTGGTGAGCTCTCCCACTCTGGAGGCATTCAAGGTGCAGCTGGACAGCCATCTGTCAGGGATGCTTTGACCTGGACTCCTGCATTGAGCGGGGGGTTGGACTCGATGGCCTGGTAGGCCCCTTCCAACCCTACTAATCTATGATTCCCCAGGGCCAGCCCTCCCATTAGGCAGAGTGAGGCAGCTGCCTCAGGTCATGGTGGATGCTGGCGTGGGTTGGTGAGAGATGGTCAAGTGTTGGAGCTCTGTGTGCTGTGAGGCCTGACCTGTGCCTCCTAAGCTACCTTCAAGTGTAATTGGGGGGGGCATATATGCTATGCCCAGTGAAGGTTGGTGGCTCCCATGTCAGTGGGGCAGTTGATCTACTCTGGGTTTTAGTCTGAACTTTCAAGGAGCTATCCATGGTGCCGAACCATACCCCAAAATAGGTTCGACACCATGGATAGCTCTTTCAAAGTTCAGACTGAAACCCGGAGTGGATAACCTGCCCCACTGACATGGGAGCCGCCAGCCTCCACTGGCTGTGCCATGCCATCATCACCAATGTTGAAGTAAGATTCAACTGCCAGTCTGGTGGGAATCAAATGGGGGAGGCCATCTTATTGTTTTTCACCGCAGGCAGCAAAAGGTCCTGGGCCAGCCACTTCCCCCCCCCCCCCAGTCAAGCTACTGTGGAAATGCACAGACTCTGTGTTTTCCTTTGTTTTATAGGCCACAATCATAAACACACTTACTAGGGAGTAACCCTCAATAAACATGGTGGGACTTGCTTCTGAGTAAACACACATAAGATTGCATAGTTACCGTAGATACCGAGTGTGCGGGGGTATTGCGTGGCGTTACTTATAATACTCTTCATTGCCTTTTGGTTGCCTCCTTTTGCAGGCTTTGACTTCCTGATTTAGAACAGGCAGCAGATGGTCGCATATTTGTTGTCTCAGCAGAATCTCTATTAGCCATATTTTTTTTAATAGCAATTTTGCATCTGTCTGCGACACCTGGGTGAAAAGCTCATGCTCTTGACTGTTATAGGTACAGCAGCCTTCCCCAACCTGGTCTGCTCCAGATGTGCTGGACTGCAACTCCCATGGTCCAACACATCTGCAGGGCAGTGTTCTCCAACCTTGGGTCCCCAGATGTTTTTGGCCTACAACTCCCAGCATGCCCCAGCCAGCATAGCTGGGTGGGGCATGCTGGGAGTTGTAGGCCAAAAACAGCATAGCTGGGTGGGGCATGCTGGGAGTTGTAGGCCAAAAACATCTGGGGACCCAAGGTTGGAGAACACTGCCCTAGACCGTCATTGTCATGGTTGATGGAAGCTGGAATAGGACTGGAAAGAGATGTTTGTGGGACATTTAGCTCCAAGGTGGAGATTGCTGGTCATTGCTTGGAATGATCTTGGAGAAAACTAATCAACAGGGCCAGCCCAAGATATTTTGCTCCCTGAGGCAAAGGACAAGATGGCGGCTCCCGACCATTCCACATATAGAATCTATCCAACTGGACTGGTAGTTTAATCTGATTTCAACACCAATAAAGGGACAGCTTCCTACACCAAACTGGGGGGGGGGGGCAGCAGGCTAGCTTAGGGGGAGCAGAGAGCAGGCTAGTTAGGGGACTATGGGGAAATAGTGAGGAGCTGCCCCCTTGCCTTCAGCCAATTGAGGCTGCTGCCCCACACTCTGCCTAACGGTAGGGCCGGCCCTAAGGATGTGTGAGGAGTTTGTTCGGGGGTGGTGGTGGAAATCTGGTGAACTGGCCGGGCTTGAACTCCATCCCGCTTACCTGCTTCCCCAGCTTGACTCGCGTTCTCCCGAGTCAAGCCGGGGAAGTGACTTCCAGGTTCCTAGCAGGCCGATATTTACGTAGAAAATGCTGTAAGATACACCAAAAAGCGGCCTCAATTTCATAGATTCATAGATCATAGAGAGTTGGAAGGGGACTACACAAGGCCCTCGAGTCCAGCCCCCTGCTCAATGCAGGGAAACTAGAGGAGGGGTCTCCCATCCAAGTCATAACCAGGCCTGACCCTGCTTAGCTTTCCACCACTCAGACAAGCTGAGCCAGCGTGGGCCACTTTGTTTGCATAATTTGCGCAAACTGCAGCTGCTTTTAACGTATCTGATGGCATTTTCTAGGTAAAAAGCAGCCCGCCAGGAACCCGGAAGTCCGCTGAGCGGCTCATCGCGCGTCCACTTTCAGCCCAGCCCGGTGGGCGCTGTGCTGGCGTCCGGCCGAGCGGGCGGCAGGTCAGGTCGCTGCGGGATCGCCCACCACTAGCTAGCCCTGCTTATCAGCCGCCCTCCCCGTCAGGAGAGGACATTCCTGGCCTGCTACCCAGAGAAAGCCAGTGTGATGTAGTGGTTAGAGTGTTCGACTAGGATTGGGGAGACCCAGCTTCAAATCCTCCGTCAGCCATGAAGCTCCCTGTGTGCCCCCCCAGTCACCATCTCTTAACCTTATCGACCTCACGGCGTTGTTTTGAGGATAATATGGGAGGGGGGGGAGGAAGGGAACCATCCACTTCATCTTATGTTTGTTGAGGGGAAAGGTGAGACACAAATGGAATGAAATGAAATGAAATGAAATGCCCTGAGGGGAATTCAGGTGGAGAAAAAGAGGCGACAAGCCTCACCTCTTCTTCCCAGTCCCTACTGGTTCTTGGCCTAAGGTGCGGTCATCCTGCTCTTTCTTTGCATAACTCTTTTTGCTTCCTACCTCCATCCCCATATGGGAGTTCTAGGTGTGTGTGAAGATTTCAGATGCCCTAGCACAGTGTTCTCCAACCTTGGGTCCCCAGATGTTTTAATGAGCTACGCTGGCTGGGGCATGCTGGGAGTTGTAGGCCAAAAAACATCTGGGGACCCAAGGTTGGAGAACACTGCCCTAACACTATGGGGCACGGATAGCCCAGAACCTAAGCAATGGGTCATAAAAGTGCTTCACTCCGGATGGATCACGCCCCTGGAACCTACAACTTTTTTTCTCATTAACCGTGTGAATTTCACCCGCTCATCACAGAGATGAACTGGCACAGACCGAGAAAGCGACGATTTTGTGCCTGCATTCCCTTTTGGTACCCACAAGGATGCTGAATCCGTGTAGCTACCATGTGCCAGTTATTCCCACCACAGGTCTCATTAAAAAAAAGAAAAGAAAAAGAAAGCTCCTCCAGTTTCAACGTGTTAATCATTTCAATAACCAGGTGCAGCCAGAGTTCTCGAGTGCTCTAGACATTTACGGCTTGCTATTACCAGAAGTAATTCAGAGAAGAGAAACCTGGATCAGAACCTCTCGGAAATAACACTCCTGGGACTACAATAGCATAGCAACTTACAGTAATAATGGCCGATACAGGAATTTGGCACTGAACTTCTGTAAATATAAAGGGTGTGCCTGAGTATAATCTTTTCCCTTTTGGTTGCCTGCTAAAATGATGCTATATAGTACTGGCTTTGTAACACTATTGAGTCATGAATCCCGCTGCCCCCGCCCTGATCGCTGAAATATCTATGTATGACAGGGGTGGGGAACATCAGGCCTGGCCCCAAATCCAGCCCTCTGGGGTTCTTAAATCTGAATATATATATATTTATATATATATATATATATATACAGTAATACCTTGGATTGCAAGTAACTTGGTTTGAGAGCGTTTTGCAAGACAAGCAAAATTTTTAATATTTATTTAATTTTTTTGACTTGATATACAAGCGTCGTCTTGCAATACAAGTACTGTAGTACGGCTTAAATTAAAAATCTCTGTACAAATTTTTTTTGGGGGGGATTTCGTTTTGATATAAGAGTGTTTTGGATTACAAGCACGTTTCCTGGAACGAATTATGCTCTCAATCCAAGGCATGACCTGTATATAAAAACAAAGGATAGCATTTTAAAATCCAGCATCTGTAACCATGCCTAGTCGGCTGCCCCCTGACTATAAAAATGGTTTTTGTAAAGTTAGATGGATGCTTTGGCGACTAGCGCCAGCCCTGGTGTGCCCATGTCAATCCAGGTGCTGCTCCAGGAGCTCTTTGCCAGTGTCTTCATCACCTCTCTGGGTGGTCATGGGGGGACGACGACTGCAGGGTCCTGGATGTTGGCCCAAATGATTGCAATGACAGTCAACAGGTGAGTTGCTCAGATAAATATACTAGTTTTAAAGGGGGTTAACCCATCCTGTCCCTCACTGGATCAGCCATAGGGGGCTGTTCAATTGGAGACCCTTTGCCCTCACCCCCCCCCCAACTCAACACCTGAAGAGATTTGCTGCTGAGCCCCTCAATTCCCAGGCTTTCTGCTCTGTTCTTTTCTGCCCCCTTGTCCCTAGTTTTATGGGCTGTGCATGCCCTTCCTTTCCTCTCTTATGCCACTTTCCAGTCCCTGGCAACCACACCCAGGTGTGGCTCTTCCCACAGCCAAGTGATGTGCCCCAGTGACATCATCAATAGTTGCCCACCGTAGAGCCACACAATGCAATAATAATTGGTGCCTGGGTGCCAGTGAGCAGCAGCGAGGCCAACAGATCAGGCCAATGCTTGCTTAAAAGCAGGTGCATTGCTAGGTGTGCGGCCCTGGAGCCCTACTTCCCAGGACCCGGTACTTCTCTACGGAGCCCTCCGTGACTGGGTTCAGACAACACAAGATAACCCACACTCAAGGGTTGAGTGTTGGTTGTCATTGAACCGTGGGTTGTTGTCGAAATACGAGTTGCCATGTTGTCTAAACCCAGCCGAGATAACAGACCACGGTGAACAACCCAACAACAAACCGTGGGTTCTCTTCATGGGTTGTTCGTATAGAATCATAGAGTCATCAGACAACACAATAACCCACTCTGGAGGCATTCAAGGTGCAGCTGGACCGCCATCTGTCAGGGATGCTTTGACCTGGATTCCTGCATTGAGCAGGGGGTTGGACTCGATGGCCTGGTAGGCCCCTTCCAACTCTACTTTTCTATGATTCTAAGTTCAACAACAACCCACGGTTCAGTGACAACCCACACTCAACCCATACTCAACCCTTGAGTGTGGGTTATCGTGTTGTCTGAACCCAGTCGGTGTCTATCGGTGCCAATGGAAGGTGTTTATTTTTTTTCTCCTCAGCCTAATTGCCATGCAGGGGGCAGTTTTCAAGGGGGATTGTAGCTGAGGAGGGAAGGGTTAACTCATCCTTCCCCACATGCTGCAACAACCCCCCCCCCAAATTCCCTCCATGGCAATTAAGCTTAGAAAAACCTTTTTTCCCATTGGTTTGGGATGATCTGCATCAGGGTGCAAGTTAATTGAAGAATTTATTTCACTTGAGATCTGTTTGGATGAGAAATTAATTGGCTGGCTTTGCCTCATATGAAATTTAAATAAATCCTAGTAATTATTTCCACATTCCCAAATATAGATTTAAATTAGGATATTCAGATTTGTGTCCTACAGTCCTTGGCTTTTAAGTGCCTAGCAATATGTTTGAGAGCCAGTGTGGCGTAGTGGTGAGAGTGCTGGACTGGGACTCGGGAGATCCGGGTTCTAGTCCCCGCTCGGCCATGAAGCTCACTGGGTGTCTTTGGGCCGGTCACTGACTCTCAGCCTAACTTACCTCACTGGGTTGTTGCGAGGGTAAAATGGAGAGGAGGAGGAGGAGGATTATGTAAGCTGCCTTGAGTTCCTTGCAGGAAAAAAAATGGGTGGGATATAAATGTATCAATAATAATAATAATAATAATAATAATAATAATAATAATAATAATAATAATAAATATTTAAAAAATCTCACTTCTGGATCAGACCAAATAGCTGCCTAACCCAGCATACTGTCTTGCCACACATGCCTTTGGCCTGGGGAGCTCCGCTAGCAGGGCATGGAAGGAGATGGGGCAGGATGGGACGGATAGAGCCAGTGTGGCGTAGTGGTGAGAGTGTTGGACTGGGACTTGGGAGATCCGGGTTCTAGTCCCCGCTCGGCCATGAAACTCACTGGGTGACTTTGGGCCAGTCACTGACTCTCAGCCTCACCTACCTCACAGGGTTGTTGTGAGGATAAGATGGAGAGGAGGAGGAGGATTATGTAAGCCGCCTTAGGTTCCTTGCAGGGATATAAATATAATAAATAAATAAATACCCCTGCCTAGAAGCATGATCCTCATTGAGGTATATTCTCCTACATGCTCTAAAAGTTTTTGGCTGTAGGAATGAAGTGCATGCCTAATTTTAATTCAGTGTGTGTGTGTGGGGGGGGGGCAGAGTTTGGGAAACATTGACCTAGGTAGCCCTGGCAATCTAGAAAAAGCCTTCTTGTGCTCAAGGTCAAGTGGCGCAGGCAGGGAGACGTCTCATGAACCATATGGAAAACTGTCACTTTACCCGCTCCTGTGCACAGCTTGTGAAAGGCAGGGGGGAAGGGGACGCCTGTGTGGCGTTTCTGAGCAAGAGGTTGCGAGAAAAGCTTTGCTGAAAAACCAACCCAGGATTCTGGAATTGCCGCTCAAGGTCCATTACGCTTTACTGGCAATCTGGACTCATTTTCTCACGTCCGCCCACTCTCCCTCCTCTCAACTTCTCTCTGGCTGCCATTCCCCACAGATGTGTCGGATCTTAGCAGCTCCGAATGCAGCACCGCCAGGAAATGCATTCAGCAAAAAATCCCTTTCTTTTTCTTCCCTCCCCCCCCCACTTCCTCTGAACCCCTGTTACCGAGACAGTACTCAAATGCATTTTTCTACCTTCTCTTTCCAGGTTGCTATCAAACACATCACATCCAGATGTTTCCTGACATTCGGCCAAGTCGTGAGAGGAGGCCTGTAGCTTTCCACTAGCTCTGCGCTCTAGAAGCAAATTGCAATGTGGCTTAGCATGCTGGTTAAATATTTAACGCAAGCATTGTTTCTATCAAGCACACGATAAATAAAAAAAAGACACTCCGCCGGAATGCTGACGTCTCCGTGGGCCAAGGGGTGAGCTTGAGTGTATATTGACCGACCACGATGGCTAAAATTCATTGGGCTAGCTTGACATGGATCTCTTTCAGCTTAAAAGGATCAACCTCCATTTTGAAAGGCCACCAAATATTTGCAAAGCAGTCAGTCCTCATGAATAGTCACGGAGCGATGTGGGCACTGTGTTGCGTCAGCTCCCCTTGGTGTGTGTGTGTATTGTGCTCTTAAAACACACCAAGCTGGGTTTTGCGTGGGGCATAAGCGGATTTGAACCACTGTCTGAAGGGCTGCCTGCCTTGGGACTCGCAGCAGCGGGGGTCATTGCTAGGGTGTCCACTTATGAATCACCCAAAAAGAGGAAAGGCATCACACACACAAAAAGAGGACAGTGATTTTCCTAAAATCTGCTTATGCTAATTCATAGACGTTAATGCCAATTTAGAAATAATTGCTATCATTTAAATAGAGATACAGTATGTATACACCATAGTGTGGAAGACCGTGACCAGGTGATATGTGCGCCTACCGGTCCACTCTGTTGTTCAGGTGCTGTTGATGAGCAACAATTCTTATGGTTCTTTACCTTTAAACTAGAATTGGATAGGACAGTCCTTCAGAGCAGTGTTCTCCAACCTTGGGTCCCCAGATGTTTTTTGGCCTACAACTCCCAGCATGCCCCAGCCAGCGTAGCTGGCTGGGACATGCTGGGAGTTGTAGGCCAAAAACATCTGGGGACCCAAGGTTGGAGAACACTGCTTCAGAGGACACCTTCAAATAGGTGATGGTCCTTCGAAGAAAGGACTATCCTCTGTAAAAGAGGACACATTGCCACCCTAGTCAGTGCTGCCTGTTCCACTGGGACTGCTTGATGGAGGGAGGGGCACTGTCACAGTATCTCACACATTGTGTGTGTGGTGATGCAGGGTGTGTGCTGCTGGGTGCATGTCCCTGCAGTGGAGGCTGGTGGCGCCAACGTCAGTGGGGCAGTGTATCCACTTTGGGTTTCAGCCTGAACTTTTAAGGAGCTATCCGTGGTGCTGAATCTAAATCTTTTTTGTGGGTTGGGGGGGTAGGGTTCAGAACCATGGATAGCTCCTTTACAGTTCAGGCTAGAGCCAATAGTGGATACACCGACCCGCTGACGCTCCCTGTCATCTTGCCTTCATTGGATCCCTCCATGCGGGTGTGGCATGTGAGCATCCCTGTCAGCACCAGTGGTACAGTAGTAAATTTTGAAGCACAGCCATTCATCATCATGACAATCCTCGTAACCACACCTCCAAGGAGAGGCCACAAATGCAGCCAGCTCTGTTTGGGCTGCATTAATAGAAGTATAGCTTCCAAATTGCGCGAAGTGATAATTCCCCTTTACTCGGCACGGGTTAGGCCTCATCTTGAGTACTGCGTCCAGTTCTGGGCACCACACTTTAAGAAGGACGTAGACAAACTGGAGAGGGTTCAGAGGAGGGCAACAAAGAAGATAAAGGGACTGGAAACAAGGCCCTATGAGGAGAGACTGAAGGAACTGGGCATGTTTAGCCTTCAGAAGAGGAGACTGAGGGGAGATATGATCGCACTCTTCCAGTACATGAAGGGATGTCGCACAGAGAAGGGCCAGGATCTCTTCTCGATCATCCCAGTTTGCAGGACACGGAATAATGGGCTCAAGTTACAGGAACCCAGATTCCACCTAAACATCAGGAAAAATTTCCTGACTGTCAGAGCAATAAGACAATGGAACCAACTACCAAGAGAGGTGATGGGCTCTCCCACTCTGGAGGCATTCAAGGTGCAGCTGGACAGCCATCTGTCAGGGATGCTTTGACCTGGATTCCTACATTGAGCAGGGGGTTGGACTCGACGGCCTTGTAGGCCCCTTCCAACTCTACTATTCTATGATTCTATGATTCTATGATCCAGAACAACAAACCAGTTCTAGCAGTTTTCACCTCTACCATGAGCAGGACTTTTATAAAGTGGATGAGTCTTAATTACCCATTCAAGACCAAGCCAGGCCAAAATACTTTGCATCACAACAGGGATAGCTCACGACTATATAATCACTGGGTTCAAACAACACAATAACCCACACTCAAGGGTTGAGTATGGGTTGAGTGTGTATGTTGTCGTTGAACCATGGGTTGTTGTTGAAACATGGGTTATCCTGTTGTCTGAACCCAGCTGCGCTAACAAGCCATGGCTTGTTAACCATGAACAACCATGAAGAGAAACCACAGTTTGTTGCTGGGGTGTGAATTGTGGGTTGTTCACCATTTTATTTATTTATTAATTATATTTATACCCCGCCTTTTTTCCTGCAAGGAACCCAAACAACAACCCTGTGAAGTAGGTTAGGCTGAGAGTCAGTGACTGGCCCAAAGTCACCCAGTGAGTTTTTCTCGGCTGGGTTCAGTCAACACGATAACCCATGTTCAAACAACCCATGGTTCAATGACAACACATACTCAACCCATACTCAACCCTTGAGTGTAGGTTATTGTGTTGTCTGAACCTAGTCATTGTTGCTGAGAAAATTCCCCCCTCCCTGCAGCTACTGTGAGCATTATAGCAAGCTAAGCTCAGAGAGGGAACAGGGGATTCTGAAGCGGGTGGCAGGTTATGTCAGTGTTCCTGCTTAACAAAAACTGCTGGTGCTGGTTCCCTGCGACGAGCCATGGCTCCACTATACCACGTGTCAGCATAGCCCCTGATTGGTGGGCTGTGGTGGGGTTTCCAGGAATTCTGGAGGGGCGCACTGTCATTTTCTCACCATTTAAAAAAAAAATGTTCTACTAGTTGTGTATTTACGCCCTACCTTCTGAGGATGAGCATATATTGGATACAACAGCCATTCCACTGGAGTAAAGACCATGTATTTTCAGTTCTGACATAATTTGAGTATAGGATTGCTTTCCCCAACTTTAACTGATGGATTTAATCATTACGTTGTTTGAAGCTTGCAGCACTAATACTGATTTAAAAGAGTGATAAAAAATGATCAACTACTGAATGGTAAGATTAATTCTGATCCTAATCATATCGCTATTTGCTATTTAACTATTTCTTTTTTCTTTTTTTCAAACCAAGCCTGTTGTTTCATACTGTATGTTTTATTTACTTTCCAAACAATGTTGACCCTCATCTGAATTTCTTATTCCCTTGCCTTTGGTTCATTAATTCATTTTGTTAATATTAAAGATGCTCCCATTGCACAAGCAAACACCGATATGCCCTAGCATGAACCTGAAACTAAAAAAAAAAAATATGTTTCCTTTCTATGTAGTCAAACCACAAAAGGAATCAATTATCTGGGTCTTTTGTGGCTTTGGGCAATGGCTGGCCACATTTCCTATTAAACTGGGCCTGCAGATATGTGCCATACTTATTATTTATTTATTTAATTATTTACGCTAGTTGTATACCACTTCCATATCTAAGCAGATTCTGGAGCGGTGAACAGTAAAAAGATAAAACAGATAAAAGAATAAAAACAATGTGCTAAAAACAGGATAACATTAAAACTGTGGCTGGTCAGCAAGGAAGGCTTCCTGGAGCAAAGATGTCTTCAGCAGGCACCAAAAACATCACGGAGCCTGCCTGACCTCCAGAGACAGGGAGTTCCATAGAAGTGGAGAATGTCCTCTGATGGGTTATCGTGTTGACTGAACCCAGCCGAGAAAAACTCACTGGGTGACTTTGGGCCAGTCACTGACTCTCAGCCTAACCTACCTCACAGGGTTGTTGTGAGGATAAAATGGAGGAAGAGGATTATGTAAGCCGCCTTGGGTTCCTTGCAGGAAAAAAGGCAGGTTGGTAAGGGAGAAGGCAATCTCTCAGATATTCTGGTCCCAAGTATCAGAACAGGAAGGTTTATCACAGCTTTTTTTTTTTTTCTTCACATGGAGTAAAGGAGAATGTACAGGGTGGCCAGTTTCTTACTTTTTTAATTGGCCCTGCTCATATCCCTTTAACTAGAGTCACCGGTGGCCCCTCCACTTCGGGGAGAGGTCATAGCTCAGAGGCAGTGCACCTGCCTTGCATGAGAAGGTCCCAGGTTCAATGCCCAGCATCTCCAGGTAGGGCTAGAAAACATCCTGCCTGAAACCCCGGAGAGCCACTGTCAGTCAGCATCAAGCATATTGGGCTAGATGGGCTGATGGTCTCAGTGACTGGGTTGAGACAACATGATAACCCACTCTCAAGGGTTCAGTATGGGTTGTGTGTGGGTTGTCATTGAACCGTGGGTTCTTGTTGAGATGTGGGTTATCATGTTGTCTGAACCCAGCCAAGATAACAAACCATGGTGAGCAACCCACATTTTGCAACCCAACAACAAACCATGGGTTCTCTTCATGGGTTGTTCGCGGTTAACAAACCATGGCTTGTTAGTGGAGCTGGGTTCAAACAACACGATAACCCATGTTTCAACAGCAACCCACGGTTCAATGACAACCCATACTCAACCCTTGAGTGTGGGTTATCGTGTTGTCTGAACCCAGTCAGTATAAGGCAGCTTCCTCTGTTCCTAGAAGACAATGACTCCTAATAAATGGAGTACCCTATTGCTACTTTTGGATTCCTTGGAGAAAATGCCATCACCTATAGGGTAAGCTGGTTCTGCTATACCCACTTATTAAAATACTTAGGCTGCAATCTTATATATGCCAGCTCATAAGTCGTCATCATCATCATCATCATCATCATCATCATCATCATCATCATCAGGCGATCACTTATGACCGAGTAAGATTGTCTTCCAGGATCAAAAATCATAAGTAAACCCCACTGAGCTCAGTGGGACTTACTCCCTTGTAAGTGTGTACTACGGGATTGCAGCTCTAGTCTGGTACTAAGTGGCCATGTGCCCTACTTGACAGAGGGCAGTCACCTGTATGAAGGGCTGTTCATAAAGAGACATATAAAGCAGGGCCCTCCAACCTTGGGTCCCCAGATGTTGCTGGACTACAGCTCCCAGAATCCCTTGCCATTAGCCATGCTGGCTGGGTATGCTGGGAGCTGTAGGCCAGCAACATCCGGGGACCCAAGGTTGGAGAGCCCTGATATAAAGGAAGAAGCACAGGGCCTTGAAGTTGCCCATCCACAGCTAGCACCTGGGACAACAGACCAAACAGCAGGAACACAGGTCAGCTGGCCACAGCCTTCTCCAGTACGGTGAGATGTACTGAGTGAGATCTGACATGTTTAAATTATACATACAAATTATCATGTGAACTTTAAATCTGAGTCCTCTTTTCTTCTCTTTTTGGCTGTTGCGTTTGCTCGTGTGTGACAATCTGTAAGTGGCCACCTTGCCCTGGACTCTCTAGCCCTGCCTGAATGTGATCCCCGGCACTGAGCAAAGCCCTTAGCCCGGCTTGCGACACTTTTCAGGGATGGCAAATCCCCCTCCAATTCATAATGAGATAATGCAATGCCCGCAGCCAAAATTGTGCAAAGTCAGCCAAGCAAATGCACCCCGTTTCCTTTATTTACACTGTTAATGTCAGTCTGTTGTTTGCAATATCACCCACCCCCCCGGCTTGCAGACAAGAGGGAGCACGTTTGATCCTGCATTCATCTGGCCCTCCTTGGGGTTTATGGAGACCCAACATGTTCATAGAGGCCTGATCCTCAGCACCAAGGCCTTAAGAGCTTGGGGAGTTCATAATTAGACTAGGATGATAGCTTTTAAAGGATAATAAAACACAGTTGGAAAGAGGACCGGTCCTCCTGCTGGGAGCTGAAAGTGTGTTTGCTCGTCAGCATCTGTCAGAAAAGATTAATGTGTAAGTAGGTTGCAGGCTGGATGCCAGTTTTTTTTTTAAAATAATCGGATGGCCATCATTTTTATTCCATCAGTGAGCAAAACTGTTACTTTCTGATAAATTGCAGGAGTGTGTGTGTGGGGGATGAACCAAAAGAACGTAGGCGATATACTTTGAAGTGGAGATGGTGGGTTGTTTGTTTCACACATGCGCAATGCATCGCTTGATTTCTCTCCCCGGGATTCCTTTTGACACTAAAGGACTGGCAGCAGCTGTGTGTATGAATGAACTCCATTGAAGAGTGGTGCGTTTGTGTTCATGTCCCTCACCCCTTGGAAGGAGGGGGAATTCAAGATCAGCGACTGAGCTCGGTGCTGCAAACTGACTACCCAAAGAAGAGCCCTAAACAAACTTTTCACCAGCAGGCAAAGACTGCAGGGTTTTATAGCAGCAGGCCGCTCCATCCCTTCCTGGTTCTCACCCCTTCCTGGTTCTCCACTAGTTTCTCCCTTCTCCAAGTAGAACTACCAGGAGACCTGGAGCTGTTAGACAGCCACTCTGTTGCCAGTTCTAACTTTCCAGCCTTGTCCATTGTCACCTTTGCTCCTTTGTTCTCTTAGGGGTGATGAGGAAAGATCTGTAAACAGAGTGGGGGTCCAGGTGGAGGCCATGGGGGTTACCTGGCTCCTCAGGTGGATCTAATTGAGGGAGGCAAGCTCTACCATTTCAGGCCATGGGTTTTGTCAGTGCTCTGCACTGTAGCCTGGGCTGCAGGGTTCTGCTATGGTCAGATCTTTAGAAGGGAGTTAGGTTAGGTTTTTCAGCGAAGCAAGAAAGGAAGAGATCAGCACCATGGAAAGCTCCATGCGGAGCTGGAGGCCAGACAGAGTTGTCTGTATGTTGCTCCAACAAGGAGCAGATCAAGACTGAACTTTAATTAGGGGTTTGACTGACTTTAGGCTATTTGGCCAACTTTATGCTGGTTGGCCCTGCCTTCACACTGACTGAGGCTTTGTCTCTTAAAGGGGCCAACTGCCGGGATCTTTCTGCAGAATTAGGTCCCGGGGAGGTGGAAGTTTCATGATGCCTTTCCATGACTGAATCCTCTTCCTGAACTGTTAACTCTGGAGCATTTTTCTGAGGATAAGAATTCAGGATCCCCTGAGGATGAGGGTTTGGGGGTCCTGGTTCATGATGCAAGCTCTCACAGGTCCTCAGAATTCCTAGCTATGCTGGCTGGGTCTGATGGTAAATATAGGCCCACCCTGCTTTAACTGGTGATGCAAGGGACTGAAGCCGGGAAGTTCTGCATGCAAAGCAAATGCTCTGCCACTCAACTATGGCCCCTCCCCAGCTCTGCTAAATCATGCCAGAGTCCGCTCCTGGAACAGGAAGGCAAAGGCAAACAAGGGAACAGGAGCATCCGAACCCCCCTTCTTGCTCAGTTAGCAAGCCTGATCTGGAAGCTTTCATAGGTGCCACAGAATACAGTTTGAGCTAGCTGCTGTGTATAGTTCCAGCAGTAGCCCCCTGACATGGAACATACACACAACACCACTCTTCCCCAACCTGGTGCACTCCAGATATTTTCAACTGCAACACCCAGCATGCCTGACTACAGGAGGACATGCTGGCTGGGACTGATGAGAGCTGAAGTCCAAAACATCTTGACCTGTTGCTGAAGAAGCTTCCTTGCAGATCTGGATGGTTTCCCTGCAGTTCCGTCCTTTGACACAAGCTGAGTTGCTGCCTCTCATTCTCCAGATTCAGGACCACTGTGGCCTAGAAGCATGATAATACAAGGGCTGCATGGTAGAGTAAGAGAGAGGGGGCAATAAAAGACATATTAATACCCACTATAGTCATCATCCTACTCGAATCAAGATGCCATTCCAAAAATGCACACCAGCCCAGACTAAAATTGGGTTATATAAGTGGCCAGAATGGATTTGTGTGCTATATTAGAACATCTCACTAATGCAGGGGCTGCAGAGCTGGGGGCCAGGGGGATAACAGGGAGCACAGCTGTAATTTCTGCCAATGTGCAAAGATGTATGGATTCCTGTCAGTGCCCTGATCTGGCCCTGCTAAGAGGATTATTCTGCTATTAGTGGATTGGGACCCCCGGATAGGGTATTTGGAGGAATTCTCCGCATGTCCTTTTAAAAGTGACCTGCAGTGATCTGTAACCTTGGATTTGGCTGGAAAGAAGCAAACGTTAATGCCGCTGGGTGATCATTCAGACAAGAGTCTGCCCCGTCGGGTCTTTTGGCTTTCATCGGAGCCCTGTTCTGGTGTCCCTGGGAGTGTGTTGCTACCACACACGAGGAGGGGAATGCTCCAGCCCCACCCCTCTCCACTGCCGCATCCGTCACCCTCTATGCCTGGGGAGGGGGGCGGCGACAGTCTGAAGAGGGGAGAGTCCTTTGTCTGCGGGGGCTTCTGCACAAGAGCCAGAACACACTTCCAGGAGTGCTTGAACGGGGCTTGGGTGGGTTGCGAGGCCAGTGGCCAGTCATTTTATGGCGAGGGGGGCTGAACGGTTGTGCAGGGACTCGTCGCAGAGCAGCCGGAGCATGTGTTCGGAGTGATTTAATTGCATTAAATATTAATCAAATAAAATGTAATCTCATAAAATTGGGAGTGGGTGGGAGGAGGGAGGGAGGGAGGGAGGGAAGGCAAGGCTTAACAGACTTGTTGTTGGTTATCCCAGCGCCGTTCACATATTGGGTAGAGAACACTGGGAGGGCAGCAACAACGCTCCCTTTTTAGTGCGCAGTTGGGTCGAATTCTACTTGCGCTCCATAATCAGGATGATAGGATAAAATGACTGGAATCAGCACCGTTAACCGGAAGGGCAACCTGAACCAAACGGCGAGTCGGTGGCGGGGTTTGCCCTGCTCTTCCTGCCTTTCCCCCTGGACAGGCCTACAGCACGTAGAGCTAGGGTGGCCAGGTGTCCTCTTTCACAGAGGACAGTCCTCTATTTGACAGGCTGCCAGAGAACCATCCTTCTGTTTGAAGGTGCCCTCTATCTGAAAGGCTGCCTTGTCTTTAAATTTTAAAGATAAAGAACCATAAGAACTTTTGCCCATCAATATTTAGCACCTGGACAGGCAGGCACGCAGGTTGAAGTCTTGCCCTGTACGGTGAGATGTCCTTTATTCCTTTTTAAAATATAATAATTATTTCTACATTTGCATCAAAATTAGCACATGCAAATGTTATGCAAATCACTGTTCCCATTTGTCCTCTCTCCCTCTCTCTCTCTCTTTTGGGGGTGGTGGGGGTGCTTTGTTCTCTTTTGTGGTGATTCATAAGGGGGCATTGTCAAGGTTCCACCTTTACCAGGACACCTTGATCAGCTCCTTGAAGATATTTTGCCTCTTTAAGAGCCCTTCCTGCTATCACGCCGACACGTTTCTCTGCCCTTTTGCCTTTTCTTCCCAGTAACATGGGATTAGGCCTTAGGCGTGTTGTGAAGGACAGACACTCCAGACAATCTGTGTTTAACAATAACTGTTTACTTTACTAAACTTGGTATAGGAAATTCACATTAACTTAGGGTATTTACACAAATAGAGCTGTTAGACTTCAAAAAGCATGTATAATAGATATAAAAGAAATAATACCGCAGTTTCCTCTAACCTAGCTACACTTTCACCTGTAGGCCTTGATAGAGACTCCCAGCCTAGCTCTGGCTGTTCTGCAGTTTTCTGTGATTTTCAGTCTCACTCTGTCTCTGCAGCTTCTCTCTCTCTCACTCTCCAATTTCACTCTCCTCCCTGCAGCTTTTCCACACCTCTTTATTATATACCCTCCCACAGAACTAGAAGGTTACAATCACTGACCTAAAACTGGGGAAATGAAACTTAACTCCATGAGGGGAAATAAAACTCACAAATGCCCCCTCCCACCAGGAGATATTTGGGCCTTCAGGCTTCAACCTAACTCAAGCCTGTGTAGGCCTCAATCCTTCACAGGCATCTTAATAGGAAGAGGTGCGGGTAGCACCAGTGCCAGCTCTGGGTTTGGCCCATGGACAAGACCACCTTCCTGGCCCGCTCCCTCAGTGGCCTCTGCTGTTGATTGCAGCTGCTGCTGCTCCGCCTTCTCCCCGCCGCCTCTGCTTGCTTGTTCACCCCACCCCACCCCCCGCGGGGCCAGAAAGAGAGGGTGGTGAAGCGAGCAAGTTGCACGAGGGAAGAGCAGGGTGGTGAGTGAGGCCTAGAGTGGCCACTTAGGAATCGCCAAAAAAAAGAGGAAATACGTGACCTAAAAAGAAGACACCGGTTGGCATAACGTTTGCATGTGCTAATTGATACCTGAAGATGCAAATGTGGAAATCATTATTATAATTTAATTAGAAACACAGAACCTCACCATAGTGTGGAAGATCGTGGCCAGGTGACCTGCCCGCCTGTTCCACCTCCTGTCCAGGTGCTAACTGGGGATGGGCAATTTCAAGGCCCAGCTTTTCCTTCTGATGCGTCTTTACTTTTAGACCAGACTTAGGCAGCACAGCCCTTCAGAGAAAGGTCACCTTCAAAGTACAGCCGTCTCTGGCAACCTTCAAATACAGGGCTGTCCTCTGTAAAAGAGGACACCTGGCCACCTTACTCACCTTTTGTAGTGGAAGTAGCACAACTCCTTTCTCTCCCCCCCCCCCGTTAAGGTTTGTTGTTGCTTTCTTTGCTGCCGCTGCAAGTGGCAAAAGCAGCAACGGAATTTATTTTTACTTATTTTATTTATTATATTTCTATCCAGCCTTTTTTCTTTCCCCTGCAAGGAATCCAAGGTGGCTTTCATGATCCTCCTCCTCCTCTCCATGTTATCCTCACAACGACCCTGCGAGGTAGGTTAGGCTGAGAGCCAGTGATTGGCCCAAAGTCACCCAGTGAGCTTCATGGTCGAGTGGGGACTAGAACCCGGATCTCCCGAGTCCCAGTCCAGCACTCTCACCACTACGCCACACTGGCGCTCCCTCAGCACCCTGCTGCCGGCCAGTGTGTACTGGCAGCCTGGCCACCAGTCTGTGCGCTACACAATGTACCAGACATGGTATTATTCCACAGGCCTTGTAGGGCAGGTGAACGGCAGCCGCTACACAAAACGAGACAGACTATTTGGAGAAAATTCTGCAAAGTGGCCTTCTTTTTCTTGATGCTGGAGGTGAGGGTGGAGAAAGAAGACTCTCCAGCATTTTCTCAGAAAAAAATGTCTCCTGAGAAACTTTGGCTCAGCTTTAAAGTATTCAGGGAGGTACATATGGGAATAGGCGTGCCTTAAGATACCATTGTGTGAGTGTTTTCTTTCTATTTCACGTCTCTCCATTGCTCTGCAGCCTCCCTGGCTGCCCGCGCTTCCTGATCAGGGCCTCCGTTGAAAACTAGCTGCCAAGCAAAGCCATCGACTGATTCTAACAGAAGCTGCTTTTGCTTTTATTATGAACTCCAAATGATTTCTCAAAAGGGGATTTGTTGACCATTGGCTATATAAGCCCAATGCAGCTATCAACACCAGCAGCCATTCCAGCAGGCTCTACAGGGGGAGATGAGAAGGGAAGCAGGGCCCTTCCACCGGTCCTGCAGAAAGACCACTTAGTTTTTCCTCTTCCCTGCCCATCCCTTTTTCCTTGTGTGTCGTGTCTTTTTAGATTGTAAGCCTGTGGGCAGGAACCATCTTGTTTTACTGTATGCATGTAAGCTGCTCCGGGAGCTTTTGGGGCTGAGGAGCGGTTTAAAAATACTTTAAATATGAACTCGGAGCCGAGACTGCCGTGCCCATATTACTCAGCGATGGATGAACCTCCTAGCCTCGCCTTCTCTTGCATTCAGAATGTTTAAATCTTTCCATCCTGGATATGAAGAGATCGGCGGATTTCAGTACATTCTCATCAAAAACAACCTGAAAAGAAATTCTTACCCATCCCTGCTCGGCACAAGTTGCAACCGCTGCCTGTTGTGACCCTGTTTCCATCTCCTTCCCACTGTTCTGGTTTAGACAGAGCTGAGCGGACAGCGAGATGTCTGGTAGCAGCCCGGCTTCCTCAAAGGCTTGGCAAACCCTCTGGAGAATTCCGGTGCTAGCGAGAAGGAGTCGGAAACATTCCAAAGGACAACCCTTTTTGCAGCACTTTACCGAAAGGAGTGGGTTCATTTCCTTCTTCGTCGCTGGAAGGAAACCAGTGAACCACACATACTTAACCCGAAAGTCTATCAAGGTGGAAAGGAATCTGCAAGGAAGTGTATGTATCAACAGAGAAATCCCATTATTAGTCATTAAATATGCATCGGCAGTGAATGCTTAGCGCATGTGAATGTCAGGAGCTGCAGGCGCCCCAACCGGGAGCCCTCAGGTCTGTGTGCGTCGGCCGCCTGTGGGAGAGCCATTCAGCTGCGTGGTGCAGCAGAACAAGCCTAGGCAGCTTCTAGCCCAGGGGAGTTGAACCTCGTCCAACCCAGGGGCCGGACTCCGTTTCAAAGAATCTCTCAGGGGGCGCATCTCAGTGGTGGGCAGGGCCAAAGGCAAAATGGGTGGGGCCTGAAGGCAAAGGGGGTGGGGTTGAAGGCAAAGGGGGTGGGGCCTGAAGGCAAAAGGGGTGGGGGCTGAAGACAAAAGGGGTGGGGCCTGGAGGCAAAAGGGGTGGGAGCAAAATACCACAAATGCCAGCCTATTTTAGCGTAACGCTCTCACTGTAAGTGACAAAGCCTTAGGAGAGGCATTCCAACATTTTAGACTGGGGGGGAAAAAACTGCACAAAAGCCAGGAGACCATCAAACGATCAGTGATGGGGAACGCCCGCCAGGGGGAAGGGGGCATGGCCCTCTGGTGAACCCCAGAGGGCTTGACTGGGATCCCAGGTGGGCCGGATTTGGCCAACTGGCCTGGGGTTCTGCATCCCTGGAACCCAAGGCTGGCCAATGGATCCTCCTGACAGAAAGGAGGATCGGATCCAGGGTTTCCTCTTCTAGTTAAGCCTTGCAATGAGCAAACTGGTATTCCTGAGCTCGGGCGTGTTCCTCCTGGCTCCCTCCTTGCTCCTGGTTCCTGGGTGGTCCTTCAGTCCAGGCTTCCTCTTTTGTGCCATCTCCTGGCTTTCCCCCACAACTCCTGATTCCCAAGTGCTGCCACACCATAGCTGATGCTGTGCTGAGCATGTCTTCAACACCCCCCCCCGACTATTCTCATTCAATTTGATAGAAAAGAAATTGCTTTCAAAAATGGTTTCAAAGGAGAAGACCATTTCAGTGAAAATGTCGCACTGGGGTGTGGGGTTCTTGCCCTTACCTTAGTTACAAGGTGGCCAAACGGCAACTGTCCTGCGCCTTCCATTGTGCTACCATCTTTCCGGTGGTCTGCAGCCTCCCTGGCTTCCCACAGTTCAGTTACAGCCCAGGGGAAGACGTCATGAGGTGACTCCTCCCATGGGGCTCTTTCAGATCAGGAAGTGTGGGCAGCCAAGGAGGCTGCAGAGCAATGGGGAGATGTGTAGCGGAAAGCGGGGCCGGCCCTACCATGAGGCTGAGTGAGGCAGCTGCCTTCGGCAGCCGATTTTGAGTGTGTGACACGAAAAGGCAGCAAATTGTTAATGATTCAATTTATTATTATTGCATTTTTATTCCCAGGGAGAGGGAGTGGGAATTCTGGGAATTTCTGCCTCTGGCTGGCCCTTGTCCTTGCCCCCACCTAGTTTAGCATCCCTCTGGGATACTATTTCAGAAGCGGGGCCTAGAGGCATTTGGAAAGGTGACGAAAATAACAGAATCACAGAGTTGGGATCATAGAATTGGAAGGGCCCTTTTGAGATCATCTAGTTCATCCTTCCCTAGCCTGGTGCCTCCCAGATGTTTTGGACTTCAACTCTCATCAGCCCCAGCTAGTACAGCCAATGGTCTGGTATGCGGGGAGCTGTAGTCTGGAGGGGAACAGGCTGGGGAAGTCTGGTCAAGTTCAGCCCCCTGCTCCGTGCAGGCTCGGACAGGTGGCCATCCAGCCTCTGTGGAAATGCCACCTGCAAAGGATAACCCACCACCTCCCTAGGCAGCCTGTCCCATTGCCAAAGCGCTCTTAAGTTTCTCTTAACGTTTAGCCAAAATCTGCTTCCCTGCCACTTCCTCCCCTTAGTTCTAGTCCTGCCCCCTGGAGCAATGGAGAACAAGTCAGCACCATCTTCTGCCTGACAGCCTTTCAGAGCTCTGAAGAAGACCACGATCATGTCTCCCCCTAATCTTCTCCAGGCTAAGTATATCCAGCTCTTTCATCTCTAAAGTCTATGCAGCTCTTCATTCCCCAACCAGGTGCCCTCCAGATGTGTTGGACTGCAATGTTGACCATGCTGGCTGGGAATTATGGGAGTTGCAGTCCATTCCTCATAGGACTTGGTTTCAAGACCCCTCACCATCCTGGTCACCACCCTTTGTTTGTATTCAGGAACGAAAGAACTTGAGATTTTTAAGAAGTCAAATGCAGAAGAAAGCAAAACTGACCGATCCACTCCCAGTTGCCAGTTTTCAAGGAAGTGAAATCCATAAATATTTGCTGAATTGGCAGGGGTAGCTCTCTGGTGAAGGCAAAAGTTCTCATGAACTGCCCCCCCCCCCCATGGCCGTTTTGGCTTTGTACAACTGGAGGCCTCCTTTTTATACATGAAAGCATCCGGAACAGAGACTCTGTCTGAAAAGGGGTGGCGGAAAGATGCTTCTGTAACTTTTTAGTTTAGAAATCTGTGACACCTTGTAAGTAAATATATATATGTCCGATGATCTATTTATATGCACTGGACAAATCAAAGCCGAGCCGCTGTGACATATTCCTGTGAGGCATTCTTGTTTGGGGTGTGCTCCCTTACACAGCTCTGGCTGAGCCCTTCCAGGGACTTTGCTGACTCGGAGCTGGTGGGTGGGTGGGGGTCATTTCAGGATCATTGAAAATCAGTTCCAAGTATTTAACTAATCACAGTTGCTAACAAAGCCTGGATTTGTCGTTTAATTCATAAAAGCTTAGCCGAGCCCAGTTGGGTTGCAAATTTCGGCCGCACTAATTACTTACTGCTTAGTGGTGGGGGAGACTCTCACTCACATTGCTACTGCTTTGCACGTACTTGTTGACACCAGAACTGGCACCGGAGCTAGGGGACTAAAGGCTGATCCCGCCGCCATTTTTAATGTGGTGGATTTCCTGCTGAAATCTCCGCCAATGGATATTTATTACGACACAGTGGCCAGACCTGAAGGCATCAGTGTGTCAAGTTGTTCATAGAATCATAGACTAGTAGAGTCGGAAGGGGCCTATAAGGCCATCGAGTCCAACCCGCTGCTCAATGCAGGAATCCAAGTCAAAGCATCCCCAACAGGTGGCTGTCCAGCTGCACCTTGAATGCCTCCAATGTGGGGGAGCCCATCACCTCCCTAGGTAGTTGGTTTCACTGTTGTATTGCTCCAACAGTCAGGAAACTTTTCTGACTGTCATAGGAATCTGGCTTACCAAACTAAAGTCACCAATTTCTTCATATGCGAGGCAAAAAGAACTTGATATTTAAAATATTGAATGAGGGAGAAACTGAAACAAACAGAGTCATCTACTACACACTTCTCGGGCTTTTTGCGTGCTTTGCTCTTAAAAGTCTAGGTTTGAGTCCCTGTGTATTCAGTCACGTTAGCGCTGCTGAATTAGGGTTGCCACCTTTTTTTTTCTGACCAGCTCCTCTTCTTTAACAGCTCCATGGCAGGCAGGTGCATCACGGTCCTTTCTATGCTGGGAATAGCTGCACTTATTGAATTTGGCTGGTGCAGATGGGTGAGAATTTTGTTTCAGTTCATTTTTGATAAGAGTTCGTCAGCATTTATGAAGTTCTCCATTTTCAGGACAGAAAGATTTTAAAAATTCAAATGCAGGAGAAAGCGAAAGTGGCAGGTTCACCCCTCCCTAATCAAGGGCTGGGCAATGTCCAGGGCCTCATAGCCCACGGCCAGCCCTCCCATAGCCCAGGGCCAGCCCCATAACCCCAAACAGGGCCAGCCCTACCATTAGTGAAGAGTGAAGCGGTTGCCTCAGGTGGCAGATGCTGGGAGGTGGCAGCAGCAAGGTGTTGGAAGATAGCCTGCTGCCTTCAGATGGGATGGAAGATGCTGCCCCATCATCAGCCTTGAGGACAGGCATGGGTTGGGAGCGGGCGCCATCTTGTTTTCTGCCTCAGGCAGCGAAATGCCTTGGGCCAGTCCTGCCCCCAAATAACCATCCAGAGAGTGGCAAGCGACAGGGCAAGTGGCAAACAGGTCTGGAGTTAGCATCTGAGTCATTGGGGCTGACCCTCGCATTGAGGCAGCAGCATCTTTCTTCTTATTGTTTAATTTTTTATTTTTTAAAAAAACACATTATAATCAAGAGGTGCCCATCGAGGCATGTAGATGGCTACAGAAAATGTTGCTTATTCCCAAGTAAATGTGCTTAGCAATGAAGCAAACTCCCGTTTTATTCCTGTAGTCGTGGAGGTGCTGTGATCTAAGTGAGTTTACAGTGCAAAACTGGACATGCTCAGAGTCAGAGTATTTCTTTGGGGTTTTAAAAATCAGGGTTAGCAAACATATCAGGAATGTAAAACCTGGAATGGTGTGGTGGGGAGAAGGACAATGTTAATTGTGATATTAGAAACACATATGGCAGTTAAAAGTGCCCCCCCCCCATAGGAGATTTCATAGATTTCATAGATCATAGAGTTGGAAGGAGCCTACAAGGCTATCGAGTCCAGCCCCCTGCTCAATGCAGGAAACTAGAGGAGGGGTCTCCCATCCAAGTAACAACCAGGCTTGACCCTGCTTAGCTTTCCACGCTCGGACAAGCTGAGCCAGCGTGAGCCACAGGGTGTAAAATTACCTAGCTAGACTACTGAATGGGAACAAGATCAGGCAATCCGGAATTCTAAAATCTGGTTAAGAAATTTGGATTGAGAGATCTAGGGTGCAATCCTATGCAAGTTTAGACTGAAAAAAAGGCCTACAACTCACAGCAAAATTCTCATAGCTGGCTGGGGCATGCTGGGAGTTCTAGGCCTTTTTTTTCCTGTCTAAACTTGCATAGGATTGCGCCTCTACGGTGTGAAAGTCAGGAACAACTCAAAAGAGACAGGAGCAACAGAAGACAGAAACAGTGGCTTTGGCTATGTCTCCAAGAGGAAGTTCAAACTGGGAACTTGGTGTTCGGGAGACCGCAGACCTAAGAACTGCTCTGTTAAATCTTTGTGCACGATCCTGGTGTCTCTAAAGCAGGGCTCTCCAACTTTGCGTCCCCAGATGTTGCTGACCTACAGCTCCCAGCATACCCAGCCAGCATGGCTAATGGCAAGGGATTCTGGGAGCTGTAGTCCAGCAACATCTGGGGACCCAAGGTTGGAGAGCCCTGCTCTAAAGGGTGTCAGCGCTGAAGTTCCACTTACCATGGCTGGCCTGAAGAGGGCGCCTGCTCGCTGTAGTTTCTATTACTTGCTAGCTTGCTAAGTTAAGTTCCTCTGTGCACTACTCGAAGACACCAGTTCAAAGCCCTTCATCCCATAAATCAGACTGTGATTCCCTATCTTTTGGCTCAACCCACCCAACTTTTCCAGAGAGCAATGAACTCTTGTCTGAAAGCATGTCAAACATTCATAAGGCTAATAATAATAACAACTATTATTATTTATATGTATGCATGCTTATATTTATTTTATTTTATTTTATTTTATTTGGCTGCCTTTTTTAGGGTGCCACCCTCTCAAGATGGCTCACAAGATTAAAAAAAAAGCAATACAACAACTAGACAACTAGAATGAATAAAAGCCAGTGAGAATAATAAAATGGACATTCCACCCCAACAATGCTAAAAACCAAAAAGCCATTACAGTCCAAACAATCAGCAGTCTCCTAAAATAATGGCACTCGAGAGAAGAGCATGGAAGATGAAGGAGCAGTGGTTTAGTGGAGCTCGCAGGGATGCAACATTGGCGCCTTTTCTTAGCAGGGATGCTGATGTCATCTGCCACCGTTCCATCAGATGTCTTTGTTCCCCTGTGAGTACAGCTGCAATCCTCACAGTAGCTAGGGAAAAGTTACTTTTCCCAGCAACAATTTATTGTTCCCTGTTATAATGCAGAGTGTTTTCGGGGTGGTCTGTTCTTGAACGAGCACCTGCCGGGCGACTCCTATTTCGGTGGAGCTCTGTATCCTTTGCAGGTTTCGCTGGTTTGATTTGGAGCTTCAAGGGAGCGATCCATGTTGCTGAACTCCACCCACCCCCCAAATAGGTTCACCACCATGGATAGCTCCTATGAAGCTCCAGATAAAAGCTGCAATGGAAAAAGAGCCCCACCGAAATATAGGAGCCACCACCAGCCTCCCCTGGTGCCTGCACTGCAAAATGTACCACTGCACCACTGCAAAAGAGTCTTGAGAGCTTTCCTGAAGGCCTGTAATAATGGGGCTTGTTGGACTTGAGTTGGCTAATGCATTCCAGAGATATGGGGCCACTGCAGAAAAGGCCCTCGGCCTTGTATTCGCCAAACTGAGTGCTCTCAAAGGCAGGCAGGTGAGAAGGGCCTCAGTCGCTGATCTTAAAAGTACAGGCAGGATGGCTTGGGTAAAGGTCAGCCTTCAAGTCACTTGGCCCCAGACCATTGAAAGCTTTAAAGATTATAACCAGCACTTCAATAGGGCTCAGCAGTGCACTGGCACCCGGTGTAACTGGCACCGTGATCTGACCACTTTGCTCCCAGCAACACTCCAGCAGCTGTACTCTGCACCACCTGTTGAGCCATCTTCAAAGGCAGCCACACATAGAGCACATAAACAGTTGTCCAGCCTGGGGGTCGCTAGTGCAGGGGTAGTGCTTCGGCACTGAAATATTTGAGGTTCAGGCCCACAGGACAAAAAGATGCTAAACATATGCTCTAAAGCAGTGTTCTCCAACCTTGGGTCCCCAGATGTTCTTGGCCTACAACTCCCAGCATGCCCCAGCCAGCCACGCTGGCTGGGGCATGCTGGGAGTTGTAGGCCAAAAACGTCTGGGGACCCAAGGTTGGAGAACACTGCTCTAAAGTGTGTGTGTCTTTAAAGGAGCCTGTCTCCGAAGGGCACCTCTATTTTAAAAAGGGATGTATAGACAGGGGAGAGGGGGGCATTTGATTTCAGGAAAGAAAACCCAGGCAGAAAGATTCAGGGGGGAGGGGCAGCAGGAGGTGAAGCACATGTGGGCAAAAAGCCGGCTAATCTAGGGGGGGATCAGATGCAACTGTGATAATCAGGGCCCCTGTACCTTTATTTCAGCAAGTGCCCATGGACAGCAGGGTGATGCGGCAGAGGGCCTCCCAGAGATTTGGGGCTCCAATTGAAAGATTCGGGGCTCCAGCCCTAGTGGGCTGCCCCCCCCAACACTGCCTCTGGATAGCCTTCAGCTCTCCATGGTGCTGAATTCTATCCCCCAAAATAGGTTCGCCACCACGGAACACTGTGGAGAGCTCTTCTGAAGCTCCAAATAAACGCTGCGATGGGTTAGGATCCCCACCAAAATAGGAGCCGCCATTCACTGGCGGCCACTCTTCCCTCGTGTGGGCACATCCCGACACCCAGTCCCAGGCCACCCCGCAAGCCTGCCGCCTTCTCTGATCTCAGATCGGAGGTAGCAGCAGGGTTGCGGGGCACCCCGCACTTTCCCCATGCTGGGGAACCCAGCCCCCCCCACCCCAAGGCGGTTCTGCTGCCCCTGTCATACCTGGACCGATGTCATCTTGACTCTGCAGCATCTCTCTGGGATTCAGTGCCCATGTTTCTTGAGTCAAATGCCATCCAGATTTGGGCTCTTCATTGTTCAGAAGCCTCTTTCGACATGCTCTTCCTCCTTCCTCCTTCACCTGGCCTTATTCATCGTTGCTCACTGTGTTCCCTCGCCATCACAAAATTGAATTAAGACCACGAGGCTCAGGTGCAATTCACGGAGTACTTTCTTTCCGCTGCAAACCCGCGGTCTTCCCCAGATGGATCCATATATATATATATATATATATATATATAAAACAAGGCGGCAGAACACTCAGAGTTGTGTGTGACTGAGCGCTGTAATAATACAAAGACCATTAGGAAAGTCCAAAAGGAAATATCTTTAGAGAGGCCATATGCCATTTAAAAGTAAAAGAACATACACTGGGTTGGATCCAGATTCAGGTGTGTAGTACAACCAGGCCGACGGAAGCAGCCTAGGGATGGGCAAGGATTTCCTTCAGGGGGTGGAAATCTGGCGGACTTGCCGGGCTCGACCCCCCCAAACTCCGCCCCGCTTACCTCTTCCACGGCTCGACTCGTGTTCTCTTTTTTTTAGATTTATTTTTTTTTAATTGAATTTTCCAAAACAACATTTGGCTTCCGCCTCATTGTCTGACAAACATTACCAATCCTTATCCAATCTAAGTTTCTTCTATTTTCACAGAATGAATTTCTATCACCTTACCAATATTCAAAAATCAAAACCAAAAGTTATTAAGTCACTTTCCCTCCTCCCCAAGAAGTCCACCAGAGGTTTCCAGTCTTTCTTGAATGAAGTTAATTTTTTTTCTCTAATTAAACAAGTCAATTTTGCCATCTCTGCTAAGTCCAACATTTTCAACAGCCAATCTTCTATAGTTGGTATAGTTGCTTCTTTCCATTTTTGAGCATAGATTATTCTTGCTGCCGTCATCATATATTGTAATAATGTTCCATAGTCTTTCTCAAGTTGTAAGTCCATTATACCCAATAAAAACATTTCTGGTTTCAGTCTAATATTCACTTTTAAAATCTTTTGTATCCATGTGTGTATTTGTATCCAATATGTTTTCACTTTTTTACATGTCCACCAAACATGATAAAATGTTCCTTCATGACTTTGACATTTCCAACATACATTTGACACATTATTATACATCTTAGCCAATTTCACAGGAGTACCAACGATACATCATCTTGTAAAAATTCTCTCTAAGATTAGAACACAATGTAAATTTTATACCTTTAGTCCACATGCGTTCCCATTGTTCCATCATTATATTATATCCAAAGTTCCTTGCCCATTTAACCATACAATCTTTAACTTGTTCTTCTTCTGTTCCAAACTTCAACAAAAATTTATACATTTTTGCAATTACATGATCATCACCTGTACACAATTGTATTTCAAATTCAAACTTATCCTGTTCTATATCATACATTCTTTTATCCACTTTAAATCTCTCTAATAATTGCATGTATGAAAACCAGTGTAAGTTATAACCTTGTGTTACTAAACAATCCCGTGTTTTAATCCAGTGTGTTCCCTGACACAATTCCAATATTTCTCGGTATTTTAACCAGTTCTCATTGCTTGTCATTTCTTTCCTGTATAATGCCTCTTGGGGTGATATCCATAAGGGTAATTTTGGGCATAACCTAGGCTTGTATTTGTTCCAAACTCTGACTCGTGTTCTCCAGAGTCCAGCCGGGGAAGCGACTTCCGGGTTCACACAGCGGGCTGCTGTTTATGTAGGAAATGCCTTAAGATGCACCCAAAGCAGCCGTGATTCGCGTAATTTGTGCAAATTGCGGCCACTTTTGAGCAGGGCTTTTTTTCTGGTGGAACTCACCGGAACTGAGTTCCAGCACCTTTTCTTCTATTAATTACATTACAATTTAATCGCCATCTACTCCCGAGGAAATGTAATCCAAGAGTTCCGGTACCCTTTTCTCCAGAAAAAAAGCACTGCTTTTGAGGTACCTAAAGGCATTTTCTACGTAAACGGTGGCCCGCCGGGAACCTGGAAGTTTGGTGAGTGGCGAGGCATGCACCAGCTTTCGGCCTGGCTCAGCGGGGGCAGCAGTGGCATCCGCCAAGCTGGAGGAGGGTCGTGTCTCGGAGGATCACCCAGACCTATCCCTGCCCCTTCCTTCCCATGGCGGCCCCTCTAGCCCCCTGAAAATCAGTGGTGCAGTGGAGCCAGGGGTCACAGGGATGCAGCCCCAGCACCTTTTTTTTTTTTTACTAGCAGGGACACTGATGTCATCAGCCAGCCACCCCCATCCCCTGCAGACTGCCCTGTGCCCTCTGAGCTGAGCTGCAAGCCTCACAGTAGCTGGGGATGGGAATTAATTTTCCCAGCAACGATATATTGTTCCCTGCTGTAATGCAAAGTGTTTTGAGGTGGCTGGGTCTTGAATTAGCTTTACAAAAGGTCCACTTGTGGCAGAGGAAAAACCCCTAGAACTGGTTTGTTGATATGGATCAACGCCGCTGCCTACAATTTTGGACTGTCCTCGTGGGCGTGGCTATTGGGATTGTTATGATGGGCGCCTGCAATAAGAAATATACCACCGCACCACTGCTGAACATGCTACACAGAGAGTCGAGGGACCTTGCTGAATGGGGTGAGCTGTGGTGTGGGGGGGGAGGGGGAATCCCCCCCCAATTGGGGGGAGGCAACTTCCGTGAGTGGAGCCCCTCCATCCGCAGAAGAAAGGTCATGGATCCAACCCAGTCTACGTAGGCCAAACTAGGCCAAACTAGTTCCAGTGAGTAGAGCCATGCATATTGTTCACATGTCTTTCCAAGTGATGCATGGGTGGATCTCATTTTTATAGCAAAAAAAAAAGCTGTAATTTCAGTGTAATTAATATATTATTGGTCAGTGTTATTTCATTATTTTGTTTGTTGAGGTGAGAGAAGAATACCACCTATCTTCCTGCCTGCCATAGTCAGGTATGGCAAGTATATCAGAGGGTGCATAGACACATGCATATTTTAAAAAGCGATGCTGTTATGGAACTGCACTCACTCTATTTTGGTCAGACGTAGAAACTTCCCTGCAGGATTGAGCTCGGAAGAAACTGTTCTGTTGGTTGTCAGCAGAAGCTGGCTGATCAGTTGGCTCTTGTAACATTAAGAAACCACACAGAGACACAATCATATTTCAAGGTGTGTGTGTTTTTTAATTCTTGGCTTTTAAAAGAAGAAACACACCACTTTCTTTTTTTTTAAAAAATGGATATACTTATAGATTTCATAGATCATAGAGTTGGAAGGAGCCTACAAGGCTATCGAGTCCATGAAGGCGCGTGAGTGACAGAAGAGCCACGCGTGTGCTGGATGGGAGATTTAAAATCCTGTCTGTGCATAGAGGCCCATTATTTCACACACAGATCTTCCAGATCTCATCCCCCTCTGTGCAGCGTGCAGCGTGTCGGTTTGAAGCTGCCAGCCAGCTTGCCTGTAATCCGACTCCAGCTTCTAGCTTCCCCGGTTTGCAGATTAATCCAAGTAGCAAGTAGCAAGGAAACACTCTGTAACACCACAGGTCTATTTCTACCTGTTTATTTACTTAGCAAGTAATGTTCTACAGAGTATACATTTCCTAGTTACAGTCCATGTGCAGAGTACAATGCATAGCAAGCATTAATTCCAGTGGAGTAGGTTGAGCTTCGCTCCACTTCAGCAAAGATGTTACATTGTTGCAAAGTCCAGCAAGCAATAGCCAGAAGAGAGAAAGAATAGAGAAAGCAGTCCTGCTCTTCTCTAAAATGGCTTCAGACAGAAAAACAAGTTAGCACATCATCAGAACATACAAACCATGTGACTAGCTCATAATGATCCCAGGGTCTAGCTTTCCCATGAGAAAGAACACGGGAAAGTAGAAAGACACAACACACTTGTTTACCGCCATTCTGTTCCTCTCCATGTGTAAACACTGTGCTACAGCTGGTCAATGTGATTCATATCACAACAGTCCAACCCCCTGCTCAATGCAGGAAACTAGAGGAGGGATCTCCCATCCAAGTAATAACCAGGCCTGGCTTTCCACACTCAGACAAGCTGAGCCAGCGTAAGCCACAGGCAAAATTAAAAATATAAGAGGACTATGTGGGGCTGCCTTTGAAAATGGTTTGGAAACTTCAGCTGGTCCAAAATAGGGCAGCAAGATTGCTAAGGGGGACTGGCCAGTGTGGCTCATATTAGGCCAGGGCTTTACCATCTGCAGTGGCTGACAGTCCATATCCGGGCCTGATTCAAAGTGCTGGTATTATACCTGCCCAGACCCTAAGATCATCCTCAGTGGTCCTCCTCCGGGAGCCCCTGTCAAAGGAAGTGAGGTGGGTGGCTACTAGGAGGAGGGCCTTTTCTGCTGTGGCACCCTAGTTGTGGAATGAACTTCCTTCCCAGAGAGGCTCGCCTGGCACCTATGTTGTGCTCTTTCCTTCTTATTTCCCCAGGAATTTGAGTCTTTTAGTCTTTGTTGTTTTAAATCTTTTAATGTATTTTAAACCTTCTACTGTATTTTAAATCTCTGTACTACTGCTAGGTGTTATTTAGGCTTTTACTCTTATTTTATACTGTAGTTTTAATTTTTTTAAAAAAATGTTTATACTGTATTTTGTGGTTTTAATTGCTGTGAACTGCCCAGTGAGCTTCAGCCATTTGGCAGTATAAAAATGTAATAATAAATAAATAAATAAATAAATATAAAATCATAGAATTAGAAGGGGCCTTGGAGGCCAGCTAATCCCTGCTCCATGAAGGGTGCAGCTGCAGCATGCCTTACAGATGGCTGTCCAGCCTCTACTTAAATGCCTCCACCTCCTGAGGTAGTCTGTTCCACCTGTTGAGCAGCTCACATGTGGGTGGGGGGAACTTGTTCCTCCCCCCTGCCATTCCCCAGTTTTACCCACACCCATCCTGATCTGCCTGTTCAGGCATATTTCTCCAGCCTGACTCCAATAGAAGAAGTGAGCTGGGTTAGGCAGAAAAAGAGCCAGCGTGGCACAGTGGTGAGAGTGCTGGACTGGGACTCGGGAGACCCAGGTTCTAGTCCCCACCCAGCCATGAAGCTCACTGGGCAACTTTGAGTCAGACACTGACTCTCAGCCTCACCTACCTCACAGGGTTGTTGTGAGGATAACATGGAGAGGAGGAGGAGGATGAGGAGGATTAGGTAAGCTGCCTTGGGTTCCTTGCAGGGAAAAGGTGGGGTATAAACATAATAAATAATAAATAAAAAGACTGCAAGCGATGGACTGGGAAGAGGTAAGCTGGGGCCAGCTCCAAGTGTGCGCCCATCCCTAGTCACAAATGGCCTTTGGTGGGGCCCTTCCAACATCAACACCCACCCTGCAGAAAGCTTGATACTGATGGTGGGTGAGTGCACAGCTCCAGCCACACAATCCTTAGCGGCTAATTTGGTGGTCCTGGTAAGACCAAAGTTGCGTCAAAATCCTGAGGGAGCATGACAGAATTCTGATCGTATCTAGTGATGCCGATTTCATAGATTTCATAGATCATAGAGTTGGAAGGGGCCTACAAGGCCATCGAGTCCGAACCCCCTGCTCAATGCAGGAAACTAGAGGAGGGGTCTCCCATCCAAGTAACTAACCAGGCCTGACCCTGCTTAGCTTTCCACACTCAGACAAGCCACAAGCCTGTATACTTGGCCTGTTGGTCATAACTTCTGTGTTTGTAATACTGACTTTTGTAGCGAGTGTGGATTTCTGCCTTAGAAATTTGTTATTAATTTTAGAATAGATCATCGCAAGCTTTGGAGCATGCGCACTCTGCATCTAACTCATGGCATTTCTGTGCTGAGTTTGTTGGATTAACACCTTTAACACCAACCTGGGCATCTGCCTTGAATCTTCTGTCTTCGTATCAAAGTCCCCCAGGGAGATTGCAAGCCCATAAATATAAATATGGAGAGCCAGTGTGGCGTAGTGGTCGAGAATGGTTGGACTGGGACTCAGGGGAGATCAGAGTTCTAGTCCCCACTCGGCCATGGAGCTCACGGGGTGACTTTGGGCCAGCCGCCGACTCTCAGGCTCACCTACCCCACAGGGTTGTTGTGAGGATAAACATGGAGAGAAGGAGGACCATGCAAGCGGCCTTGCGTCCCTTGGCAGAGGAAAGAAAGGCGGGATATAAATGTAATAAATAAATGTAATAAATAAATAAATAACATGAAGGTGTGTGTGTGTGTGTGTATATATTTGTGTGCTTAAATGACTCAGGCATTTCCCCCACTTTCTTTCTGTGTCCTTCTGTTGTCCTTCCCCAAGCAGTTAGAATCAAACATGTCACTGAGCTAATGATGATATGCGCGTGCCTGACAAGCAGAAAACAAGGGGCGATGAACTGGGCGCCAACAAACAGAAATTTACCTCTGGTGGCACGAAGGGCTTGTTCCGTCTCATGGTTTATCAGCATAAGACAAGATGGCTTGGGAAAGCAGCATTAATGAGTACGTCGCCTGGATGCAGGCACATAATAAACGGCTGCAATAAATACAGTTGGGCAAGCTAGTAGAAAACCAGGCACGCTGAATTGCAGCCGATCGCTGAAGAAAACTAAGGGTGGGTGCGGCCTCTCAGTCAGGATCAGCTCCAGTGTGACTTAAAGCTGTGACAAACACTCTCACACACATGGATGTGTGAGGAGGAATCCGATAGGGCAGTGTTCTCCAACCTCGGGTCCCCAGATGTTTTTGGCCTACAACTCCCAGCATGCCCCAGCCAGCGTAGCTACTGGTAAAGAAAAATCACATCAGTTAAAGGGAATAAGGAGGGGTCCCCAAACTTTTTGGGCCTGCGGGCACATTTGGGGATTTTAGAAACTGCTGTGGGCACCACCACAAAATGGCTCCCATAGAGGATTAGGGTAGTCACATAATGGCTGCCGTGGGGGCCTTGCTAGTCAAAAGAGGTGGTGGTGATGGGGAACTACTGGGGCTAGAGGCTGGGAGAGGGGGAGAAAGAGCAAGGTAGAGGGGAGAGAAAGAGCAAGCTAAAGAGGTGAGGGGGAGAAATAGTGAGTCTAGAGCAGTGTTCTCCAACCTTGGGTCCCCAGATGCTTTGGGCCTACAACTCCCAGCATGCCCCAGCCAGCGTAGCATGCTGGGAGTTGTAGACCAAAAACATCTGGGGACCCAAGGTTGGAGAACACTGCCATAAAGCAACCAAACAGCGCTCGGACCACTCCTGGGAGGCCCTTCTCATTTTCACAAATCTGAAAGCAGCATCATTCTCAGGAGAAGAGCTTTGGGCATATGGCTTCCAGGCATGAGCCTCAACATTTTAACAGCTTTGGACATCTGAGAAGCCACTTGCCAATCCCAAACTCCCTCTGAAAAAAGATGCATTTGCACCTCCTTTAACTTTCTGACATTTGCACAAACTGCTGATTCGAAAAATAAAAGTCTCTCTTCTTAAGAGAAATCTGCTCTGCCCGAGGGATATATGGGAAATTGGTTTCAGTCAGTTTGTTTCGACCAGAATTTACCCAGCTCACATCTCTAGGACTCAGACCACAATATGTGGTCGAAGTCTGCACTTTTCCGAGATTGTGAAGTGATTTGCACAGCAAAACAATTAAAGCATTCTAAAAACGTGTATATTTGAGAAGTGCACATTAAAACGCGTACATTTGAAAGATGTGCACAACATGCTTTAATCAATGGGAGAAAAGGGGATACACAGCTGGTGTGTACATTTGCAAAAATGCACAGAAAAAAATAGGCACGGATTTTCATGCATAAAGTTGGGCAGGGGGAGCTTGGAACAATACGGACATGGGTGAGAAGGAGCCTCAAGTGGAAATCGGCAGGGGATGCTGGTGACGCCTATGTCAGTGGGGCTCCTGATCTATTGCCGCTTTTATTCTGAGCTCTATAGGGGCTATGCGTGGTGCTGAATTCCATCCCCAAGATAGGTGCACGACCATGGAGCACCATGGAGAGCTCCTATAAAGCTCAGAATAAAACCTGCAATGGATAAATACCCCCACTGAGGAGGGCAACAAGGATGATAAAGGGACTGGAAACAAGGCCCTATGAGGAGAGACTGAAAGAACTGGGCATGTTTAGCCTTCAGAAGAGGAGACTGAGGGGAGATATGATTGCACTCTTCCAGTACTTGAAGGGTTGTCACACAGAGGAGGGCCAGGATCTCTTCTCGATCATCCCAGTTTGCAGGACACGGAATAATGGGCTCAAGTTACAGGAACCTAGATTCCACCTAAACATCAGGAAAAAATTCCTGACTGTCAGAGCAATAAGACAATGGAATCAACTACCTAGGGAGGTCGTGGGCTCTCCCAGTCTGGAGGCATTCAAGGTGCAGCTGGACAGACATCTGTCAGAGATGCTTTGACCTAGATTCCTGCATTGAGCAGGGGGTTGGACTCGATGGCCTTGTAGGCCCCTTCCAACTCTACTTTTCTATGATTCTATGATTCTATGACATAGGAGTCACCAACCTCTCCTGGAAATCGGAGAACTTCGACGCGCTTGAGCTTGGCTGATTCGCACTTCTCTCGTCTGGTGCATTTTTGCCAGCCTGCTCTCCATGCAAATTCAAGGCCGCTTCAGTCTGTCGGTTCGTGCTCGATCCTCTCCAGAGTCACGTTGCTTGGCTACCATCTGGTTCGGGGACAATGCCGGTGCCTCCTTCAGAGCGAACGATGACCATTGTCATCAGCTAGGACATGGTGTGTACTTTTCCGCACTGGAAATCTTGTTCCCATTTATACAGGAATGCAGAAGCGTCTGCGTGAATGCTTTTATTTCACTCTATTTATGTCAACATGCCTATCCCACCTTATTCTTCAATCCTGGAGGCAGCAAATGTGTGTGTGTGTGTGTGTGTGTGTGTGTGTAATTGTAAAAATAAGTGTGTGTGTGTGTGTGTGTGTACACAACAACTATTTAAAGAATAACCAAAAACAGCAGATAAAACAGCAACTGAGAGCACAATCCTATGGTCCCTAGATGGCATCTGAGGGGCCATACGATGCCCCGCCCAAGCTGCTGCAGGAAGCTCTGTGGTGGTCCTGTTCCTGAGGTCAAAGCTTCGACCAACCTCGGGAAGGAGAAGAAGAGGGATGGAACACAGGAATACAGAGAGCTGCCTCAGATTGAGTCAGACTCTCTTGGTCCATTTAGCCCAGTACTGCCGACGCTGACTGGCAGCAATGGCTCTCCAGGGTTTTCAGCAGGATTCCTTCCTAGCCACACCTGGAGGTGCCAGGGATCAAACCTGGGACCTTTGGCCTGCAAAGCAGGTGCGCTACCACTGAGCTACGGCCCCTTCCTAAGGATGATGGTCTGATGGTGGATGAGGAGGGGAGAGGCCATGTGGGTCCCCCAGATCTAATGGCCTCTTCAGACCCTGTCCCCACGCCCAGCAGTGTGACTCAGCTAAATGGACTCAGAAGGCCATCTAGTGTAAAATACTGTAAACTAGGATGGAGAGGCTAAAAAGCCTACATCACTTCTCCTGCCCCGCTGGCAGTGGCAAGAGTCCGGCTAGGGATGGGCAATCCGCCGGGACCCGACCCACCTCCAGCTTAGCGAGCAGCGCTGCTTCTGCGCCCACCGAGCCAGGCCGGGAGCTGGCATGTGCCGTGCTGCTCACCGGACTTTCAGGTTCCCAGCGGGCCACTGTTTATGTACAAAATGCTTTAAGGTACGTCAGAAGCAGCCACCATTTGTGCAAATGGCTCAAATCGCAGCCACTTTATTAGGCATCTCTTAAGGCATTTTCTATGTAAACAGCAGCCCAGCGGGAACCCGGAAGTCGCTTCCCCGGCTCGACTCGGGAGAACGCGAGTCAAGCCGGGGAAGAGGTCAGCAGGATGGAGTTCGGGGGGTCGAGCCTGTCTAGTCCACCGGATTTCCACCCCCTGAACAAAATCCTCACACTTCCCTAAGTCCAGCAGGGCATTGGGTGATGCAGGACCGGGGCAAGGCAGTTTGGTGCCCTAGGCAAGATCAGATATTTAGCGCCCCCCCCTTCCCACTTGAGAGCGCTGTATTTTTTTTCAAGGCGTTTCTGGCGCCCCTTTTAGCCCTGCGCCCTAAGCAGTTGCCTAGTTGGCCTAATGGTAGCACCGGCCCTGGGGTGATGGGAAGCCTGGGATCTCGGAAGCTTCCTTTGTTTGGGTGTCAAAACCCATAGGATTGCTTAAACAAATTTAAACAAACAACCCCCCCCACCTTTTATTTATCTTATTCATTTCTTTGTTTGTTACATTTATATTCTGCCTTTCCTCCAAGGAGCCAAAGGCAGCATGCATGGTCCTCCTCCGCTCCATTTTATCCTCACAACAACCCTGTGAGGTAGGTCAGGCTGAGAGTCAGTGACTGGCCCAAAGTCACCCAGTGAACTTCATGGCTGAGCGGGGACTAGAACTCAGGCCTCTTGAGTCCCAGCCCAACCACCCTAACCACTGCACACATGATGTCATAAGACTTACGTGCACAACCTGAAAAATACGTTGTGTGTTCAAAGGCTCGTAATAATACAGTTTCTGAATAGGATAATTTGAAAGATGTCTGATTCAGTACAGCTCCTGTAATAAGGTGGGGGCATAAGTTTAATTCAAAGGCAATGCCCATCTTTAAAAACCCATACTAAACGTTCAGATTTTTCTAGTGATAGAGAGAAATGCCAGTCTCCAATCTGGATACAAGGTTGTTTATTCAGATACAGTGCGCACCGGAGAATCAGTTCAGATGGGCATCCAAAACCAGCTCTCCCCGGGAGTTTTCTAACACTTGTTTTTATGGTAAGCAAAGCAGTTACAGGTTAGCACATGTGTACACGATCCCCGACATTCAGTCCTCCGCAAAGCCCTCCACAACATCTTTCCTTATTCACCATTTTGAGGTTTGCCATAGCACAACTTTAAATTACACTAAGTTGTTTACTCTTACGTGTTTCAATGCTAGTTTCTGAACTCTAACCACTGGAGGAAGCTGCCTGCAAGCAGGCAAGAGGAAGATGGGGCAGCATTCTTAGTCATGGCTTAGCCGCACTAAGGTGGGTGGGCCAGACATTACCAGAGAAGAGCTAACCACAGATACAAGGTCAGTCTAGTGGATATTTTTACTTTATCACTAGGAAGCAAATTATAACGAATCAGGGTGTTAGAACAATTGATCAGGAAGCAGAATATGATCTTTCAACAAAGTGAAATTTCATGCTGTAACTTGACTGCATCCCACAGCTGGAATGTCACCTACAAAAGGTTTTAACTTTATCACTGTCAATGGCTGACTTTTTATAGTCACTCTCCAATGTACCGAGTGCGTTACACTCATCTGCCTCATGGATACAGAGTTGATTCAATCGCCTTGAAAAGGGAGCAGGAACCGCCGGTAGGGATGTAAACTTACCTGTTCGTCCACACGCTGGATGCTCGTTGATCTCCCCCGCTGCGATCGCCTCGGTGTTGCTCGGCGACCATAATTTGTGTAGAAAACAGGGAAAACCACCTTAAGCACCGCTTACGCAAATTGTGGATGCTTTAAGGTGGTTCCCCCCCCCCGTTTTCTATGTAAAATACATTGCACCAGGGACCCGGAAGAGTAGTGCCAGGGACCAGGGACTTCCTTTCCCTGGCTCGTCTCGCGTGGAACATGAGCCAAGCCTGGGAAAGGTAAGTTCTGCGGGGCTCGGGGGGGCGAGCGGGGCGAGTTTGCCCCTACTTTTAGGGATGGGAGAAACAGGGATGCTGGAGCTCACTGAAATTCTCCAAACTTCATTTCAAAGCTTGTCCCCATTCTCATTCACAATGTGTTTTTTCCGCTCATTCAAATATGGAAAGTCCACATTTTGAGCAGGAAAAGTACACATTTTCAAAGTGTGCAATTTCCCCCCATCAACTACAGCATGGCAGTGTGCATTTTTTTTTAAAAATGTGCCTTTCTTAACATGTGCATTTAAAAAAGTGTGCACTTTTAAAAGGGCACGCTTTGCAATCGCAAGTTCAGGAATTTGCGAACATTTTCAGAGAACGTGCCCTCCCCTTTGCATTTGGGGTTGTACCCGGGGCATTTTCGAGCGATGTGTGAACTGGAACAAAATTCTCATACATTGGGGAAGGCTGCTATAATAGAACACTTTAGGTGTCTCAGGCAGAGAGGTGGCTTATAGTATAAATATATAATTGAATCATAGATAAACGAGTAATAAAGTTAGTCCAGCCAATGTTGGCCAGAAATGGAGGACGTGGGCTCCTCTTCCCAGCTTCCTTGAGTCACTTTCCTCATTTGTCATCAACTCCCTGCCCTTGGTCAGATGCCACCCTTAACTCAAGCAACCACAACACAGGCTCAGATCCACTCATACAGGACCAATGATGCCCTAAGGCAGGTTTCCACAACCTGGGGTGCCCTTTGGAAGTGTTGAACTGCATTCCCCAGCATCCACAACCAGCATGGAGGTCATCTAGACAGGGGGTAGGCAACGTGCTCCCACAGACACCCTCCTGGCACCCTCCAAAGTCCCCGACCCTTCCTACTTATTTATTTTTAATTTGATAATTTTCTTACTGACTGCTGGGATCACTTCGAAGCAAAGCGAGGGGGCCTCCAGCTTCCGCCATCATCATTTCCCATGGAGGCCTTTGGGCTGGCCACACGTGGGGCCCAAAGAAAGGAAGACATCGGGCAGGTGGCTGCAGGCCGAAGCTCTCCAGCCTAGAAGAAAAAGTAGGGGACTTTGTCACTTCTGTCTGGTAAGTTGGAGGGGGGGGGTAAAGAGAGCAGGGGGGCTAGGAAAGGGGGCAGTAAGATGGGGGTCAGGGAAGCCAGTGGAGGGCTGGGGCTACATGTATGTGAGAAGCAGGGGGGAGAGGGAAAAGGTCCAAGGGTAGGGGATTTCAAACTAAGGCCCGCGGGCCACATCCGGCCCGCCTTGCCTTTTTATCCGGCCCGGCGGCCGATCGGTGGAAGCAGACTTTTTTTTCCCTACTCTTTTGCTTCAAGCGCCGATTCTTTTAATTCTTTTCCATAATATGGAAAAATTAGTGGTGGTGTTTTACCTCTTATGTATGAGCTGATGTAGCTAAGTCAGATTTCTAATGTTTCAAAAATGCTACTTTGGATTGAAGCAGAGTATGCTCATTTGTGTGATGGCAAAAACAAAAGTATATTCGTGTTAGGCCTGAAACAATTGTGCAACTATATATTAAATACCACCAGCCCTGCCAAGAGTATTAATTAATACTCCCCCTCTTCCTTCCCTCCCATTCCTTTTTCCTTGTTGTGCTGTGTCTTTTTAGATTGTAAGCCTGCGGGCAGGGACTGTCTTGTTAATTGCTGTAAACCGCCCAGAGAGCTTCAGGCTATTGGCCGGTATAAAAATGAAATAATAAATAAATAAAATAACTTTCCATTTAAGGGGGGGGGGGAATCATCCCTATCAAGTAAAAAAAAAGGACCCTGGGTCCTTTTTTTTAACTTGATCCATTCAGTTCATATTTTTTTCAAACTATAGTCCGGCCCCCCAACAGTCTGAGGGACAATGAACTGGCCCCCTGTTTAAAAAGTTTGAGGACCCCTGGTCTAAGGGTAGGGGATTTCAGAGTTTTGTTTTTTCAGGTCCGTACACTGTGTGTATGCATGCTTGTATGTATGTATGATGGACACATGGTGTGTGTGTGTGTGTGTGAGAGAGAGAGAGAGAGAGAGAGAGAGAGAGAGAGAGAGAGTTTATGGGTGGTGAGCTGGGGTGAGAGTGTATGGGTGGTGATCAGAATGAGAGAGAAAAGGAGAAAGGGGGAACAAATTGGCTGGCAGAAAAAGGGTTTGCCTTCTGTGAAATAGGTTTCTGTCGGTGCTGAAAACTAAGGGTTCAAAAGAGTTGCTTAGTGCGTTGGGGCTCAGACCCCACCTCTGCCTTGGACTCCGTCTTTGGGGCAGGTGACTTGTCCTTTATGACTCGCTGCACCCCTATGGCAGCCATTTTGTGGTGGTGTTTGGGTGGGACAGTTTCTCGAATTGTCAAATGCGCCCACGGGCCCAAAACATTTGCCTACCCCCGATCTAGACCAACCCCTGCTCAATGCAGGATGCAACTGCAGCATCCCTGACTGATGGCTTCTGCTGAAACATCTCCAAAGAAAGAAGGAAGGAGAGTCCACCACCTCCCAAGGCAGTCTGTTCCATTGTTGAACAGCTCTTACCATTAGGACGTTTCTCCTCATGCTGAGCCAAAACCTTCGTCCCTGCAGTTTCTGCCCATTAGTTCTACTCCTTCCCATCTGGAGTGGCAGATGACAACTCTGCTCCATCTTCTGCATGACAGCCCATCAGATATTGGAAGACCAGCATGTCTCCGAGCAGTGGCTGGTGTGGGTCCAGTGCCAATGGGGTGGTGTATCCACTCCAGGTTTCAGCCTGAACTTTAAAGGCGCTATCCATGGTGCTGAACCTATTTTGGGAGTAGGGTTTGGCACCATGGACGGCTCCTTAAAAGTTCAGACTTAAAACCCGGAGTGGGTACACCACCACACTGACATTGGAGCCACACCACCCCCTCCACTGGGTTTCCCCTTCATCGTCTCTTCTCCAGGCTAAACATACCCAGCTCGTCTCTTAACCATTCTTCGTAGGATGTGCTTTCCCAGACCCTTTATCATCTTGGCCACTGTCCTGTGGACATACTCCAGTTTGGCAATACCCATCTTAAAATATGGTGCCCAGAACCAGATACAGTACTCTTGCATGTTATTTATTTATTTATTTATTCATTTCATTTTTATGCCGCCCAATAGCCGAAGCTCTCTGGGCGGTTTACAGCAATTAACAAGACAGTCCCTGCCCGCAGGCTTACAATCTAAAAAGACACGACACACATGGAAAAAAGAATGGGGAAGGAAGAAGGGGGGGAAAATAATTAATTCTTCTGGCAGGGCTGGTGGAATGGCCCTGCGCTCCCTCTCTTTTCCCTCTGCACAGCCTGCTGGAATGGCTGGTGGTGGTGGCAGTTGAGGGAGGAGTAGCCGTCATGAGGGGAGGCCTTTCAGCAGGGCTGGTGGAACGGCCCTGCGCTCCCTCTCATCTCCCTCCTCTCAGCCTGCTGGAAAGGACAGTCATGAGTACTGTGTTGAGGTTACTATAGGCTCCCAAAAGCACCTCTAACAGTAGTATGTAGCATCCCCTTCACCCTCTGCACTGCCCATTGCAGACTTTGTGAGCACTTAAACTCAACCTGTTGAGTCATTTGCCGAGACTAATCTTTTCTCTAACCTTTTAAGACCACAAACATTTAAACAGATTTAAATAACTTTAAAGTTGCTTTTAAAATTCCTCCTCCTCCTTGTTTAAGTATGTAATTGTTTTTCACAGTCATCTTCTCTTAGACATTTATGCTCGTCTTATTTAATAAGTCCTCCTATGCATTTCAAATCATACCGTACATTATCATTAAAACAGTGCAATGCTTCATTACCCATAATAAATTTCATCAAGTTTTCATTGGGAAATGTCCATACGGCATCGTAGTGACTCAGGGAATGAACTAGAAACAGTGGCATAGTGGTACATTTTTAAGTGCAGGAGATTATCATGACAATGTGTATACATGTGTATATGCATCATGCATGCACATGTTTACACACATAAACAAACAAACACACACACACATGCACACACACACATGCACGCACACGCACACGCACACACACACACACACACACACACCACAGAGCAGCAGTGCATAGCATGATATTAGAGGTGTGCACCAGCCACAGATTTGACTCGGCTCTGATCCGGCACTTCAGAACAGGGCACAATTCTGCCTGCACAGATTCAGAAACCATCCACTTTAACATAGGGACCGAACCCAAGTTGAGATTTGGACCTCCAAGGTTTCATGCCTCCCATTGATTATCATGGGAAATCATTAACCAGCTAAACCTTTTTTGTTTGTTTGTCAGGTGGATAAAATTTGCAGACATAGCGCAGCCTCTTAGAAGGGAATTATGCTGGCCAAATTTCAGAAAAAACACATTCACGGGGTTGGGTGGGTTGCTATGCACCTTTATATTTTCATTCTATATTTTTTTAAAGGGGAGCTGCTCCTAACTTTTTTATTTTGTGGCAGACATAGATGAAATTCACAGGGATAGTTCCCCCTTCCAAGGGGATAGAGCCTGCCAAGTTTCGGATGGATAGATCCAGGGAGTTATATGCAAGAACAATCTTTACAGTTTGAGGGCATCCAAAAAAGGACACACTTATCCTGCTAGGTTCCTTGTGGGGATATGCGCAGAGCTTCGAACGGGGGGTGGAAGCAGGGCAAACTCGCCCCTCTCGACCCCCCCCCTGAGCTCCACGCGACTTACCTTTCCCTGGCTCAGCACATCCCCTCGCTACAGCAGCCAGGGAAAGGAACTTCCAGGCCCACGCGGCACTTCTCTTCCGGGTCCCCGGCGCTACATTTTTAACGTAAAAACCAAGGTAACCCATCTTAAAATGGCCGTGATTTGGCTATTTGCGGTAGTTTTAAGGTAGTTTACCTTCGTTTTTACGTAAAAAACGCAGCACTGGGGACCCGGAAGTGACGCAACGGGGACTAGGAAGTCCGCCTGAGCACCCCAGCAGCTGCCGCAGACAAAGATCGTAGTGACGGGAGCGGGAGTGCTCCCCGAGCGCCCAACGAGACAGGGTAAGGGGAATTTGTCCATCCCTAGCTGTGGACAGTTCTTCTGAAAATAGACAGTCTAAAGATGGCCCTAAGAAACCTGAAAAGTGTCAGCAGGAGGATGAGTGCAGCAGTTTATGTGGAAGGGGAGTTCTCACATTTTGCTTCCCCTTCCCTCTCCCCTTCGTGTGTGTGTGTGTGTGTGTGTGTGTTGGGAATTTGTATGAAAATGACACACAACATAGAGCTAGAAAGCTGCAGTGTTTCAGAAGGATAGGTGCAGGGGCCAGGGAACTATGATGATTGAAATCCAGTTTAAGGCTTTTTGCATAGTGAATTTTGGTGGCATTGGAAGAATAACCATCACATGGTCCCATGCTTGCCCTCCCCCAAAGCAGAGTGATTGGAGCCCCTGGTAAAATGTGCCCCAGGATTAGAAGTTGGACCTGTCAGTCACTCAACCATGCTGCCTCCCTCCCCCCATCAGTGCTTAGAGAAAGACAGCAAAAGACACCATTTTTGGAGACACAGTGTCTTGCCTTTCCAAAACCAAATTGCAAATGAAGCCTCATGCACTATCCAGCTTTGGTTCTGGTCACTTTGGAAAGAAGCTGGCATTGGCCCAGGAAACACCAGAAATGGTCTGAAGGAGTCCAATCCATCCCAGACTTTGGCCAAATCCAATGCACATCCCTACGTTATATCCAATTTATTAGGCTTCAGCTTGCAGAACACAGTGCTTTAACAACAACAACAACAACAAATCTTCAGCCAGCTGCAATGCCACCTTTAGCTCTTAGTTGGAAAGACAAACAATCTTGCAAAGAAGTGTTATCCCTTTCAACTCCTAGAGTGAAGTAGGAAGCCCATCAAAGAAAAGGAAAGAGGTATCCATCTTCTGCTTGGCCATTTTTCTCACCCTCTGACTTCCTCTGTGCTAATCTGTCACAAACAGGAGTAAACTTGAATGCCTTGTTATCATCTCTTTTACTTGCCAGAGCAAGGAAAGTCCGTGAATTACCTTGGTGCTCTGGCAGATGATGTTGGGGCTCTGGGTCCTGAAAAAGGTTCCAGAACTGCACTCCACTGCATCCCCTCATTCACTACACTACTGACTAGATATGGAAGCTGTGTCAAACAGACCGAGGGAATATGGCAGTAGGAGAAAGAGGGAAAGGAAAGGGCAGTTATTGAGAAGGTATTGGTGATAGTCCTGGAGGTGTTCATAGAGAAGAAGTTAAGAGCAGCCTTTGTAATGGTCATTAGCTGGGGAGCCCAGAGCCCAGAGAAGGCAACTCAATGGTAAGAGTGCATGCCAAGTTCCCAGGTTCACGAATTGAAGGACCTCAGGTGCAAGTATCTCAAAATTCTCTATGCCTCTATTGGCGGGCAAAGAAAATGGGGGTGACCATTTTGCTGAATTGTGCACGGCATGAGAGGCAGAGCCCCTGTGGGCCTCACACATGCAGGGCAGCATGCAGACAGAGCATGCGTTGAAAGGTGGAGCCCACATGGGCCCTCAGGCGTGCAGGGGAGCATGGAAAGCACAGTGCATGGGAGGCAGAGCCTTCAAAGGCATGCAGAGTGCAGAGTGCAGCGTGAAAGGTGGGGTGCTTAGAGGCATCACACGCATAGTGAAACATGCAGAACGCTACATGGGAGGTGCAGCCCTCACGTGCCTCACTTGCATTAGGGGAGTGTGTGGAGTGGAGTGCAGGAGGCGGAGCCCACAGGTGTCTCATGCGCATAGGGGAGTGTGCAGAGCACATGGGAAGTTGAGCCCTCAGGTGCCTCACTCACATTGGGGAGCATGGAAAGCACAGTGCCACAGCCAGAGCAAGGTGAATCGACCCACCAACCTTGATGTGGGTCACCAAGGGGTCGCTATTTGCTACTATGACTCAGGCTGTAAAATGAGTTGGGCCAGTCCTGGTGCTGGTGGAAAGGAAACTTCACCCTCACTGAGTCTGAGAACAGCCTTTGATCATCCATGTTTGTAAGCTGACTTGAAGACCTAAGTGATAGGAATCAAATGTTTAGAAATGAAATGAAATAAAATAAATAAGTGGGGAAGTCTCCTTGCATTTCCTTCTTCTAGCAGTGAAACCAGAATCAATCTGTCTCTGCCACATAAGAGAGAAGTTCGGTTACCCTTTGAAAAACTCAGATTGACTTGGTGAGTCTCCTTGAACAGTGTACGAGAGGCCCTGATTTATGTGAATCCAGAAGGGGTGCTTTGATCCCTTTTTAAAAAAACAGACTTAAAAGGGAGTGTTGCAGCTGAGTGGCAATTTGATGCCATTTGTATGTTTTGGCGAAGTTCAAAAGTCTGGGCATATATATATATATATATATATATATTTGACAACGCTACGTCTGAGAACAGAAAACAAAGAATGCCGTCCATAAACAAGAAGCAAGCAAGGTTGCTAGGTAACCAAGAATGAAGGCCGCAAACCCGATTCCTCAATTAGATGAAAACATCGATGTTGTTTTTAAAGGGGGTAAGAAATCCAGGAAATTTCTTCTTAAGAAATCTGAGCCTGCTGACACATATTTCGCCTCCCTCTCCTCACCCTCTCACTGGCAGGAACCAGAGAGCGATGTTCGTAATTCAGGAAGCCACTGAGGAATTCAGCGCTAGATCAGGCGGATCGCCTTATCTGTGGCTACGATGGGAGAAGATGGCCAGATCAAAATGGTAAAAACGGGAGCGGAAGGACGCATTAAGAACAGCCTTGTCCAACCTGCTGCCCTCCAGATATGTTGGCCTGAAGCTCCCATTGACCATGTTGGCTGAGGATGATGGGATCTGTAGTCCAACCCATCTGGAGGGCACCAGGTCGGGATGGCTGTATTAGATAAAGACAGGGCCGTAGGGCAGAACCAGCGCTCCTCGGCTCGGGGACTCGCTGCTGCTTGCTGTGTGCCTTTTTTTTTATTGTCCTTCCACCAGGAGGTAAAGACCATTTTATTCAGGCAGGCTTTTGGTTCTTAAGCTGTCTTGTTTGTTGAACTAGTTTTGTTTCTGTTTGTTTTTTTAACTGGGATGGGGTGTTCGTTTATTTCTCATTTCTTTTTAACTGATGTGTTCTAACTGATGTGGCCATGTTATAATTATGTAACATTTAATCCCTATTTTATTATAGCATTAGCTGCCTACTTTTAGTGGAAAGGCAGGATATTAAACAAACAAACAAACAAACAAAGCTCTTTGGCACGGCGGCACCAGCTGTGCCTGCAGCATTAGGTCCCAGGGTCCATTCCTGGCATTTCCAGTTGAAGGATCTTGGGTTGCAGGAAGAAGTCCGGGAAGAGTCCTAGAAAGCTGCATTGGAGGCAGCAGGCTATGGGGCTTCCAAAGCGAAGATCTGAAAGTGAAGGGATGTCACACAGAGGAGGGCCAGGATCTCTTCTTGATCATCCCAGTTTGCAGGACACGGAATAATGGGCTCAAGTTACAGGAACCTAGATTCCACCTAAACATCAGGAAAAACATCCTGACTGTTAGAGCAAGAAGACAATGGAACCAACTACCTAGGGAGGTGGTGGGCTCTCCCAGTCTGGAGGCATTCAAGGTGCGGCTGGACAGCCATCTGTCAGGGATGCTTTGACCTGGATTCCTGCACTGAGCAGGGGGTTGGATTCAATGGCCTTGTAGGCCCCTTCCAACTCTACTTTTCTATGATTCTGTCTAGACTAGTGCTGTTGGAGCTCCAATATTCAAGGCAAGAGGTCTGTAGGAAGTCAGCTGGCGGGGCCAATGTCAGGAGTAGGCATGGCTGGGCAGCTGCCGAAGGCCCACACCCCAGCGGGGCCCCACTGACAAGAGCCCCCCTGGAGTTGCTCCTGCGCTCACTAATTCTAACTACTATCTCTGATCAATCTGACTCTCTAACTCAGTGTTCTCCAACCTTGGGTCCCCAGATGTTTTTGGCCTACAACTCCCAGCATGCGTAGCTGGCTGGGGCATCCTGGGAGTTGTAGGGCAAAAACATCTGGGGACCCAAGGTTGGAGAACACTGCTCCAACTAAACTCCTCACTAACTTAATCTGCCTCCCACAGCACACACACTTCCCTCCCCCTTCACTCTCTCAGCCAATCAGCTCACCTATGCAAATTCACCATTCTTCCTGCCCATCATTTCTCACTCACCATAGACTTACCTACCATAAAACAGAGATGCAACAGGAATACCTCCCTATAGCCATAGACTCATAATCACGGGGGGGGGGGGTCAAGGATGTAGCGAGCAATCCACCTGCTTAGGATGTTGATAGTATTCCCAGTGCTCCGGAACATAACCTTCTGGTATTTCAGCCAGTTCAGCTTCACCAATAAAGATATTAATAAGCGTTATAAGCATGGCTACCAGGATTCCAGTTAGCAAAACATAGAACCTCAGCAAGTACAGGAATCGCCTATCGTAAAAGTCGGTTGGCCTGATGGTAAACATTTCTTTCCCTCCACCGCTGTAGCGTGCTGGAGCCGCCAACCTGCCACCGATGGCTCCAGAGCGGCCGATGGCCTGCTGCAGCAGAGGGAATGACCCCAGAGCATGGAGCTGCGCAAGGCCCGCCGGGCCCCCAAAGCGGCCTGCTGCCCAAAGCAGGAGGCTCATCTCCTGAGTCCCAGTCCAACACTCGAACCACTATATCACACTGGCTGTCAACATTTCCTTGTAAATCTATAATATGTTCTCTACTTCAATTTGTGACTTCACTCATCTCTCTTTGACCATAGTATGCACCCTGAAAGAATGGATACACCTGGCTTCAACATGGCAATTAGGTATCTCAGCCTTCCCAATCTGCTGCCCCCCAGATGTTTTGGACGACAAGTCACAAGATTCCTGACCATTGGCCATGCTAGCTGGGGCCGATGAGAACTGAAGGCCAAAACATCTGGAGGGCACCAGGATGGGGAAAGCTGAGGTATCTAGATCAGTGTTCTCCAACCTTGGGTCCCCAGATGTTTTTGGCCTACAACTCCCAGCATGCCCCAGCCAGCTATGCTGGCTGGGGCATGCTGGGAGTTGTAGGCCAAAAACATCTGGGGACCCAAGGTTGGAGAACACTGATCTAGATGCTTATCAACAGCCAACATTATTTGGATGTCATGTGGCAAAAGGGTAGGTTGCCACATCCCAAACATTGCTTTCTTAAAAAATGGAATTGGATGGTGCCGAACTCCATCCCCAAAAGAGGTTCACCCCCTTGGAGCACAATTGATAGGTCCTACGAAGCTCCAAATAAGAGCTGCAAAACCTGCAGTGGAAAAGGAGCCCCAACGCAAGAGGAGTTGCCAGCCTCCCCTGGCTGTCCATGCTGCTGAACCCTATCCCCAAAATAGGTTCAGCACCACGGAGAGCTCCTAAACCACCCCACTGCTGTCATTGGCGCCACCAGCCTCCACTGTCGGTAGGTGTCTAGGACCCGAGGGAGGCCAGATGGAAATGTCCGCAGCTGTAGATTCCAGACAGTTTCTTTTACCAATGGCATGCAAGCAGCTTCATTAAGCATTAATGCATCACTGCATGATTTGCCATTATGTATAGGCCTGCCATGTTCCTTTATCGTTAGACATTTTGATAAAATATGAACGAGCCAAGGAGACCTCCAAAGCCAAAAGCCTTCTAAGCTCCATGAGTGATCCTAATGGCATGTGCCAATGTTTAGCATAAGAGTACATTATGTGTTTTCATGTGTAAACTTGTGTACATCACAGGCCCCACCAAGCCACATTTCTTCCCCGAGATCCAGGCCTTGCTCCTCATGCATTCACAGTACACACAGCAGGCCTTGTCTGCATTAACAGTTCAGTTAGGTGGCACACATCACATGTACTAAAACTAAAAGACTGGAATGACACTGAGAAGATTAGCTTGGCTCCCACATAGTGCTGAACTGAATATTCTTATAGGAGAGTTTTTCTCTCCGTGTGTGTGTGTGTGTGTGTGTGTGTGTGTGTGTGTGTAAATGGTACCCTGAAACTACTTCAGCTCACCTTTTTGTGTACTTTCTTTAATTGCTCTGCCATCACAGGCAGTGATGGAGCCATGAACGGCAGCTTAGTGGTCCACCATTTTCCTCCGCAACAGTGCTACATCATGACATGGTTGAGGTCACTCGCCAGCCTTTTATTCCTTCTGCTGGAGACCATAGGAAGGAGGCCATCGCCCTGAAACAACATGGACTACTGACTGAAGCCAGGTTATCCCTGTCCAGATAGGGGCATAGCTGGGCATGGTAGAAGGCACTCTGTGCTACTGAGGCCACCTGAGCCTCAAGTGGCACAGAGCCTCTTGCAGCCCAAGGACCGAATTCAATTTTGGAGAAGCTCTCTGGGGCCACCCGTCCAGTGGTGGGTAGAGGCAAAGGCAAAAGTAGGTGGGGCCAAAATCCCAAATGTACCAGCATATTTTAGCTTAAAGCTCTTCTTACCACCACCACTGCTTCATGCTGAAAGACCTCACCATGGTCCCTCATCCACATCAGACTCACAGCAAAAAAGGGAAAGAACAGAAAACCCCACACTGGCACTTCAGGCAGCCCACCTTCAGGCAGCAGAAAGAGACCCTCCTCTTTCCAAGGTCCCGAAACCTGAGCCAAGAAAGGGCCCCCTCATTCCCAAAGCCATCTCCCCTCCTGGCTCTCTCTGGGCAGCAGAGCCAAGAGAGGCAAGATGGGAACAGCCTCTCCCTGGGCAGATGCCTTAAAGATGTCCTCGAAACACCACAACCATCTTCACACATGCCTAGAGTAGCAGCCAATCCCTCAGGGCCAGTGCTAGATACTGAAAAGATCCGCGGCTCGGGCCCACAGGACAAAACAAAATGTACAAATTTGCATATGCTAATTGACATATGCTCTAAAGTCTGTGTGTGTGTGTGTGTGTCTGTGAAGGACCCTGTCTCCTAAGGACACCCCTATCTATAAAAAGGGATGTATGGACAGGGGAGAGGAGGGCATTTGATTTCAGGAAAGAAAACCCATGCAGAAAGATTCAGGGGGGTGGGGGCAGCAGGAGGTGAAGTGCATGTGGGCAAAAGCCAGCTACTCCAGGGGGATCAGGTGCAACAGAGATCACCAGGGACCCTGTAACTTGATTTCAGCATGTGCCCCTGGACAGCAGGGTGGTGGGGCAGAGGGCCACCCAGAGATTCGGGGCTCCAAATGAAAGATTTGGGGCTCCTGCCCTAGTAGGCCATCCCCCAACACCACCTCTGAGCTCTCTTATGACGGCTCCTGGGACTGTGGCAAGGCAGATGGAAACAGCCAGGCCCTGATGGCAAACACAGAGCCTCTCGTCATGCTCTTGCAAAATGGGACGGTGCCATCTTGTCCTTCACCACAGGCAGCAAAAGGGCTTGGACCAGCTTTGGGTAGTGGGAAAAGACGTGCAATGGGGCTGTAGCGCAGTGGGAGAGCACGTGCTTTGCATGCAGGAGAAGATCCCCAGTTCGATCCCTGGCCTGGCAGCATCTTAAGGTAGGGCTGGGAAAGCCTGAAACCCCGGAGAGCCGCTGCCAGTGTCGACAATACTGGGCTAGATGGACCAAGGTCTGACTCGGGATAAGGCAGCTTCCTCTATTCCTACGGGAATTTTTTTTTAAAAAAAAAAATCAATCTCTACATTAGGAGGGTTTTAAAAAACACATATTGCGCTGTCTTTCTCTTTATTATTTGTACTTCTGATTACCAAATATAAACGGGTGTGTTGTTTTTATGGCCACTGAAGTGAAATCTCTCTGTTGCTCACCCTGAGACAACAAGCGGGCAGGCAGCAGTATTTTTAGGGCACTGAATTATTCAGAAAGCTGTGCAGTTTTTGGGTGGCTTCCTTCAGTAGGCAACAGAACAACAAGCCCTTGTTCTCTTTCTCCGTGCTCTGAGGCCACTTGAAGAAATTCAGAGAGCCTGAGATCTCCCACGAGGCAGGTGTTTTGAACTGAATATTCCCCACCACCCTGGAAATGGAATATAATATATTTTTCTTTTCTGGTTCCCTGGCCATGTTTTCTTTCTTTTTAAAACAGACACAAGCTCTCACTTGTTAGAATCATGATGGTGCAGTGGGAGGACATTGTGCAAATGGGATGCCACAGCAAAAAAAGAGATATTTTCTTGATTGTAAGCCCCATAACCTTTCAGCCAACCATCTGTAATGTAAGCATGCAAGGTTGCTGTAAGGATTATTGAGAGAATGTACGTGTGGAGGACTTTCTGAGATAATGCATAGGAATGGGTGAGAATTTAGTTCAGTTCATTTTTTAAAAAATAACAATGTACTTCATAAATGGGACAAAAATGAATTGTGATCTTAAAATGTTGTTGTTGTTGTTGTTGTTATTATTATTATTATTATTATTATTATTATTATTATTATTTCCATTTCTATACCACCCAATAGCCGAAGCTCTCTGGGCGGTTTACAGTTATAAAATTACATAATAAAAGACAATTATACATTAAAAATACAATTTTACAATAAAATACAGTATATAAAAACAATACAAACAATAAAAACAGAAAAATTTAGAGAAACATTTTAAAAACACTTTTAAAATTACTTAGATAGCAAAGACAGATGTAAAAAAATAGGCTGGATAAAAATATGACATCACCACCACCCCATGTGGCAGCTATTAAATGCCTCTCAGCATAGAGGGCAGTTTTAACCTGGTGCTGAAAAGATAGTAAGGTTGGCGCCAGGTGGGCGTCAGTGGGGAGGCTGTTCCACAGTTGTGGGGCTACCACAGAAAAGGCCCTCCCCCTTGTTGCCGCCTTCCACATCTCCCTCTGGGGCGGCAGTCGGAGGAAGGACCCAGATGCTGAGCACAGTGTCAAGGTGGGAGAATCGAGAATGTAAAACTGAGATTTGTCCATCCCGGCCCAGGACTTTGCGTAGGGATGGGAAAGTCTGTCCGCTTCACTTTCTCCTGCCTTCCAAACTTCTAAAATGTCAAGTTCTTTTTCTCCAAAATATGAACCAATTTGTGGATTTTGGCAAATTCTTTTAAAAATTAAGCTGAAATAGAAAGATAACCGATCTGTGTCAGCCAAATTCTATCAGTACAAATTCTATAGGTACAGCTTTTCCCAGCAGGAGACGTATAAGAGCATATGGCGGTGCTGAGGATTTGGGGGCTTTTATGGAAATTAAAAGAAACGCATATATAATATTTAATCTAAAGTGCCAAACTCAAAAATCCGCAGCTCATCAGAAGGGTCTTCCAATTCCCCAAATATATAAAAGAAAAGCACAACAAAAGCAAAGTTGTGACAAATATGTTTGTCTGTGCTTGTTTGTTTTTTTGTAAACAGCATTGACATGAGCTGTATCAGAAAGATCTTGCCGAGGCGGGAGGGGTCCCTCTAAATCTGATTTAAACCCACAACCCCCAGTGCTAGAGTCTCACAAGAATGTAAAGTGATGAATCAAACACGATGCTAATTGAGAACAACAGTTCTTGCTAGGTCTTGCCTCAAGCCTGTAATGCAGATGTGCTTAGAACACCTTTCTAATCTTGAAAAAATCATTAATTATGCTGAATGATAACGATCAGAGCTAACTCAAATCATGCCGCGCGTCCCTATATTGTGGGCCTCTTTTCTGTTATGGGCCTGGAGCTTCCGCTCCAATCGCCCCTATGTTAATCCGGCCCTGTTCCCAGCATGAAAGTGGCGAGAGCAGACGTGTGCTGCACGATGAAAGGATTTCTCAGTTGCCCTGACACACTGCGTAGCAGAGCATTGGGGTGCAAAAGTCTAGGGAATCATGGGAGATGTAGTTCTCGTGAGCACTCTGCAACTGGGACTTTTCCCAAGCCCTCAGATTGGCTTGGAGGAATGGTCTGAGATCTCAGAATTCTATTCCCCCCCCCAAAGATCTCTATGATCATTTCCCAGTTATTCCGAGGAAAACCTGGGCAAGTTCACCCCTCTCTTTCAGTTCTCTGTTCCTTAGACCAGTGTTCTCCAACCTTGGGTCCCCAGATGCTTTTGGCCTACAACTCCCAGCATGCCCCAGCCAGCGTAGCTGGCTGGGGCGTGCTGGGAGTTGTAGGCCAAAAACATCTGGGGACCCAAGGTTGGAGAACACTGCCTTAGACAGTGGTTATGATCTCAGAACAACAACCCTGGAATTAAAGATTCTGATCCAGCAGGGATCCTAATGCAGGCTCTCTAAGGGCCAAAGTACATGTCCTGTGTTTATTTATCCTGAAGACTCTTTTACATGCAAAGCAGCAATGAGAGGCTTCAGACGGAGTGAAGGACCGGCGAGGGTGGCATCTGAGAAAGGAAGGGGCTGTTGAACCATGTCTTTGCCAGCTGTTTTGTCCATGCGCAGTCACCCTCCGCAAGGCCTAGGCAGTATCTAGGGGGCCATAGGATACTTCAGATTCCCAGATCCGAGGTTGGAGACCGAGTTGCAACCTTGGAGCTGGGGACCCATGCTCTGATCCTCCCCCCCCCCCCCCCGGCTACCATTCTGAGGCCAGGAAATCGACCATGGAGAGGGGTGGGGAAGGGGGTGGGGAGAAGAGGAGACTGGAAGAGGCCAGGATATGACATATCCCAGGGCTCTCCAACCTTGGTTCCCCAGATGTTGCTGGCCGACAGCTCCCAGCATACCCAGCCATCATGGCTAATGGCAAGGGATTCTGGGAGCTGTGGCCCAGCAACATCTGGGGACCCAAGGTTGGAGAGCCCTGGGATATGTCATATCCTGGCCTCTTCCAGCCTCCTTTCCTCCCCCTTCAAAGCACTTCAGCGAGACAGCAAAGATGGCCATCCAGCTGAATTACAGAGTGGAAGGAGCAGGGAGGCAAAGAGCGCCTCTGCTGCCCACCCCCGCTCTGTCTGCACCGGATGCTCACATAAGCCTCTCTGAGTTCAGATGCTTACGAGCATCGAGGCCACCATGTGAGGAGGATGGCACCCTAAGATGCCTCTCTCACCTGAGGGTTAAAAGATATGGGGTCCCATGGGTGATAAAGCAGCAAGGGGAGGACCGATTCCGAGTGGACAAATACCCGACAAGGAATGAGTTGAGCTCCCCTGCACGCAAACACACCTGCGCTGGTTCTCTCTTCAACCTGGAGTCTTCCTCTGATGCTTTGCATGAAAAGAAGGAGCCCAATTGGGGGTGGGGGTGGAAACTCAACTCTGCAGGGATGACAGAGAAATCTGCAATGGGTTCAAGCAAGGTCAGATTTCTATGGATCTGACCGACAGATTCAGCAGCGGACTGGCTTTTCCTGAGTTATTTGAATTCTGTGGACTTGCAGTCCAGGGGTTTTTTTTGGCTTTTGCTTCTTTTTTTTTACTATCCGGAATTTTATGCAAATTTAGTCATAGAAAAATATTTTTTAAAACACCAACCAAAAATGCACATTTCCCCCCATAGGATAAAGCAGTGTTCTCCAACCTTGGGTCCCCAGATGTTTTTGGCCTACAACTCCCAGCATGCCCCAGCCAGCTACGCTGGGTACCCAACAAAAACATCTGGGGACCCAAGGTTGGAGAACACTGGGCTAAAGTGTGAAAGTGTGCATTTAGGGGGGGATTTGCACATTTTGGCAAGTGCAAATTTGGGCGACTGCAAATTTGCACAAGTGCGAAGGAAATGCATTTTCGGGAAATTGAAAAAGATCAGATTCCGTAAATGAGTGGCTGATGGAACAAAAGGCGCCCGGCAATCTGTAAAATGCAGACGAAATGGAATTTACAAAATCCGTACAAACCCAGCATGTAGTTTGGTCCTAACTGCAAGACAGAACAAATTATTATCATCTCTCAAAGGCCGAGGATCAAAGACCACACAGGCATAGCTTTTATGGTTTCCTAAAGAACAAGGAGAAAGGAATAATAAAAGAGAAGAGCATTTTAAATTTATTGCTTCCATTTGACTCAAACCCTGGTTCCTCCTCCAGAAAAGCTTTTAGGGACCCAGTAGAAAGCTGGGAGAGTGCAAGGGCCTTGGAAGAAGCAAGTTTATTATTTATCAAACAGTGTGTGAAATATAGGAGTCATTACTTTTGGCCCAGAAGTAGTTCTAAGTGCTGATGAGGATGGGGCTTCCTGTAACGTTGCCCAAACCACCAGGGATGGCTGTATGTTTTTTTCTTTCTTTCTGAAGCCTTTCTCCACATCCTCTCTATCATAGACTCTATGTCTCTCCTGCTTCTTCTAGAGCAGTGTTCTCTCCAACCTTGGGTCCCCAGATGTTTTTGGCCTACAACTCCCAGCATGCCCCAGCCAGCGTAGCATGCTGGGAGTTGTAGGCCAAAAACATCTGGGGACCCAAGGTTGGAGAACACTGCTCTAGAGCATCTGATGCTCACTTTTCCTTTGCTTTCCCACCTATACTTTTTTTTTTTTTAATGTATTCATTTCTTTTCTCAGTGTTTCATGAACAACATGACTGGCAAGTACAAGGGTGTCGCAGTTTTCCTCGGCACAGTGCCCATGCCTTTCACAAATGACATGATGGTGCAGCGATGCAACAGGTGAGTCAGGCAGGGAAAGTACCACCCTCTGAATTTCTTCATCTGTTGGGATGTATGAGGGTTTTATTACAGTTCATTTGTGACCGGAAGGTGCCCTGTTCACACTCCTGAACCCTTTTCCAGCCAAAGCTCACATTTTCCCGAGCAAGCAATGCTGATTTGAAAAGTGTGTGGTGTAGGCCCGGAAAAAAGAAAAAAGGGTGCTTTAAAAGTGTGCATTTTGGGAAGGTGCACATTTTGGGGAAAATGCACATTTTCATTCTTCAGTCATTGGGGGAAGTATGCATTTGGGTGTGCACTGAAAAAATGCATACCCAAATGTGCATTTTTCCCATTCGAACAACAACAACAACAACAACAAGCCCACTATCAGGAATGGAAACAAGGTGGGCCAAGTTTTGAGATGGAACTCGGAGAACCTCAACGAGTTTGGTCTCTGCACATTCTCCTATCCCATTGCAAACCTGTCATTTCTTGGTTTCATTGGAACGATGCCACCTCGAACGACAAAAATTCAGTCCACTTCTGGAAAGACCCATCAATGGCTATTTTATTTATTTATTTATTATTAATATTTATTTATCGCCCATCTGGCCGGCAACCGGCAACCCTGGGCGATGTACACAGAATAAAATACATAAATGCAATAAAATACATTAAAACAATATAAAAATTTTAAAATCTTATCCCACCCCATATTCCCGCCTGAACAACCAGGTTTTTAATGAGCAACGGAAGCTCATCAGAGAGGGGGCATGGCAGAGGTCACTCGGGAGAGAGTTCCACAGTACGGGGGCCGCCACAGAAAAGGCCCTCTTCCTCGTCCCCACCAGTCTAGCTGCTCTGGCTGAAGGGAAGAGAAGGAGGAAGTGTGTTTCAGGAAGCAGAGGGCAATTGGAGAGGCAAAAGCTGACAGGAATGGGTGGCGGGGGGAACTGGGATTCTTGTGTGTGTGTGTGTGTGTGTGTGTGTGACTCAGATTAATCTGAGCCTGAGAAGACTTTTAGGGCAATAAAAGTGCATCTGTCATTTAAAGTGGGCTTTTAAGAGGCCCTGATGTTCCATTTCAAAGCTGGACTCTGGAGAACTTCACCAGCATCCCTACACTAAAGTAGGGATGGACAAACCTGTCATTTTCGGTTTCTCTCCATTTCTCATTTTTCCAATATTAAATTAGGTTAATCCTAAACTTGGATACCTTTTTAATTTCACATGAAAATCCATATGCATTCTATGCACATTTCTCTTAATACTTTCTCTTCATTTTCTTTGTATGCAATCTTGCCTATTATTATATACATTTTGGCAAACAATGTTCCTGATACAGTGCATTTTAAGGCTATTTTCACAAATATGCACGGTTTTTGTGTTTACTTTCCCCCCCAATATAAATATTTTGGTATATGTTTGTTTGATTAGAGAACTCCATTGCAAAATTTGGAGAAGAGCGAATTTTGAAGGATAACTGAGTTTCAGTTTGCATATTGGTTAAAAAGTGTGAAATTTGCTAAGTTTGCATCAAAACGCTCCACGCCTCCCATATTCCAAGTTTGCATCTCCCCTATCCCTTCTCTAAGGTGATTCAGCCATGACCTCCTGCGGACGAACATGTGTCATTCAAAGTCATGGCACCTTTATGGAACTGTGAACATCCATCAGTGAAGGCAATCCTGCTATTCATTGTATATCAGTGCTGAGCCAAAGCTAGAGCCCCTCTTTCATGATGCCTTTAGTCCTCTCGAAAGCTTTTGGCAACTTTTTAAGGAGCATGCCAACCAGGGTGAAAATGTTTCCTTCCCTTCATACTGGCAATTGCCAACATGCCAGGCATCTTGCCAAGAAAGGTGGAGAAATGCTTCTTCTTGTGCTGAAGATCACCTCCAATGAAGTGACTGGTGCTACTTCGAAGGATGTGATTTGCAGGTGATGGAATGAAAGCTCAATCGCCCCCCCCCTCTCTTAAAAAAGTGAGAGAGAAGAAAATGCATGCTGCACGTTTTTCTGTGGGAAAGTCCTTTTGTTTTCTTGAAAGGGGTGCGGGTGGGGTTTCCAGTGGGACCTTTGCCCCCAAACAACAGGACTCAAACCCCACATCATTTTGGCACTCCAAATCAATTCTCTTCTGCCCCACCAATTCTGTTGCCCAAATGGCCCCCACCACTTGTGCAATGGCAATCTGGCACTTCTAGGGCAACCCGAAATGAACAGAAGCGCCTGTTTCAGGAAGGAGGCAGGTCAGCAAAGCTCGTGTAAGGGAGCTCCACCAAACTGCTTCCTTCCAGAAACAAGTGTTTCCATTCACTTCAGGACTTCCCCTAGGAAGCACTAAATCTCCCTTGCATAAGTGGTGGGTCTCACTTCTGCAGCAGAATTTATTTATTTATTTGTTTGTTTGTTTTATTTAATATTTTTTTATACCGTCCAATAGCCGAAGCTCTCTGGATGGTTTACAACAGTTAAAACCATAAAATACAATATTATACAAATATGAAATTTTAAACCACAGATTAAAAACAAACAGCAGAGCTAGCAGCCACAGTTACAATAACCCACTGCTTGTGATAGGGAATCAGTGGGGCAGAAAGGAATCGGCGGGGGCGTAAACACCCTGTTGGATTCTGCCCATGGTTAGGATTAGGCTGTGTGTTTAGGATCAGAGCCTGTCAATTCTCACCTAAACTCCTAAATTCTTGAGAGCCTGCAGAATTGGAGTAAATCCTCAGAGGATCAGGCTATGAGATCAAAAGGACCTATTAATGTCATCTTGCCTAGTTATCTGCACATTCCCTGTCGTACAATAGTTGGTTCTCTGTCCAGCTGAGTTTTAAACATCCCAAATGACAGAGTATCATCAAGATCATCCACTCCCCTTGGGGATCCTCTTTCAAAGTCTAATAGAACACCCTGCCATAAAGTTTAAACTTTAACTTGACACTCCAGCTTATAGGTTGCTTTTTTCTCTCTCCCTTTCTAAACTTCATCACATTCACATTCTTCATGGTTATAGCTCCCCTGCTGTCCTAAATAATTTAAGTCATCTCCGCAGCTTCAGGCCTCACCTGTCTGATCACAGCTCATAACTGTAGCTTGATAAATAACCCAGTTTGCATGATGAATAAGGAGACAGAGATGAACGGGATACTTGGTCCCATCCCAGTCACACACACCATAAAATGGGGAAATCACGCAAGTCAAAGGACACAAAGGGTACCCATGAAACACCTAGCAGAAGATTTATATGATCTGAAGTGAAACCAGAGTGTTGAAACACCTGGCAATGTTAACACCTGGTGAAAGCTGGCTCTCCCAATGTAAATTACACATCACAGAAAGTGATTGTGGCCAGCTCCAGTTGTGGGGTTCTCCTTGGTGGGCTCTCAGTGGGCCCCTTAAAATATGAGCTGTGGGCCCCTGCTCCACTGCCCTGCTCCATCTGGGGTTCCATTGACCACTCTGAGCAATAGCAAAGGTGATAAGGCACAACATGGGACAGGCAACTGGAACAGGAGCAATTTTAGAACCACAGACAGCACTGCGTGTACCAGCCCAGGAGTTGGAGTGATTTCAGGACCACAGAAGGCAGTCCTATAGTTAGAGCATTGAGCATCGCCCCCAGCTGTGGTGGCAGACACTGTTTCTAGGGATAAATGGATGAGCGATGTTCGAAATCACCAGGATTCTCCAAACATTGTCTTGCTACTCTTCTCGTGCCCAATTCCTGTTTGCGATCGCTACTCACTCTGTGCGAGTGGGAAACTTTGCGCAAATCAAGCAGTGATCCAATGGGAGATTTGCGCAAGTTTCCCCAAATTTGCTCAAATGTCCTAATTTGTACAACTTTGCTCCATAGACCAAAGCAGAGCTGATTCAGTCTACTGAGGAAATTTGCGCAAATTAGGAAATCTGTGGAAACCGAACTGGGAATTGAGATGAACACGAGCATGTGCTTGACAACTTATGAATATTTTTGGCGGGCACATCCTCGGAGCTTCAAACAGGTCATGTTCACATGTTTTGTGAGCAAGAACAAAATTCTCATACATCCCTTTCTACAACTGTAGCTGAAACAGATTCATAGACTCATCACGTTATTTTTGTCTTGCCGTTCCCGAGTGATTAGTCTGGGGACTAGATGTGTTATTTTCTGCAATGAAGCTTTGAACCTGACTTTTGATGAAGGATTGAAGTTGTCATAAATATTCCATTGAAGCTAGATGACGCATTTCTGTTTGAGAGTCTTGTTTGATTTTGACCTATTTTTTATCCCACTGAACTGCAGAGACTTAATGTATCTGCAATATCTTATCATACAGAGCCTACTATGGCGAGATGGTGGGTAGTCTGGAGTTGAGAGGAGGAGCTTACAAATAATCTAATTTGTACATCTGATTGCAAAAAGGACACACACACACACACACACACACACACCTCAAGCTATGGTGCCCTGGGCTTGGTTAACTTAGCAAGGGTTGTAAACAGCATTCTCATTTGCTGTAGTCCTTTTACAAGTTACTGTTTGGAGCAGTGTTGCTTGGAATGCTGCTGGCACCTGCCACCTCTGCCAGCTAAGACCAGTAGGGGGCACCAACCAGTAGGGTGGGAGGCACCCGAGGGCACTTTGTCCAGGGCCCCCTCAAAACTGGAGCCAGCACTGCCTTCACTCCCCATTGCTGGTGTTGGCAGCCTCTTTTAAATTCCACTGCAGAGGCAGTGTTAGGGGATGGCCCACTGGGGAATCTTTCATTTGGAGCCCTGACTCTCTGGGAGGCCCTCTGCCCCACCACCCTGCTGTCTATGGACACTTGCTGAAATAAAGGTACAGGGGCCCTGAGGATCTCTGTTGCATCTGCTCCCCCTGGATTAGCTGTTGTTGTTTTTTTTACTTCCCCTCCTCCTGCTGCCCACCCCCTAAATCTTTCTGCCTGAGGTTTTTTTCTGAAATCAAATGCCCTCCTCTCCCCTGTCCATACATCCCTTTTTACAAATAGGGGTGTCCTTAGGAGACAGGCTCCTTTAAAGACTACGCTCAGAGGGAACAGGGAAGCTGGGGGCGGGGGGCAGATGACATTATCATTCCTGCTAATAAAAAAAAGTCCCAGCGCTTCGACCCTGCACCCCCTGGCTCCACCATGCCACTGATCATCATTAGACAGTGGTGGCTTCCTTTGACCTATCTTGACCATTTCAGCAAAGGGTGACGGCCAATCCTCCAATCTTCATGTGGAAGCAAGTCCTGCACCTTTCCCCCTCAGTTCACTGATGGAACAGACAGACTGTCCTGGAGTCAGTTGATCAGGTCGACCACCTTTAGAGCCATAATGTCACCTTGTCTTAAATCAACACAAATGGAGCTAACTGTGTGTGTTAGATAGTTCTTCTCACTTAGCGTTGTCCCTTTGCTGGATCTCCACCGGCAAAGCCAGTACACAGAGATGCAAGCCATTCCCTACACTATCCTGAGGTCATCCCAACATGTAGTGATGTCACCAAACCAATACAGGGTTGTCAGCAAATCAATATAGTAACTTCAGCAGAACAATGGATGAATGCTAATCAATGTGTCTGCAAAAGTCCAGCAACATGTCCTGTGTGATGACAATTATATTTAGGTCTTAAGCAACGTCTCAAGCCATGTCTATCTCCTCAGTAATGTCTTGTTTCACTTCTTCATGAGCTATGTTCTTTGGGCCCTCTCTTCATGTTCATGTCTTTCGTCCCCTGCTATTGTCATCAGCGGTTAATGTTTGTGTGTATATATATATATTCGCATCATCAGAAGTTCATCCCCATGTCAGCCCTGATCTGCTGACGAAGGCGTTTTGCCACACTGTGTACACAAAAAGCATTTGCTGGAACCAGCCTACCCCAACCTGGTGCCCTCCAGTTCTTCAGATTACAGTTCCCATCAGCCCCAGCAACTGTGTTCTGCACAGCTTGCTAGAATGGCTGCTGGTGGTGACAGTGAAGGAAAGAGGAATCTTCATGAGGGTGAAAAATATATGCTTAGATAAATTTATTTTGGTTGGTATAAAGAGGTTTGGGATATTGCTTTAAATGATAAACTAACATGTAGTATTAAATGTAAAAGGGGACAATTAAAGAAAAATAATTTTAAGGAAATATGGGGGTCATTTTTAGATTATGTTTTAGTAAAGGGGAAAGAGAGTAAGCCATGTCATGATATGATGTATTTTTGGAATATAGATTAATAATGGATTATGTGGATAGAATTGGTTTTGGCCCCGGGGTGACGGGTGCACTTGGGGTTTATGATTTGTAGGTTTATGTTTTTTTTTTGTATGTGTGTTCTTTTAAAAATTAAAATAAAAATAAAAAAATAATAATAAATAAATTTATTTTGGGGTTTGTAGTCCAAAACTGTGCTAGATGCTGCACCCCTTACAGCCAGGCCCTCATCCAGTAGAGGCTGGTGGCTCCAAAATCAATGGGGCGGTGTATCCACTCCAGATGAGGTTGTAGTCTGAACTTTTAAGGAGCTATACATAGTGCTGAACCTATTTTGGGGATGGGGTTCAGCACCAAAACTAGCTCCTTTAAGGTTCAGACTAAAGCCCGGAGTGGATTTACCGCCCCACTGACATTGGACCCACCAGTCTCCACTGCCCTCGTCAATCAGGTCCTCTTTCTTCTGTGGATAACTAGGCTTTCACTCATCCATTCGAATGGGACTTGTGTATAGGAGTTTCTCAGTGGAATGTGCTATTCTGGGTCTCCTTGCTTTGCCTAGATTGTTGTATCCTTTTAGGAGATTTTGGGATCATGCTTTCAAGCCTTGTTGTTCAGAACACATCTTCTGACTCCTCCTCTTTAATGGCAGCTCTTTCCGTAACCACTGAACTTCTTCAATTTATTAATCTCTTGGGCTGCCGTCCCACACATAGCTAAGCTGCTTAAATCCCATTGATTTCAATAGGATTTAAGAAGCCTCTCTGTGTACAGGATTACAGCCTTGGCGTAGCATTATCATCTGCCTCTCAATCCAGTTTGTCCTCCCTGCATCCCAGTGTTTCTTCCAGACCAGATAAATGTCCTTGCCTTTCAGACAGAAAGCTTTAGTCATGAATGAATCTGGATTAGCTGGAAAGGCCAAAAAGGGGGCCTATGATTAAATTTCCATTGAAGTGACCGCACAAATTCCAACCCTGATGTAATTCCAGTGATAAATGGCCACAACAGACAGAATCCTGGAGAGCATGTGTGAATCACACCGGTTTAACTCAGTGCAGCTGTTGGGACTGCAGTTCTTACTCCTCTAATCTCAAGTGGCCCCAGGTCAGAGATGATTGCTGGAAAAAGGCTCCCCTTTAATAGTATTTTATTGTATCAAATACGGTATCTTTTGCTAAGTTACTGAACAAACAAATAAACAAAACACTGCAACAACCAGGCCTGGGGGGGGGAATTAAAAAGGAGGGTACAGAAATGGAGGTACATGGGTTAAAATAAAATCCCACTGGGAACAGGGAAAAGAAGGAAAACTAGAACGTTAGGATCATATGCCTGTGACTGTTGTGCAAAGTCTTTTAGGCCTGGTTCAGATGATCACTTAAAACAAGGTTTAGGTGATGGGCCATGGTGAGTGTTGGGTGGGCTCACACATTCCCCCACCTTCTTTGCACATAAGAGGAGGAGCATGGAAGCTTCTGCTTTCAGTTTGGAGCAACCACAGCTCTGAATTCAGTCCATACTGTGTTCTGTTCTAAGCAAAGATAGTTAAAACAAACCAGGATCAAACCATGGATTCAGATTCTGGCTTGTAATGAAATTCAATTAGAACAGAGGTACACAACCTGTGGTTCACAGGCCACACCCAGCCCTCTGTCTCTGTCAGTGCAGCCCCCAAATCTCCTCATACCTTTTTGCTGTCACCACCTTGGGGGTGGGTGGGAGAGGAGGAAAAATATTCTGTCAGGCAGGCAGCCAGGCATTACTGCGCATTCACAGACCACCACACACAGAGAGCAGGGGCTAGTGTGGCCTGGAGCAGGTGTTGATCTGTACATCAAAGAGGGCATACTGTCGAGCGGACTAGAAAACCTAAAAGGGGCAGACTCTGCCACAGAAATGCTGTGGATGACAATACCACCAGGCTCCAAAACTAATTTAGTACTAGGAACATGCAATTGTCTCCCAGACCAGAACGCTTAGGGTGACCTTGAGATGGAAAATGAAATCAGGGAGGACTCTAAATGAGGAAGTGGTGTAACAATGGGTGCTTTCAGTTACCGCCAAATTGACTGGATAAATGCATGTTCCAGTCGACAGAGAGGTTAAGTTTCTCAATGCCCTGAATGACTGTGCCCTAGAACAGTTGGTCATGGAACCAAACAGAGGACAGGTGACCCTGCCTTTAATCCTAAGAGGTATCCCCCAGGAGCTAGCACGAGACGTGAGTGTTGCTGAACCAATTGGAAACAGTGACCACAGTGCTATCAAATTTAAAATACATTTAATTGGAAAATTGCTGAGGAAGTCCAACACAATTACATTAGACTACAAAAGAGGAACCTTTCAGAGTGCTTTGAGAGTGCTGATAAACATTTGGATACGGGTGATCCGGTTTACTTGGACTTCCAAAACGCTTTTGACAAAGTCCCTCACCTTTGCAAACTTAGCAGTCATGGAATAAGAGGGGAGGTCCTCTTATGGATCAGTAACAAGTTAAAGAACAGACAGCAAAGGGTAGGAATAAATGGTAAATTCTCCCAATGGAGGGATGTAAACTGTGGGGTCCCACAGGCCACAGGGCTCTTTATTGGGACCAATGCTTTTCAGCTTATTCATAAATGATCTGGAATTAGAAGTGAGCAGTGAAGTGGCTAAGTCTGCTGATGACACCAAGTATTTAGGGTGGTTAAAACAAAAAGGGATTGTGAGGAGCTCCAAAAGAATCTCTCCAAACTGGGAGAATGGGCATCAAAATGGCAAATGTGGTTCAAGTGTAAAGTGACGCCCATTGCAGTCAGCATATATGAGAAATTCGTTTCAATTTGTTTTTGATCAGAATTTACCCAGTTTGCACCTTTCAGATTGAACAGGGACTCGGACGCAATCTGCGGTCTACTTCCCTACATTTCTGAGCTTGCAATGCGATTCGTGGTCCAAAACATGTGTACTTTTGAAAAATGCACACAAGTACGCTTTAATCAATGAGAGGAGAATGTGCACATTTCCAAGATGTGCACAATGGATGCATGCATTTGGAAAAATATGCACGGGAATATGCATGGAAATATGCACGGAAATATGCACGGAAATATGCACGGAAATATGCACGGATTTTCAAGTGAAAAAAAAAGAAAGACAAAGCTTGCAGTCTGATATGGATTTAAGTCAGAATGAGCTTCAGGATGGAATTTGGAGAACTTTGTCAAGCTTGAGTTTTGCTGATTCACACATTCCTAGTCCCAATAAGGGATGGACGAATCTGTAAAGTTTAGTTTCTCCCTGTTTCTCATTTTTCCAACCTTCAGTTTAATTCATCCCATTTCCACATCAGTTTGAGATTTGTTTGTTTTTTAATCTTGCACAAAAACGTACTTGTAGTTTTGTGTGCATTTCTCCTAATACAAGAATTTTTATGCCCTTTTGCCCAATATGCACATTTTTGCAAGCAATTTTCCAGAATAAAACATTGTCAAACACTATTTTCAGAAATATATGCCTTTTTGTGCATACCTTCCCCTAATATATTCGTTTTTGTATGCTCTTTTGATCTGAGAATTCAGTTGCAAACATTTGTATAAGGGCAAATTTTGAAAGATAATTGAATTACAGTTTGTATGCATATAGGTCCAAAAAGTGTGAAACTGGGTAAATTCACATTAAAATGTGAATGAACAAATTTCTCCCCCATCTCTAGAACACACTCCAGTATACGTACTTACTGAGACTGCTGGTGCAAAGATTTTCTGAGGACCCCTTGTGCATCACATGTTATCACGGAAGTCCCTGGAGCATCTACTTTGCTCATTATTGGGCTGTCTCTTGCTTGCTGTCAAGATTACATATCAGTAATGACACTCCACCCTTCTTGCTTCTTGGGGCCCTGGATACTGCAAGAGGATGCTGGGCTGTTTCTCTCCTCTGTTGCTGTAGAGCAGTGTTCTCCAACCTTGGGTCCCCAGATGTTTTTGGCCTACAACTCCCAGCATGCCCCATCCAGCTACGTTGTTCCATCATGTTTTTAACAGTGCTTAGATGGCCAAAAACATCTGGGGACCCAAGGTTGGAGAACATTGCTGTAGAGACTGGTCCCTCACTACATCTACCATGCCACTCCTATAGAGCTGAGACCTTGCTTGTGTCTTCATGTGGGAGCACCTTGACGTACACTGTAAATTTCTTCCATCCATTGGGAACTGCTGATATCTGGGGCCTCTGTCACATTAGTGATGGACTGGGTGAAGTCCCCTCCTTGGACAGGAAGCTTAAGTTGCTGCACCAACTACGCTGGTGTTGGGTTGGAGATCTGAGGCTAGGAGCAATGCTGTCCCATTTGCCAGTGGTACTCCAGTGACAACTGTGTCCTTCTTCGATTGCCGTGCCCCTCCGTGTTCAGAATTCTGGGGTCTTTCCTTAGCAGTAGCTAGGGTTAGGGGGGACAGGTTATCTGAAGGACTGCCTCTTCCCATATAAATCATATAATTTGCCAGTGGAGACTAGTGGCTATCCGCTCTGGATTTTATTTTGACTCTGAATTTTTAAGGAGCTATCCATGGTGTTCAACCCTATCCCCAAAATAGGTTCAGCACCAAGGATAGCTTCTTAAAAGTATGAGGTAAAATCCAGAGTGGATACACAGCCTCCACTGTAATCTGCTATCATTGTTGGAGATTCTGTTCTACTTTCTACTGTATGTCCTACCACCTCAAGAGGCAAGGTTGTTGGGAAGCTGAGATGAGGGTTTTTTTTTCCAAATCAGCACCCCAGTTATGAAATTCTTCCCCAGGGAGGTTAGATGACCATCCTCTTTATTGTACTTCAGACAGGCAATGAAGGTGGTTCTGTTCCATCATATTTTTAACAGTGCTTAGTCTCAATCTCTAATTTGAATGTCACTCTCTATTTATTTTTTTTAATATTCATTTTATAGTGCAGAAGGATTATTGCTTTTATTATTGTTGTTTGATTTGATTTGTATAATCGGCCTTGAGTGCCTATTAGGTTGAGGGGTGATTCATAAATGTATTACATAAATTAAAGCTAGCAATGCAGCTGGGAAAGTCTTTGGAAAGTGCGGACAAACAAGAAAAGAATGAAGCAAAATCACTAATTCATTTGAAACGAACTCATTTGCTCCTGTCTCTTAGAACCTCAGTCTCCTAAGTCCAAGGTCTCTGCTGGTTCCAGGTTTCTGAGTGTCCTTGGGCAAGACACCCTTAGTCACCCCCTCCCCCAATGAGTCTACCTTCTGCCTGCCATTGTCACTAACTGCTATTGTTCCTCCTCCTCTTTCTCCTCATTGCTCCCACTTGCTTGCTTGTCAGGTAGAGAGCCAAGGAGCAAGCAGGCAGGGGCATCTTCTCGATCATCCCAGTTTGCAGGACACGGAATAATGGGCTCAAGTTACAGGAACCCAGATTCCACCTAAACATCCGGAAAAATGTCCTGACTGTCAGAGCAATAAGACAATGGAATCAACTACCTAGGGAGGTGGTGGGCTCTCCCACTCTGGAGGCATTCAAGGTGCGGCTTGACGGCCATCTGCCGGGCATTCTTTGACCTGGATTCCTGCATTGAGCAGGGGGTTGGACTCGATGGCCTGGTAGTAGGCCCCTTCCAACTCTACTTTTCTATGATTCTATGATTCTATGATCTCCTGCTCCTCCTTCTCAGCACCACCGTTGTCTGGGCCAGAGCAAGAGGCAGGTGAACAAGCAGGTTGCATTGGAGGAGCAAGTCCAGGAGTAACTCTTGTCGGTGACCCCTGCTGGAGTGTGGGCCCTCAGCAAGTACCAACCTGACCATGCCTACCCTTGACTCTGGCCCTGACAAAGGTCCAGCTCCACCATGTTCTCATGCCACAATGTTATTCAGTTTGAGTTCCTCTGAAATCCATGGGAGGATGCTAGTTAAAATCTGGGGTGGGGGCAGGAAGGGGGATGCTAGGTACAGATAGAAGCTTTGAGTACAGTCGTGCGCATTCCATTTTGTTGGGAAGATAGCAGAGAAGTCCTCAAGAGAATTGACAATAAGTACTTGGGAGGAGAACCGAGGGAGAATGAGCAATGAATTCTATCAATAACTATCAGGGTCAATGCGGGAACATTATTATATGAAATGGAAGACCAAAGGGGGAACAAAACAGAAGAAAAACAAAGGCCCTGGAAATGAAAACAAAACAATTATTTGGAGAGCCCACATCATTCCCACTCAAATTGCACTCTCAATAACCCTTTTCATCTGAAATCATATTTTTTTAATAGAGAAAAAAAGTAGAGTTTTGACAGGGCAGTGCTGGACTGGACAAGAGTCTAAGTGGCCAAGCTTTGCCATTGTTTCTTACTCTTGTCTTGACTAATGATGGGGGAGGAATTTGTTTAGTTTGAATTTTAATGCGAATTCAACTAATTTTACACTTTTGAACCGAACTCAGTTATCCTTCGAAATTAGCACTTCTCCGAATTGTACTAGGGGTTTGCATCCTACCTTGGGTGTGTGTGTGCTCGCTTTTGCTCGCCTTTTCTCGGCAAGCACCCCCACCCCGAAGGCCTGAATCCCCGTGGCACTCGATCCCCCGCACCGGCAGCACGGGGGTCCCATCACGTCACTTCCGGCAGCCAGGAAGTGACGCGGCGGGACCCCGCATGATGTTTTTAGCGCAAAAACTAGGGCAACCCAGCTTAAAATGGCCGTTTTAAGCTAGGTTGCCCTGCCCTGGCAACGGGACCCTGCGCTAAAAACGTAGTGCAGGGTCCCGTTGCCTCACTTCCTGGTAGCCGGAAATGAAGGGACAGGACCCCGCGCTGCTGGCGCGGTGTGGAGTGGTGGGACGAGCGGCGGGCAGGTAAGGTGCGCGAGTCTCGGGTGGGCGAGCGGGGCCGATTTCGGCCTCACTTCAGCCCCCCAAGACTCATGAATATTCGTGGATACATCCCTAAAAAAAATGCATGCAAAATGCATATATTGGGGGAAATAATATTCAAAAAATGCATTAGATTAGGAAATATTTTGCCGCTTGCTTTTCGGGCAACTGGCCCAAACTGGAAAACAAAAACAAAAGCTGCATTGACCAGTTATTTTCCCCCATCCTAGACTCTTGGTTTGATCCAAGAACCTGTTGGGACACCCTAGTAAGTATTTACATAAAATTTGCATATGCTAATATATATATATGTATATATGCACACATGTAGAAATAATTACAATGATTTAAATAGAAATATGATACATCTCACCCATAGTGTGGAAGAGTGTGACCAGGTGACTTGTGCACCTGCCTGTTCAGTCTACTGCCCAGGTTTCAACTGTTGATGTCCAATGGTTCTTATGGTTCTTTATCCTTAAACTGGAATTGGACTGCTCTTCAAATAGAGGACAGGCATCTGGCAACTCTTCAAATAGAGGACTCTCCTCGGTAAAAGAGGACACATGGCCACCCTACCTAGTACACCAGTAACTAGTAAGGCCTGTTATGCTCTGGCCTGCAAGAAGACGAGGTGGCACCACTTGATAGCCCACTGTGATAAAATGGATCGTATCCATTCTGACTTGGATGCCATGGTTGATACAGGTCTGATGGATGTAACGTTGGCTCCTGCTTGTCCAGTTATAATGAGTACTTTTCAGTTTGTACAGCCTGAGGATGTGGACAGGATCCTTGGAGAGGTGAGGTCTACCACTTGTGTGCTGGACCCTTGCCCTTCCTGGCTTATAAAAGCAGCTAGTGGGGGACTGGCTGAGTGGATAAGGGCAGTGGTGAGCACCTCTTTATGGCAAGATGTGATCCCATCTTGCCTAAAGGAGGTGGAGGTAAGAGTTGTGTTAAAAAAATAAAAAAAACCTCTCCCTGAACCCCACTAAGTTGGATAATTTCCAGCCGTTCTCCAATATTCCATCCTTGGGCAAGGTGTTGGAACATATGGTGGCTTCTCAGCTCCAGGGATTTCTGGATGAGATGGACTATCCAGATCCATTTCAATCTGGCTTCAGGCCTGGTTATGAGACTTCCTCGGTCACCTTGGTGGACAGTCTATGCCAGGAACTGGACAGGGGGAGTGTGGGCCTGTTAATTCTGCGAGACATTTTGGCAGCTTTTGATACCATTGACCATGTTATCCTTCTGAGGTGTCTGTCTGAGATGGGATTGGGAGGCACTGTTATACAGTGGCTCCAGTCCTTCTTGGAGGGGTGATCTCAAGGTGGTGCTGTTGGATTCTTGTTCAACGCTGTGGTAGTGGTGGGGCCAAGCTGGAGCCGGCTGAGGCTCGTTCTGGGCTCGCCCCCCCGCAAGCGGTAGGCGGCCCGATCCCGCTCTTCAGAGCGGCGCGGAGCGTGTCCGCGCCGTTCGAGCCGCCGGCGCCGCCGGAGGACCCCCCAGCCCTCCCTGCTGCTGCTGCCACCGCCGGAGGTCCCCCACCGCCCACCACCGCCGTCGCCCTACCTGGTCCTGCGCTCCGGCGCGCCTCCGCCGCCTGCGGAGCCACTGCTCCGGCACGCTGGAGCCCCGCCCGTGCTCTGTTTTGGTGCAGGGAACCATGGCAACAGGGCTTAAACAACCCTGTTGCCATGGTTCCCCCCTGCCAAAAACAGAGCACAGGGTCCCGTCGCGTCACTTCCTCTATGCCGGAAGTGACGCGATGGGACCCTGCGGACAGGGAAGACAGGCTCTCCGCTCGGCGGACACCTACATCTCCGCGTAAGGCTCGCGCGGGTGGCTGAGCAGCCCGTCGGACGCGAGCAGGCCCAGTTCGGGCCTTGCTCCTGTCTGCGGGCTGCTCGGCTACATCCCTACGTGTGGTCATTGGCCTGTGGTGTCCCTCAGGGTTCCATCTGCTCTCCCATGCTATTTAACATATACATGAAACCACTGGGAGAGATTGTCCAGAGTTTTGGAGTTCAGTGTCACCAATATGCTGATGATACCCAACTCTATCTCTTCTTTCCATCTAAATCCATGTAAGCTGTTCTGGTTCTAAATCAGTGCCTGATATTGGTAATAGACTGGATGAGGGCAAACAAACTGAAGCTTAATCCAGTCAAGACAAGAGGTGCTCCTGGTCAGTCGAAAGACAGATCGGGGAATAGGGACTCAACCTGTGCTGGATGATGTTACACTCCCCCTGAAGACTCAGGCTCACAGTTTGGGTGTACTCTTGGACGGGGCCCTGGACCTGGATGCTCTGGTCTCAGTGGTGGCCAGGAGTGCATTTGCACAGCCGAGGCTAGTAAGCCAGCTGTGCTGTGCCCATTCCTAGAGATGTCTGATCTGGCCACAGTCACACACATGCCTTAGTTACATCCTGTTTGAACTACTGTAACGTGCTCTATTGGGGGGGCTGCCTTCGAAAACTGTTCAGAAATTTCAGCTGGTCCAGGATGCTGCAGCCAGACTGTTGTTGAATGGGGCTGGTTACAGGGAGCACACGACTCCCTCGTTACAACAACTTCACTGGCTATTGGTGTGTTTCTGGACAGAATTTGAAGTGCAGTTTATGGCTTGGGCCCAGGCTACCTGAAAGACTGCCTTCTCCCATACAAGCCTGCCCAGTCCCTAAGATCTGCCCTTCTTTCAAGACCACTGCCTTCAGAAGCATGTTTGGTGGTGACCCAAGGAAGGGCCTTTTTGGTGGGCCATTCCCAGGCAATGGAAATCCCTCCCAAGGGAGGCTAGGTTTGCTCCCTCTTCGATGTCCCCCCATCAGCAAGGAAATACTGCTTTATTTAAGGAGGCCTTTAACCTGTAAGTGGGTCTGGTGGGTTGGGAGCTGTTTTTAATAATATTTTTTTCTATAATTGTTATGTTTTTATTGCATTATAATGTATCGTTTTAATCAATTTTAATTGTCTCTGTAAGCCACCTTGAATGCCATTTTTTTGGTAGAAAGGTGAGGTACAAATAAAATAAAATAAAAAGCCATCTGAGGCTATGTCTGCACAGAAAGGGGTATAACATTGTCTCTTGCAATTGGCAGGTGGTATAAAGTCTCTGAATTGGCTGGGGCTAGTATAAATCATATGATCCTGGCCTTCTGCCTTGGTGTGATCTGATGAATGTCTTTGGAGGTTCTGGGTCTTCTCCAAATGGAGTTCCACTCTCTACCTCCAGATGTTCACATCAGCAAGTGAAGGCCTTTGGCAAATGCCGCTACCATCAGAGGCAAGCGACTGGGTAGCAGCAATGTCAGCAATGGGAAAGTGGTCCCACTAAGGCAGTGTTCTCCAACCTTGGGTCCCCAGATGTTTTTGGCCTACAACTCCCAGCATGCTCCAGCCAGCATAGCTGGCTGGGGCATGCTGGGAGTTGTAGGCCAAAAACATCTGGGGACCCAAGGTTGGAGAACACTGCACTAAGGCCATCTTGCCCATGGCCCCCCCCCAAAATCTGGAGCTGGCACTGGCTACCACATAGACCCATTGAGGGCCATACCGGACCAGTGAAGATGTAGCAAGAACAGGGGCCTGGTGGGTGCACTTGGGCCTTGCAGGTGATAGAGTGGACTATACCACTTCAGACTTCAGAGGAAGGATACAATTTTGCATGCTGCTCCACCTTAAAGTGCATGCACACACAGGAAAACCACCACGCAAGTAAGAGATCAAAACCCCTAACGGATTACTGGGAGAAAGGTCCTGTGCTCGTTTTATACTAGCAGGAAGATTTTTAACAGAGGGGAGCTGAAATAAAGTATTCCCTCACTTGCTGCAGTTTAAAATGGCACAGTCCATTCTACCACCTCAGGACTCTACCACTTCTATTACAGTAAAGTCTGCCTCAGGACTCTACCTCACTTGGCTGCCTGCAAGGCAGACCAAGCCAAGGAGCGTGTCAGAGCCTGCTTCCGGCAACACTGCCCATACACTCTCCTCAGTGCATCCAGGAGCACAGGAAGCAACCTGGGGGAGGGGGAAAGCAGGTAGCCTGTTTGAGATGTACTTTTGGAGAGAGGTTTCCTATGGTACTCTCTTGCCCACTTCATAGAGAATATAAGGAAGGACATGGTCAGGCATGTCCTCACCAGAAGAGATGTGTGTCTATGACTTTGTGTCTGATTACTGTGCATGGGATGATCTCTATGGCAGGTATGTTGAACCTCAGGCCCATGGACTCCCAGTACAGGTCTCTGAGGTTCCCCAGTTGCCATGCCTCATGCCCCTGGCTCCATCCCTCCCTTTCCTCCAACCACCAATTCTTTGGTGCTTTCCTAGCTTTTGCATGCTTTCCCCATTCTAAAAGGTTGCTCTCCTTTGTTACTGACAAGAAGAGCTTTTGGCTAAAATATGCTGGCATTTTTGGTCCACCCCCTTTTGCCTCTGGCCCTGCCCACTGCTGGAATGAGGTCCCCCTGGAGGTTCTCCAAAATTGATTTTGGCCCCCCCAAAAGCTGAAAGAAGTTCAACAGCCCTACCTTAATGCAATGCCTGATCATCACAGTGACAAAAGAATGTTCATATTTTTTAGTGGTCCCAGAAAGCCAGTGGACGGATGTCTCATTCTGAGAGCTAATTGTTAGAAGATTGTTTCTTGATGCAGAGATCTCTTTGGCATGTTTAGAATGGGAAAGCCATCAGAGTCTGGAGAAGGTGGTGTGTGTGTGTGTGTGTGTGTGTGTGTGTGTAGGGACAAAATAAAAAGTTATTTTTGGAACAGAGAGAGAGAGAGAGAGAGAGAGAGCAACAGAATTTGCTGTAAGCTGAAGGCATGTACAGTAGTCAGTTATGCACAGCCAAAAAAAAAGAGCACAAAGAGGATTTGCTAATGCAGATTTAGAAATAATGGCTACAATTTAAATAGAAACACAATGCATCTCACCATGGTGGAGAAGAATGTGACCAGGGAACTTATGTGTCTGCTCAGACTGCTAACTGTTCCAAGCTCAGCTCCTCTGTTCTTCCTTCTCATGGTTCTTTATGTTTAAAGCAGACCTCTCAGGTAGTATCCAATGTTAGTCTTATGGAGAATAGACCCATTGACATGAATGGAACTGAAGTTAGTCATGACTAAGTGAAGTCTCCTTCATTTTGATGGGTCTACTCTACATAGGACTAACACTGGAGACTACTCCAAGTCTGGTTTAAACATAAAGTACGTACCATCAGAACGGAGAGCAGAGGCACTGAGCTTGCTGTTCAACAGTTCAACTGAGTCTGACAGCCCTCCCAAGTGAGGACAACTTCAAACAGAGGACTGTCCCATGTAAAGTAGGACCCATGGCCACTTAAAAAGGCACCTTTTGGGTACAGGTCTCTCTCTCTGGGGAATCTAATGCGGGAGAATGGGCCTGCAACCTTGCCAGAGAGGTCACATCCTGTTTTCCTCCAGCTATGTGCTATTTGTGTATTTGTAAGAAGGGATGTGTGAGGAATCTGATAGGGGGTAAAAACCAGGGATGTTGAAGAGTCCTTGGTCTCGAGTCACGAGTCGAGTCACGAGTCTTTGGACCCGAGTCTCGAGTCCGAGTCCAAGTCCTTGGTCCAAAATGGTGACTCACGAGTCACGAGTCACTCCCAAAGCTGACTCCACGAGTCCCTATTAAAATCAATGGGGGGGGTTTCCCAACAAAATAAGGCTACTTCAGATGTGTGGCTTAAATAAATTATAGGCACAAGTGTGCCTTTTTATCTCAAAATTCTGCCACTGATTTTGGCAAGAACAGACCAGGCAGACAAACCCAAAATAAAAATAACCAGGCAGGCAGAGGAGGCCGGGAACCCCAAACAGGCAGGCAGAAGCAGCCAAACCCAAAATGTATGAAAGGTTGCATTTTAGGAAAATGATTTTAAAAAATAAACTTGGATTGTTACTGCAACTAGGTCCAGACTGCACCTGCAGGTGGCATCAAGCAGGGATGTTGACGAGTCCTTGGTCTCGAGTCCCGAGTCGAGTCTCGAGTCCCATTAAAAATATTGGGACTCGAGTCCGACTCGAGTCAGAGGGGGGACTCAGTCCGACTCATGAGTCGAGTCCTGGAGTCCGAGTCCCCATCCCTGGTAAAAACTGGACAGATTTTCACAATTCTGTCCCCTGCCCTGGGTTCCAGTTTGCCAGCCCTGTATTGGTGCTGACTCACTTCCGTCTCTAAGACTGGCTGCAGTTTGCACATTTTTTTTAACACGTGGATCTATTGCCACTTGCTCAGATCAGCTGATTTTATGCAAATCACGCTAGATCCATGTATGCAAATTGCATAAAGTTACGCAAATTGTGCAAATAGCACCATTTGCTCAAATTTCCTTAGCATTTTTTTAAAATGCCCAAACTTTCTCCTCTAGGCGCGCAAACGGGCAGGAAGTCCATTGAGCTCAAACAAGCTGGACTTCCCAGCATCAACACATCTGTATTTGAAAGTAATCCAAATATTCCAAAAAATGCCATAAGTCACCAGTGTTCTTACCTCTAAAGGAAGTCCAACCTAACTAACCCTGACCCTGGAATTTCTTCCCACCTGCAGAAGTGAGGAGTTTGTGTGTAACTCTTACTATCAGGGCCAAAACAGATGTTATTATAAATCTGTGTCTTGGAGGTACACCTTTTGTTCATTTATATTTTAGAGTAGGCGCATGGATCCCAATCCAGATCTTAAAAGCCACCCTACTCCTACACTAAGAATATGAGTAGGTAAGGTTCCCTGTACCTACTCTAGAGTATGTATACACACACACACACACACACACACACATATTTAACGGCATAGCTACTTGACAGATTTAAAGTAATGTTTGCTTTCGCCCTCACTGAATTAAAAATGGCTGCTGCCCTCGGTTCTGGTTCTTTGCTGATGTTCCCTAGAATGGCTTCCCTCCATGCGCATTGCCAAAATAAGGAAGACTTTGGTTCCCCATATCATTCTTTCCACTAGCTACATATTACCTGGCCAGTTGGAAATTGAGCAAGCAAACCTATACAGGCATAGACCTAGCTAAGAACTTACTTAAGTCCAATTATATAACATGGCATAACACTAAGCTCCACCCCATATTCCCCCCACAAACCTATACTGATCTTGAGAAGCCAGCAGAGGCTCATGAGAGCCAGTGTGGTATCGTGGTTAGAGTGTTGGACTGGGACTTGGGAGATCTGGGTTCTAGTCCCCACTAAGCCATGGAGCTCACTGGGCGATTTTGGGCCAGTCCCTGACTCTTAGCCTAACCTACCTCACAGGGTTGTTGTGAGGATAAAATGGAGGCGGGGAGGATTACATAAACCACCTTGGGTTCCTTGGAGGGAAAAAAGGCAGGATACAAATATAATAGATTGATTGATTAATTGATTGATTAATTAATTAAACCAAAAGGCATTTCTGATCCCTTACATCAGAGCAATCTGGGATTCCAGCCCAAGAGAGTTTCTCAGGGACTGCAGTATCCCATTCTTTTTTTTTTCTTCCCTTGCTGTGTCATGCGAGGTCGCCAGCTGATTCATGTAACAGGACATGACCTCACCTAATCCCCCCCCAAATCTGACAAGAGGCTCACCCAAGCCATGCATTTGGGCAGACCCACCACCCAGTTGGGGATTGCCATCGAATTAGTGTGCTCAGTCTCCAGCAACGCCGACTGGCCGATGGATTCACATCCCAGCCCAACTGTGATAAGATGAGCCTCTTGCGCTCAATAAAATTCTTTCGACAATCATCTTTAAAAAAAAACAACAAAAAAAAACACCAACTACTCAAACGGTTTCCCCTCCCCCACCACCCATCGCCCGCAAAATGCTTTCATCACCCTTTTAAACATTTTCGTCCCTTCATCCCTTTGAGCCAGTTACATGTGCCTGTTGTAAGCTCTCCCTTTGCTGCTCAGGCTCAGCGCAGTAATGCCTCTTTGGAATGGATGCGTGCTCCAGATGTTCAAGGCATTTAGCAAATGGACTCTTTATATATTTATTTATTTATATTTATTTATTTATTTATTTATTTAAAAACCGTGTCAGTAGTTGGGTTTGGGTTTTTTTTTTTTTGGTTTTTTTTTTTTCATTTAGCTTTTCAATTAATATTGGATGCCCAGCTTTGCTGAGATGGAAAGAGTGGTGGAATATATAGCCCAATCCATTTCCCCTCTTTTCTCTCTTGCGCTTTGCCGTATTTTTAACCAATAGCCTGATTCATGGATCAATAGATCAATACTCGCATTGCGGGGGGGGGGGGAGAGAAACACAGGACAAAAAGAGAAACTGGGAAAGACATTTTACTGCCCTCTCAGTATCAGCCCTCTTACCACCTAATCGGATTTTCAGAGAGGAGATGAAAATGGGCTGTTTTTATATCAGCTTCTAAACCCGTTCCTCTCTCTCTCTCTCTCTCTCTCTCTCCCCCCCCTTATTTTCCTAACCTGTTCATGTTGCTCCCCCGAAACAGGAATGGTAGCAGAACTTCATTATTTCTGGGGGAGGGGAATTCTTTCTTCTCAGAGGCAGGCAACATGTCAGAGGTGCTAATTGTCTCTCCCACCACTATAAAACAACAACACAAAAAAACAAAACCTGGATGGAACTGAAGTTGTAAAGAGTCTAGCAGAGTTCCGTTATGCAACCGAGAAAGGCAGCGGTGATGGGATGGGGGAGGCGCAGGGTCATTTCAGGGAAGGGAGAGGATTTTTTTTTTTTTTGAAAGCTGAAAAAAGAAATGAACATTGCCTTGCCACCTTGCCACCCCTACCGCCCACCCCTGGGTCTGCTTCTCCCAAGGGTGCAATCCTATGCATGTTTAGACGGGGGGAAAGGCCTACAACTCCCAGCACACCCCAGCCGGCACGAGGCCTCCCCCTTCTTGTGAGCACTTCTTTTGACACCTATATCAAAAGAAAGACTATTCTTTTTAAAACTCTCTGGCAAATTTCCGTATTTGTTTGTTGCTTGTTTTTCTACGGGGAAATATGCAGCCATGAAAAAGTCAGACAGTGTAGAACTAGTGCAGTGCTCTCCAGCCTTGACTCCCCAGAGGTTTTTGGCCTACAACTCCCAGCATAGCTGGCTGGGGCATGCTGGAAGTTGTAGGCCAAAAACATCTGGGGAGCCAAGGTTGGAGAACCCTGGCCTAGTGGGTTGACTTAGGGCTGAAGCAGCAGCCGTGTAGCTGCAATGGGAAGGCGAGACCAGAAGGTAATCTGGGAGGGCAGATTTGGCAGTGCAGCTGCAAGAAAGAAATACACTGGAGCAGCAGGCAGGGACACACAAATTGGCCGTTGCTCGAGCACAGCACAGCACTGCGTAGCTTATGGAAGATGACAAGGGAGCATTTTGGTTTCAAGTGCACCTGTTGCATGTCCCTGTGGCCACCTATGCTCCCTCTTAATTGGGAGGAGCAGATGACTTGCTAGCGACGCACACCGTAAACAATGCTAAGTAAAGACGCAGACAAAAATAAGGTAACCTGCATTAGGGCCCTTTGTTGGATGAATTCTCTTTGTTTTAGTCCTGTCACATCACCGATCTCTGCCCCCTGACAATATATTTGCATTGTTTGGTTGGAGGGTGGAACGCAACGCCAGCCCCCCCCCAGGTTGAACATATTCATTTCATTCAGTTTTTTCCCTAATTCTGATGTAATGAGGATAGGCAAGTTAATGGTCCTTTGCAGATATTTTCCCACATTGCAACATTCATGAGCATGTATATGTTGTCAACTTATACAACAGCCATGCTCTGTCACCGCAGCCATCACCATCTTCCCCCACCCAGCGCCTGCAAAAATATTATTTTATTGTAGCAGTGCTTTATTAAAAGGCCTAATATTTTTAGCTTATTCTCCTGAGAAGGTTTTGTGTTTTTTTTAAATACAAAATAAAATAAAAATCCTGAGCCCTAGAATTCTGTTATTGGTTGGTACAGTTCTTTGCTGCAAGTCAAGAATCAACTCTCTGCAAAAAAGAAAAAAAGGGGGGGAGAAAGGAAGGCCAAATTTTCTGAAAGTGCACTCAGTCTCTGTGTACTGTCAATGTAAACAGGTTCCTAACAGCTGCCTTGGGAAGGCCATGGTTTTGAAAGGCAGCTAAGAAATTGATTCAATTAAATAAATAAAAAATATATGTATAACCTCTTTAATCTTCATGACCTCTCAGTGAATTCTGGAAACCATAGTCTTGTGAAGGCGCTGTCAGCACCTCATTGAAATACGCAAGCAACTGCACATTAGGCACCATTTTGATGCAGAAAAGGACAATATGGTGTAAAGTAAAAATACTACAATGAGCATCTGTGACTATGTACATGCCCAGTTGGCTTCCCCCTAACTCTAAAATGTTTAAAAATAAGAACGGGCCCTGGCAGGCTTACCTGTTGGCGGGCAGTAATGCTCTGAGCATCACCAAATGTAACTCAGGCATTGTGAGGAATTTAAATGGCAGCTAGATCCAGACATTCAGTGAAGCTCAAAGCACCAGAAAAAGTATAATTACTAAGGCCCAGACTGGGCATTAGTAATGGGCCCCACTGAAAAACTGGGGCCTGGGCAGCTGCCCAAAGATGCCTGGGGTTGGCACTGGCCCTGTACAGATTAACTACACATTGCAGAGTTGGTTATAGATTTTGGGGCTGCAGGCTGTGATAATCAAACAAATAGTGATAGATAATGTATTTTCTGCTGTTTATTTCTGCTAGGACTGAGCCAAAATTCCTCCCTCACTTTGCCAGACTGTTCACAGGCTGCAAACCTGGGGGCAATTTGAAGGGGCAAGTAGGGGTCAAAGTATTTGCCCCATTTCCCCACAGTGGCAATAGGAACACAGGACGCTGCCTTATACTGTGTCAGACCATGAGGGATGTAGGAGAATTTCATTTTTGCTTGCAAAACATGCAAGCATGTCCCATTCGAAGTTCTGAATGTGACCATCAGTGCGAGCACGTGTCTGCCGAAAATATTCGCAAATTGTTGAACACATGCTCGCATTCATCTTGTTCCCAATTCCAAGGTCAATTTGCATAAATGTCTTAATTTGCGCAAATTTCCTTGGTAGACTGAATCAGCTGAGCTTTAACCTATGGAGATTTGCGCAAATCTCCCATTCGATCGCTGCAGGATTTGTGCAAGTTTCCCATTTACACAGAGTGAGCAGTGATTGCAAACACAAACAGGAATCGAGCACAAGACGAGAGGCAAGACAATGTTCAGAAGAGAAGCCTGGTGATCTCTAATATTGCTCATTCACACCAATCCCTAAATTAACCCAGTATTGTCTACACTGACTGACTGGCAGCTGCTCTCCAGGGCTTCAGGAAGAATTCTTTCTTTGCCCTACCTGGAGATACTGGGGATCCAACCTGGGACCTTCTGCAGGCAAAGCATAGGCCCTACCAGTGAGGTATGGCCAATCCCCTGCCTTGCTGCAGCTCAGCGCCATTTTTTTTCAATGTTTCCTAACCACAAGATGCCAGAATGAGGACAGGAAGCACTCCATCAGTGCCCATGACTGTCGTCTGCCCTATGCCCTCCCCCCCACTTTGAAAAAGCTGCTGAGTCCAGGAGCTGCCATCTTAATTTCCCACAGTGCATTGTGGGAAACTAACATGGCAGCTCCTGGACCAACCTGCTTGATGTTGCTGGCAGGTAAGAGGAGGTCCACCAACACAGAAAGGGGCCCACCAGAGGGCACTTTGGACAGGGGCACCTCAGACCTGGAGCCGGCCGTGCCAGCAGCTTACTCTGCAGGTGAAGATTGACCCGATGTGGGGACAAGCTAATCCAGCTGCACCTAAACGCACAGGTAAAAAAAGAAAAGATGGCAACACTAAGCCCAAATCATGACTGATTGATTCGTTCATTCATTTTCTATACCGCCCAATAGCCAAAGCTCTCTGGGTGGTGTACAACAATCAGTTTTTTAAAATACAATAAAATACAGTCAAAAATATAAACCATAAAAACATTATAAAAATGTAAAACCAATTTTAAAAATATCACAAAAGCAAGTTAATAAAGCACGACTGCTAAAAACAATTTACCACCCTGCCGTATACCATTTCATTATTAAAAGCCTCAACGTAGAGGGCAGTCTTAACCTGGCGCCAAAAAGATAATAGAGTTGGCGCCAGGCGGGCCTCAGGGGGGAGCTTGTTCCACAGTTGGGGGGCTACCACAGAAAAGGTAGCCCCCCCCAACTGTGGGGGGCTAGATGTCCTAGAAGAAAAGCTTCAGTTTCAATGTCTTTTCTTCAGAGTTAGAGTGGCCAGTTGAAGCACACTTTTAACAAGGCATGAATAACTTTCACATGTCGCTTGGCCCATAGAGGCAAGAAGGGAAAGTCAAGTGAGTAATCGATCGAGTCCCACACTTGCCCTTTCTGTTCGCCTGCTTCCACTGCTGTGGTTTCCCGGGCAGTAGTGAGCTGGCTGGCTGGTTCCACTGAATGAAATATTTAAAATCTAAGCTGCACTAAGGGCGGCAGCGGGGAGGGGGCAGCGGCGGTGGAGACAGAGGGAGAATGAGGGAGAAAGGCCCATGAAAAGCAACATGTTACCAACACCCCTACACACAGCCTGGTCGCTTTGGCCTAGCGCAGCGTTCTCCAACCTTGGGTCCCCAGATGTTTTTGGCTACGCTGGCTGGGGCATGCTGGGAGTTGTAGGCCAAAAACATCTGGGGACCCAAGGTTGGAGAACACTGGCCTAGCAGGTACGGCTTAGGGTGGGGGGATTTTTCCACAGCCCCCCCCCAAAGTGCATGCTACTCGTCCCCTGTGCAAAAAAAAAAAAAAAAAATCCACTGTCTTCCAGCCCTGAATCCAAGGGCATTTTAAAAGCCTCAGCTATCCAGATATATAGAGTTCAGCAACTGGAAGAATGGGGTTCAATCCAGCCTGTGAGAATTTCCCCTCATCATAGTCCAGTCAGTGTAGCTCACTAGCTCCCAACCCAGGGACTCCATTGTCCCTGCCCCCTGTAATATAGCTCATCCATTTTTCTCCCCCTTCACCTCCCCGAACTTTGAACAATAACAACAGCTCTATCCGATCCAAATTTAACGCTGATCATCTCAGCAGGCTCTCTAATTTCCTTGTGTTCTGGGCCAGACATTTCCAGGAATGGGGGGAATTTGGAGCCGGATGGGTGATGACAGGTCATGACACAGAACTGTTCTAGGTTATCCTGCAGGGGATGATGGCAGCTTCCAACTAGGGATGGGAGAGGACTTCGTGGGGGTTGAGATTCACTAGATCTGCATCTCCCAGATTAATGTGGAATGCCGTCCACCTGAGGAATCCACACCACAACAAATCCTGCATGGTGACCCGGGCGCTGCCTCTTACATAAGGATCAGGGAGAAATATGTTCAGTTTGCATTTTAATGCAAACCTCTCCTAGTTCACACTTTCCGAACTGATACACAGAGCAAAATGCAGTTACGCTTCGACATTTGCACTTCTCTGAATGTGCAACGTGGTTCTGCAATCAAAACAATGCATACAAAAATACATAGACTGGGGGGGGGGAGTGCACAGAAACCTGTGTTTATTCTTGAAAACGATGCACATGTAGAAAAACACATCAGAGAAGGGGAAATTGCCTGCAAAAAAAAAAAAAGTGTTTATTAGGGGAAAGTGCATACAAAAATGTGCATATTAGGAGAAAATCGCCCGCACACATTTTCATGCTGAACTCAAAAAAGAAGAAACCTGATATGAAAATGGAATGAGACAAAGGTAAGATCAAACTGAGAAACGGAGTGAAATTGAAATGGAGAAACTGAGTGAAATCGAGATTGACAGATTTGTCCAAAACCTACGTTTCAATCTTCTTTCTTTTTTTTCTTTTTCTTTTTTTTTTAAATATTTTATTTATTTTTCAAAACAAATTATAACACAGAAAATATATTTAGCAAAATACAAGATTATCACACAAATATAACATAATCAACATACAATAAATCATAAAGTGCTCCCCCCCACCCTCCAAGGGACCAATTAATATACTTCTATCCTCTTGATCAAATAAATTCTAAATTCCAAAAATATAACATATCCTGACAAGGCATGTTACCCTTCCCCTTATTAATACATAGTCTAGTAATTGATTCCATATCTCCATAAAATATTCTTCTTTAGCAATCCTTTTTGCATTTGATACTACTAGTTAGTTTATCATTTGGGTCTGTCCCAACTTCCTATAACAGTCTGTTATAGGAAAACAATATTGTACTTCCAATTTCCGCTATCCATTAGCCTGGCCGAGTAACAAGTTGACAATAACTCCTTCGTATTTGATCACACATAAACTCTCAGTATTGATAACAATGCTAATTTGGGACAGACCTATAAATAGTATCAATAATTTTCGATATTCTGGACTCTTTCTTTTTGGAAACAGTTAATACATGGAGCAGCTAGCAAGTGTGGCTCACAGGAACACAGGCTACTTTATACTGAGTCAGACCACCGGTGCATCTAGCCAGTGGCGTAGTGGTGAATTTTGAAGTGCAGGCACTCGTCATGACAGTCCCCATAGCCACGCCCCCACGGGGAGTCTACAAATTCAGATACATCAACAAGCCACTCCCAGCAGTTTCCATCTCCAATAGCAGCAGGTCTTTTTTTATTTTTATTTTTTTTAAGCTAATGGGTCTTAATTGCCCAGTCTTAAGGTGCAACCCTATGCATGTTTAGACAGAAAGAAGTCCTACAAGTCCCAGCATTCCCTAACCAGCATGGCTAGCTGGGAGCTGTAAGACTTTTTTTTCCTGCCTAAACATGCATAGGACTGTGCCCTTAATATCTTAATTGCACAGTCCAGACCAAGCCACCCTCCCAATGCTTTGCATTATTACAACAGGGAACAATATATTGTTGCTAGCGAAAAAAATTCATTCTTCTCCACAGCTTCTGTGTGAAGCTTGCAGCTAAGCTCAGAGGGAACAGGGAATTCTGGGAGGTGGGGTGGTGGTGGCAGATGACATCAGCATCCCTGCTAATCAAAAGGTGTTGGTACTGCACCTCTGGCTGTGAGCCCTGCCTCCACCACACCACTGCATATAGCCCAGTATTGTCCACACCGACTGGCAGCAGCTCTCCAGGGTTTCAGGCAGGAGTTTTTCCAGCCCTACCTAGAGATGCCAGGGATCGAACCTGGGACCTTCTGCATGCAAAGCAGGGGCTCTACCACTGTTGCATTTTTTTAATCGTGTTTTAATGCATTTGTTTTCATAGAATCATAGAAAAGTAGAGTTGGAAGGGGCCTACAAGGCCATCGAGTCCAACCAACCCCCTGCTCAGTGCAGGAATCCAGGTCAAAGCATCCCTGACAGATGGCTGTCCAGCTGCACCTTGAATGCCTCCAGAGTGGGAGAGCCCACCACCTCCCTAGGTAGTTGATTCCATTGTCTTATTGCTCTAACCGTCAGGAAGTTTTTCCTGATGTTTAGGTGGAATCTGGGTTCCTGTAACTTGAGCCCATTATTCCATGTCCTGCAATCTGGGATGATCGAGAAGAGATCCTGGCCCTCCTTTGAGTGACAACCTTTCAAGTCCTTGAAGAATGCTATCATATCTCCCCCTCGGTCTTCTCTTCTGAAGGCTAAACATGCCCAGATCCTTCAGGCTCTCCTCTCAGGGATTTGTTTCCAGTCCCCTGTTCATCTCTGTTTTATTAAACAAGTTTTATTGATGATTGTAAGTTGCCTTGAGTGCCATTTTTCCCCTTGGTAGACATCAGCATCCCTGCTAATCAAAAAGTGTTGGTACTGCACCTCTGACTGTGAGCCCTGCTTTTATGGTTAAAACCATAAAATACAATATAATATAACTATAAAATGTGAAACCACAGATTAAAACAAACAGCAAATCTAGCAGCAGTTTCAAATTACAGTAACAGAGTTAAAAACTACAAGATAAAAATGATTAAGATGATTAAAATGATTAAAATGCCTGGGAGAATAAAGAAGTCTTCACCTGGTGCCAGAAAGAGTACAATGTGGGCGCCAGGCGAGCCTCTTTGGGGGAGAATCGATTATTATTATTATTATTCAGCTGCAGAAACGTGCACAAAAAGTTATGTGATAAGTTTTGCCGTAATTTCCATAATTTCCATTAGTACGTCATATTTAGCGTATTTTTCTGAGTTCTGTTTCCCCTAAACCACACGCTTCTCAGTATGTTGGGCTGAATGTATTTGCACCGTGCACTGTCTTTGTGTGACTGACTGCCGCTTTGCGTATTTCCCAGTAACTTTTGTACTTCCCCCACGAAAATACATTCGGTGTGCCTTTCGCAAAAGTAAAGAATGGTCCGAGAGAGGCCCCGGACGCTGTGTGACTCAAGGAGGACACAGTCCACAAGGAGGACAGTCCACCAAGGAAACTGTGGGTCGGATGTATAGGAATCCGAACTCATCATTCCCCATTGCGGATTTCTCCCGCCAGCCCTAGCTAACTTGACATTGGATTTACCCCAAGGTTTGCGGGGGGTGTGTGTGTCTGTAAGCGCATTCATAGAATCATAGAAAAGTAGAGTTGGAAGAAGGGGCCTACAAGGCCATCGAGTCCAACCCCCTGCTCAATGCAGGAATCCAGGTCAAAGCATCTCTGACAGATGGCTGTCCAGCTGCACCTTGAATGCCTCCAGAGTGAGAGAGCCCACCACCTCCCTAGGTAGTTGGTTCCATTGTCTTATTGCTCTGACAGTCAGGAAATTTTTCCTGATGTTTAGGTGGAATCTGGGTTCCTGTAATTTGAGTCCATTATTCCGTGTCCTGCAAACTGGGATGATCGAGAAGAGATCCTGGCCCTCCTCTGTGTGACAACCCTTCAAGTACTACTGGAAGAGTGCGATCCTATCTCCCCTCAGTCTCCTCTTCTGAAGGCTAAACATGCCCAGTTCTTTCACTCTCTCCTCATAGGGCCTTGTTTCCAGTCCCTTTATCATCCTTGTTGCCCTCCTCTGAACCCTCTCCAGCTTGTCTACGTCCTTCTTAAAGTGTGGTGCCCAGAACTGGACGCAGTACTCAAGATGAGGCCTAACCAGTGCCGAGTAAAGGGGAATGATCACTTCACGTGATTTGGAAGCTATACTTCTATTAATGCAGCCCAAAATAGCATTTGCCTTCTTTGCAGCCACATCGCATTGCTGGCTCATATTCAGTTTGTGATCTAATGATGTAGGAAGTGGTTTTCCACGATCGCTGGGAGGCTTGTGTAGGTGCATTCTGTCAGAAGCATTTACAAACCCCCTGAAGATCTTAGCACTAAATATCTGAAGGTCTTTAGAGGTGCCTGCACACCTGGGGACTCTGGAGGCAGGTTTTGCATGGTCACCCTTGCCTCCCCCCCCCCTCCATTTAACCTTCTTGTGTGCAGGCTGAATGCATAGGGCTGAAGCAAGGAGCAGGAGTCGGAAAGCAGCAGGGAATATAATTTATTCACTGCATGTATCACTTTGCTTTCTTTCAAAATTAACATATTTAATTACTGCATTAAATTAACATATTTGAGGAATGCATTAATGTATTAAATGAAGGGATTAATTGAATTTATGTCCCATCTTTTTCTCCAATGATCCTGCCCTCCTCCAGGGTTGGTGTCAAGGGTAGGCACAGTCGGGCACCTGCCAAGGTCCCACACCCCAGAAGGGGGCCCACCCACAAGAGGCCCCTGGAGTTGCTCCTCCTCTTCGCCGTTGCATCCAGCTTCTCTACCTGCCCCTCGCTTTGGCTCAGACAATGGTGGTGGTGAGAAGGAGGAGCAGGAGATCATAGAATCATAGAAAAGTAGAGTTGGAAGGGGCCTACAAGGCCATCGAGTCCAACCCCCCGCTCAATGCAGGAATCCAGGTCAAAGCATCCCTGACAGATGGCTGTCCAGCTGCACCTTGAATGCCTCCAGAGTGGGAGAGCCCACCACCTCCCTAGGTAGTTGGTTCCATTGTCTTATTGCTCTAATAATCAGGAAATTTTTCCTGATGTTCAGGTGGAATCTGGGTTCCTGTAACTTGAGCCCATTATTCCGTGTCCTGCAAACTGGGATGATCGAGAAGAGATCCTGGCCCTCCTCTGTGTGACAATCCCTTCAAGTACTGGAAGAGTGCGGATCATATCTCCCCTCAGTCTCCTCTTCTGAAGGCTAAACATGCCCAGTTCTTTCAGTCTCTCCTCATAGGGCCTTGTTTCCATTCCCTTTATCATCTTTGTTGCCCTCCTCTGAACCCTCTCCAGTTTGTCTACATGCTTCTTAAAGCGTGGTGCCCAGAACTGGACACAGTACCCAAGATGAGGCCTAACCAGTGCTGAGATGCCAAGGCCTACTTGCTCTCTGACCATCCAACAAGCAAGTGGTAGCAATGATGAGAAAGAGGATGAGGAGCAATTGCAGTTGATGAGAAGGTAGACTCACTGACGGAGGGGTGCTATCGAGGAGTTCTTGCCCAAAAGCCCTTGGAAACCTGAAGCCAGCACAGCCCTCCTCACAACTGATGGAAGAGCACAATAGCAGCAGCAGAGTTCTCCCAACACACACACACACACACACACTTGTTTCTAAAGTAGATGCTTTTTAAAGTAAACAACAATAACATACAATTTTTCAGGTACTATAAGCTTGATGGTTGCAGATTTCTAGTAACTGCAGTTTCTTATACGTTACTCAAACTGTGAGGAAAGGAAAACAGTAGAATGTCCTCACTATCAGAGAATTATAGACAGGAACTCTAACCTGTTGCTAGGCAACATCCAGCATTCCCTCCCCTGCCCCCTGACTTCTCAGAGAAGCTTGGTTTCTGCCTTTGCCCTTTAACTAGACTATAATAGTCTGTCTTAACCCTTTAATGGGCAATTGACTTAAAAACCCTCCCTGCAGAATGGACATCTTCTCGTGTATATTCCAACAACAATAACCCAATGGGGTAGGTTAGGCGGACAGAGAGCAATTGGTCACCCAGTGAGCTTCATGGCTGAGCAGGGATCTGAACCACCACTCCGGACACTAACCAGACCCAGATATAGGGTGTCCACTTACGAATTGCCCAAAAATGAGGACAAAAGAAGACAGTGATTTGCATATTTAAATATGCAAATGTGTGTGTATAGCTGCAAATTTAGAATGAATTGTTATGATTTCAATAGAAATACAGTCCATCTCACCATAGTGTGGAAGACTGTGACCAGGTGACCTGTGTGCCAACCTGTTGTGTCTGTTGACCAGATGCTAGCTATTGCTGAGCAACAGTTCTTATAGTTCTTTATCATAGAACAGGAATTGGACATGTTTAGCCTTCAAACAGAAGACTGTCTTCTATAAAAAGAGGACACCTGGCCCCGCTACAGTAGCTCCTGCAAGGTCACTGCATCCTGGGCCTTCAGACCACACCTTGAGAAGGACAGCAAGAGTAGCTGGGAGTGGATAGGAGACAGAGAGAGTGAGGGGCAAGACATCACCCTGACCAGAACGGTCGCCCCTGAGGCAGTAAGAGGGAGTTTGCAGAAGGATGGGCTGGTGGGAAGAGGGGGAAGGAAGGACTGGAGAAGCCCTGAGAGGGCAAGGAGGGTGTGAGGTCAGGAGAGAGGGAGGCACAGACAGTTCCAAGTATGACGTTTGATCTCCCAGGAATCCTTGCTCCAGTGGGAGCCACCACGAGAGATTTGCCTTCTCCTCCATTAAATCTGCATGTCTCGGGTCTGCTTGGGAACTATTTCAGGGATGGGAAAGAGAACAAGCACGTTGTGGTTGCCTAGCAACCTGTGTGTGTGTGTGTGTGATTTCTTTATCTTTCTCCCATCTTTCCTGGAAAAGACCGCAGGTGGGTCTTGGGCTTGTTGGGAGAGGCAACAGGCACCCGTCTGAAAGGCTCTCAACTGGGTAGGGAGAGGAAGCACCTTCAAGGCAGGGGCAGGCTGGTGGATCAATGCTGTGCTGCTCTGCCAGCAAGGGTGGAGATGTGCTGCTGTCCCATGTGCCTCCCCGTTATTCCTACCCAGGAGGAGTGTCTTCCCGGATCTCACATCCCCCCCCCCGTCTTACCCCATCCATATATCCCAGCAGCAACCATAACATGGCTGTGTCTATCTGCTCAGATTGGTGGCAAGCAAGCACCCACCCATGTGCCTTAATTCCATTTGAGGAATGAATGATAGGCAATTCTTTTCTGTCTCTCGGCTTCTGGGATCATGCAAAATGCATGCACACAAAATATGATTCGCAGACAGCCTGCTTTTGATTCAGATTCTTGCTGGCATTTACACTCTGCTAGCCCGTTCATATGTCTGTCTTTACTGTTCCTCTACCAGAGCTAAAAATAGACACATGCAGAGAGAGAGAAGAGAGAGAGAGAGAGAGAGAGAGAGAGATTTCACAAGACATGAGCAGGCAGATTCAGGGAGAAATTGTTTCCAAGCCACAACCTTCGACAGAGGCAGTTACAGTTCCTGTTTTTGCACCAGCTCTGCAAACTGGGCTGTCAAGTCTGCCTGGCTGTGTTTCCAGATCCTGTTTAATCTCATGCTTTTGGCTCTAAGCAGACTGTACTGTTACGGCAGAAGGAAGCACCCGGCAACCAGGAGAGCATGTGTGTACACACCCAGGCAAGCATCTTTGTCAGACATAATACACAGGCGCCTCTTCCTGTGGCACACACAAGGTTCCTTCCACAGGCGCCCCGATACCTTACCGTGGAGGTTTGCTTTTAATTGTGAAGACGGATAATAAATCCTGACTCAGGGGGAAAGACACACACACACACACACACACACACACTATCCATTCAGATCAGAAGGATGGCACAGTCTGGCAGCTGTCTGGTTTGTGTCTCGGGCTGAGCCACTCAAGAGTTGGGGTGGGGAGAAAAGAGGCCATATTGCCTTCCTGGATGCCATCATGACTCTTCCCCTGCTCCCACCCCTCCCAGGAAGCTCAATGGTTCTCCCAGACCTGACCTGGCTATAAATACAGGCAGTCCCCAGGTTACGAACGAGTTCCAGTTCTTAAGAATGTCTTTAAGTTGAATTTGTATGTAAGTCAGAACAGCATAGCGTTCTATACGTTAAAATCGGCATTTGCACAAATTACGTAAATTACGCCCCAAAAAAAAGCAAATTGCATAGTATACTGCGCTACGTATGCTACGTAAATGACGTAGTGCCGGGGAACCCAGAAGTCCGTTCTTAAGTATGGGTTGTCTGTAAGTCAGAAGTTCTTAACTCGGGGACTGCCTGTACTTCCAGGTAAGATTTGGGTGTTTGCCTTGTTGGTCTGGTTAGCTGTACTTATTCCAGGGAACTCGCCCTCCCTCCCTCCCTCCCTGCTCTCTCTCTTGCTCTCTCTCTCTCTCTCACACACACACACTTCTGGGTCTTCCTACCCTGTGTGTGTCTTGGGCCTCTCTTGATTGAGCCATCGGCCTCCTCCGAAGAAACACTATGCCAATAGAACATTGTTAAGATGAGCATAAGTTCTTTGAGGGTGGGAGGGCTGCTCGCTTTCAGATTGTCACCAGATTTAACTTGGGGTTTTTTTGGGGGGGGGGGAATCTGAGAGAAGAAATTTTCAGTGGAATTCTCATGGGTGAGGTGTAAGGTGGCCACTTCCGAGTCACCAAAAAAGAGGAAATGCATCACACACACACACACAATAGCCCTCAGGTGCGCTCACCTAGGGTCCCCTTAGTATGCATGCGGAATTTCAGGCGTCTAGGTTTCACAGTCTTGATGCGATGGATGGCACTGAAGGATAGATGGAGAGGCACACATGCAGACAGATGCTTGGCTAGAAGGCCATGGGGGCTGGTGGTGGTTCCAGTGCAGTGTTCTCCAACATTGGGCCCCCAGATGTTTTTGGCCTACAACTCCCAGCATGCCCCAGCCAGCTACGCTACGCTGGCTGGGGCATGCTGGGAGTTGTAGGCCAAAAACATCTGGGGACCCAAGGTTGGAGAACACTGTTCCAGTGGCAGTGGGGCGATGTATCCACTCTGGGTTTTAACCTGAACATTTTAGGAGCTATCCTTGGTGCTGAACCCTGCCCCCAAATTAGGTTCAGCACTATGGATAGCTCCTTAAAAGGCCAGGCTGAAACCCGGAGTGGTTTCACCAGCCCCTGCGACACATCCTGTTTTATTAATACAGATTTCTCTCTCTCTCTCTCTCTCTCTCTCTCTCTCTCTGATTCCATCCCACTAACTCCTCCAACCGTCCGCACTCCTGAACTCTTAACTGCTTAACTCTGATTCTACTAGCTCCACCCATCATCATCCCATCAGCTATCCCCTCCTGTCAATCATTCCTCCACCCTTTCTTCTGTTACACACTTGCCCTTTGCTAAATCAATCCCAGACCGAAGCGAGATCTTAATCTCAAGTCAAATTACAGTGTGGCATACTTACCTCATTAGCTTCAATGGCTTTTTAGAACTCCCTCCTCCAGCTCTGTATTATTTTTTTTTGCCCACAAGATACAGGCGGGGTGTGGCTTGCAAGGGAATTCATTGCTTTACATGGAAGGCAGAACAGGCCAACCAAGGGAAAACCTCACAAGGGGTAGGGAGGAGCGGGAAGAGATGGCAATAATATATACTGGTAATACCTTTTACATAGTTATTACATAGCTTAATGTGTTTTTTTTCCTTAATGTAATATATACAGCCACACCACTAAGATTATTTGCATGTGGCTTCTGATTATAAGCCCGTAGCACAATTAAATTTGGGGGGGGGGGGATTTTTTTTTTTTTAAATGAAAAGGTCCATGCTGGCTCCATCTTTCTGAAGAATTTCCACTGCTTGGTTTCCCTGGCAACTGAGGAGTGCACATGTGCTGGCTAAAACTCTGGACTACTTACCATCAGTCAAGAGAAAGCTGTGCATCCAGTAGCTGAGTGTGTGTGTGAGTGCTTAGTTTTCCATTTTATTTTTACCGTTACCAGTCAGAGACTTCAGAATCACTACAGTGCAACTTCATTCTGTGTACTGCACTTTGCTTTTGATGGTTCGGTGGGCTGGCTCTCACATATGTGAATATAATATAACTTCATCTCCCATTACTTGATGACAGGTAGCAGAATGAGTGAACAGTTTGCATGAAAAAGTACTGGCCACCAGGAACTACCTTCCATTGCATGTAAACAAGCTGTTAATGGAAGGTTAGTAGCACATAAATGTGGGTGGGTTCACGTGTGTGGATACTTTGTCTCCTTGCTTGGAAGAGCATCTAAAAGTGCACGCATCCAATTTGAGCCCACAATTTCCAAACCAGCAAGCGCAAGCCTGCTGACAAATGCTTTGTCTGGATTGTGGCTAGGGGTGGGCGATCCGCCCAGCACTCGACTTGTGGCGCATGAGCTGCTGCGTGAGCCGAACTGAGCGCGAGCGCCAGCTGAGGCACTTGCCGGATTTCCGGATCCCCAGCGCTATGTTGTTTACGTTCTTTACATAGAAAATGGTGTCAGATACGTTAAAAAATGGCTGTGATTTGCACAAGTTACACAAATCACGGCCATTTTTAATGTATCTTATGCCACTTTCTACGTAAACAACATAGCACCGGAACCTGGAAGTCGCTTCCCCGGCTCGGCTCGCGAGAACGTGAGTCGAGCTGGGGAAAAGGTAGGGTGAATTGAGCTCAGGGGATCGAGCCCGGCAAGCTCACTGGACTTCCACCCAGTCAGGCGATCACTCGTGACCGAGTAAGATTGTCTTCCAGGATAAAAAAAAAAAGAAGAAAATTTACAAAAAGGAGATTTTAAAAGGAGGAAAATTCTAAAGAAAATTGTGTAGACTCTAGCGATGGGTCCGTAAGTGACTGTGGAGGCCAATTCTAGATCCACATAGCTTCCCACAGTGAGGACACAGGTTACCAGATGGAAGATGGTCCTGTAAAGGATTCATTTGACGTGCTTTTCGCTTAGCACGTTTCTCCCTTTCACCTTGCACTCGAGCTTCTTCAAAGTCCATAGAACCTTTGTGAAAGGCCAACCTCCAGTTAGATCGTTCATGGGCCAGAGCTTCCCAGTTTTTGATGTTTATATTGCATTTTTTTAGATTAGCCTTAAGAACATCTTTAAACCTCTTATATTGATCACCGGTATTCCGCTTTCCATCCTTGAGTTGGGAATAAAGTAACTGCTTTGGGAGACGGCAGTCAGGCATTCAAACAACATAACCGGTCCACTGAAGTTGGCGTTGAAGGATCATTTTTTCAATGCTAGTAGTCTTTGCTTCTTCCAGTACACTGACATTTGTTCGCCTATCTTCCCAAGTAATTCGCAGGATTTTCCGGGGGCAACGTTGATGAAATCTTTCAAGGAGGTGGAAGTGACGTTTATAGATAGTCCATGTTTCGCAGGCATACAATAAAGTTGGTAATACAATGGCTTCATAAACCAGTGTTTTGGTCTTCTTACAAATATCCCGATCCTCAAACACTCTATGTTTCATTCAAGAAAACGCGGCACTTGCGGAGCTCAGACGATGCTGGATTTCACTGTCGATGTTAGCTGTAACAGAAAGATAGCTGCCAAGATAGAGAAAATGATCGACATTTTCCAGTATTGTCCCGCCAAGCTGGATAGATGGCATCACCCCCCAATCAAGCTCTGTGCACATCACTAAATTTGTGGCGACTGGACTGGATTTGAGGTGATATCCAGTTACATGCAAGTCATATCTGCGGTATTGGGTCTGTGCTGGCTAGCTGGTAGTCGGATGTACAAGGGGTTATATTTATTTATAAAATGTCTGCAATTCACCCAAAGAGACTTACAATGTAAGAAAAACACAGTCAATAGAATCATGGGGTTGGAAGGGGCCATTTAGGCCATCGAGTCCAACCCACTGCTCAGTGCAGGAATCCAGGTCAAAGCATCCCTGGCAGATGGCTGTCCAGTCTCTGCTTGAATACCTCCAGCGACGGAGAGCCCACCAACTCCCTAGGCAGTTGGCTCCATTGTCTGATTGCTCTGACCATTAGGAAGCCTTTCCTGATGTTCAACTGAAATCTGCCTTCCTGTAACTTAAGTCAGGTATTTCGTGTCCTACAGTCTTGGAGGATATAGAACAGGTTGTCGTACGTAGCCCTCCTCTGTGTGACAACCCTTTAGGTACTTTAAAAGTGCTATCATATCCCCACTCAGTCTTCTCTTCTCATGGCTAAACATACCCAGTCCCTTCAATCTTTCCTTGTTGGAATTAGGTTCTAGTCCCCTGATCACCTTTTTTGATCTTCTCTGAACTTCTTCCAATTTACCTGAATCCTTCTTTTTAAAAATTATTTATTTATTTAGAGTTTCAAATAATGTACAACAAATCTGAATCCTCCTGATCTGAAAGCATCAATGAAATCATTGCAATAAAAATGCAAACTTCCTAAAACATCTGAAAAATCTTGTGTTTCTTCTACAATGGACCTTGAGGTACATGAAGCTCCGAAGCAGTCTCTCATCCAGCCACTGGCCAGTCCCAGACGTGAAAGGGTTAGCTGAGTATATGGGAAATTGCTGTAGCCTCATTGACAGTGAAGGCCCTTCTGCCCACTCCAGTGCTTGCCCAGCCTCTGCGCTGGCCTTGTGACAGTGGCCAATCCTGCCACTCCATGGAGCCAGCAAACAGAAGGACCCAATGGAACCCACTGGGGAACTCACCTGATTGGCCTGGGAACTCCCTGGGACACGTCACTATGGGTGCGTGGAGGGATAAGGGAATTCACCCTTTATGTTCTCTAACAATCCTTGGGTTGTATTTATTTTATCTACTGCCACAGGAGGAGCTTTTGAGGAAACATCTTGCCCTTCTTGGTGGGATTAAGGAGAAGAGAAGAGAAACTGCAGAAAAGAAGAAAGAAAAGAAGAAGCTGGCAAAGAACAGGTCAGCCCAGAAGGACAATAGATGCCGTACAAGCTTGAGTACAATCGGTTGCAGAATACATGTATTTCCATGCATCTGGGCAACTGATTCACCGACCATCCTGTTTTTCATCCCTCTCAATCCCTTTCCTTGCATCTCGTGCCTTGTTAGATTGGGAGCTGGAGGACAGGGGCTGCCTAATTATTGATTCCTGTAAGTTGTTCTGGGAGCTTTTCGACAGAAGTGCAGGATAAAAATGCTTTTAATTAATTAATTAATTAATTTGCTTATTTGATTTATATCCCGACCTCCTTCAAAAAGAGGCTGGGGGGCTAAAGCCACAGTACACTACATACATAATTTTAAAATCATGACTCTAGAATCACAAATATATCATACAATACAATAAAAACCATCAACCCAATCCATCAACAAACAAATAGATCACTTGCTTGTGCTCCCAGAGTTAATGCACAAATTATTATTATTATTATTATTATCATCATCATCATCATCATCATCATCATCATCATCATCATCATCATCTCACCTTTCCCCTCTTGCAAGGAACCCAAGGCAGCTTACATGGTCCTCCTCCTCTCCATTTTATCCTCACAACAACCCTTTGAGGTAGGTTAGGCTAAGATTCAGTGACTGGCCCAAAGTCACTCAGTGAGCTTCATGGCCTGAGTGGGGACTAGAACCTGGATCTCCTGAGTCCAGCATTCCAACCACTATGCCACGCTGGCTCTTGAATACGTCTTTGGCACCTAAATAGCAACAGTGTGGGTGCAGCCAAATCTCTATTAGAAGGGAGTTCCATAGCCTGGATGTGGCCACCGAGAAGACCCTACCACATGTGGTAGCCCTGCCACGTGTGGTAGCCCTGCCACGTGTGGTAGCCCCACAGGCCACATTCCTCAAGGGTACCTCAAGCAAAGTCTACCCAGCTATTCTTAAATCCTGGGTTGATCTTAAATTCTGGGTTGAATTGGTGGAGGGGAAATTTCCGCACAACAGCCAGGAGAGACAGCCAGTGCGGTATCGTGGTCTTGGGGACTGGACTTAGACCAGATAGTCCTGGGTTCATGTCCTCTTTCAGTCACAAAGCTTACCATGGGCCTTATATCTCAGCTTTACTCCCCTTATCAGGTTGCTGGGAGGGTAAAAGGGTGGGGGATAGATGCTCCTTGGAGAAAAGAGGGGGTTAAAACACGAATCAGTCAGTCTGTCTCCAGAATGGAAGCTGTACATATTTTTGATCTGTGGATATCTCTGGGATGAGTTTTGCGAGCCACAATATTCTTGGGGGAGGGAGCAAGCCGTTAATAAGGTCCTGAATATTTGTTAATGTAATTACTGGCCCTGGACTGTGTCTCCAGCTCGACTGTTTATCTGACCTTGCCCTCTCTGTATTAAGAACACTTCCCGTGCAAACAGTTTTGCAATTACATCCAGGCAGAACTTTGCGGCTGCTCACTTCTGGAGCCCCATGATTGAACTAACCCTTCATCTCCACTCCACCACTTCCTCCCATGTATGGAACTCCTCCCTGAACACTCCTCTATACCCAGTTGCTGGATTGCTAAATTTGGATTTGTTGGTTGGTTGGTTGGTTAGTTCATTACATGTATATCCAAGGGGCTCAAGGCAGTGTATACTCCACCCCCTCCCCCACACCATATTAACCTCCAAACGACTCTGTGTGGTAGGTTAGCCTGAGAGAGGGTGACCTGCCCAAGGTCATGCCACAGCCAAGTGGGGATTTGAACATGAATTGTCCCTCATCTTAGCCCAGCAATTTTCACTATTTTTCATGCAGGGGCCATTTGGACTTGAAGTATCAGTGGCACTATGCCTAGAATCACAGAATCATAGAAAAGTAGAGTTGGAAGGGGCCCTCAAGGCCATCGAGTCCAACCCCCTGCTCAATGCAGGAATCCAGGTCAAAGCACCCCTGACAGATGGCTGTCCAGCTTCACCTTGAATGCCTCCAGAGTGGGAGAGCCCACCACCTCCCTAGGTAGTTGGTTCCATTGTCTTATTGCTCTGACAGTCAGGAATTTTTTCCTGATGTTTAGGTGGAATCTGGGTTCCCGTAACTTGAGCCCATTATTCCGTGTCCTGCAAACTGGGATGATCGAGAAGAGATCCTGGCCCTCTTCTGTGTGACATCCCTTCAAGTACTGGAAGAGTGCGATCATATCTCCGCTCAGTCTCCTCTTCTGAAGGCAAAACATGCCCAGTTCTTTCAGTCTCTCCTCATAGGGCCTTGTTTCCAGTCCCTTAATCATCCTTGTTGCCCTCCTCTGAACCCTCTCCAGTTTGTCTACGTCCTTTTTAAAGTGTGGCCTATGTACACCAGTTGCTGGGGAACATGGGTGGGAGGGTGCTATTGCACTCATGTCCTACTTGTGGGTTTCCCATGCACAGCTGGTTGGCCACTGTGTGAACAAAATGCTGGACCTAGATGGACCCTTGGCCTGATCCAGCAGGGCTCTCCTTATGTTCTTAAGTACTGTCACCAAGGCCACTTGGAGGCCTTTCCTGGGGCATGGGGGGGGGGGCAGGCTCCTTCTTCCCCCATCCCGGCCAAGTGAAGATGCTATGCACTGGATTCAGCTGGAGGCCTTTCTGGGGCCTCTCCTCCACATCCTCTTCCACGTCATGCTAGCAAAGCTTGGGTCAGTCAGTCACCAAGTCACCAGACAAGCACATTCTGACAGGCTCACTTGATCCCTGGAAAGGGATGGATGTTTTTTTTCCTCGTCACTGCGAAAGTGCTCTTCTCTTCTCAGTGCTACAAAATCTCCCAGCGCAGGTCCACATCGTGCTCTTGTGCGCGTGCGCGTGCGCGCACAGCTGCACATCCAGTTTCCCCTCCTGTGCAGTGCACCGCTGCAGCTAGCCAATCACATTGCTCTTTGCCTGCTGGATGTCCCTCCACCAGCTAATTGGCTGATTCTTCCTGTGTTCTCCTCTCCACCCGCCATCTCCATCTTACAGTTGACGAGTAGCAGGTCTCCTGGCTCCCCACCCCTGAAGCCTGCTCCAGTAGCCCAGATCACGGGACGGCAGCCACACCACCGCTAAAGCAAACAACAAGGCAAAGGTAGAGAGCCCTCGGTGAGCGTGTGAGCATGTACTGCAAAGAGAGAGAGAGAGGCAGAAAGCCACACCTGGGGAAGCCCGAGTTGCCTTCAGGCTGTGCACTGCTGTAGCCACTAAACCACACTGGCTGTGTCTGAGGGTGGAACTTCAAGTGATAAAGAACATGGGACAGCCTCCCAACCCAGCAGCCCTGGGTTGAATTTTCCCCTCCCTCCTCCGGCAGGTCTGCTTCAACTTGCCCTGTGTTCTGGCATTATTCCGATGTGCTTTTCCCCTGCATGTGGGACGCATCTTTTGCTGCCACGGACGGGCAGGTTCTGGAAAATGCACATCATAATGTCAGGACGGGGGCAGGGGGAACACAAGACATGGCTGCCAATCTTTGTGGCAGCCCCAGGCTCTTTGAGATGTGTTGTTGCACCTGGAGAGAGAGGCAGGAGCAGGCAGAGGCTGTGACATCAGAGCAATTCTTTTAGGGTATCTCCGGCATGGCTTTTTCCAGTACCACCACCACCACCACCACCTCCCACGATGATGGTAACGGTGATGAAGATGACCTTCTTAGGAGCAGCACAGGCCACGAAAAGCAGAATGCACACCTCTTATCATGGCTGTCATGGGGGTGTCTCCTGACATCTTTGGCACTCAAGGAATGGTCAACATAGTCAGGGCCCAGATTTGGGCTTGGACAAACCCATTCTCACCACCCTTCAGAAAATAGCTCAGTTTATTCCCAGCCCAATTCTGAGTCAAATCATACAATGGGATCCAATCCCTCCTGGCAAGCCTCAGTGGTGAGCCTCCTTTCTCCCACCTACTGCCTGCCTCCCTCCACCCAATGTACCGCCCTTGCTGCAAGTAATGGAGGGTGGGAGAGTCGAGGGAGGTCTCTCTCCCCTGTCTAGCCTCTGGTGCCTGGTACACTCAGACAATGGTAAGCCAGGCATTCGGAGAGATGGGAAATATAGTTGCTATTGAGGGAGAGAAGAAAAGAAGGAGGGATGACCTGACTTCTTCTCTGACTTGTCTCAGAACGTTTGGAGCCAAATGCTCTGCTAGCATTTGAGGAGAGCATTACAAGCCAAGCGTTACAAGCCTGTGGCTCACGCTGGCTCAGCTCGTCTGAGCGTGGAAAGCTAAGCAGGGTCAGGCCTGGTTATGACTTGGATGGGAGACCCCCCTCCTCTAGTTTCCTGCACTGAGCAGGGGGTTGGACTCGATGGCCTTGTAGACCCCTTCCGACTCTATGAATCTATGGATCTATTTAGATGGCATCTAATAGATGCACAGTTTCCAGACCTGGTACAAAACTGAGAGACATTGGTAGTAGTGTGCTATGCCAAAATCTGTCCTGTAATATCCTGGAAATTTTCTTCTTCGTCCTTCAGTTGTTCTGCCCCATTCTCGGGGTGCTTTCAAATGTTGTTTGAATTTCTTTTGGTGGTGTTATGGGCTTACCTTATCATTGCAAGGTGGCAGATGGTGCAGTGTTCTTCTGTTCTCTCTCTCTCTCACACACACACACACATCTCTCCATTGCTCTGCAGCCCCCGCCCCCGGCTGCCCACACTTCCTGATCTGAAAAGCCCTATGGGATGAGTCACTTCACGATGTGTCCCCCTGGGTTTTAATTGAAATGTGGGTAGTGAGAGAGGCAGCAGACCTCTGGAGAGATGATTGCACAATGAAAGACAGAACACTCACACACACCACTTGGCCACCTTGTAACTAAGGTAAGTGTAAGAACCCTGCACTCCTCTGTGAGAATTTCACTGAAACGTTCTTCTCCTTGGGGGGGGGGGGAATTAAACAATTTCTTCTGTATAAAATTGAATGAGAATGGTCAAAAAGTGTGGAATCAATTTTTGACAGAGTACTAATTACTAACTGGTTTCCCAAAAGCAACTGTATCCCCAAGGGAGCTCCTTGGCTCCTCTGTCACCCAGCTCCTTCTTGGCAGCTCAAAAACTCAGACTTCTGTCTCCTTCACTGGCCATGTTTTAAAGTGTGAAAACAGTTTATCTACTACTCCCCGCAACCCAAGCAGGTGAAGTGTATTCAGTAGCTAGTAGTCACCAGCCATCAAAGATCCTCGGTGCTCACTAAGCAATGAGTATCACAAGACCTTCCCTGTCAAAGAACCCTTGTTAAGAGGCTTGGTTGCTGGTCTAGCTGATTTCCCTGCCGTTCCCTCATTTAGTTAGAGCATGTTGGGTGGTGCACAGAGTCCATTCTTCCCCGGACCTCCCTCAGATCACAAGTTCAAGACCTGTATTGTGGATTCAAATCCTGATGCAGCCACATGATAATTGGGCCTTGGACCAAGATTGTTTTTGCATTGTCATTTCTCAGGAAAGGAGGCACCCTCGGCAATGCCTCACCAAGAACAAAAGGTTACTTCACTTAGGCTTTGGCAGGGCACACCCAACATCAGGAGATTTTGTTTATATATGTAAATTAAAAAATTCTGTTTCATAACAGAGGAGTCATAAAATCACTGGATTGCAGATTTTCACTCTGTTGCAGTTTGGGAGTTTTGTTTTGTTTTGTTTTGGGTGTGTGTGTGAATCTTTCTCCAAAATATCCTGTCCCTTTGTGAGATCAAAAGCCTAAATCTCAGTTTCGGGACTTAGACTGACTTATCAGGCATAAGCCCCATAAGCTAAGTGTGCCAGACAAAGCAGGGGTTGGCCAGAGAGGTGGTGGAGATCCTTGACTCATTCACTAGGAAGTAAACAATGTCGGAATTTCTGATAGCATTCCCAAGTTTGGGGTGGCAAAGTACTGCAACCAATACAAGCTTCCTCTGGCAGTGGCTCAGCTTGGCCTAGACCTCAGGGTCAAAGTCAAGAGCCCCACAGCTGGAGGGGGGGAGAGAGAGAGCAGCAAATGACCAGCCAAAAAGTGGCAGGAGATGGAGGAAGTTGTCCATACAGGCCCAGCATCAGCATATGAACTGGGAGCTGGCTGATGCTGGTCACTGCAGCATCTTTTCTTTTCTTTTCTTTTCTTTCTTTCCTCCTCCTCCTCCTCCTCCTCCTCCTCCTCCTTCTTTAAAAAAAAAAACATTTTGTAGTTAGGGTGGCCAGGGGGGCAGAAGCAAACTCCACTGTATTCCTGTAGTCATGATGGTGCTATGATTCAAACGGACTTAAAATACAGAACCGCACATGTTCAGAGGGTTCTCACTCTTTTTAAAGAAAAATCAGGGTTGGCAAAATTTCTATCAGGAATGTGGAAGCAATTGTAAAAAACAACAACCCTGGAATGGCCCAGGGAGGGGGGGGAGATAAATATTAGTTCTCCTCTTCACAACTCAAATAATATACATCATCATCTAAAGGGGGGGGGCATGTAAGACCATTAAATCCCAGCTGCACCACTATCTGTTGAGTTTAGTGAGCCAAAATAGCATAGCAGTTAGAGTGCTGGACAGAGGCCCGGGTTCAAATCCTGCTGTTTCCTCTGCTAGGAAACTCTCCTTTGCTCCAGGGCTGTCACTCAGCCAAACCTATTTCACAGGGGCTGCCGTGGGGATAAGGAGGGAGGGGCTGTACTACCTTGAGTGGGGCTGTGTGTATCTGCTCTGGATTTTACTCTGAACTTTTAAGGATCTATCCATGGTGCTGAACCCTACCCCCCCCCCATTTTAGGTTCAGCACCATGGACAGCTCTTATGTATTTATGTATTTCTTTATTTATTACATTTCTATGCCGCCCAATAGCTGAAGCTCTCTGGGCGGTTCACAACAATTAAAACAGCACAAAATATTTTTTTAAAAAAATACCATATTTTTCCGTGTATAAGACGCTCCCATGTATAAGACGCCCCCACACTGGGCAGTTTCGCAACCGCACGGTTCTCTCCTCAGCTTACTTCCGTGTATAAGATGACCCTCAATTTTTAGTCTAGCGATTTTAGGAAAAAGTATAGTCTTATACATGGAAAAATACTGTAAATAAAATAAAACTACAATATAAAATAGGAGTAAAAGTTGAAATAAAACCTAGCAGCAGTACAGAGATCTAAAGCACAGTAAAGGAGTAAAAGTTGAAATAAAACCTAGCAGCAGTACAGAGATTTAAAATACAGTTAAAGAGTAAAAATTTGGAGTAAGACCCGGAATGGATACGCAGCCCCGCTGGCACTGGAGTGGAGAGATCAGCCTCCCCTGGCTCCTAGGATGAAAGGCAGGATATAAATCAGTAGATGGCTGTGCCCAATTTCATGCATTTTAAAATTATTTCTTAAATGTGTACGTCGCGTTGAAGTGATCAGAGGCTATTTACACATTTTACACCTGTGCTTCAGGAGTAGAAAATCAATTGTTGCTCAAGTTTTTCTACACCCCGTTTTGCGGCAACTGCTCAGGATTATCATCAACATTAACAAACAGTATTATGATTCAGTCTTTGGACTGAAGCACTGTTTGGATCAAAATGATCAGTTCCTCCTTTTCCTCCCAAGGTAGCAATCAACCCTAAATCAGGAAAATGTAAACCCAGCACGGGCAGTAATTTTCATACTTTGGGTTTGACCTGCACTCCATTAATTGGGTCGTTGTGACATCTTACTGTTCTGTTCTTTGACCCGCACACTACGTCAATATAGTTTAATTGGTTAATTGCATTTATGTACTGCTTCACATAACCGAAAGGAGTCCTAAAGTGATTTACAAAAGAATAATAAAAACAAAAGCAACCCCCCCCGCCAAAACGCAACATTCAATAATGTATTCATTAAAACCACACAAATGTACAAAAGTATCCCTCTAATAATAAATTACCGAAAGGTAAAAAAAAAAAAAAAATAGCACAGGAGTGAACAAGAAGAATAACCACCAATGCCGGGGCCATTCAAATATCCATTAAACTATACCCATCAACTCCTTTCTCCATCCCTGCCGAAGAAGATACATTTCTGGGGAGCCGTGTGGGTCAGGGAAGCGAGAAGGTGGTGGAAGCAGTGTGTAGGATCAGAGCAAGCCCAACCTTATAAACAGGTCTGTGGTCTCCCCAGTCCTGCTTGCAAGCATTTCAGGGGCATTTATGCTTGTGAGTGGCAGTGGTCAAATGCTCACAATTAGGGGTGGGTGATCCACTGGGACCCGACCCACCTCCGGCTCAGCAGACACCGCTGCTGCACCTGCCGAGCCGGGCCAAAAGCTGGCGTGCACCGTGCCGCTCGCCGGACTGCCGGATTCCCAACGGGCCGCTGCTTACGTAGAAAATGCCTTAAAATATGCCAAAAGTGGACTCAATTTGAGCAAATTATGCAAATTACAGCCACTTTGGCCGTTTCTTAAGGCATTTTCTACGTAAACAGCGGCCCACCGTGAAGTCTCTTCCCCGGCTCAGCTCGGGAGAATGCGAGTCGAGCTGGGGAAGAGTTAATGGGGACAGAGTTTGGGGGGCAGGATCAAGCCCGGCTACTTTGCCGGATTTCCACCTCCCCCCTGAACGAAATCCTCACACATCCCTAAAATATCCCTATCCAGGACTCTCTGTAATGCATAGTGATTCCATGGCAGGAACAGGAGTGTAACCTCTCAAGCCTTGTAGCCACTAGGGAGGTATGCGAAATTTGTTTCAGTTCATTATTTATCAGGATTTACCCAGTTTGCACCTTCTGGACTGTACATGGACTCAGACGCAATCTGCGGTCGAAGTCTGTACATTTCCAAGGTGGCAATGTGAATCATGGACCCCCCAAAAAATTGCATTTGAGATTTGAGAAATGTACATGAAAAAAAATGCATACGTTTGAAAAACACACACAAATGCACTTTAATCGATGAGATTTTCACCATACATGGTGAAAATGTACACAATTAATGCATAAATTTGGAAAAATACCCATGAAAGTACGCACAGATTTTCATGCGAAAAGAAAAATACAATTCTCGCAATCTGAAACGGACTCGAGTTGGAACGGGCTTCAACATGGAATGCAGAGAACTTTGGCAAGCTCGGGTTTTGCTGGTTTGCACATCCGTCATACAGCCACCGACTGTTGGGAAACAGACACTGCCTGCAGAATGGACTGTACAGGCACTTAATTGGCGTAGCTGGGTAAGGCTGGAATGTTTAGCCATAGAAATTTTTGAAATATTTGGAAAAGGGATGGACGGCTCTGTCAATTTTGGTTTCTCTCCATTTCTCATTTGTCTTAAGTTCCCAAAATTTGAGTTTGTACCCATTTGTGTACACATTGATCCTAATGCATGCATTTTCATCCAATTTTGCCTCATATAATTTATTTATTTTATTTATTTATTATATTTATATCCCGCCTTTTTTCCTGCAAGGAACCCAAGGTGGCTTACATAATCCTCCTCCTCCTCCTCCTCTCCGTTTTATCCTCACAACAACCCTGTGAGGTAGGTTAGGCTGAGAGTCAGTGACTGGCCCAAAGTCACCCAGGGAGTTTAATGGCCGAGCAGGGACTAGAACCCAGATCTCCCGAGTCCCAGTCCAACACTCTCACCACTACGGCGCACTGGCTCTCATTATTAAAAAAAAACAAAAAAAAACTTTAACCGTTTTTTTAAAAATAATGTTGCTAATATAATGTATTTTTAATGCTATTTTCATGAACGCATGCATTTTGGTATGTGCTTTCCCCTAATATCCACATTTTTGATTGGAGAATACCACTGCAAAATTCAGGGAAGTGTGCATTTCAAATGAGAACTGAGTTTCCGTTCATGCCAAAATTGTGAAAGTAGGAAGGTTTGCATTAAAATCGTGCTTGCCAGAGATCTGAGATTGCAGAGGGCTTTTGAAATTAGGCTTTTGAAGCCACATTCATCCCTAGGGTGGCAGGTTCCCCACCCCTGCTTGCTTTAAAATACAAACTGAACAAATTTCTCCCCCATCCCAAGTATGGACAGAAGAGTGAATGTATATGTCCAATATTACCCTGGTCAGACTTGTGTTGCACCCATCAGAGGAACTGATTTCATGCTGGCATCACTCTAACCTTGAATGTTAGTGGGAACATGTGTGTGCATATGCAAGCTTTCTGAAGAACTGGAAGTTAAACCAAATGGTTATAGCTACTTTAAAGCTAGGCTTTTTAAACATTATAATGTCTGGGAATATGCACCGGTGTTCTCTGACACTATGACAGTGGAAGTTGGTGACTCCAATGTCAACGGGGCTCGGTATCCACTCTGGATTTTAGTCTGAACTTTAAAAGACCTATCCTTGGTGCTGAACTCTATCCTCAAAATAAGTTCGGCACCATGGATAGCTCCTTAAACGTTCAGAATAAAATCCAGAGTGGATACACAGCTTCCACAGCACTATGATGACAGGCATTTTGTGTGTGTGTTTTTTTCTTTACTGGCTTGATGAAACAGAAGTATTGCTGCTAATCTTGCTGTATTTCTACTTGAGCTGGCATTGCTAGTCTGAGTGGGACCTCTTCTTTCCAAAGGGCATAAGACAATCTCTGGAGAGCAAGCCACATGTGCCGGAACACTCTCAACATGGAGATTGTGGAGCAGGGGTGTCCCTATGGCTGCAATGGAGCTCTCAGCCTAATTTCAAAATCCCCCTGCAAGCGATCAGTTTGGAGCTCTGGTGAGAGCGATCTGTCCCTTCCCTGGCAACCCACTGGTCAGGAAAGGAGAGGGGGAGAAAAGGGGGGCAGAAAGAGTGAGAAAAAGAATTTGCAGAAAGAGAAGAAGGAAAGGGGTGACTGATCCATGTTGACTTTGGCCCGCCACTGTCTTTGGCCCAACTCACCGCCAAGGTGCAGCCCCCGACAGATTACCCACAAGGGCAGAAAAAAGGTTACCCACCCTTGTTGTAAAACAGGGGTGTAAAAACCTCAAAGCCAGGGGGTGAATCCAGTCCACCTGGCTTCCTCAGATGGCCATGTCCACTTGCCCTGGCTCCACCCGCTTTCCCCCAACCACCGACTGGTGGTTTCCCAGTTTTTCTGCCCGTTGTACCCCTGTCGTAGAATGTACATCTGGCCATAAAGTCATATGATATGTGATATTGAAGGCCTGTGATGTTCTGGGTTCCGTTTGACCTAAAGTTCAAGGTTTCTATTTCTAATTGCGCCTCCAGCAACATCAAGTAGGCCGCTCAACAAGATCCGCCACGGGCGGCCTTCTCCCTGTCCCATCAGCCAGAGAAACCAGGCCGGTGGGGACTAGGAGGAGGGCCTTTTCTGTGGCAGCCCCCAATTTATGGAACTCTCTCCCCAGTGACCTCCGTCATGCCCCTTCCTTGATTAGCTTCCACCGGGCATTAAAAACATGGCTTTTCAGGCGGGAATATGGGGTGGGTTAGGATTTTTAATTGTGTTTTATACTGTGTGTGTGTGTCCCTGTATTTTATTGCATTGTACATCGCTCAGAGTGGCCGGATGTCTGGCCAGATGGACGATTCATAAATATAATAAATAAATAAATAATTTGTCTGTTGGAAAGGCTTATAGGCTGTAGCTCAGCGGTAGCGCACCTGCTTTGCATGCCAAAAGGTCCCAGGTTCAATTCCTGGCATCTCCAGGTAGGGCTAGGAAAAGAATTCTGCCTGAAACCCTGGAGAGCCACTGCCAGTCAGTGTCGACAACATTGGGCTAGCTAGATGGGCCAAAGGTCTGACTCAGTAGAAGGAAGCTTCCTACGTTTTATTTATTTATTTAATTATTTATTTATTTCATTTATACCCCGCTCTTCAGCCAGAAAAGGCTCTCAGAGCGGCTTACACAAATTAATAATAAGACAGTCCCTGCCCTCAGGCTCACCATCTAAAAGACATGAACACAAAACATCAAGGAACATTGAATATAGTATTAAAAAAAATAATCTACAGAATATAAGAACAGCAATACAAGTTAAAAAATATTTTAAAAACACTAAATATTCAAAAAAAATAATACAACAGAAATCATTACAGATACCAACAAACAAACAAACAAAAAAAGGCAGGAGCAGCAGCAACCTTTGTAGCTGGAGTCAGTCAGGCCCCACCCTCCCTGGCCAGGTGTGATGAGCCAGGGAAGCAGGGACCAGGTCTTGCAGGACTCACAGCTAGATGGTCTCCAGGCACCTTCAGCAGGAGCAGCAGCAGCCTTTGTAGCTGGAGTCAGTCAGGCCCCACCCTCCCTGGCCAGGTGTGATGAGCCAGGGAGGCAGGGACCAGGTCTTGCAGGACTCACAGCTAGATGGTCTCCAGGCATCACGTTTCTCTGATGCTGAAGCCAGAGTTCTGTCACCAAGCAGTTTACTATTGTCTGTGCCATCAAAGTCTACGTTTGCTAGGGAAACTGTTTGCTAGAGGGAGGGAGGGAGGGAGGGAGGGAGATTGCGCTAGCTGTTCTTGCAAAAGTGGCAATCCCATCTGCAGCTGGTGAAATGTCCCAAGAGATTTCCCAGGACACTGCGCAGCTTAGATGTCACTACTGATAGGATTACTTAGGATGGGTTTGGAAAGATGTTTCTCTCCCTTTGAAATCTGTTTGGTTTAAATATGGTGTGTGCGTGTACACTTCTTGCTCGAGAGTATGCTAACTGAGAGTGTTTGCTCATATCTGCTGTTCTCAGAGCTGACTGATCATTTCCCGGAAGCTCACAGATCTAATTTTAATGCATAACCTGTGCTAAGAATAAGGGGGAAGTGGGCATTGTCTTTCTTTGCAATGAAGAAAGCTCTGAATAAAGCTGACAAAGCGATATCTGCGCCATCTGAAGTTGCTCTCTGCAAGCCTCTCTGTGTCTCGGCCTTTCGTAAGACCCTGTGTTCTGAGTCAGGCAGGCAGCCTGGAGTGCCCCGGACTATGAGAGCATGCCTCCGTGTTACCTTTTCCAACAGACGGCATCCCAGAAGTGGGACGCAGGGGACATTTGGTAATAACTGTGCCCCAGAAGAACTGTGAGTAGAATTTCAAGACATGCGTTGTCAGCAGTGCACCAAGACTTCCGGTCCCAGCTTTCTTTAGCTTCCTTTGGGGTGCAACCGCTTCTGTTTGGCAAAGCACCCCATTTTCATGGTCTTGTCCCTCACTTTGATTGTCCCTAAGTGTATCTCGATTTTGTTACATCTCAGGTGTGTGACAATGGGGACACTTTCCCCAGGCATACAGATTGGGATCCCGGGTTCCCCAAGTTGGGGCTTGAGCCAGTAAGGTTAGCGTTAGTCATAAAGGAAGGAAACATTTGAAGCTGACTCTTGATGCTGATACAAGCATTGCACTATGGCTCCTTGTCTATTTATTAATTTGTGGCAGTGGCTGGGGGGGCGGCGGGAACTGTGGCCCTCAGTCTAATGTTAAAAGCCCACTACAGGTGACCAGTTCAGGCCTCTGGCAAGAGTATTCCTCCCCTGTTCACCTAATGGGTGGAGAAGAAGAGGGAGAAAGCAAAGGAGGCACACACACACACACACACACACACACAGAGAGGGGGGGTGGCAGTGGAAGCTAGTGGCTCCAATGTCAGCCAGGCTGTGTATCCACTCCAGATTTCACTCTGAGCTTTAAAGGAGCTATCCATGGTGCTGAACCATAGGCTCAAAATAGGTTCGGCACCATGGATAGCTCCTTAAAAGTTGGGGGGGTGAAATCTGGAGTGGATATGCAACCCCACTAACATTGGGGCCACCAGCCTTCACTGTGGGGAGGGGTGGCAGCATGGGGGCCAGAACAGGCTCTGGAGCTGGTGTTGGGTGGGAGGAGTGGCCGTTATAGACTGGCGTAACAGTATCAGCATCTCTTTCAGATGAAGGGATTCGGACATGAGCAGGCCCACCTTGGGCAACATCTCTCATAATGCACAACTTGCATATACCAGTTGGGGGAAAATGGGCAGAGTCATTATCCAAATTGACTTGGAGGGTCACCCAAAACACTAGGGAACATCAGACATTTGGAAGATCTACATCGTTGTTGACTCAGGATGCGTGAGTTAGACAGAAAAAAGGCCTACAACACCCAGTGTTCCCCAGCCAGTTTCTAAAGGATTGCACCTTTAGAAACATTATTTTGCAATCCAGATCCCACACCTAGCGCTGCAAAACTCAAACGGGGAGCCTTGTAAATCAAGCACCAATTCCCTGTTCCCTCCATGACCTGTTTTTTCAATCTTAAGTTCACTTCATACCAGACTTTAAGACTTTTTTTAATATTCACATGAACATTTACAAGCATTATTGTGCTCATTTTTCCTAATATATGCATTTTGTATTCATTTTTGCCTAATATACACATTTTTGGCAAGCAATTTTCTGGATTTTTAAATGTTATTTTCCCTAATGTATGTATTTTTATATGCATTGTTTGATTGGAAAATTCCATCACAAAATTCAGAGAAGTGCAAATATCAAAGGACAACAGAGTTTTAGTTTGCATAGTGGTTTGAAAGTGCAGAATTAAAATGTGAACTGAATTTATTTATTTATTTATTACATTTATCAATCGCCCATCTGGCCGGTCACCCGGCCACCCTGGGCGATGTACAATTAAAATACAATAAAACACAATAAAATATAATAATTAAAACAATATTAAAAAATTCTCATTAAAAACCTAACCCACCCCATATTCCCGCCTGAACAGCCATGTTTTTAATGCACGGCGGAAGCTCATCACGGAGGGGGCATGGCGAAGGTCACTAGGGAGGGAGTTCCATAATGTGGGGGCCGCCACAGAGAAGGCCCTCTTCCTAGTCCCCACCAGCCTGGCTGCTCTGGCTGATGGGATAAGGAGAAGGCCGTCCGTGGCAGACCTTGTTGAGCGGCCTACTTGATGTTGCTGGAGGCGCTCCTTGAGATAAGCTGGGCCGGAGCCGTGTAGGGTTTTAAAGGTCAAAACCAACACCTTGAATTCGGCTCGGCAAGCAACTGGTAGCCAGTGCAACTCTTTAAGCACTGGCGTGATGTGATCACGCCGGCGGCTGCCCTTAATCAGGCGAGCCGCCGCGTTCTGTACCAGCTGAAGCTTCCGGACCGTCTTCAAGGGTAACCCCACGTAGAGCGCATTACAGTAGTCTAGGCGAGAGGTGAATGAAGGTATCTTCCATCCCTTGGTCCAGGGGTCAGTGACATGAGCTTGACCCGCCCCCCCCAAATCCTCCTGGAATCCTGGAAGACCAATCCAGCTATAAAGGCCCAAGATTCACCACGGTCCCTCAATCTAGGCAACTCATCATGGGCAACATCATCCAATATGGCTGCCCGTAACCCTCTGAACTCAGAGGATTATGGGCATTCAGTTGAGGATGGAAGGATCATGACGGTGAAGATTGTCTCTGTGCTTCTCCCACCCCACAAAGCACTTAGATGGCCAATTTCGACCATCTAAGTGTTTTGTCCCTGCTCATCATGAGGAGGAGGGGCTGAAGTGCCGCCGGGATACATTGTATCCCAGTGGAGCCTTACTCCTCCCCCTTCCCACCCCCCGGAATCCCTCACCCAGTGTCCAGCTCCGAGGTCGGTCTTCCGACTCAGGCGCTGCAGCCAATGTGGAAAGAACCACGCCAGCTGTGAGGGCAGAGGGAGGGCACTCCAAGGCCGGAGTTCCAGCTCCGACCCCAGAACAGCATCTCCAAGATCAGAGCTGGAACTCCAACCTTTCCGATGGTCATCCAGACAGCATCTAGTGGCCATAGGATTTTGCCCTATGGGGAGCCATTCTAATTTCCTGTCCGCCTACTGCCTCCTATGTTCCAGGTTCATCATGCCACCTCCAGCTTCTGGACCTCTTTGGCAGATGAATCCAGGTGTCTGTGAAGGTGGTGAGAAATTCATTCACTTCATTCTAGGGTGGTCTCTTGTTGATTTCAATTGGTCTTCTGTAAATATGGATCCAACTCTGGAAAAACAGCTTCTAACTGAATAAATGATTGTAAATGAATTAATAAATAAATGGTTTATTCTGCTCACCATTTCTGTTTTTGCCCAGTTTGGAGTGTGCTTGTTTATTGTTACAGTCAGTCCAATCCTGTATGAAGCCTTTTAGCCCTAAGTAAAGTGATTTACTTGAATGTGTGAAAGACTCAGCCTCTCTTTCTTTTCTTTTCCTTTCTTTTCTTTTCTAGCACCTTGGTCCTAAACACATTCACTTGGAAACTAGCCGTGTTGGTTTCACAGTGCCAAAGATTCAGAGTGTCACCTCTTCAAACTCTACCTCCCAACTCAAACTCACATGGCGCACAAATATTATTGATGCTAGAAAAGAGCCCCAGGCCAGTAAACTCTGTTCATGCTCTCTGGAGAAATAATTATCCCACTTGGGTTTGATCATAGGGAGAGTAAGTGCAGCCTCTTCTTTCGCAAACACCATGAGCAGATAAACACCTCCCCCCCCCCTCCGCCCTGCTTTAAAAATGGCCAGCAATCCTCTTTTACGAGAAATGAGATTGGAAATATAGTAATCTTCTAAATGGGCATGATGGACAATGAGTTGATAAACATAACTGCTTTTTATTATAGTGATGAGGTCAAGAGAATGAACATAATCCCAGTCCAACTGTTCTGGGAGTAGATTGCAGTCAAGCATCTCTTTCTACACACACACACACACACACACACACCCCACAGCTTCCCATCCTCATAGCATCACATTTGGTCGATTTGAGAGGCTCGGTGGCCTCTCTGAGCAGGTTGCGTAATGTTACCAAGGCTACAATCCTAAACACACTTACCAGGAACTGAACCTATTGAACTCAGCCATGGGGGTGGGTGGAGGGCTGAGGTTGGTACTTCTAAGTAAACGTGTCATATCTGGCTGCAAAAAGCATGAGGGAAAAGAGCACCAACACTTTTCCAGGCAGCATTACAGTGAGCTGCACACAGTAGATCAGGAAGAGTGGGACTGGGAAGGAAAACAAAAAGTTAAATGCCTCTTCGGTCTGATACGGCACTTACATATTTATTTACTTGTTATATATTTCAGTGCAGTAAGTAATGAACATGGTTGAAAAATGAATGTTAAGAAAACCAAGTGCATGGGTAATTAGTAAAAAGCAAGTGGTCCAAGAAATGTAGTTAAAAATTCAAAATGAAAATGTGGAACAGGTTGATCAATATGGATGGGAGACCCCTCTTCTAGTTTCCTGCATTGAGCAGGGGGTTAGACTCGATAGCCTTGTAGGCTCCTTCCAACTCTATGATCTATGAAATCTATGAAGTATAAATCTCTTGGAATTTGGTTGAATGAGAGTGGGATCATAATAATGCAAGAAAAGTTAGAACAGAGATGGCCTGGAGTAGCTTTCTCAAGATGAAAAATATAATATGTAACAAAAACTTAACATTAGCCTTGAGAATGTGCATTGTACTGTGTTATGTATTTTCAGCTCTACTGTATGGCACGGAATCGTGGACTTTAACACAGACTACCATAAAAAGGACAGAAGCATTTGAGATGTGGATTTATCACAGGAATGCTATGAATTTCATGGACCAAGAGGGTGACCAACCAAGAAGTATTAAAGAGAATGTATAAAGATCAAGAAATTATAAAACACAGAAAATGCAGAAAACTAGAATATTTTGGCCATATGAGAAATGAAAAATATAGACTGTTGCAGTTGATTATACAAGGGAAAATAAGTGGGAAAAGAAATGTAGGAAGAAGAAGAACATCTTGGCTGAAAAACCTTAAAGAATGGGTTGTGGGCAATACAACATCATTGTTTAGAGTGGCCATATCTAAGCCATGATGATGTCCAACCTCTGGTAGGAGAGGAACAAGAAGAAAAAGGTTATATTTCTATACTGCCCAATAGCCAAAGCTCTCTAGGTGGTTCATAACAATTAAAAAACATAAAATACCACATAACATTGTTGTAGTTTAAATGTTTAAAACTACAGCATAAAATATAAAATAAGGGTAAGAACCAAAATAAAACTTAGCAGCAGTACAAACATTTAAAATACAGTAAAAGGATTTATAACAACAGAGACTGAAAGACTAAAATTCCTGGGAAATAAGAAGGTCTTCACAGTGGTACTGGAAAGAGTACAATGTAGGCACCAGGTGAGCCTCTCTGGGAAGTTCATTCCACAACCAGGGTGCCACAGCAGAAAAGGCCCTCTTCCTAGTAGCCACCCACCTCACTTCCTTTGATGGAGTCTCCTAGAGAAGGACCACTGAGGATGATCTTAGGGTCCAGGCAGGTATATATGGGAGGAGATGATCCTTCAAGTAACCTGGCCCCAAGTCATTAGGGCTTTCAGTGTTAATACCAGCACTTTGAATCAGGCCCAGACACGGACTAGCAGCCAGTGCAGATGGAAAAGTTCTGGCATAATATGATCATGTTGGCCAGTCTCTGTTAACAGTCTCACTGCCCTGTTTTGGACCAGCTGAAGTTTCCAGACCGTTTTCAAAGGCAGTCCCACATATAACACATTTCAGTAGTCCAGACGATTACTTTTAATCATCTGGATTACTTTTAAAGGTACACTGGCTCTGAATAGGGTGGCCAGATGCAAAAGAGGATGGGGATTGTGCACCTTTAATAGCTCTGTAGATGAGAGAATTTCAGCCGGTGTAGCTTGGCACTTAATGACATCAGAGGAAAGTATAAAAAGATGTAAGTGAGCAGGCGTGTTGTTGAACCTCAAGCCCATGGGCCAAACCTGGCCTTCCTGAGGTCCCAACCAAGCCCTGCGGGGTTCCCCATGTGGCAACACCCCTCTCAGGTGGTCAACAGAGTGGTGGACCTGAGTCCCAGATTTATCTGTACACTGGAATAGACGCGTGCAGTCTATGCAACTGAAGCTATCATGCAACTGAAGCTACCATTCCACATTTCAGTCACCCAGCAGAGTTCTTTAGGATGATGACACTGCCCCTCTACTGACAGAGGGATGGAGCAGCACAGAATAATGGGTGCATCCTATATCGTGGCTTCATTTTTTTTTAGAACCTCAACAGGCTGGAAAATTGCATGTTCACCCATCACTAGATTTTTATTCAGATGTTCAATCTCTTTTTAATCGTGTGTGTGTGTGTGTGTGTGTGGTTGCTGTCCCTTTCTTGGTAAGATTGTAATTAGAGATGTGTGAACCTGTCAGTTTCACTTTCTCCTGCACTCGAATGTTTTAACTCTCAGTGTTTAAATCACGTGAAACAATATTGGAGGGCGGAGAGGAAGGCCCTCAGGTCAAGCAAGGAACCGAACATCTATCCTGCCCAAGTAGGGAATGGGCAAAGCTGTCAGTTTCACTTTCTCAGACATTCAACTCCTTTAAATCTCAAGTTCTTTCTCTCCCGAATGTGAAGAACTTTGCAAATTTTGGGGAATTCTTTTGTCAAGAACAAATGGAAATGGAACTCCCACCCATCTGCACCAGCAAAATTCAACAGGTACAGCTATTATTCCCAGCATGGAAAGGCCCATGATGCAGGGATGGGGACTCGGACTCGGGGACTCAACTCATGAGTCGGATTGAGTCCCCCCCTCTGACTCGAGTCAGACTTGAGTCCCAATATTTTTAATGGGACTCGAGGCTCAACTCGGGACTCGACACCAAGGACTCTGCATCCCTGAGAGGCGGGGACAAGGCTGGGGCAGAGAAGGAGGAAGGGCAGCTCTTCTTCCTCCCACTCCCTCCATGGGCTGCCGCTGCCACTTACCGTCGGCGGGTCTTTTCCTCGTCCCTGCTCCGGCCGCTGCCGCCACCTTCACAACTTGGGACTCCAAGTCTATAGGGCGACCGGAGCTGGCTGACCTCTCACCCACTCCTCCTCCTCCCGCTGCTGGCTCTGCCTGGCCCCGGGCGGGGAAGGCGATGAGGCTTCCTGGGCCAGGACTGAGCGCTCTCTCCCTCTTCGTCTGTCCGTCCGCCCAGCAGCGCCTCAGTCAGCTTGGAGCTGATCCGACGAGCGGGACGGGACGTCCCTCCTGCGGAGACCCTCCTGCTCCCTCCATGGGCCACCACCGCTGCCGCCACTTACCGTCGGCGGGTCCTTCTTCCCTCGTCCCTGCTCCGGCCGCTGCCGCCACCTTCACAACTCGGGACTCAGGTGGCGGCAGCAGCGGCCCATGGAGGGGGCGGAAGAGCTGTCAGTTAACATATGCTGGCATGTTTGTTGTTGTTTGCCCCGCCCCTTTGGCCCTGACCACCACTGGATGATGATGATGATGATTATGATGATGATGATGATGATGATGATGATGATGATGATTTCATAGAGTTGGAAGGGGCCTACAAGGCTATCATGTCCAACCCGCTGCTCAATGCAGGAAACTAGAGGAGGGGTCTCCCATCCAAGTCATAACCAGGCCTGACCCTGCTTAGCTTTCCACGCTCAGACAAGCTGAGCCAGCGTGAGCCACAGGCCTGTATATGATGATGATGATGATGATGATGATGATGATGATGATGATTTACAATATTTGTATACTGCTCCACATCAAGCAGATTCTGGAGCGGTGAACAATAAAAAGACAAAAACAGATAAAAGAAACATAACCAATACATTGAAAACAAACTAAAAAATTACATTGGTGGTTGAAGAGCAAAGAAGGCTTCCCGGAACAAGGAGGTCTTCAGCAGGTGCCAAAAGCAGCACAATGTCAGAGCCTGCCTGCCTGACCTCCAGAGGCAGGGAGTTCCACAGAAATGGAGCCGCCACACTGAAGGCCCTTCTCCTGGTGGACTCCAGTTGGGCCAAAGGTCCACGAGGAACCACCAGGAACATGCCATCTGATGACCTCAGAGACCAGGCAGGTTGGTATGGGAGGAGGCGCCCGCTCCCCAAGAGGTTCTCCAAAACTGAAATCTTCACTTGGGCTGAAAGAGGTTTGGCACCCCGCTGGCACCCTGGCCTGGATAGTGTGTGTGGGGGGGGTGGATCCCAGATGGTTCATATGTGTGATCTGACCTTGTTAACTGGGTAATTGTGAGTGATTTTGAGCAACACATCTGCAGTCGTTATACTGAAAAACATTGTTCGTTTAAGTCCTAAGAGGCACAGCTCAGAAAATGAAGATGGCCCTTTTGGTTTTCCCCAGAAGTGGCTGGGATGTCGTGTTCAGAACTGTCTGCATCACGTCACGAGCATGATGAGACATCCAAACTTCAGGGAGGGGGGAAATCCTTCAGTGTAGCTAGCTTTTTGCTGAAGTCCAGGGTGTGTTTCCTTCCTTCTTCCTGAGCAAAGCAAATCAGCCTGCATATGGCACAGACAGAAGAGCCGCTTAATGCAAGCCACTGAACGGATGACAATCATCACTCACTCTCCTTTTTTCTTCTTCTCTTTTTTCAAAATTATATCTTCCAGAACCAGATTATTAAGCAATCCACTGATCCTTTGCTTGCACGAACATCTTAGCCTGGCTCTTCCTGTGAGAAGTAAATGGGCGATTATTATAATTTCCCTCCACTGCTGAAAGACATTGTTATTCTATTAGAGCCCAGGTTGTTGCAGCAGCTTCTATTGATCGGAGGGAGGGAGGGAGGGAGAGCTGCTGTGATTTCTGAATGGCGTTTGGATACAGAGGCCAGTGAATGGGGAGATTAGAGGCAGCCCAATTTCCTCCTAGGAGGTAGGGACCTGGGAGTTTATTCAGTGAAGGGGGGGGGTCCTTTAACATGGCTGGCTGAGCCACGCAAGCTGCTCTGCTGTCTTCGCCCAGCTGCTTCCAGTGAATGCCGCTTCTGCGGTGCTCAAGCACACGCCCTTCGACAGATTGTGGAGCGGGGGGGGGGGGGGAGAGAAAAAGACCTTGGTGCGTTCCGCCGCCAGCCACAGCATTTCTCTAAGTCAGCTTACCAAAGCTGTTTACTATATTAATGCTAACAACATGGTCAATTCTCCCTTCCTCTCCTCGCCCCCCCCCCTCACTGCTCCCTGATATGTCCCTGGCAAAAAGAGAGAGAGAGAGAGAGAGAGAAAAGGACACACACATGCACACACACACACACACACACACACAGGCTTCTGGAGATTAGTCCCGCATGTGGAAATCCAAGCTTGCATCCCTGCTCTTGTTATCACACTGAGCGGTTCCAGAGGCATGCTAGTCTATTCCGGGAGCTTCTGGCCGACGCGTGTCGCCGTACAATGTGACAGGAGGAGCCGGGTTCTGCTGGCCCCATAACAAGGCAGACGTTGCCCATAACCCAGGGAGGAGGCGGAATTTCTCCCATTTTCACAATTCTATGGCTAATCCAGCAGCCTGGCAGAAGCTTCATTAGGCCCTGCAAGCAGGCTGCGCTCAGAGAGGCAATGGGGTGGGGGGCACTGAGGGAAGACAGAAGGACACACTGTACCCTCTTACCCACATGTTTTGGACTTCATGTGATTGGCCCTTAGGAGCACCCATAACTTTTGGGTGTTCCTTTTGGCCCAAAGGGGCAACAGGGTACATTGCGGGAAGGCAGAAGGACACACCGTACCCTCTCCCCCCACATGTTTTGGATTTCATGTGATTGGCCCTTAGGAGCATCCATAATGTTTTTCAACTCACTAATTCTACACGTGGGTGGTCATTGTCTTAGACCACTGTTCTCTAACCTTGGGTCCCCAGATGTTTTTGGCCTACAACTCCCAGCATGCCCCAGCCAGGGGCATGCTGGGAGTTGTAGGCCAAAAACATCTGGGGACCCAAGGTTGGAGAACACTGTCTTAGACACTGCTATGGCCTGAGGGTTGGATTATAGTAAATGCCTGCCACATGTGTTCCAGAGCCGCGGATTCGTCATATTCCACCTGAATAAGAGGGTCCAGGGCCAGTGTCAAGGGTAGGCATGGTTGGGCACCTGCCAGGGGCCCACACCCCAGCAGGGGGCCCACTGACAAGAGCCGCCTGGAGCTTGTCCGCCTGCCTCTTGCTCTAGCCCAAACAACAGTGGCAGCGATATACTGAGAAAGATGATGGGGAGCAAGAGCAGCTGGTGACAATGAGAAGGTAGATTCACTGAGGGAGGGGGCCCATTGGGGGTGCCTTTCCCAAGGGACCTCAAAACACTGCGAGAGGCCATGACTTGCTAGCATTAGGGATGTACGTCACTTACATTCTAATTTGCCTTTCTGTCTTAAGTGCCCCCAAGGCATCTTACAAGGCAGAATCACAAGATACAGTCATGCCTTGGATTGAGAGCATAATTCGTTCCGGAAAGGTGCTTGTAATCCAAAACACTCTTCTATCAAAACGAAATCCCCCCTAAAAAAATTTGTACAGAGATTTTTAATTTAAGCTGTACTACAGTACTTGTATTGCAAGACGACGCTTGTATATCAAGTCAAAAAAAATTAAATAAATATTAAAAATTTTGCTTGTCTTGCAAAACGCTCTCAAACCAAGTTACTTGTAATCCAAGGTATTACTGTACACTCTACAGATCCACAGCTGGGCAATGCCTTTCTTTGGACCAACCCAAATGTCACGAGGTAGTGAGCAAGCATTCGAGCGCTCCAGAACTCTTCTTCAGGATGAATGTAAACTCACACAGCAGGAGTTCTGGGAAACTCAGAAGCTTCCCTAATTTTTTATTTTTATAGGGATGGACAAACCTGTCAGTTTCACTTTCTCCTGCATTCGAATTGTTTAAATCTCAGGTTCTCTCCTTCCCGAATATAAAGAACCTTTTTTGAACATGCTCTACCTGCTTGCCATGCAGCCATTAAAGGTGAGGAGCCTCTCGGAGCATGGAAGTGGCAACCAGAATTTGGCACTAACATGGTTGAACATACAGGGTTTCAAGCCCAGAGTTTTTAAGAACTAAGCAGTCAAAGCCCTGGGCCTGAGTGTATGAAATGTGTCCGTTTCGGTTTCTCCCACACTTGAAGTTTTTTATTCCCGATTTCATTCCATCCCGACCCGAATATGACGAAATTTGCAAGTTTTGGTAAATTCTCATCAAAACGAAACTGAAACAAAATCCTCACCTTTCTGTAGCTCATTATTTTGTGACATCCTCCCCCCCCCACATTGGTCCAAATAAAAGCATTGTCCAACTGTGCATTTTTCCATTAAGAAGGAAAAGATGGAATAATGGCAGCACATCCCCTTTTGATTGGTAGCACAGCACTAGGCGCCGTCTGTCTGGAAGAGCAATAGAGACAAGAGAAAGAAAAGGACCACAACAAATCTTCTAGAAATACCCCCCTTTCTTTTGCAATTCCATCTTAAATATATTCAAGAGGGGGCTTTGACCCTTGCTGTGAATCTCTCTCTCCTCCTTAAAATCGCTTTGCTAATAATAGAAGTCAATGGGGCTTAAGCAAGAGAATTATGTTCAGGATTGCAGATGACGTGCTCAACACCATAGGGCAACCAACAGTTGCCTACTCAGAAGAAGGGGGCCGATAAGGGCTCTCTGCGCTCGACACTGTGTGAAAAGAGCAAATCAGAGCTGCTGCTTTCTAATTGTTGGAGTAATGATTTCAATGTGCAAAATTTTCAGACGGAATTTGCATGGCTAATTAAATAATTAAGAGCTGCCTGACAACTGGAGGACATAATTGGGCATCCAGCAAAAAGCCTGCATTCTGGAGCTCTTCCATGCTTCTATACTCAGTCACTTTCTCAGATGGAGGGAGGCTACTGCCCTGGCTAACTGCACATGCCCCATTTTTTAAATTATAATATATATTTTAAAAGTTACTAAAAAAAAAAAAAAACAATCCTAGTGTTGCCAACTATTTTTCTAGCAAGGGCACTGTGCCTTTGACAGCTGAGTGGCACACACACATTTAGCAGGTGAGGTTCCTCCACCTCCACTGCCATCAGTTTATCTCCTTGCCAGGAAATGTTTCAACACTGGCCTCATGTGCAGAAAGCACCTCTGTTTCCAGGACCCCTCCACTTCCCAGCATAAATTCACAGGGAGTCTTTTGACCCAGTTCTTGCAGTATTTGCTAATGACCTGGAACTGGAGGAACCCAACGGAGAAGTTCCAAAACATTCAAACCCAGCTGCTGAATCTGGGACTGATGGTTCAGATTTTTCAGGCAAGGAGAATGGAAGCCCAATCACATCAGCTCACCAGCCTCCTATCTACTGCCCCAAGTGGTCTCTGCTAGCGAGGCAACAGACACACCTGAGGCCATCCAACAGCACCATAATCAATACATGGCTGCTAGGGGTGGACAAATCCATCAGCTTCACTTTCTGTTTTTAAATTGCTAGACTTTCCATCCTGTTTATGAAGAAATCCATGAACTTTGTTAAGTTCTTATAAAAAAAAAAAACAAGAACAACTCAGTAGAACTGTCACCCATCTGCACTGGCCAAATTCAAGAGGTCCAGCTATTCCCAGCATAGAGAGGACCATGATGTACCTGCCTGCCATGCAGCTGTTAAAGATGAAGAGGAGGAGGAGGAGGAGGAGGAGGAGGAGGAGGAGGAGGAGGAGGAGGAGGAGAGGTGACAACAAACATGGTTGAATATTGCAGGGATTCAAAACCAGACTTTCATACAGCACTCAAACATTTTGCTTGGATGGACAAATATGTGAATTTTGCTTTCTCCCACATTATCCTCTTCATAAATAGCTTAGAAAGTATTTGAGATTTAAAAACAAAACAAAACAAAAACTTGAAATACTTTCTATCCTATATTTATGAAGAGGATTTCTCCCCTGAGGGACTGAGTTCCTGCATCACTAACACAAAGGATTGCTTGTCTCCACACGTGTCGACTCAGACCCTATGTTCTTAACCAGAGGCGCTTCTTCAGTGCCTCTGCCAGGCCAGGTGATTTATTGTATATATTTTAGGGGTGCTCTACAATGGGGCTGCCCCTAACTTGGAGGATTACGGGCATCCTATGCAGGGCGGGAGGAGCGCACAGGCGATCTCTGCTTCCCGGCTCCTCCTGTCCTGCAAATCAGCTAGATGGCTTCTTTTGGCCATCTAGCGGTGGCGCTTTGGACAGGGAGGGAAGGAGGCTGGAGCGCCCAGGGATGGGGACTCGGACTCCAGGACTCGACTCGTGAGTCGGACTGAGTCCCCCCTCTGACTCGAGTCCCACTCGAGTCCCAATATTTTTAATGGGACTCGAGACTCGACTCGGGACTTCGAGACCAAGGACTCATGTTCCAAAATCGTGTTCCTCAAATGCAACATGGATAGGTTTTAGGAAGTACAGCAAGTTTATTTTTTTAAATCATTTCCCTAAAATGCAACCTTTCAGACATTTTGGGTTTGGCTGCCTCTGCCTGCCTGCTTTGGGGTTCCCTGCCTCCTCTGCCTGCCTGGTTATTTTGGGTTTGTCTGCCTGGTCTGTTCTTGTCAAAATCAGTGGCAGAGTTTTGAAATAAAAAGGCACACTTGTGCCTAGAAATTATTTAAGCCACACATCTGAAGTGGCCTTATTTTGTTGGGAAAAAACCCCATTGATTTTAATAGGGACTCGTGGAGTCAGCTTTGGGAGTGACTCGGGACTTGGGACTCATGAGTCACCATTTTGGACCAAGGACTTGGACTCGGACTCAAGACTCGGGTCCAAAGACTCGTGACTCGACTCGTGATTCGAAACCAAGGACACTTCAACATCCCTGGGAGCGCCACCGGGATAAGTCATATCGTGGTGGACCCAGTCTTCTCCCCACCCGTCCACCTGGAACGTTCTCTTCACCCCTTCTCCATGGTCGCTCTTAAGACCTCAGAGGTGCAGCCGACATGGTTCTTTCCACACTGGCTGTGAGAGGGGGGAGGAGGATCCGAGCGCAGATCCCGAGCTCCAAGGTTGGAGCTCTTTTCTGACCTCGGAGGAATGATCCTGTGGCCCTCTAGATCAGTGTTCTCCAACCTTGGGTCCCCAGATGTTTTTGGCCTACAACTCCCAGCATGCCCCAGCCAGCGTAGCTGGCCCAGAAAGAGCTGCACTGGCTGATTTAGGTGCAACAAAAGACCCATCTCTTTCCCCAGGCTTTCCCTGATGGGTTGTGCTGCCCAGTTTGTTTAACTATGGTATTATGAGCGTAGCTGGCTGGGGCATGCTGGGAGTTGTAGGCCAAAAACATCTGGGGACCCAAGGTTGGAGAACACTGATCTAGATGCTGTCTAGGGGGCATAGGATCACTCTGGCCATTCTTTTTGTATTCTTTGACAATGTAAACCACCCTGATAATTTGTTGAAGGGTAAGATCTAAATATCCAAATAAATTAAAATAAACAAACTTTGATGTAGAATAATTCAACACCAGATACGCTCTGAAAATTTGACAAATATTCACTCATGTTGGATACTTGAATTTGGCATCTGGATATCTGATTTCAACATCTGGTATTTTAATGACAGCCATTGACAGAATCTGATATGTTATATCTAATTTTATCTTATATTTGATATTTATCATGCAATGGTATTTAATATTTTGTTGTACTTGATTGTTGTTGTTTTTTTTAATGTATTTTCAATTCTTCTGTATGGCATAGAATCGTGGACTTCAACACAGACTACCATAAAAAAGATAGATGCATTTGAAATGTGGATTTATCACAGGATATTATGAATTTCATGGACTGAGACGGTGACCAATGGAGAAGCATTCAAAGAGAATGTTTAAAGATCAAGAAATTGTAAAACACAGAAAATCCGTAGCATATTTTGGTCATATAATAAGAAATGAAGAATATATACTGTTGCAGCTGATTATACAAGGTGAAATACATGGGGGGGAAAGTGTAGCAAGAAGAACATCTTGGCTGAAAAATCATAAAGAATGAATTGGGGGCAATATCATTGTTTAGAGCGACCTTATCTGAAGATGGTATAGCCATGATGATGTCCAACGAGAGCCAGTGTGGCGTAGTGGTGAGAGTATTGGACTGGGACTCGGGAAATCTGGGTTCTAGTCCCCACTCAGCCATGAAACTCACCGGGTGATTTTGGGCCAGTCACTGACTCTCAGCCTAACCTACCTCACAGGGTTGTTGTGAGGATAAAATGGAGAGGAGGAGAATCATATAAGCCACCTTGGGTTCCTTGCAGGAAAAAAGGTGGGATATAAATATTATAACTGATAAATAAAATATAAATAAAACCTCTGATAGGAGAGGAATGAGGAGAAGAAGAGTTGCATTTGATAGTTGGCATACAATGGTCTTTGACAGAACTAATATTGTCAAAAGCAGTCTAGGGAAGTAACCGCTCGCCTTGAGCGGGCGTAGCGGGCCAAAATCGGCCCCGCTCACGCCCGCCCGAGGCGAGCGGGCCTTACCGGGTCCCGGGCCCCGCTCGCCAATCTGTGCTGAGCAGGCCGCGCCAGCCGTGATGGTCCTGTCGCCGGTGCGTCTTTTCCATAGAAACCAGGGCAACAGGGCTTAAAACAGCCCTGTTGCCCTGGTTTCTACGGAAAAGACGCAGCGGGGGTCCCAGCGCACCAGCACAGGGTCAGATCGCGGCCGGAGCGGGTGGCTCGAGCGGCGCAGAGAATCGCTCCATGCCGCTGAGAATCAAGCGGCAGGGGGGCGCTGTGGAGAAGTAAGGCGAGGCGAGGCGGGATGGGGGGCAGGTACGTGAACACCCCTAAATTGGTTTCATATTTGATGCTTGACAAAACCAAGAGATGCCAACATTTCACATCCAAAATGCAGGAAATACACATTTAAAACGTAACTCATTTCAGCTCTACTCGAAGTCTCCCCTTACTGATACATTTACTGACATGCCACAGCTGAAGTGGGTTGAAAGTATGAAAAAGAAAACCTGAATAACTCAGGATTTGTCAGGGCTCAGCCTTCAACAGATGTCTGACATGAGCCGGGAACTAGGTGTTTTGCTGAGGAACAAGCAGGAATCAGAATCAAGAAGCAGGCCAGGCCCAGGGTCAGAGATGAAGAACAAAGCAGGAGTCAGAATAAAGGAGCAAGCCAGAAGTTGGAACCAAGGAACAAACAGGAATAAGAATGGACCTGGAAGCACATCAAAAACCAGGAAGACCATAGTTCAGGAGAAGTTGAACCTCAGAGAAGCTCTCGCTGGCCATATCCCCATGGTGGGTGGAGCCAAAGGCAAAATGGGTCCAGGCCAAAGACAAAGGGGGTGGGGCCAAAAATACCAGTATATTTTCGGTTAACGCTCTTACTGCCAGTAACTAAGCCTTAGGAGAGGGATTTCAACCCTTTAGAATGGGGGGAACTGCACAAAAGCTGGGAAAACACCAAACTGATTGGCAGTTGGGGGACAAGGGGTGAAGCCAGGGGAATGGGGCATAGCAATCAATCTGGAGAACTGCATGGGGCCAGACTGGTGGACCAGGTGGGCTGGATTTGGCCTGAGATTCTATACTCCTTCTGTACAGCCCTCTTCAACTGGGGCTGTCCCTGCAATATGCATACACCACAAATCAGAAAGTTTGCAAAGAGAGAAGCAGCTTTGAAATGCCATCCTGAACAGATGGCAGTTCTATATACAATGCCGCTAAAGAGTATTTTAAAAAGTAAATAGCAACAACAAATGCCTTTGGTGCACAATGTGTTTTGAAATGTTGATCTTGTGCAAACTATTCTCTGGCAGCAGCTGACACATTTTTCAAAGATGGAGTGTTGGGGGAATAAGAAACAATTGGAAACCAAAATCTCTACACTCTTCACTTTGCCACCATCACTCCAATCCATCCCAAATGATATGGTCCACCAGGAAGCTAAGCAAGGCACAAGCATACTGGGAGGGGGGGGGACAGAAACAACCTGTAACATGGGCCCCCTCCCACACATGTATTGTGATCACATCTAGTACATATAATCTACCATGTCAACATTACATTTTCTACATTTCTGACATTATTCGATGGCCAACACACACGCACACACACACACACACACACACTTCCAAAAATTTATCCCACATTTTCCCCCAACCATTCTTATTCAATTTGATACAAAAGAAACTGCTTTCAAAAAGAAATTCAAAATAAAAGAAATTTCAGAGAAATTATCATGGGTTGGGTTGGGGTTTCTAGTGCTTACCCTACCTAGGAGGTAGTCGAGCAGTGTGTGTCTCCTCTTTTTCTTTGTAAAATCATCTTTCCAGAAGCCCATAGCCTCCTTGGCTTCCCACACTTAAGAACATAAGAAGAGCCGTGCTGGATGAGACCAAGGGTCCATCTAGTCCAGCTTTCTGTTCACACAGTTCCCAACCAGCTGCCCATGGGAAACCCACAAGCAGGACGTGAGTACACAGCACCATCCCACCCATGTTCCCCAGCAACTGGTGTACATAGGTACACTGCCTCTGATCCTGGAGGTAGCATATAGCCAATCAGAACTACTAGTAGCCATTGATAGCCTCCATGAATTTGTCCGATCCCCTTTTAAAGCCATCCAGATTGGTGGCCATCACTACATCTTGTGGAAGTGAATTCCATAGTTTCACTATGCACTGTGTGAAAAAGTACTTCCATTTATCTGTCCTGAATCTCCCACCAATCAGCTTCATGGGATGGCCCCATTGGGTTTTAGTATTATGAGAGAGGGAGAAAAATGTCTCCCTATCCACTTTCTCCACACCATGCATAATTTTGTACACCTCTATCATCATGTCTCCCCTTACCTGGCTTTTTTCTAGGCTAAAAAATCCCAGCGGTTGTAACCTTTTCTCATAGGGGAGCTGCTCCAGCCCCTTGATCAATTTAGCTGTCCTTTTCTTCACTTTTTCCAACTCTACAATATCTGTTTTAGGTGCAATGACCTGAACTGTACGCAGTCTTCTAAGTGCGGTCGCACCATAGATTTGTATAAGGGGAGTATGATATTGGCAGTTTTATTTTCAATTCCTTTCCTAATTATGCCTAAGATGGAGTTTGCCTTTTTCACAGCAGCTGCACACTGGGTCGACTTTTTCATCGCGCTGTCCACCACCACAACCTCAAGATCTCTTTCTTGGTCAGTCACTGCTAGTGGATTCCATCAGCTGATACTTGAAGTTGGGATTTTTTGCCCTAACGTGCATCACTTTACACTTTGAACTGCATTTGCCATTATGATGCCTATTCTCCCAGTCTGGAGAGATCCCTTTGGAGCTCCTCACAGTCCCTTTTTGTTTTAACCACCCTAAATAATTTGGTGCCTTAAATAAACTTGGCCACTTCCCTGCTAGCTCCTAATTCCAGATCATTTATGAGTAAGTTGAAAATCATTGATCCCAATACAGATCCCTGTGGGTCACCACAGTTTACATCTCTCCATTGGGAGAATTTACCATTCATTCCTACTCTCTGCTGTCTGTTCTTTCACCAGTTACTGATCCACGAGAGGACCTCTCCTCTTATTCCATGACTGCTAAGTTTGCTCAGGAGACCTTGGTAAGGGACTTTGCCAAAACCCTTTTGGAAGTCCAAGTAAACAATGTGCACCAGATCACCCCTGTCCACATGTTTATTGACACTCTCAAAGAACTCTAAAAGGTTACTAAGACAGGACTTACCAACATGTGGAAGCCATGTTGATTCTTTTTCAGCAGGGCTTGTCCTTCTATATGCTTACTTAATATATGCTTACTAATTTATCTTTAATACTACTTTCAAACATTGGCCATTCTCCAGTCCTCAGGTACAGAGGCTGATCTTAGGGACATGTTACAGTGTAGGATGGATACCATCTGGGCCCGGTGGTCTATTAACTTTCAATTTGTACAATATGTGAAGACAGATCAAATGAATTCATTCAGCTTCTCTGCACTCTCCTTATCCTCCCATAGGACTCCTTTAACTCCATCGTCATAAAACGGTCCAACTGCCTCCCTAAGCTGGTTTCCTGCTTCTGATATATTTAAAGAATTCTTTATTGTTGGCCTTGATGTTGTTAGTCCTCAAAATCCTTTTTTGCATCGCGTATTGTCTGCTTGCATCTCATTTGTGCAAGCTCATGCTCCCTTTTAGTTTCCCTAATTTGGGCAAAACTGAAGGAAGCCTTTTTTCTGAAGGAAACCTTCTTTGCTCTAATAGCTTCCTTGAGCTTGCTCGTTAAGCAGCTGGTGACCTCTTGGACTTGGTGCTATCTTTCTTAACCTGTGGTATACATTCTAGATGAGCTTCTGTTATTGTGACTTTGAGTAACCTCCAGACATTTTGAAGGGATTTAACCATCTTGACTCCCCCTTTCAACTTCCTTTTTACCAGTTGACTCATTTTAGAGAAGTTTCCTCTTTTGAAGTAAAATGTGGCTGTGTTGGACTTCCTTGTCGATTTTTCACTGAAATACAGTATATATTAAATCTGATAGCACTGTGGCCACTGTTTCCAATTGGTTCAACAATACTTACATCTTGTAGTAGGTCCTGGGCGATACCACTTAGGACTGAATCCAGGGTCACTTCCTCTCTGGTCAGTTCCATGACCAGCTATTCTAGGGCACAGTTGCTTAGGACATCAAGAAATTTAACCTCTTTGTCATGACTGGAACATGCATTTATCCAGTCAAATTGAAGTCCCCCATTATTACAACGCTTCCTCATTTGGAGGCCTCCCTGATTTCGTTTTCCATCTCAAGATCACCCTGTGCGTTCTGGTCTGGGGGACAATAGCATGTTCCTACATTCGTTTTGGAGCCTGGTATTGTCACCCACTGTGGAAGAGTCTGCCTCTTTTAGGTTTTCTATTCTGCTCAACACTGTGTCCTCTTTGACATACAGAGCTACACCTCCTCCAGTACGCCCTTCCTGGTCCTTCCTATAGATTTTATAACCAGAGATGTCCATAGCCCACTCATTCTCTCCATTCCACCAGGTTTCCGTAATGCCCACTATATCTAGGTTCTCCTTTAAAACCAGGCACTCCAACTCTCCTATTTTGGCTCGGAGGCTTCTAGCATCTGCACAGAAACACCTGTACATGGTGTGTCCCTCCCCAGACATCTCTGGCGTGTGCATCTTCTGCTATGGCACTTAGGCCTCTTTGAGTGGCTATCACGTTTCACTATATGCTCTTGGCCTATTTCCTCCATTTCTACATTTGGGCAATCAGAAACTTTTTCGTCTTCATCTCCTAGGGATGATGCAACCTGAACCAGATGCTTCCCAGCTCCTGTCGGCTTTTCCCCAGGGTTCAATTTAAAAGCTGCTCTGCCACCTTTTTTATGTTAAGTGCCCGCAGCCTGGTCCCATTACGGTTCAAGTGGAGCCTGTCCCTCTTGTACAGGCCCGGCTTGTCCCAAAAAGTTCCCCAGTGCCTAACAAATCTGAACCCCTCCTCCCTATACCACCGCCTCATGCTCGCATTGAGACTCCTCAGCTTCACTGTCTAGCTGGCTCTGCGAGTGGAACAGGTAGCATTTCAGAGAAAGCCACTTTGGTGGGCCTGGATTTCAACCTTCTGGCCTAGCAACCCAAATGTGGCTTCCCAGGACCTCATGACTACATTTCCCCACGTCAGTGGTACCAACATGGACCACGACCACTGACTCCACCCATGCACTATCTACAGCAGTGTTCTCCAACCTTGGGTCCCCAGATGTTTTTGGCCTACAACTCCCATGCCCCAGCCAGCATAGCTGGCTTGGGCATGCTGGGAGTTGTAGGCCAAAAACATCTGGGGACCCAAGGTTAGAGAATACTGATCTACAGAGCTATCTAGACGGCGTGTGATATTCCCAGCCTTCACACCAGGCAGGCAATTTACCATGCGGTCCACACACCCATCACAAATCCAACTGTCTATGTGTCTAACGATCCCTCCCTCTTGCCCATGCGTAAGGAACTCTGGGGCTGACAGTCTTGAGAGTACATGTCGCTAGGGTTGCTGTGTGAGAAAACTCGCCTTGTTCGGCTCATGCGAGTCTGTTCGCGATCGGTCTCCTTTTGCTCTACTCGTCTCAATGTTTCCGAAGGCAAAAAAAACACAGAACGGTGACACATCCCTACGTGATGTCGCACAGGGAAGCACAGATCTCTCTGTCTCTCAAACAGCTTAACCACATCAGCAGTTCTGCTTTCTAGGGAAGGGCTTGGGCCGGCAACTCACTATTCAGAGTGCTGCTGCTGCTGCTGCTCCAACACAACTTTGGGTCGGCTCCAGCGCATCTGATGAGATATGGACAATAGGTACATTGATACAGGGAAGTATGTTTCTGTAAATATCCTCTGGCATGATCAACCACTTAGCCTCATCCCCCAACCTCATAATCATGGGTTTGTAGCCTTGGCCAACACCCCCCCCCCGCCCGTAAAGTGTACCCCACCCACCATTCCCATGCTTGGCCCCTGCGGCTACATTGTTGTCTTCCACCTTGCCAGAGCTCCTGTTCCTTAACAGCTTCATAGACAGTAGAGTTGCTGAGATGCAAGCAACCTGGTGGTTCTTGTTCTAACTTTAAAAGCACCAAGAACACAGGGGAAGAGGAGAAGAAGAAGAGAGAGGCTTCTCCTCCAGTCCTGTAATCTGTTCCTCTCCCCAGTCTGGTGCGTGGCACATCTGGACATCTGTTCATTACTCCAACGATGGGATGATGCTGACAAAAGAGCTGGGAAGGAGACAGGTAACCTGCTAAATCAGGATATAGGGATGGATGAATCCATTTCACTTTCACTCATTTTTGCCATCTTCAGTCCGGTTTGTTCGGAACTGCGAATTCTCTCTCTCTCTCTCTCTCTCTATATATATATATATATATATATATATATTTAAAGGTCACATGAAAATGCATAAGCATTTTAATGCACATTTCTCCAAATTTGTGCATGCATTTTTGCCTAAAATACAAACTATAAGATTGTTTGCAAGCAATTTTCCTAATATAATGCATTTTTATTTAAGTTTACCCTAATATACATATTTTTGTATGCATTTTTGTTTGGAGAACTCCATTGCAAAATTGAGAGAAGCGTGAACTTTGGAGGGTAGCTGAGCTTGGAGTCGCATAATTGTGCAAAAGTCCGAAATTAGGTGAGTTCGCATTGAGCTGGACATATTTCTCCCTCATCCCAGGTATGGGACAACAGAGCACTCAGGCAGGGCTCCTAATCCACTGCAGCTTTTATTCTGAGCTTTATAGAAGCTATCCATGGTGCTCCACCTATCCATCTCACCTATTTGGGAGATGGAGTTCAGCACCGTGGATAGCTCCTATAATGCTCCGAATAAAACCTACAATGGATTAGGAGCCCCACTGAAATACGGGTCACCAGCCTCCCCGGCAGAGCGGGAGCCTGGGTCAACTCTTAGAGCATGCACAGATTCAGCGGGCTGAGCTGTGCCCAGCATGGCATCCTTCCTCGGGTTAGAAAAACTCCATTTTATTTCCATATCTCAGGCTCCTGCTAAGAGAGCAGGAGCAGGGTCGGCCCTGACGGCGCAACAGGGTGAAGAGAGCTTTGTATACGCCAGGGGTGTGTTGGACTTCTTCTTTCAGCCCAAGGGCTGAATTACATTTCAGAGAAGCAATCAGGGACGGCATTCCAGTGGCAGGAGCCAAAATACCACAAATATCAGCCTATTGTTGCTTAACGCTGCAGTCCAATGAGGTTACTTACCCGTAGCCCTCTGAACTTGGAGGACTGTGGGCATCCTATGTATGGCAGGAGGAACACGGAGGAGGTGGCGGTCACCTCTGTCTGTGCTCCTCCCACCATGCAACACGCTTAGACTAAGTGTCCGGCCTCAGAGTGTGTGGGAAGGAGCACAAGGCGCCGCCAAGGTATTTCATACACTGGCAGAAGCCTGGCCCCTCCCCTCTCTGACCCGCCCCCAAGCCCATCTCCGAGGTCGCTCTTGTGACCTTGGAGCCACAGCCGGCATGGCTCTCTCTCTCCGCGCCAGCTGTGAGGAGGGGGGAAGGGTGCTCCGAGTTCGGAGTCCCAGGCGCCGACCTCGGAGCAAGTTTCCACGGTCGGCGCTGGGACTCCGAAAAATCCTATTTCCATCTTAGACTCTGGCTAGTGGCCATCGGATTGCAGTGCACTGCCCAGCACTTATGGAGCATAACTAAGTCTTAACAGAGGCATTTCAACCTTCTAGAATGGGGGGGGGGGAGAGAGAATGGCACAAAAGCCAGGAAACCACGAAATGATTGGTGGTTGAGGAGAAGGGGGTGGAGCCATAGGAAGGGGGCATGGCCATCTGGGCAACCTCAGAGGGCTGGACTGGGTTCCCAGGCAGGCTGGATTTCACCCCCAGGCCTGAAATTCTATACCCCTTCTGTACAGCCCCCTTCACTTGGCATTGTGAAGAGAGCCAGTGTGGCGTAGTGGTGAGAGTGTTGGACTGGGACTCCGGAGATCCGGGTTCTAGTCCCCGCTTGGCCATGAAGTTGACTGGGTGACTTTGGGCCAGTCACTGACTCTCAGCCTAACCTACCTCACAGGGTTGTTGTGAGGATAAAATGGAGAGGAGGAGGAGGAGGAGGAGGAGGATTATGTAAGCCGCCTTGGGTTCCTTGCAGGAAAAAAGGTGGGGTATAAATGTAATAAATAAATAAATAAATAAATAAATTGTCCCATATAGTCCATGCAGCTGGATTTGTTGTGTGGGCCCTGCGATAAGCACTACTAAAGGCATAGCAACAGGGTCAGAATAAAAAAGGTGGCAACCCAAATATCAGTCAAAGCCTGGTGCAATGTGATGCCTCCTTTATTTGGGGGTGGGGGGAACTGCACTTCTACTTTAGGTTTGGTGCACACTGAAATTGGTCATCACCTTTCCCCCTTCTGGATTCTGCCCCCCCCCACACACACACACCTTTAAGCGCTGCATGACAGGCAGAAATTCAGCCGGTGAAGCTTCTCTCGCATCGCTGAATCTGCATGTCAGGAAGAGTTGCCTCCCTTGGACTTTGAGGCACTGTGAAGCTCTGAAAGGCACAGAAACTCTCTGGCCAGCCATGCCTTTGATCCTAATGCAGCAATGGATTTTGGTTCTGGGTTCCTGTCAGCCAGTTATGCCCTCCTCCAGGATATACCGGGAGCTGTATCTCAAGCAGGCTATTCCACTCCTCCAACCTCATTTTCCATTTCCCTTGGCTGCCAGATATGCTCAGGTTTCATCATTGGGCTATTTTTTTTTAAAAAAAATGTTTTGTTGTACTTCTGCAGACCCCTCAGGTTCTGCAAAAACTGGGGTTCTCGGGTTCTCTGATACCGGCCTTTCATTTTTCAGCAAATTTTGGCTACAAATAGCAAACTGTCGGCACGCGCCACCTGATTTCGCTATTGATACGTATGACTTCTTGACCATGTTGGTAACTCTGTGCAGTGGCAGAGAAATCACACAGGGCAGTCAGCCTGTAATATGGAACTACCATTCTGTTTGAGAGGCAGTGTTAGGGGGCGGCCCACTAAGGCTGGAGCCCTGAATCTTTCATTTGGAGCCCCGAATCTCTGGAAGGCCCTCTGCCCCACCACCCTGCTGTCCATGGGCTCTGGCTGAAATAAAGGTGCGGGGGGCCCTGGTGATCTCTGTTGCATCAGATCCCCCTGGATTAGCTGGCTTCTTGCCCACATGTGCTTCACCTCCTGCTGCCCCCCCCCCTTGAATCTTTCTGCCTGGGTTTTTTTTTCTGAAATCAAATTATTAATATTATTTATTCAATTTATTCAAAAATGCCCTCCTCTCCCCTGTCCATACATCTCTTTTTACAAATAGGGGTGTCCTTAGGAGACAGGGTCCTTTACAGAGACACACACAGACTTTAGAGCACATGTAAATTAGCATATGCAAGTTTGTGCTTTTTGTTTGTTTGTTTTTATCCTGTGGGTCTGAGCCCCAGATATTTTTAGTACCTAGCACTGCTCTGTTCTAAAGGTGGCTCCATTTCTGAGGGGTGGAACAGTATTTTCTTATAGGTTTAAGAGCTCCTGTCCTGAGTGCACAAAAAGGGTCTGGAATTCCTACCAGCACAAGGACTCTCTCAGTTCACAATGTAAATAGTATGGTTCAACTCAGCTCCTTATCTAATAAGAGCATTAGTCATGGTAAGCTTTGGGATATGAGCAAAGTCGATGCACTCCCATCTTCTCCTTGCTGCCTTCACTTAGGTTACAGAAATGTGGTTTCCTCAGCAGATTCCTCAAGAAAGATGCTCACAGGAGGCGGGCAATTTTAGCTAATTTCTTTTGTCATGCTTGGCCATTTTGAAGTTTCACCACTTCAAGATTCAAAAGGATCTAGACAGGTTGGAACACTGGGCCAAATCTAACGAGATGAGATTTAACAGAGATAAGTGTAAAGTCTTGCATTTAGGTACAAAAAATCAAAGTCACAAGTATAGGATGGAAGAGACCTGACTTGGCAGCAGTACGTGTGAAAAGGGCCTAGGTGTCTTTGTGGATCATAAGCTGAATATCAGCCAGCCGTGTGATGTAACAGCTAAGAAAGCTAATGCATATGCAATCTTGGCCTGCATTAGCAGAGGCATAGTGTCCAGATCACGGGAAGTAATAGTTCTGCTCTATTCTGTGTTAGTCAGGCCACATTTGGAGTCCTGTGCCAGTTCTGGGCACCCCATTTTAAAAAGGACATTGACAAACAGGAGCACATTCCAAGAAGGGCAACCAGCATGTTGAGGGGTCTGGAAACCAAGTCCTATGAGGAATGGTTGAAAGGGTTGGGTATGTTTAGCCTTGAGAAGAGAAGATGAAGAGGAGATATGACAGCGGTCTTCAAATATCTGAAAGGCTGCCATGCAGAAGATGAAGCAGAGTTGTTGTCTGTTGCTCCCGTGGGCAGGACTAGAACCAATGGGTGGATATTGTCGGGAAGCCCATTTTAGTTCAATACAGCCATGCCTTGGATTGAGAGCATCATTCGTTCCGGAAACATGCTTGTAATCCAAAACACTCTTATATCAAAACGAAATCCCCCCCAAAAAAATTGTACAGAGATTTTTAATTTAAGCCGTATTGCAAGACGTCGCTTGTATTTAGATCCATGCCAGTCGGGCTTCAGGTCTGGACATGGGACGGAGACGGCCTTGGTCGCCTTGGTGGATGATATGAGGAGGGCTTTGGATAGGGGCGAATGCTCCTTTCTAGTCCTCCTCGATCTCTCAGCGGCTTTTGATACCGTTGACCACGGTATCCTCCTGGACCGTCTGGAGGGGTTGGGCTTGGGAGGCACTGTATTGCAGTGGTTCCGGTCCTTCCTCTCTGGAAGGTATCAGAGGGTAGTTCTCGGGGAAGAGGCTTCGGACCCTCGGCTGCTCACTTGTGGAGTGCCGCAGGGTTCCATCCTCTCCCCGATGTTATTCAACATCTACCTCAAGCCGCTGGGAGCTATCATCAGGAGGTTTGGGGTGCAGTGTCATCAATATGCAGATGACACGCAGCTCTACCTCTGTTTTAAGTCCTCACCAAGGTTGGCCGTTGAGACCCTGTCCAAGTGCCTGGAGTCAGTGGCTGGCTGGATGGGAAGGAACATGCTGAAACTGAACCCCGACAAGACCGAGGTACTTCTGGTGGGGGACAAGGGAAGGTTAGGGGATGTTGACCTGGTGCTGAATGGGGTACATCTACCCCTGAAGGACCAGGTCCGCAGCTTGGGGGTCATTCTAGACTCCCAGCTGTCCATGGAGGCTCAGGTGGCAGCTGTGAGCCGGGCAGCGCTGTATCAACTCCATCTGATACGGCAGCTGCGCCCCTACCTTCCTAATCACCTGCTCCCATCAGTGGTTCATGCCTTGGTCTCCTCTCGCCTAGACTACTGTAATGCGCTCTACGTGGGGTTACCCTTGAAGACGGTCCGGAAGCTTCAGCTGGTACAGAACGCGGCGGCTCGCCTGATTAAGGGCAGCCGCCGGCGTGATCACATCACGCCAGTGCTTAATGAGTTGCACTGGCTACCAGTTGCTTGCCGAGCCGAATTCAAGGTGTTGGTTTTGACCTTTAAAACCCTACACAGCTCCGGCCCAGCTTATCTCAAGGAGCGCCTCCAGCAACATCAAGTGGGCCGCTCAACAAGGTCTGCCACGGATGGCCTTCTCCTTATCCCATCAGCCAGAGCAGCCAGGCTGGTGGGGACTAGGAAGAGGGCCTTCTCTGTGGCGGCCCCCACATTATGGAACTCCCTCCCTAGTGACCTTCGCCATGCCCCCTCCGTGATGAGCTTCCGCCGTGCATTAAAAACATGGCTGTTCAGGCGGGAATATGGGGTGGGTTAGGTTTTTAATAAGAATTGTTTTATTGTTTTAATCATTATATTTTATTGTGTTTTTACTGTATTTTAATTGTACATCGCCCAGGGTGGCCGGGTGACCGGCCAGATGGGCGATTAATAAGTATAATAAATAAATAAATAAATAAATTGTATATCAAGTAAAAAAATAAATAAATAAATATTTAAAAATTTGCTTGTCTTGCAAAACGCTCTCAAACCAAGTTACTTGCAATCCAAGGTATTACTGTATTAGGAGAAATTTCCTAACGGTGAATGCCGTTCAGCAGCGGAACAGATTTCCGTGAGAGATGGTGGGTTCTCCTCCACTGGAGGTATTTAAGCAGAGGCTGGGTGGCCCTCTGTCAGGGATGCTGCAGCTGGACCCTGCAGTGCAGAGCCTGCATTGAGCAGCAGGGATTGGACTACATGCAGGGCCGGTGCAAGGCAGTTTGGTGCCCTAGGCAAGATCAGATATTTAGCACCCCCCTCTTCCCACTTGAGCCCTCCCTCCCTCCAGCCCTATGCTCCTGGCGCCCCCTTTAGCCCGGCGCCCTAGGCAGCCGCCTAGTTGGCCTAATGGTAGCACCGGCCCTGACTACATGATCTTGGAGGTCCCTTCCAACTCTATGATTCTATAGCTCTATGATTCGATGGATTTCTGCCTTGTCAGGTCATACTATTGTTAAAGGCATGAAAAGGAAAGCTGAAATGAATTTGCTCCAGAAAATTCTTCTCCACATTCTCTTTGGTTCACTTTGTGATTCAATCTTTGTCGGTTACAGTCTGAATATCGGCTGACTATTCACTTAATGTTTAATAAATTCATAAGGGCTACCTTTGAAGAAGGTTCAGACACTTCCGTTCAAAATAGAGCTGCTAGGTTACTAGCTGGGACTGGCCAATATGACCATGTGATGCCAGTGCTTTGTCAGCTGCTCTGGCTTCCAGTCCATTTCTGAGCCCAATTCAAAGTGTTAGTGTTGACCTTTAAAGCCCTAAATGGCTTGGGACCAGAGTATCTAAAGGCATGTTTCCTCCCGCATGTACTTGCTCAAGCCCTGAGGTCATCTTCAGAGGCCCTCCTCTGAGTGCCTCCACCAAAGGAAGCTAGGTGGGTGGCTACAAGAGAAAGGGCCTTCTCAGTGGTGGCACCCTACTTATAGAATAAACTCCCCAAAGAGGTTCGCCTGGCACCTACGTTGTTATCCTTTCTGCATCAGGCAAGGACCTTTATTTTCTCCCAGGCACTTTAGAGATCTTTTTTTTATTATTGTTATTATATTTATACCCCGCCTTTTTTTTCCTGCAAGGAACCCAAGGCGGCTTACATAATCCTCCTCTTCTCCATTTTATCCTCACAACAACCCTGTGAGGTAGGTTAGGCTGAGAGTAAGTGACTGGCCCAAAGTCACCCAGTGAGTTTCATGGCCAAGCAGGGACTAGAACCCGGATCTCCCGAGTCCTAGTCCAACACTCCAATTTCCAGTCAAGAATACAGCAGAATACAGCCCTGCAGTCCACTAAGCTAGTCTGGCTGGGGGGATGATGGAAGTTGTAGCCAGCATGTCTGCAGGACGCCAGGCTGGGAAAGGCTGCTGTAAGCAATAAAAGGGTGGGAGTGAGCCAGCCATGAGCAAACTTGGGGCGCCATTAGTAGCAATAACCAAACCCCTCCGTGTGTCCCCGTTGTGGAACTGGTACATTTATTTTATTTATTTTATTTAATTTATTATATTTATATCCTGCCTTTTTTTCCCTGCAAGGAACCCAAGGTGGCTTACACAATCCTCCTCCTCCTCCTCTTCATTTTATCCTCGCAAAAACCCTGTGAGGTAGGTAGGTTAGGCTGTTTTCTCCCTGATGAAATGTTTTCAAAATGTTTCAGAGTAAGGGTCCTCCAACGCCACTCACTGCTCCGAGTGGAAAATCAGCGATGCTTTATTGCTATCCCTGTGACGGACTGATTCTATCCACTCAAGTGCAGGGGCTCCTTCGGGTTGGGGAAAAAGACCTTTTAGGAGGCATTCGACTATCCTTGCAATGGAGACGGAGTGAAAAGACTCACCCGGCCCATTCCCTGCGCGTGAAACCGGGATGCAAATCTGTCTTGCTCCCCTGCACTCATTAAACCACACTTTATCAGGGCCGGATTAAGAGCATTATGGGCCTGGTGCTGAGGAGGGCGTGCGGCTGATGAAGGGGCGGAGCAACAAGCCCCAGCCCAACAGTACCTGCAAGATACTTTCTTCTTCTTTTTGGTCCCCCTTTCCTCCGCTTACAGTAGAGGAAAGCAGGTGGAATATTCTTCCTCTTCGCTGAAGGCTTTTCCCTACTTGTTGCAAAGCTCACTCCCCACTTCAGGGGCGGGAGGCGCAAAGTCGATTCCCGTCCCTTCCCGTCAAAAAGCACAAGGCGCCGTTCTCCGGAGGAGGGAGGCCGTTTGCCACCGGGCGGAGCCACGGGAAGATGGAGAGACGCGAGCAGGGGAGGGCGGTGTCCCCTCCCCGGGTGAGCTCGTGGGCGCTGCCTCTCTCCTCTACCTGACAGAATCGGGCGGAGAGCGAGAAGAGTCAGGCGAGCGAAGGAGCGAGCGGGGCTCTCGCTTTTCCACAGTCCAAGCGTGTTTCCCAATCCAAGCTCCTCCCGCGTTCCCTTCTCTCCTCCACTCCGCTCCACAATCTTTCCTTCTATCTCTTTCTCCCTTTCTCCCTCCGCCACCAGCACTTCGTTCCGTCCTTGCTGAAGAGGGTGCAGAAACGCTGCGCTCCTCTTCGCTGCCGCTGCGCCGCCCCCGCCAGGCCTCCGCCTCCCCACCCGCCCGCTGCCGCCGCCGCACCCTCCCGTCCCGCTCGCCGCTGCGCCTCCCCCGCCCTCCCGCTCGCTGCCGCTGCGCCTCCCGCCGCCGCCATCACCACCACCCCCGACCCCCCCCGCCACCTACCTTCTCCGCGTCGTGTCGCTTCCGGAGCCCCGCCCGCGTTGTTTTGGCGGGAGGAACCAGGGCAACAAGGCTTAAACAGCCCTGTTGCCATGGTTTCCCCGGCAAAAAACAGCGCAGGGGTCCCGTCGCGTCACTTCCTCCTCCTCCTCCTCCCCCTCGGCGGCAGCAGCGGCGGTGGCAGCAGCAGCAGCAGCAGCAGCCAGGTTGGTGGTGGCGGCCGGTCCTGATTGTGGGCCTATTTCGGGGTAGGTGCCTGGAGCTGCAGCTCCAATAGCCCCTATCTTAATCCGGCCCTGCACTTTATGGATTTTGTGCCATCTCTTGATAGTACCTTGAATATCCCCGTGAATTGCAGTTCTGTTATTTTCCTCTGGCAAGCGCATCTGTTACAGCAGTGATCCGGACATCCCACCTTTGTGTAGGGGTTCCCCCCCCCAATTTTAAATCTCTCCTCTCTCCTCATTGCATGTTAGCTACTTTACTTGTATCGGGGTCATATGAGGATAACCACTTAACATTGCTGTACACATGACTGATACACAAAATATAATGAATATTTTGCGGCTGCAGGGCTAACCGCAGCTTTGTGTGTGGGGGGGAGGGATTTAGGTCAGAAAAACAGCATGGGAAGAGGGTTAAACGCCCCTGCCCTAGCATGGCTCTAAATAAATCTAGAGTGCCCCCACTGCCACTACATGCTTTACTGTAAGAGCAAAAAAAAAAAAAAAAAAGGACAGGAGATTCAATCATGTGTCGCTTGGTTCTGAGGTGACAAATACAGTAATGCCTTGGATTGCAAGTAACTTGGTTTGAGAGCGTTTTTGCAAGACAAGCACATTTTTAAATATTTATTTATTATTATTATTATTTTGACTTGATATACAAGCGACGTCTTGCAATACAAATACTGTAGTACGGCTTAAATTAAAAATCTCTGTACAAATTTTTTTTGGGGGGGGGATTTCGTTTTGATATAAGAGTGTTTTGGATTTACAAGCACGTTTCCGGAACGAATTATGCTCTCAGTCCCACTCCCAGGCATGACTGTATATGATTAAACAGTTTAGTTATTGCCATCAGAATATACTCATTATGATGTCATCATTGCTTTTTTTCTGTGCAGAAACCTAAAGCCAGTCTCTGGTAGCTGGCAATGCCACCAAATTTCATAATTATTCTAGGGATGGGAAACTTGATCCGCTTGTGCTCTGTCAGCAGACTTTTGGCACCTCACCGACTCGAGAGCCAAAAGTGGGACAAATTGGGGGTTCCCCCCCCCCTGCAGCTCCTGCTTTTCAAGCAGGCTGCAATTTGCATTTATTTGTGTGTGTGTTTTTTAAAGTCAGGGAAATTTGTGTAAATTTCAGCCACAATTCGCGAGTCGGGTCCTGGAGTCCGAGTCCCCATCCCTGGAAGACAGTGTTTTTGTGAACTGTTGTGAACCACCTAGAGAGCTTTGGCTGTTGGGCAGTATAAAAATGAAATAAATAAATAAATAAATAGACCCCAGAGGGCTGAATTAGGACTCCAGGTGGGCCAGATTCAGCCCTCAGCCCTGAGGTTCTACATCCTTGCCATAGATTGAGGCTTCGTTGGCCACTAGAGAGTACCACCGGAGGTAATGTGACATGACTCTCTCTTCCACTCCTTGGTGACTGGTAAGGAGCAAAGCCCACCACCCTCTGTGGCCAATGCCACTCAACATGCAGCCAATACTCCGCCTAAGTCAGGACCCTCACCCACAGCAGATGGAGATTTGCCTCTCCCACCCCATTCAGTCACTGCGGCATCATTCAGTCCAGTGTACAAATCCGAGCAATCAACCAAAGTATTTGCAGGGGTGTGGCTCACGGAGCATCCCACCCACCACCCCTGCTCCAGGGTGACTTCCGAATAATAGTGCCATGTATTCACTGCTGCTGAATCCTCAGCAGAGATTATTATATTAGGCCATTTTTATAGCAATTTCACCTCATCCACTTCTTGGTAGATTTAGTGCTCCGAGAACATTGCTTGAAAGGGAACTGTATCAAGTATCCCCCTGAAACTCAAATACTGTATTTCCTGAGTTTGTTAGTCTCTCCACACACAAAAAAAATTAAAAAATTGAGTTAGTCTGGCCTGATGTGTTTTCCACAAGCCTGCCTGTCTAAGTACCCACTGCAGTTGTGTTGTCTTTGCAGAGGTCGACAAACTGACAGCTTTGCTAATGGGGTTACTAAAATGTGATTTTAAAAATACCTGGTCAGTGGGTACAGTTGGCAGGGGAGGCGGGCGACTCCTGTTTCGGTGGGGCTTTTTTTCCATTGCAGGTTTTGCAGGTTTTATTTGGAGCTTCGTAGGAGCTATCCATGGTGCTCCATGGTGGTGAACCTATCTTGGGGGTGGAGTTCAGCACCATGGATATAGCTCCTATGAAGCTCCAAATAAAAGCTGAAAAACCTGTAATGGAAAAGGAGCCCCAACAAAGTAGGAGTTCACCAGCCTGCCTCTGAGCTGGAGGATGGGTTTTGACTTGTGGTGTTCCAAAAATTTCTTCCATATTTTTTTTTTCAACCATTCTCATTCAATTTGATAGAGAAGAAATTGCTTTTTTAAAAATAAAAAAAAATGTTCGAAGGAGAAGATGTTTCAGAGAAATTCTCATGGGTGTTGTGTGGGATTCTGACCTTACTTATGAGGTAGCCAAGATGTGCATTTGACTCTCCTGTCTTTCATCATACAGTCACCTCTCTGGCAGCCTGCAGCCTTCCTGGCTTCCCACACTTCAATGAAAGCCCAGGGAAAGACATCAGGTGGTAACTCCTCCCCAACAGGGCTTTTTTTTTTTGGATCAGGATGTGTGGGCAGCCTCCACCTGGAGAAATTCAGTGGAATGGTTCCTCTAATTTCTATGCTCACAAATACAGTGGAAAATTTCATCAGGCCATTTATACATCTCTATTTGACTCATCAGTGGGTGGAGACTGGTGAGGCTTTAGCAGGTCAGGGGGCCGGACCTGGTGGTTTGACCAGATCAAAGATGGAGTCTGGAAGAATCAGGGTGTCAGGCCCATAGTAAAAAAAAATCTGCATGACAGTTGCCAATCCTATTTAGTATTCCTTATTTATTAATGTATTTATTCAAAGCAGTTTTACTCTGCTCTTTAGCCAAAAAGGCACCCAGAACAGCTTACACAAGATCAATAACAAACACAAGGCAGTCCCTGCCCACAGGCTTACAAGCTAAAAGTTGTGACACAAAAAGGAAAACGGGATGAGGGGGGAAGAGAAAAATAAGCAAACTCGGGCACCTGTTCTTAAAGTTACCTTAGTTGTTTTTACAATGACCGGCTTGAATGGAAACACTTCAGGGAGAGGAGGAGTCAGAGGGAGCTGGACTCTCGGCTGAACTGATGGAGCGGCCCGGCTTCCCATTCCTCTGTCTGCTGCAGCTTGATGGAATGGCTGCGGTCAGCTGTCCTACAATGGCTGAATCAGACTCAGCATCAGCAGAGTAAATTATATGGCAATCCAAAAGGCAAGGCAGGTTGCCATTGTGCAAATGGTCAAGCACAAAGGTTTCAGTCCAATATGGGATCAGGCTGAAGCAGAAGTGGTCAAGATATAAGCAAAGGTCAAAGCACAGTTAGGCAGCCAGATACAATACACAGTCCAGAAGCAGAGTGAAGCAGGAGTCCAAGGGTCAGTAGCACAGAGGGTCAGTCACAAGGCAAGGTCCAGAAACCAGGCTACAAGGCACTGGAACTGACAGAACAATGTCTTTCCAGCACTAGCTAGGCTAAAACTGAAGGCTTATACAGCCAGAGCTTCTTGAGCCTCATCCAGGGTTCAGCTGCAGTGCATTACAGGTCCTCTGGCAAAAGTCCTACACAGGAGGAAGGCCTTGCTGCTCCAAAGGATTCCTCCTTTGTAATCAACAGGGCCGGTGCAAGGCAGTTTGGTGCCCTAGGCAAGATCAGATATTTAGCGCCCCCCCTTCCCACTTGAGCCCTCCCTCCCTCCAGCCCTATGCTCCTGGCACCCCTTTTAGCCCGGCGCCCTAGGCAGCCGCCTAGTTGGCCTAATGGTAGCACCGGCCCTGGTAATCAAGCACTTCTTCTCAAAGGATCCCTACTGGCCTGCCTCCGACTATGTTCTCAGGGGCTAGGTGGTTGCCCAGCCTCTGCCTCAGAGGCAGAACTCCCCTCCTCCTGTGGGGACGGACTAGTGGCAATCTCTCCTGAGGGCCCAGGCTCCCGCAGACATAGGTGGCCTCCTTGGCATTGTCTGTTTCTGGGAGCTCCAGCTCTTCCTCAGAAGACGATTCCTCCAGTTAAGGTAGAGGAGAACCCAAATGGAGCTAATCTCTTGTTGGCAGTGTCGATGGAATGGGCCTTGTATCCCATCTCTCCTTCTGTTGTAGCCGGATGGAATGGTTGATAGAATAGTTCCAGTCCATCAAAATCTGCTCTGATTCCTACAAAACAGTTCAGCGTATATCACTTTCTTTTCTGTTTCACAATGCCTAAGAGACCAACATCCCTTGGATTTGGACAACTAGGGCTGCCCTTCAAAGTGAATTGATGTAATCACAGGGTATGTATTCACAGGAAGACTGGATGTGGGTTGTCTGAAATGCCCAGCTTTTGCTGACCATAAAACCATATCTACATTATAAATTTAAAAAGTGGCTTAGTAATCATTTGCTCTGCTGCTCTGGGAACTGTCTATGGCAACTGTAGCTGAAGGCTGGAGGGACCTAAAGATGTCTCAACAGAATTTTCAGCCTCCCTCAACAAACTACAGTTCCCAGGATTCTGTGGGGCTAGCCACAGCAGCTAAATTGATATAAAATAAGTCTGCAGCATAGCTATGCTGTAAGTGTGCTGAGAATCTAAGTGCTATGGAAATAGTAACAGCTGCCAAGTTAAATATTTCTCTTGAATAATCATCATCATCATCTGTTTCATAGTGAATTATTTAAGTGGGTAGTGTGCTTTTCACCACCTGAGTTCTTTGTTCCATTTCCACACCCTGGCCAATGAAAATAAGCCACTCAATTACTCTGTTCCCCCAACTAAATTTCCTGCTTCTTATCGCCATCACACCATGGTGGGGGGGAAATGACAACAAAAACCCTGCAGGAACATGGTGGTTAACACTGCAGGGGATCCTTTCGCATTGGAAAACAGTTTTTGCTGGTCTATTTTTATTTTTCAATGGCCAAAATTATTTTCTTTCATGGGCACATTAGCACAGCCTTGGTTTTGTTTTTTGTTTTTTTTTTAAAACCATAATAGAAGTGTTGGTTATATATGGAATATACTCCATTTCCCTTGAGATTAGGCATTCCCAATGGGTAAAGTGAACCTTCAGTGAGAGATGAGAATTTGGGTTGTGTCACGGCAGGCAAAAGTGTCAAGAAAAGGTGGGCTGAAGGGCTGGAAGTTAGAGGCCAGGCCTATCAGGTTCAGGAACCTAGGCAATAATTAACCTGTAAAGGACTTCTTCAGTTGTGTCAAGAGAACTACGATTTTTCAAAGTCAAGGCCTAATCAGCTGTACCCTTTTGGGCCATGGGTTCTGTCAATGTCCTGCACTGTAGCCAGGGCTCTGCTATGGATCAGATAGCAGGGGACAGGTTTCTCAGGGAAGCAAGATGGAAAGAGAAAGCTCCAAGTGGTGCTGCAGCTGAAAGCCAGAAAATGTGTCTGTATGTTGCTCTAACAAGGAGCAGACTGAGCCTTAAATAAGAGTTTGGCTGCGTTTAGGCTGGTTGGCCCCACCTCTATGAGGGGCCTGGCCTGTTTTAGCAATCTCAGGTTGCAACGACATGGGAATATCTGTGGTATGCTATGTAGGGGCGGGAATGACAGCAAAGCCCCGTGTCAGCGAGATGGGAGATTAAAAAACCCTGTTCCTGTGTGTAGACGCCCATAAATCCACACACAGAAGTTCAGAGCTTTCTCTCTCCTCTGCGCAGCGTGCAGCGTTTTGGTTGCAAACAGCCAGCCAGCTCCTGTAATCTGATTCCAGCTGCCAGCTCCTCCGGTTTGTAGATTCCATGTAGTAAGGAAATAACTCTGTAACTCCACAGGTCTATTCTACCTGTTTATTTACTTTAGCAAGTAATATTCTACAGAGTATACATTCCTAGTTACAGTCCATGTGCAGAGTACAATGCATAGCAAGCATTTATTCCAGTGGAGCAAGGTTGGCTTTACTCCACCTCAGCAAAGACGTTACATGGTTGCATAAGTCCAGCAAGCAAAAGTCAGAAGAAAAGAGTGAAGAGAGTGAACAGTCCCGTTCCTCTCTCAACAATGGCTACAGACAGAAAAACAAGTCAGTACGTCACCAGAAAGCATAAACCATGTGACAGGCTCATACTGTTTCCCATACACGCTAGTAACCCCTGCGAGTAACCCCTGCGAGAGCACGAGATTCTAGAAAGACATAACAAACTTGTTTACCGCCAATCTGTTCCTTCCATGTTGTCAACAATGTGCTCCAGCTTGTGAGGGGATGTTGTGATATGTAGAGAGCCTGTGACCCACCTACTCATGGTGCATCCAATCCAACTTGCCAGAATTTAAACTCAGTTTATTGGCCCTCGTCCAGCCCACCACTGAGTCCAACCACCGGTCCAGAGCCGGCACAGCCACACGCCCACACCCAAATCAGATGTTATAGAGAAATAGGTGTCTCCTGCATGCTGATGACACCTCACTCCATATCTTCAGATGATCACTCCCAACAGCTTCATATAGATGTTAAACATTATTGGGGGCAGAATAGTGCCCTGTGGCACCCCATAACACAAGTGCCAGGAGGTCAAAGGGAACTCCCCCAACACTACTCTGTGAGACTGATCCCATAGGTAGGAGCAGAGCCCCTGAGATACACCACCACCAGTGCCCATCCCATGGGGACAGTCCAGGAGGATACCATGGTTGATGGTATCAAAAGCTGCAGAGAGATCGTGTAAAAGGAGCAAAGTTGCACTTCCCCTCTTCCTCTCTTTATTTATTTATGTATTTATTATATTTATACCCCGGCTCTTTTCCTGCAAGGAACTCTTGAGTTGATATAGATCATCCAACAGGATGACCAAGGTCAATTGGTCCCAATTTCCAAAACCAGGCCTCAACTCAGACTGGAACAGCTCTAGATAATCAGTTCCATCCAAGAGTGCTTGCAGTTGCCCCACCGCAACCATCTCCGTCACCTTCCCTAAAAATGGGGAATTCACAACTGAGCGATAGCTGTCACAAACCCTTGGGTCCAGAGAGGACTTCTTCAAGAGCAGTCGGAATGGAGGGGTTAAGCCTCCTCGCTCCCACCCCCATGGTTCTGGTTCCAAATCACCCCAACACCATGGCTGTTTAAAATAAAAAGATGAATGCGCGAATATTGCATTTAACATAATGCATAGTTTGGCCCGAAGATGTGCTCTTATGTTCCTAAGCCACAGAGAGTTGGGCACAATATGGTTGCCAATTGTTGGGCATTTTACCTGCCTATCCAATACATTTGCCTTGATTTTCTGCATTCACTTTTTTAATAACCTGGATGTGACGGTGTGGATTCGAACTTTTTTTTCCCCCTATTGCCCCATCCCCGATATGCCAGCTGCTGTGCTCTGTCTTCAGAGCCCCCAAACCCCACAAAACTTTACCCCTAACCCACCCAAAATTACAAGGCTGCTAGGCTCTATCCCCTGACTGGTCAAAAAACTGCCGAGACCCAACCGACCAGGTAGTTGGACCATTTCATTAATTTATTTATTACAGACATAAGAAGAGCCGTGCTGCATCGGGCCAATGGTCCAGCATGTTGTTCCCACAGCAGAATCATAGAATCATAGAATAGTCGGAAGCTGGCATGCAGGATATGAGCACAAAACAAAAGCACCCTCCTATTCATGTTCCCCAGCAACTGGTGTCCAGAGGCATATAGACTCTGATCAGTCAGTCAGGCGATCACTCGTGACCGAGTAAGATTGTCTTCCAGGATAAAAATTTTTTTTTTACAAAAAGGAGATTTTAAAAGGAGGAAAATTCTAAAGAAAATTGTGTAGACTCTAGCGATGGGTCCGTAAGTGACTGTGGAGGCCAATTGATACTGGAGGTATCACATAGCCATCGTGACTAGCAGAGCTTTTCTACATGTGGCATTTATTCTGTGCTTGTCATTCCCTACTCAAAGTTGTTTTTACGGGCTATTTAGATGACATTGTGACCTTCCAGTTTCACTTCTCTTTTTAAACAGCAGTTCGGTGACGGGTTTTTTTTAGAGCAGGGAAAATGTGGGATTATTTGTGAAAGTGAAAGAAAATGCTTTTTCCACTTGTGTAATTGCACTATTCCGCTACACCACATTGCCACCTAGAGGTTTTGTATTGGAAAAGCAGGAAAGTGTAGTGCTCATGTAGTGCCTGGATCTCAATTCTGCGATGACACCGAAAGTAGATACAAAAGCTCATAGCCATCGATAGCCTTCTCCTCCATGAATTTAATCCCCCTTTAAAGCCATCCAAAGTTGGTGGCCATCACTTCATTTTATAGATCATTGGACCTGATAGAGTTGGTAGCGAATTCCATAGTTTAACTATGTGCCATGTGAAGAAGGATGTCCTTTTGTCTGTCCTGAATCTCCCACCATTCTGTTTCACTAGATGACCTCACTGGGTTCTAGTATTATGAGAGAAGAAAAAAAACTTTTCTCTGTCCATTAAGATACTTCTGAGTAGCCCACGTGATGGCAATAGCCCTCCCCTGCCGTTTGCCTCCTTCCAGTTATACTGCCTCTGAATGTGGAAGTTCCATTTAGCTGTCATAATGAATAGCCATTTGTCCACTATGAATTTATCTAATCCCCCTTTAAAGTCACCTAATCCAACAGCCATTGCCACATCCTATTGCAGTGATTTCCATAAATTAATGGCATGCTGTGTGAAAAAAGTCTTTCCTTTTGTCCATCCTGAATCTCCCACCAGTTTGACTGGATGACACACACCCCAACAGACACTCTAGTTCTAGTATTATGAGAGAAAATATTTTCCCATCTTCTCAACATCACACATAATTTTACAAACTTCTAGCGTGTCCCCCCCCTTAATTGCCTCCTCTCAAACCACACACAGCCATCCCAATGCTTTATTTTAAAAAGTTCTATCCCCAATTTTCTTACCTCAAGGTCTTTAAAAAATCAAATGGTGACAACTTCTTGAGAGAAAAAAAAAGGCCCTTCTCTCTTATCACTTTCTTGAGGTTGGTATGAAGATGATGATGATGATGATGATGATCTTCTTCTTCTTCTTCTTCTTCTTCTTCTTCTTCTTCTTCTTCTTCTTCTTCTTCTTCTTCTCCTTCTCCTTCCTCTCCTACCAGAGGCTGGACATAGAATCATAGAATCATAGAAAAGTAGAGTTGGAAGGGGCCTACAAGGCCATCGAGTCCAACCCCCTGCTCAGTGCAGAAATCCAGGTCAAAACATTCAGGTCACCTTGAATGCCTCCATAGTGGGAGTGCCCACCACCTCCCTAGGTAGTTGGTTCCATTGTCTTATTGCTCTAACAGTCAATAAATTTTTCCTGATGTTTACTATATAACCATCAGGACTAGTAGCCATTGATAGCCTTCTCCTCCTTTAATTTGTCTAATCCACTTTTAAAGCCATCCAGATTGGTAGCCATCCTTACATCTTGTGGAAGTGAATTCCATAGTCTGTGCTGTGAAGAAGTCCTTCCTTTGATCTGTCCTGAATCTCCCATCAATCAGCTGCATGGGACGACCCCTTTGAGTTCTAGTATTATGACAGAGGGAGAAAAATGTCTCTCTGTCCACTCTCCACACCAGGCATAATTATGCCTCCCGTTACTCACCTTTTTTCTAAACTAAACAATCCCGGATGTTGTAGCCTTTCCTCGTAGGGAGTTGCCCCAGCATCTTAATTAATTAATTAATTTATTATATTTATTAATCGCCCATCTGGCGGGTCACCCGGCCACCCTGGGCGATGTACAATTAAAATACAGTAAAACACAATAATCAATTAATCATTTTAGGGCGCAATCCTATACATGTTTAGACAGAAAAAAGCCCTACAACTCTCCGTCTTCCCCATGCCGGCTGGGGAATGCTGGTAGTTGTAGGACCGTTTTCTGCCTAAACGTGGTAAGATTGCGCCCTTGGTTGCCCTGTACTGCACTTTTTCCAACTCATTCAAGGTCCAACTCATTTGTGGTCATTCCAGGGGGGCTGGACTATTGCCCCCAGGTCTAGCCCTAGGTGCTCCACTGCCTGCCACTCCGTTCGTTCTCACATAGAGGAGTGCCCCCCCCCAACCATGGCGGCAAATGTCTAGGACAGTGATGGCGAACCTATGGCACGGGTGCCACAGCTGGCACGCAGGGACCTCTTTGTGGGCACTCGAGCCATTGGTCACCAGATCGCGAAAAGACTGTCCCCTTCTGCAAAACACTAATGATTTTGTTCTTTCTCACAGTGTGGAACAGAATGATTTTATTCTAGAATTCCTGTTACAGAATTCTTTTCTACATTGTTATCATATTTAAAAGATTTTGAAGAATGATGCACAGAGCATGGCTTGGATGTAAAGCCCTAACAGCTGACCTGAGTGCTGCATGTGTTGCTCTCAAACTAACGGAGTATGAGCCAAGGTTTGACAATTATCAGCATGCATGCAATAGCAAAAATCACATTAATTGTGCAAAAGCATGCCCAATGCAAACTTTTACCTAATGCAGTGTTTGCAGTCCAAGACATAAAGTGTGTTTAAAATGTGTTAAGCACGTTTAGTTTTCTTGTTTATCTTGCTCATCCTAGTACAGGTTGACTTTTACTTTTACTAATCCAACACCTGTAGAAGCAGGGAAAGGACCCGGGGTAAAGCTTGCCCCATACAATTTCAGTCTGGCATATAATCATAATTACAAGTTGAGAATCCCTTATCCAAAAATACATGTGCCTAATTATTTAAAAAGTTTGTATAAATTCCCTTCAGACTATGTGTACAATGTAGTACTATAATAATTTTTTGAGTTGATTTTTTTCCCAACAAAAAACTGTTTGTATCATTGAAAGCTCTGTTATTGTGTTTTTCTTTTAAGACAAAAGATGTTAATTAGTTCGGGCAACTGTATGAGTTGTTTTTCTAAAACTAAAACCTCGGTATTCAGGTTTAATTGCAGTGTTGGCACTTTGAAATAAATAAGTTGGTTTTGTGTTGCAGTTTGGGCACTCGGGCTCAAAAAGGTTCGCCATCACTGGTCTAGGAGATGTGGGTGGGCCTGGGCCACGTCACAGCAGCAGGCAGCTACAGCCAGTGGTGGAGCCAGGCCCGGACCTTGAGGACAAATCCTGAGCGACGCAGTCCAGGGGTCCCCCAAATGAGCGCCCAGAGAGCGGCAGGTGATGAGGGCAGCGGAAGCAAACTCCCTTTTATTCCTGTAGTTGTGGTGGTGGTGCTCTGATTGAAGCGAGCTCAAAATGCAAAAGCGTACATGCTCAAGAAACTGTACATGCTTAAAAAAAAAACCTGTACATGCTCAAAACTGTTTGTGCTCAAAAAGCTACATGCTCAAAACTAAATGCTAAAAAAAATAAAATAAAACACTACATGCTCCAAAAACTGTACATGCTACATACTAAAAAAAAAAACCAACAACCTGTAAATGCTCAACCTAGAACCTACAAGCTCAAAAACTGTACATGTTCAAAAACTGCTCATGCTCAACACTGGACATGCTCAGGTTCCGCCGCCGCCGCCGCCCGCCCCCCCCTTTTTTTCTCTCTCTCTCTAACATATTAGGAACGCAGAAGCAGTTGTAATGCCGTGAATGGCAGCGGGGAGCGGGCCGGGAGCGAAGCGCGACCGAGTCCTGACGGAGCTCCACCGGGGGGGTCCCCATGAGATCACGAAGCCCCGGCTCCAAAGCCGCCTCGCTGTAGCACCAGCGGCGGCAGCGAGTCGCCCTCCGGGCGAGGCGGCGGCGGCGGCGGGGGGGGGGGGGATGCTCGCCGGCCGCCCGTCATCATCGGCGCTTGGCCCGCCGCCCGGCCGCTTCCCCGGGCCGCGCGGGGGCGCATGCGCGGCCGGCGCGGCAGACGTCATCGCCCCAGCCTGGCCTCGCCTCTCGCCTGCCGGAGCTCCGCGAGCGCAGAGCGGTGGCGCACTCGCCTGCCTCCTTCCTGCCTCCGTCCCTGGCGAGGCGCTCCGCACCCGTCTTCCCTCCTCTCCCCTCCGCCCTCCCCCCGCCTTGTCTCTGCATTTCTCTCCATTAGGATCGGCTGAAACGATGCGATCGCTCGCAGCCATCGCCGCCGCCGCCGCCGCCCATTAGAGACCCCCACGTTAGGGGGAGGAAAACACACTCACACACACGCGCGCGCACACACGGACACGCACATCCGAAGGAACGTCCAGGCAGGAAAAGGAAAGAAATTCCGAAGGCAACACATTTTGGAAGAGAGAGAGAGAGAGAGGGAGCGGGAGGGGGGGGCAAAAAACCATCTCTCTCTCTCTATCGCGCCCTTCAGCCGCCGTCAGCTCCCTCAAGCAAGAAGAGATCCGCTATTTCTCTCTCTCTCTCTCTCTCTCTCTCTCTCTCTCTAAATATATAGATTTAGGGGGGGAAGAGAGAGGAGGGAGAGCTCTCTTTTTAAATTATATTTAATTTTTATTTATTTTTTGCAACAAATCTCCCTCCCCATCTTTCAGCAACCCCCCCCCCCCGCTCTTCCACCAGCAGCCCTACTCAGGCTGGGATCTCATTTGGATGCATTGATTTGCTGGGGCTGAAAAGAGACGCAGAGCCGGGAAGAAGAAGAAGGAAGAGGAGGAGAGAGAGAGGTTGGGGGGCAGAAACACCCCGAGAACGAAATATATCACCACCACCACCACCCCGCAGCTTATTATTTTTAACCTAAGCAAAGATCTACATTCATCCCGGGCCCCCAACCTCGCTTGCTTGCTTTTTCTCTTGCTCTTCCTGTGTATTTTCCCCCTCCCCGTTTTCCCCCCCTCGGAGCGTCTGAGAAAGGGTGGGGGGGGACCCGAAGAAGTGTCCACCAGCCCGGGATAACACCTTTTTTGGGCCACCATGGGATGTACCCTGAGCGCAGAAGAGCGAGCCGCCTTGGAGAGGAGCAAAGCGATCGAGAAAAACCTCAAAGAGGACGGCATCACGGCGGCCAAAGATGTGAAATTACTCTTGCTCGGTAAGCCAGCTTCATCCCTTTCTTTCCTCTCCCCGCATCGACAGATTCACACACACACACACACACACACACGCATGCCCAGGTAGGATTTTAGCACACACACATACACACACACACACACACACCTCCCTCCAATTCCTCTGCTCTCAGGTGTGATTCTGCATACACACACGCTTCATTTCTATATTTGCAGTGCATCTCTGCTTTCCACATTTGTTGCTACAATCAACCACCACCACCACCACCCCCAATTTCTTCTTGGCTCTCATGTCTAAGCCTTTTCCACCCCACTCCTTCTCTGCATTGAAAACTCCAGGGTACAAAGAGGATCACCTGAGCCCCACCCAAAATGAAATGAAATAAAAATCCAATGCCTTCCACCAACTAGGTGTGTGTGTGTGTGTGTGTGTCTCCCCTGCTCCATCTTCGGCCCCACCTTTTGCTGTATTGCACAAATATGCCACCACCACCCTTGACTACCGGCCCCCCTCCTCCTTTCAGGCAGGATTCTAATAATCCTCATTTCCTCTTTGGCACTAAAAATAAAATTAAAATAAAAAATGTATTGCCCAAATATAAGCCGTCCTCACCACCACCCCTCCCATGCCCCCAGACAGGTATGGTCCCAACACACACACACACACACACCTCCCAGTGTTCTGCATTGAAAGCTACTATTTCTCTCACCCCCACCTTTTTTAATATATTTTGCCCTGAAAACTCAATTGCACCAACATGATCTCTTCTAACTCGCCCCCTCCCCGCCCGGTGAGTGTGCAACCATTAGCACAGCTGCCCCTTCCTGTGTAATCTCCTTTATCTCCTTATATTCTCACACTCGCCAGATCTTGCCTTTATTGGGGTTTTATTTTATTTCATTGCCTTTCCCCCCCCCTTCTTTTTTTGTGTGTCCCAACAGGGGCTGGGGAGTCCGGGAAAAGCACCATTGTGAAGCAAATGAAGTAAGTCCCTTTTGAGGATTTTTCATGTCATCTCAGCAATCTTATGTTGTGTGTGTGTGTGTGTGTGTGTGTGTGTGTGTGTGTATGTTTCCCCCAGTGATTTTCGCAGGCTGCTGATTGTCATTTTTTAAAAATTATTTTTAACGAGTGGGGTAGGAATCCAAGCGCCTTCCTCCTAGTCGCCCTTGTCGGTTTCTTGTTTGGAGTGGCGGCGGGAGCATTCAGGGTAGGGGAAAGGCGAGCAGATCCTCGGTTGTGTGAATGAGCGTCCGCCATGTTTGAAGTGGGAAGATCTTCCTGGGGTTTGTTCCTCCTGCGCCGCCTTGGAGGGACCCACTTGGCGGGGTCCGGTATGTGGGGCAGTGATTGTGAAGGCTGGGCGGGCAGATGGGCAAGAGAAAAGGACGGGGAGGGGTGGATGCCCGGCCCCCTACTCCCCTACTCCTCTTTGTGTGTGTGTGTGTGTGTGTGTGTACGCGCGCGCGCGCTAAGCACAGATGCTCCAGGTGTCTGCTGTTCACGGCTTTGGTGCTGAAGTATGATTTCTCTGCTTCTCTTCCTTCCTTCTTCCTCCCCCCCCCCCCAATTCCCAAGAAAAGAGGGTGGAGGAGAGAGAGAGAGAGAGAGAGGTGGGGTCCCGAGAATGATGCGCTTGCCACAGATGCAACCAGAGCACAGCCATTAAACATCCCAGTGTCAGCGAAGCTTGCTGTCAGGATCTTCTCTCCTAGCCTGTGCTTGTGCTCCCTCTCTCCCCTCCCCCTCCCTCCGCCCCCCCCCCTTCATTTCCAACATTGGATCTCCTGACACGGGCTAGTTAGGGATGGCTCTCTGGCATGCATGTGTACACATGCATCCATGTGGGATAGTGGAAATGGCTCATCATGATCATACACATTTAAAGCAAAGCTTCCTCATCCGTTTCTACCCCCCCCCCCCCACTGTCCCTGGTGTTTCTCTTTCCCTAGATTAGAGCCTGCCTCTCTCTCTCTCTCTCTCTCTCTCTCTCTCATTAATTATGGCAGAATTTGGCTGCAACTGCAAATTAAGCTGGGATATTGGAGGAGATAAATCAGCAGCAAGCAAACGGAGGAGACAGATTCTTCTCCTCTGCCCCCCCCCCCCGCTTCCCGTTTACACATGACACCCGGATAGTGTTGATTTCGTGGACACCTAATGGACACAATATGAGTTGTTTATCTAATTCTGAACCATTTTCTTCTCCCCGCTGCATCGGCCACCTCTGATAATGATCGGTGTTATTGATTTAAAATCCCACAGAGAGAGAGGTGTGTGTGTGTGTGTGTGTGTGTGTGTGAATTAATGTATTAGGCAGCTGGCAATACACAGGTGTTCTGCAACCCTATTGCACACACATAAAACACACACACACAGAGAGAGAGAGAGACTGATCATGCAACAAACAAGCAGCCACTTCTGGTTTCTTTCAGCTTGCTTTGAGAGCATCCCCGAGGAAAAGGGATGTGGCAAGGAGCGCACCAGCGGGCTAGCGTCGAGAGCATGTTGTGATGTGGTTTGGGGTGTTAAAATTTCAGAGCAAGAAAAGGCGTGCGGTGATGGGGCGACGGGTAAGGGAGGAATGCTCGGATTTTACATTGTATTTGACTGGGGGAAGCCTCCATCACCAAGGATCAAGTGCCAGGATAAAGAGTTCGGCGTCTGAACCGCTTTTTTGTTGTTGTTGTTGCTGCTGTTGTTGTTTGTTTGCAAAAGGTGAGCGAGGTTTGCTGTTGCTAATTGCCAAAGAGCCTTCCCCGCCCTTTTGACGGCTTGCATGTTGCTAAGGGGGAGGTGCATGCTGGATGCGCGCGCGCGCGGGGGGGGTATTCTTTGCAAAATGGCACATCTGATCTCTCTCGCTCTCTCACACACACACACACACACACACAGGGGGGGGGAGAGTTCTGCAGACAAGTATGTGCGTCTCTCTGTGTGTGTGTGGCCATGGTGTTTTCCCGGGCGTGTTCCATTCGGCGCACCAGGGGTGGTAGGTAAAGGTTTCAGGCGGCACAAGGGGTGGACAGCGCCCAGCAGAGCGGATTGGCTCTCCGGAGATCGGCAAGCTTCGGCTTGCCTCGGCTGTGGTCGGGCGCGGGGATCGGCTTGTCTTCGGAAGCGTTCGGTGGCGAAGCGAGCTGCTTCGGCAAGGGTCGGAAAGGTTCGGCCCTGTTTGGAGATCTCTGTATGATGATTTACACACCCGTGGATAAGAGGAATATATATATATATATATATATATATATATGTTATTTGAAGTGCATTTACCCATGACTCTCCCGGCTGGAATCAGAGTGAAATCCTGCCCAGAGTGAGGAAGCTCACTTTGGAAGTCTTTGCCCCGCAGGCTGGTTGAGAGGATGAAATTACTTTTAATTACAGTATCAATGTTGCAATTGTGAATAACATCATGCTTGTTTTTTTGTCGTGCCTTTGCTCTCCCTGGTAAGAGTCTTCTGGGGTGGCAATCCTGGGGCGGCAAGTACACACTTACTTGGGAGTAAGTCCCATTGAACTCAGAGCATCTTACCTCTGAGTAGGCAGGTGTCGGATTGCAGTATACGACATGTCACTGTTTGTTTGTTACATAGTTAAACATTAAACAGCTTATTTTTAAATGTGCATAGTGTCCTCTCCTGGCTACCTTCACAACAACAACCCTGTGAGGTGGATCACGTTTATTCCCATTGTATTGATGGGCTTTGAGAGATACCCAGCGGGAGAGTTCATGTCTGGCCAGGGATTGATTTCTTTTTTAATCCAGATCTGAGCCCAATCTTCTGCCTCGCATGTGATTAATGTTGGGTCGGAGTGCTTTACACTTTGAGTGTTTTAGGGAAGCAGAAAGGAGAAGTCCCCAGTGGCTGTGGTAACGAGGAACTGTAACTCTAGGTCAGTCTTCTCCAACCTGATGTCCTCCAGATGTTCTGGACTACATCTCTCATCATGTGGGAGTTCAAGTTGTAGCCGAAGCACATCTGGAGGGCACCAGTTTTGGGGAGGCCGCACCAGGCACTTAAGAAGACATACCATGCATCTTTAAGAAATCTCAGACTTTATGAAATGACACACCCCTGTGAAGCCGTCTGTTAGTGAATGAGACCATTCATCTATCCAGCCCAGGACTCTGGTTTTTAGGCAGAGAGCAGCTTTTCACAGCCCTGAAACCTGAGATAGGCCTGTGGCTTACGCTGGCTCAGCTTGTCCGAGCGTGGAAAGCTAAGCAGGGTCCGGCCTGGTTATTACTTGGATGGGAGACCCCTCCTCTAGTTTCCTGCATTGAACAGGGGGTTGGACTCGATAGCCTTGTAGGCTCCTTGGCTCCTTCCAACTCGATGATCTATGAAATCTTTGACTGGAGGTGCCCATCATTGATCCTGGGACCTTTTGCATGCAAAGCACGGGCTCTACCGTTGGGCTGTGGATCCAGTTGAAATTGAATCACTCTCTCTAGCCCCAGTCGATTGAGCTCATTGGCTTCTACAACTCTACCCTTTCCTCCCTTCCATGGCTCCTGCCACCCCTTGCATTGTATCAGCTCCAGTTTGTCCACTCCATGATTGTTCCTTAGGAGTATCCATATCTCTGCCCAGCTCCCTGAATGATTGCCACTATTGGCATCTATAAATGGATCTATTGGCTAGGTTAGCCTTTCCAAACCTGGGGTTCTATCTAAACTTAGTCCTACTTAGAGTAGACCCATTGAATGAGTGAGAGTTAAGTTAGACTAACGTTCGATAGAACCCATGAGATGCAACCTCTGGTCCCCTGCAGATGTTTTGGAGTTCGGTTCCCATCAACCCCAGCTAGCATGGCCAACGGTCAGTTGCCATGCAAAACATCTGAAGAAGGTTGGAGAAGGCTGGGCTAGGTATATATGCATCCAAAGATATGTGTGCCAAAGATACATATTCTCTCTCTTTAAAAAAAAAAAATGGTGTGGGAAGATTAAACAATGGTTTAATCTGGATATCATTGTTATTGTATGAGGTATTTTAAAAAAGAACCTCGGCAATTTATTTATTTATTTATTTATTTATTTAATAGATTTATATGCTGCTTATCATATTTTAAAAGTATCTCTAAGGGTGCAATCCTATGCCAGTTTAGACAGAAAAAAGCATAGCTGGCTGGGGCATGCTAGGCCTTTTTGCTGTCTAAACTTGCATAGGATTGTGCCTTACAAAGAAAATAGCTTAAAATACATTAAAATTTTAAAAAAATTATAAAGACATTAAAGCCATGTACTCATAATACCATAGTTAAACAAACTGGGCAGCATGACCCATCCATCAGGGAAAGCCTGGGGAAAGAGATGGGTCTTTAGTTGCACCTAAATCAGTGTTCTCCAACCTTGGGTCCCCAGATGTTTGGGGCATGCTGGGAGTTGTAGGCCAAAAAACATCTGGGGACCCAAGGTTGGAGAACACTGACCTAAATCGTGCGCAGTTGGTGCCTCCTGAAGACATTCCAAAGGATGGGCATCGGCCTGGAGAAGGCCCACTTCCAGGTTTCTGCCAGATGCAATACAGCCAGCAAGGCCTCCTCCGATGGGGGAAGGCAGTCCACCTGGTCCCAAGCTCTTCAGGACTTTATATGCCAACAACAAGACCTTGACGTTGGCTCAGTAGCTAATAGGCAGCCAGTGTTAAAATATCGTTCAAATTCATGGCTTTTTGCCATTTAATTTTTAATATATTCCATAGTGGGCCATTTACGCCATTTTCGGAACCTCGCCTTCTTTCCCTGACTCTGAAATCTAAAATGGTGCCATTGACCCTGCATAGCCTTTCTCTCCCTTCCCGGCCTCACCCACTTCCCCAGACAAAACAGCCATATTCAACCGATTTGCAACCCACACGTATGCCTTTCTATAGTTCCAGTGTGGGACCTACACTTTGGGATCCCAGAGCCGTGATTTTTTTTATCAACCAATCAGAAATGCAAAATGGTTTGGAATTTAGGAATGGCCACTCCCCCTCTCCCGCTCATCCCGTGGTGCCCGGCAGCTGTGGCGCTCGGCAGACTTCCGGGTCCGTGGCGCGTCACTACCAGGTCCCCAGCGCTGCGTTTTTTACGTAAATACCAAGGTAAACTACCTTAAAACGGCTGCATTTTGCTATTTGCAGCCATTTTAAGGAAGTTTACCTTGGTATTTACATTAAAAATGCAGCGCCAGGGACCCGGAAATGACGCGCCTGGGACCTAGAAGCTCCTTTCCCTGTGGGAATTTGGGACGAGCCGGGGCCAGGTAAGTCTCGCTGAGCTCAGGGGGGGGGGAAGAACGGGGCAATTGCGCTCCATTCCTCCCCCCCTCAAAATTCTCGGTCATCCCTAGTTTTGATCCCCCCCTGCTGGTGGGCCGTGCCCTACCAGTGCCCTACCATAGCACCACTCCCCCGTTTTTAAGACAAATAGACTGGGTTCGCATGACACGGCGAACAAACAATGGTAAGAAACAACTGTTGCTTGTTGTGTTGTGCGAACCCAGTCGTGGTGAGTTACAATGGTTTGTTTTGTCCGCAGAAACCACGATAAGAAACAGCGGTTTGTTTTAGGGTCTCTCCTTACCATGCTTGTTTGTCGTGTCATCTGTCGGGTACAATACACAGCAACGCAATAAACCATGGCGACTTACCACCATTGTTTATCGTGTCGTGCGAGAACCTGCCCATAGTCTGCAATCCCAGACACATTACCTGGGAGTAAGTCCCTTTTAACACAGTGGGACCTTCTTTTGAATAAATATGCATTATGAGTAAGTATGATAAATGCAATCATTTCAGTAGATAATAGAACCTTTAGATGATTTAGAGAAAAAGGTAAGAGAATAATGTTAACATCCTGCTGCAAATTTACATTACACAAAATATGACAAAATAACTTCACAACAATACTTCTTCTCCTTCTTGTTCCTCTCCTACCAGAGGTTGGACATCATCTTGGCTAAACAGTCTTGAGATATACCCACTCTAAACAATGATATTGTATTGCCCCCCAACCCATTCTTTAAGGTTTTTCAGCCAAGACCTTCTTCTTCTTCCTACACTTCTTTTCCCACTTATTTCCCCTTGTATAATCAGCTGCAAAGGTCTATATTTTTCATTTCTCATTATATGACCAAAATATTCTAGTTTTCTGTGTTTTATAATTTCTTGATCTTTATACATTCTCTTTAATACTTCTTTGTTGGTCACCCTCTCGGTCCATGAAATTCATAACATCCTGCGATAAATCCACATTTCCAATGTTTCTATCTTTTTTTATGGTAGTCTCTGTGTTAATGTCCACAATTCCAAGCCGTACCTCTCACAACAAAACTGCCCCCAGTTTTGAGAGAGCGTCAAAGTATACTTACTTCAGAGAAAATGCAAGAAAGCAAAGGCTAAGACATCTGCAAGGCCTTGTTTATTTCTAGCTCACCTTGATCAAATTCGTTCTTGTGATGATGATGATGATGATGATGATGATGATGATGATGATGATGATGATGATATAAATGCAGTTTAAATCCAAAAAAAATCCAGCAAGGGAGATTAATGCAGAACCAGCTGATGCACATTTGCATTGCAATGCTTATCTGAGCCTGACAAATGAATCTTTTGATGTGCATTCTCATTTCATCTGTGGCTACTAGTTGTATAGGACTAGAGCTGAGTGTTGTGCCTTTTAAAGCCATGACTTGATACAGCAGCCGAGTGCTTATGGCATTGAATGAAAGGTTTGGTGTCTTGCTTGGTTTTCCTCCACCCGGCTACACAGCTTTGGTCGACCATTTGTGGCTGAGGTTTTGGAAGGTGATTGCTTTTGTGCCAACCTCTTCCCTCCCTTCAGGAATGTTGGAGTACTGGCGTTCTGTAAAGTGCCTTCCCAATGATTTTGGATGGACTTTAACTTGATTTAAGTGAAAGGGAGTGGAGAGCTGATGGCAAATACTGTAGTTGAATTCCAGGGAGATTATCATATATATATTTCTTTCCATTAGTAGTGATGCACAGATTGTATCTATCGGAATTGGTTATTGTTGTTATATAAGGAAATTTCAGATTAACAGGAACTGGCTGCAGGACTGGAAAGGATTAACACACTGGACAGCATTTCCTGGGGTTTTCATAAGGCAGATAGATATCTATGACTCCCACCAGCCCCAGCCAGCATGGGCAATAGTCAGGGATTACGGAAATTGTGGCCCAAAACATCTGGAGAGCACCAGGTTGCATACCCCTGGCATAAGGATTGTCTTTGACTTGGTTATGTTGTGTCTCAGTGTTTAGAATCCCAGCTATTGGGATGGGGAACAGTTGCTTGGGTTTTGTTGTTTTTGCATTGCGTTCTCACAAACAGCAGATGAGGTGCTGGTTAACTTGCATCTGGACTGTATTACTCCAGATTGCAGATGGGGGCTATAAAGCTCTTCTGTAAGCTGCACCCACCCCATTCCTTCCACATCAGAAACTAGATGTTGGCAAGAAGGGTCCTAGCCTTCATTTTCTCCCTGACATGCTAGCTTTCTATGAGTAGAAATCTTGTTTTGTGTGCGGAGGAGTGTCCCATTCACCTGTAGGCTGAAGTGGTAGAGGCCAGACGCAGGTTGTTTCATTAGATTTCATAGATCATAGAGTTGGAAGGAGCCTACAAGGCCATCGAGTCCAACCCCCTGCTCAATGCAGGAAACTAGAGGAGGGGTCTCCCATCCAAGTAATTGATGTTGCTTTTGCGAGTCAGCGTAAGCAGCAGAGTGCGTATGCGTGGGGAGATTTAAAATCCTGTCTCTGTGTGCTAGCCGAACTCAGACATTCCACACACAGATCTTCCAGATCTCCCCCCTTTCCGCAGCGTGCTTTGTAATCTGACCTGCTTCCAGCTTCTCCGTTTGCAGATTAATTCATGGAGTCAGGAAACACTCTGTAACACCACAGGTCTAATTCTACCTGTTTATTCACTTAGCAAGTAAAGTTCTACAGAGTATACATTTCCTAGTTACAGTCCATATGCAGAGTGCAAATGCATAGCAAGCATTACATCCAGTGGAGTAAGTTGAGCTTCACTCCAGTCCACCTCAGCAAAGGCGTTACATTGTTGCAGTAACAAAAACCCAGCAAGAAGAACAAAGAAGAAGAGAGAAAGCAGTCCTGCCTCTCTCTAAGATGGCTTCAGACAGAAAACAAGTTAGCACGTCATCAGAACATACAAACCATGTGACTAGCTCATACAGTTCTCACAGTCCAGAAACCACAGTTTCTAGTAAGACATAATGAACCTGTTTACCTCGCCATTCTGTCCCTACCATGTGTAAAGAATGTGCTGCAGCTGGTAATGTGATACATATCACAACAGTAATAACCAGGCCTGACCCTGTGTAGCTTTCCACACTCAGACAAGCTGAGCCAGCGTAAGCCACATCTGCCATTTGCATCAACTTGGCCTAGTTCACACTTTTCACCAGACTTCAAGCCGTATGTGTGTGTGTGTGTGTGTGTGTGTGTGTGTGGATATAATTTATTACACTGCTATCCCACCTTTTCTCCAAGAAATTCAAGACAAGATACCATGGTTCTTTCCCCCCTGCTTTACCCTCATGACAACCCTGTCATGTAGGTTAGGCTGACAGAGCGTGACTGGCCCAAGATCACCCGGTTGGCACCATGGCTGAGCTGGGGATTTGAACCTGGGTCTCCTTGGTCCTAATCCAACTCTCTAATCCAGATGTCCCCAACCCGGTCCCCTCCAGATGTGTTGGACTGCAACTTCCATCATTCCCAGCCAGGATGGCCTTAGGCTGGCTGGGAATGATGAGGTCTGTAGTCCAACTCATCTGGAAGGTGCCAGATCAGGGAAGGATCTTGCAATCACTATACTGCACTGGCTTTCAGATAACCGAAGTCCAGACTCCAGACAAAGATAGGTTTAGCACTCTTTAGTTCAGTGTTCTCCAACCTTGGGTCCCCAGATGTTTTTGGCCTACAACTCCCAGCATGCCCAGCCAGCTATGCTGGCTGGGGCATGCTGGGAGTTGTAGGCCAAAAACATCTGGGGACCCAAGGTTGGAGAATACTGCTTTAGTTAAACATGTCTGCTTCCACCTTCCTCAGTAGCATAGTTGGTCTTACAGTCACATGGCTCCTTAATTTGCTTCGTGTAAAGACAGGGGTGCCGAATACAGTCCTCCTGGGGTCTCAGTCTACCCCTCTGGGGGTTCCTCTGAAGGCCACGCCCCTTCCCCTGGTCCCAGCCCCTTTCTCCCAACTGCCAGTCGTTAGTTGGTTTTCCAGCTTTTGAGTGTTTTTCCCAGAGGCGGTGTTAGGGGGTGGCCCACTAGGGATGGAGTCCCGAAACTTTTATTTGGAACCCCAAATCTCTGGGACGCCCTCTGCCCCACCACCCTGCTATCCATGGGCACTTGCTGAAAGAAAGGCACAGGGGCCCTGATGATCTCTGTTGCATCAGATCCCCCTGAATGAGCTGGCTTTTGGCCCACAGGTGCTTCACCTCCTGCTGCCCCCCCTTGAATCTTTCTGCCTGAGGTTTTCTTCTGAAATCAAATGCCCTCCTCTCCCTTGTCCATACATCTCTTTTTACAAATAGGGGTGTTGTTTGGAGACAGGGTCCTTTGAAGACACACACAGAGAGACTTTGGAGCATATGTAAATTAGCATATGCAAATTTGTTCTTTCTTTCTTTCTTTCTTTCTTTTTTTGGTCCTGTGGGCTTGAGCCCCAGATCTTTTCAGTACCTAGCACCACCCCTGTTTTTTCCCCTCCTTCTGAACTGCCTCCCCTAAAGCTTAGTTACTGGCAGTAAGAGCTTTAACCTAAAATAAGCTCGTGATTTTGGTATTTGGCCCTGCCCTTTCACTTTTGTCCCACCCCTTTTGCCCTCGGTCTGAAAGTGGTTCAACAACATCCCTGAGTAAAATAGCCTGTTTGCAGCAAAAGCCCACGCTAATGAGAACTCAGACTCCTACAAACAGTACAGCTGCTGTCCTTACAAATCTCTTGCTCCGCTTGTATCAGGAAAGTGGAGTGCATTCCTCACAGGCCATTCACAGGAGCTGAAAATAGGCCCAAGGTGTTATCTGCGAGATTACAGACAGAGGCATGTCAAGCTGTTCCTGCACAGAAGTTTTCTCCACCAGGGTTTTGTTTGTGGGGGAAACCAGCATTGCTTGGACCGGCTGGTTGCTATTAATATGACCAGGGTGCAATATTGCTAAGGTTGGAACAGGGATTTTGGAGAAGTTGTGAACTTAGGAAGTGGGACCAGACAAAGATGTTTCTGGCAGCCCACCATAAAAGATCTGTGTAGGGTATGTTGTTAGCACATGATGACAAAAGTCTTGGGCTATAGGAAATGCTGCCGTTATATCATACTGTATATCATGTTTCATAGATTTCATAGATCATAGAGTTGGAAGGAGCCTACAAGGCTATCGAGTCCAACCCCCTGCTCAATGCAGGAAACTAAAGGAGAGGTCTCCCATCCAAGTAATAACCAGGCTTGACCCTGCTTAGCTTTCCACGCTCAGACAAGCTGAGCCAGCATAAGCCACAGGCCTGTTATTTGCCCACAGAATGGTCTGAAGAAGGTGCATAAGCTAGCTGTGTATTCTCTATGTGTACTACTTCATTTAGGTCAGGGGTGGGCAACCTCTGAGGGTCCAGAGGCCAAATTGCCACCCCCGGAACTCACCATGTGCCACAATCTCTCCCTGCTGCCAAAATCATGGCAATTTGGCAGCGGCAAAAAAGCCACATTTTCGCTTTAAAACGGAGCGCATGGGGAGCGCATGCCTCGCTTTAATGCATAATTCCATTACTGCAAGCCTCTTGTTTTAAAGTGAAAATGCAGCCTTTTCCCCACCACCATGCTACCGAAATTCAGCAGGGGCTTGAAGGTAGCAGGGGCCAGCGAAAAGGCCAGGGGTGCATGATGGCTGTGTGCCACATGTTCCCCAGCCCTAATCTAGGGGGGGAAGGGAGGAACTCCAGATGCCAAGAGAAGATTTACTTGTAGGCCCAGCAAGTTTCAAGAATCCTTCCTCAGGGGCATGAAACAACATATGTACAGAAGAGGATAATCAGAAAATGAACACATAATCAGTGCCCTTTCCTAGGACAATCACCTTTCTCAGGGCCCTATCCTGGGGGAAACCGCACCCTCTCATCACCCCAGCTATTGAGGGGAAAGCCTGTAGCTCATACTTTGCATGTGAAAGTTCCCAGGTTCCATCAGCATCATTTAATTCATATTGCCGCTTTCTCACAAAAAGTGCCCAGAGCGGCTAACAACACAACAAGTAAGCATACCAATACAAAAAGCATTGGTACAAGAACAAGAAAGCATACGAATAGCTCAATTACAGTAGTGCAGCGTTACAATGACAAACAGTTCATTTCACTAATACCAACATTATAACATTCCAAGTTAATTACAGAATAGGCAAAAGTCAATTATTACAATGTAATATCAATTATTATTTATCAGTAATGTGTAAACCAGAGCCAGATACACCCAAATAAACCTTTCCTATGCAATGAAGCATTAATAAACAATACAAGCTGCAGACAACTACCCCGGGAGTACAAAGTGCAGAAAACAGCACTTCTTACAGCCTGCAACAGCTGATCTCTCCCATGCTCCACTTTCTCATCCTGGTACAGTTCTCAAGACTCCAACGGGGCGGGCGGGTTAATCTCTTCCCCTGTGCTCTGGATGTTCCTACTACTTCTGGAGGGTCAGTGATGGCTACAGATATATACCCAGGCAGCCACCCTGGAAACCAGGAGGCTTCAGTTTCCCCAAGGCAGAACTCACTGTGCTCCACTGGTATCTCCAAGTAGGGCTGAGACAGACCCCCTCCCTGAAACCTTGGGGAGCTGCTGTCAATCAGTGGAGACAATTCTGAAGTAGATGGAGCAGTGGTCTGACTCTGTGTAAGGCTACTTCCCATGTTCACTTCTTATTTTCCTCCCCCCCCCTCCAACTATAAATGAATATGTCAGCAAAAGCTGAAGCCACTGAGCAGGCAGAATGAGGAAACAGTCTGCCAAAGTGTTCTGTAAACCACTTATTCTTAATACCTTTTGCCTTCCGGTGATGTTAAAAACCAAAATTGTTGATCGCATAACTATAAGTTCTCATTGTGGCAAGCAAAAACAAAACAAAAACCAGTCATAAAAGATATTCTGTTAAATGCATTTACTGGTTGGTTGGTTGTTTGTTTGTTGTCATTTTTGTCCATCTGAACATTCCTCCTTAAAGGTCTAGTGATAAATGCAGTTTAGGTGATGGTTTTTACAATCTGCTTCTCCCGACCCAGTGAGATTGAGGAAAAGCTTGTCAGAGCAGCTGCGGAAATGGATGGGTGTGTGAGTGAAGGGAGGGCAGGAGGAGTTTGGGCAAATGAAGTTCTCAGTTGAGTCCTCCATTGTTTCCTTTACTGATAAAGTACGTCAGATGAGCAGTTAAAGATTAGAAGTGCCTACTTCCACTGCGCTGGTTTTGGTTTTTGAAGGAGTGAGGGGGAGAAATCTTGATTCTTGATAACTTGAATAATTGGGCTGTTGGAATAAGGGAAGTGTCTATGTGGGCAAGAAAAAACAGGAGTTGATTATGTCTTTTGTGGAGAGAAAGAACTGAGTACGGTATATTGAAAACTGTGTCTAAGGACTGTCTTCGGAGGCAACTTGCTTCTAAGCGTACAGTGAAATTAGGGATGGGGAAATTGTTTGGTTCAGGGTTTAGTGCTTACCTTATTCACACTTTCAGACCACTTGAACCGAAACTCAGTTAACCTTTGAAATTTGCATTTCTCCAAATTTTGCAATGCAGTTCTCCAATAAAAAAGAAAAGAAAAGGTGTACAAGAATACATATCATAGGGGAAATTGCACACAAAAATGCATGTATCTGTTAATGATGTTTAAAAAAATCATTGTATTAGGAAAATTGTTTGCAAAAAAGATGCATATAGATTACATACAAGATTTGTGTATTAGGAGAAACCTGCACAAAAATGCGTATGAATTTTCATGTTAACTTTTCAAAGTTTGGGATGCACCAAATTTCAGATTGGAAAAATGATCAGAAATTCAGGATGTACTAAATTTAAAATCTGAAAAATGAGAAACAGAGAGAAACCAAAATTAGATTCGTCCATCCCTAAGGGATGCAGGAGACTACAGTTCTTCAGTGATGATGAAAGGCAGTCTTCACATGCTCAGGGGTATTTTTCTTTCCCTGTTCCATACGAGCATAAGTAGAGCCATGCGGGATCAGACCAAGGGTCCATCTCATTCAGCATTCTGTTCACACAGTGGCCAACCAGCTGCCCACGGGATCCCACAAGCAGGACATGGGTGCAACAGCACCTTCCTGCCCATGTTCCCCAGCAACTGGTGTACAGAGGCATACTGCCTCGGATACTGGAGGAAGCAGATAGCCAATCAGGATGAGTAGCCATTGATAACCTTCTCCTCCATGATTCAGGATTCAGCCATTCCTGGACCACCAATGTGTGTGAGTTCTCTGGTGTAGTGTTGCTGGCTAGTGGGTTCTCTGGTTGTAGTGTTGTAGTGTTGCTGGTTAGTGAACAATTTCTAAAGTAGGGGCGTGGGGTTCCCAATCTGGCCGTCTGCGGTTCCCATTATCATTTGGAGGTTTCCCAGCTCCTGTGCAGTCCCTCCAACCCCATTCTAGAAGGTTGAAATGTCTCTTCTAAGACTTCGTTACTGGCAATAAGAGTGTTAAGCTAAAATATGCTGGTATTTTATTTTATTTTATTTTATTGCATTTTTGGCCTGACCCTTTTTGTCTTTGTCCCCAACCACCACTGGAATGCAGCCCCTGAGAGCTTCTCCAAGATTGATTTCAGCCCTTGATTTCGTTCTAAAGAGAGGGAAGCTGGGAGATAATGCCAGCCCTTTAAGCCTGTTCGGGAACCCTGAGAAATTGGGGATTATTAATATTATTAGCATTAGATTTCTTGAATGCCGTTCTCAAAAAAAAAAAAAGCCTCAAGGTGACTTAAAACAAAATTAAAACGTACAAAATTTAAAAGAACTGAAAAGAGTCATCCCCTGAAATACCACCCCACCCCCATAAAACAACTAAAACAGCAGTGACAAACAGAAACAATTCCAAATGATGACAAAAATGCCCACCATGTACCATCAAACACATCTGGGGACCCAAGGTTGGAGAACACTGTGCTAGAGAGTTGGGGTAGTGTTGAAAAGGTGGAGGGTGCTGAGAACTCAGTTCAGCACTAAAAATTGAGAGGTTTACATTGCTAAGGGGGAGATATCGTGCCCGCCCTCTTTCGGTGCTCCTTCTGTTGCCGCTCCCCCCCCCTCTTTTGCAGGTGCTTTTCAATTGACTGCTAGGCACTTGGCCCCTGTCAACTGTATGCAAATGAGCCTATATGCCAGTGTTCTCCAACCTTGGATCCCCAGATGTTTTTGGCCTACAACTCCCAGCATGCCCCAGCCAGCGTAGCTGGCTGGGGCATGCTGGGAGTTGTAGGCCAAAAACATCTGGGGACCCAAGGTTGGAGAACACTGCTATATGCAGTCTCCCCTTGTCCTCCCTTTGACAGCTGAAACTTACAAGGAAAATTGACCGGGCAAGATCACACATACTGGATAGCCGAAAGTGCGCATCTGCAAAAGACCGACAAAATAAAATAAAATAAAAAAATAGTGCAATTTTCTGGAGCCGAAAAAATAAAAAGAAATACAACCTGAATTGCACGGTGAACGAAAATAGGTAGCGATTGGAGGGAGGCTGGGGAGACAAGATGGGTTCTGCTGCAAAGGACACTGGGATACCGGCTGGAGGATTGAGGGGGAAGGAGCGGGAGAACAAGCCACGGGGAGCCCAGTCGTCTGTCGGGCGCGCCGCGGGTTGTTCAGTGAGCGAACGACCCACTGTGACTTATTTGCAGGATGGCTTAGCGTGCCGTGTGAACCCGCCCAGTGTCTTTTATTTCCACCTAAGACCACTCTGCCATGGATTCACTGACCGATCTTGCTAGTACAGTAATACCTTGGATTGCAAGTAACTTGGTTTGAGAGTGTTGTGCAAGACAAGCAAATTTTTAAATATTTATTACTATTTTTTTGACTTGATACACAAGCGACGTCTTGCAATACAAGTACTGTAGTACGGCTTAAATTAATAATCTCTATACAATTTTTGGGGGGGGAATTTCGTTTTGATATAAGAGTGTTTTGGATTACAAGCACCTTTCCGGAACGAATTATGCTCTCAATCCAAGGCATGACTGTACCTGATTGCCGTGCCTCTGTGTGTATGGTATCAATGCAGGCTATTTGCATCTCCTCGTATTTGATGGGCTGTGTGTTGTATATGGCTTTCCTCACTGCCTTTGTCACCACCTGGAATCATTTGCTTGCATATGAACTTTTGCTGCCTGTTTTCTGCTCGTGGCAAGCACATATGAATCAGGATGGTATCGGCCCCACCATTGTCTGCCATGCCATGCCACTGGGCTGCTGGCCTCTGCTTCTAGTCCATGCGCATGGGTGCCCCTAGGATTATGATTATGCCAATATAGCCAGCACTTGGCTTGTAATGTTTGCAGCCTGGTTTAAACTTAGCAGACCTTGTTTTTGTAAAGTGATTGGAGCTGGGCTGTAGCAGAAGGCAATTTTTTAAAAATGGTTTATTTTGAGTTTCCCACCTAGGGAAGTGAATATGCAGCTCAAATGGGCTCCAAGCATGTGTCTGTAGCAAGGAATCCATTCTCCCTCCCAAGTAGGGTGGCCACTTCCACATGACCCCAAAAGTGGACAGAAGATGACACAGAATTGCGTAACATCACATTTCCATAAGCGGATGTATAAATATAGATTCAAATGTAGACATTTGGGGTTGGATCTGGGTTCTGCCTTCCGCATCAGGAAGGGACCTTCTGTGAGAGGAAGGGCTCTGCTCACAGAAATGTCCTTCTGCCTGTTTTGGGGGGGATCCCCATTCCCCTACACACACCACAGCTCACCCCATTCAGCAGGGTCTCCTGACTCTCTCTGCTGCATTTTCAGGGGGCTGGAGGGGCTGCTCTGGGAAGGAGGCAGTAGGGGAGTCCACTCCCGCCACCGCAGTTGATCCGGTGTAAATCTGGATGCAATCCAATGTCTATAATTTACATAGGCATACCATAATGCAGAAGACTGTGTAACCAGGTGACCTGTATGTGCCTGCTCAGTCTACTGTCTGGATAGAACTGTTGATGGGCAGCTCCAAGGTCCCCGCTGTGCTTTTTGTGGGTTCCCCCCCCCCCATTAAACCAGATATGGACCAGGCAGCCCTTCAAACAGAGGACACCTTCAAATAGAGGACTGCTTTGTGTAAAGTAGGACACATCGCTACCCTGCTCCCAATCCAAGATTCTGATGCTCCAGCCACCTTACGGCGCAGCCTGGCGCCATTTTGAAACAGTCGCTCTTTGTTTCCCCTGGGCTCCTGGTGGCTTTAAGAATATCAGTCCTGTGCTGATGTATGCTGGATGCTTTCCCTGCTGGCTGCCAGAATTACATTGTCATTGTTGCTCCTGGCAAGCATACTTGTGGACCTCTTGCGGTGAACCTTGACGCCCCCGATTCCACTCTTACCTCTGCAATGAACTACTTGTTAGGTCAGCCTTGCCCAACCTGGCACACACACACCCCACATGTGTTGGGGCACTGGCTGGGTCATGCTGGGAGTTATAGCCTAAAACATCTGGAGATCATCAGTCTGGGGAAAGCCACATTAGGTGACTTTTAGACAAACCACAATGTTTCATTCAACAGTGTCCAAGGAGCTTGCTCTCTTGGATATATTCACTGTGAAATGGTGTGGTGTGGTGTTTTTTTGTTTTGTTTTTAAACTCACTGGCACACAACTCAGCTGAAATTAAGCACTCTGAAGTCCCACTGATTACAATGGGGAGTTAAGCATGTGTGCTTACATCTCTCTACTGAAATCAAAGGGATTTGGGAGTGCATAACATTGGCCATATCTTTTTAAGCACATTTGTTGTAAGTACGTATTTTCTTTAATGCTTCCTTCACTGTAGCAGTGGTGGCAACAGAAAACAAGAAGTCACCTTTGTTGTTTTTAATTGTTTATTGCGAAGTTTTCAAGATTTTGTACCATAGAACAGCCTTCCCCAACTGGTGCCCTCCAGATGTGTTGGACTTCAACTCCCATCAGCCCCAGCCAGCATGTCCAATGGTTAGGAATGCTGGGAGTTGTAGTCCAAAACATCTGGAGGGCATCAGGTTAGGGGAGACTGCCATAAAAGGACCCTGCCCCATCCCCATGCTTTCTCCTTCCTAATTAAACAGTGAGTGATGCAGGACATATATCAGCATGCCTCCTTTTTTTTCCATGTTTCCCCACCTATCACCCTCCATACCTCTCCCCAAGTCCCTGACTTGTTAAATTCTGTGTCAGAGCTGTCTTTCAGCCGTGGGCCAAATTCCATTTCAGAGAAGCTCTCAGGGGCCACATTCCAGTGGTGGGTGGGGCTGAAGGCAAAAAGGGTGGGGCTGATGGCAAAAGGGTCAGGGCCAAAAATTTATTTATTTATTAATTTATTAATTACATTTATTAATCGCCCATCTGGCCGGCAACCAGGCCACCCTGGGCGATGTACATAGAATAAAAACAATAAAATACATTTAAAACAGTATAAAAAAATTAAAATCTTAACCCACCCCATATTCCCGCCTGAACAGCCAGGTTTTTAATGAGCGGCGGAAGCTCAGCAGAGAGGGGGCATGGCGGAGGTCACTCGGGAGAGAGTTCCACAGTACGGGGGCCACCACAGAAAAGGCCCTCTTCCTTGTCCCCACCAGTCTAGCTGCTCTGGCTGAAGGGACAAGGAGAAGGCCGTCCGTGGCAGATCTTGTTGAGCGGCCCACTTGGTGTTGCTGGAGACGCTCCTTGAGATAGACTGGACCGGAGCCATATAGGGTTTTAAAGGTCAAAGCCAACACCTTGAATTCAGCTCGGCAAGCAACTGGTAGCCAGTGTAGCTCCTTGAGCACTGGCGTGATGTGATCCCGCCGGCGGCTGCCTTTAACCAGGCGAGCCGCCGCGTTCTGTACCAGCTGTAGCTTCTGAACCGTCTTCAAGGGTAACCCCACGTAGAGCGCATTACAGTAGTCTAGGCGAGAGGAGACCAAGGCATGAACCACTGATGGGAGCAGATGATTAGGAAGGTAGGGGTGCAGCTGCCGTATCAGATGGAGTTGATACAGCGCCGCCCGGCTCACAGCGGACACTTGAACCTCCATGGACAGCTGGGAGTTAAGGATGACCCCCAAGCTGTGGACCTGGTCCTTCAGGGGCAGATGTACCCCATTCAGCACCAGGTCAACATCCCCTAACCTCCCCTTGTCCCCCACCAGAAGTACCTTGGTCTTGTCGGGGGTCAGCTTCAGCATGTTCCTTCCCATCCAGCCAGCAACTGACTCCAGGCACTTGGACAGGGTCTCAACGGCCAACCTTGGTGAGGACTTGAAAGAGAGGTAGAGCTGCGTGTCATCCGCATACTGATGACACCGCACCCCAAACCTCCTGATGATAGCTCCCAGCGGCTTGAAGTAGATATTGAATAACATCGGGGAGAGGATGGAACCTTGCGGCACTCCACAAGTGAGCGGCCGAGGGTCCGAAGCCTCCTCCCCGAGAACTACCCTCTGGTACCTTCCAGAGAGGAAGGACCGGAACCACTGCAATACAGTGCCTCCCAAGCCCAAGCCCTCCAGGTGGTCCAGGAGGATACCGTGGTCAACGGTATCAAAAGCCGCTGAGAGATCGAGGAGGACTAGAAAGGAGCATTCGCCCCTATCCAAAGCCCTCCTCATATCATCCACCAAGGCGACCAAGGCCGTTTCCGTCCCATGTCCAGGCCTGAAGCCCGACTGGCATGGATCTAAATAATCGGCTTCATCCAAGTGTGCCTTCAACTGAGCACTCACCACCCGTTCGATCACCTACCTTGCCCAGAAATGGTAAATTGGAGACTGGGCGAAAGTTGTTTAAATCCTGGGGATCCAATCCAAGGAGGACTTCTTTAGAAGCGGTCTTATTACTGCCTCCTTGAGAGCTGATGGCATCACTCCCTCCTCGAGGGAGGCATTCACCACCGCCTTGATCCCCTCACCCAGTCTCTCCCTACAGTTCATTATGAGCCAGGATGGGCAAGGATCAAGCAAGCAGGTGGTCAGCCTCACAGATGAAGAGCACCTTGTCCACTTCATCAGAAGGAAGAAGCCGGAACCGATCCCACAAAACCGGTCTGCCATTGGCCTCCTCCCGCTCACTCCCTGTATCCACGACACACGATATCCCACTCCTAATCCAATCGATTTTATCTGCGAAGTGCTTCGCTAAAGCCTCACAGGAGGCTTTAGACTGTTTCATTGGGTCCGGAGCAACTGGACCGACCAGACTTCGGACCACTTGGAACAGCCTCCTGGGGCAGCACTCCGCAGACGCAATGGAGGCAGCATAGAAATTCTTTTTTGCTGCCTTCACCGCCACCTGGTAGGCTGAAGCTGCAGCTCTAACCCGTGTTCGATCGTCTTCAGAGCAGGAATTTCGCCATCGGCGCTCTAGCCTTCTCACCTCTTGTTTCAGAGCTCACAGCGAAGGAGTGAACCATGGCGCTGTGCGAGCTCTGTTTAGGTGAAGAGGGCGCTTCGGGGCAACTCGGTCTAATGCCCTGGTGATTGCAGCATTCCAGTCGTCTGCTAGGGTCTCGACCGAGCTACCGTGTGCTCCAATTCCCCAAGCGCGTTCAGGAATCCATCCAGATCCATAAGATGCCTGGGGCGGACCATCCTAATAGGTCCCTCATCCCTGCAGAAAGGTTGTGGCACCGAGAGATCCAATCCCACCAGATAGTGATCTGACCATGACAAGGGGGTGGTGGATATACCCCCAATTTCCAGATCATTTCCCCCCTCTCCAGACACAAAAAAACCAAGTCCAGTGCATGACCGGCTACATGGGTAGGTCCAGTTAATACAGGGTGCAGCTCCCAGGAAGCCATGGTCTCCATGAAGTCCCGAGGTGCCCCTGTGAGGGCAGCCCCCGAATGCACGTTGAAGTCCCCCAGCACCAATAGCCTGGGGGACAACACACGCACATCAGAGACCACCTCCAGCACCTCGGCCAAAATATCAAAGATGGCAGCATATTTTAACTTAAAGCTCACATTGAGCCTCAGGAGTGGCATTTCAGCCTCTGAAAAGGGGTGTGTGTGTGCACAAAAGTCAAGAAACCACCAAATGGCTGTCGGTTGGGGGGAAGAGGCTGGGGCACGGGAAGTGGTTGTAGCTGTCTGGGGAACCCCAGAGGGCCAGATTGGAACCCCAAGCAGGTGAGGTTTTGCCATGCCCCCCACTGGAGGAATCCTCCTCAGAGGCGGAGCCGGAGCTCTCAGAGATCAAGAGCACCCCAGATCAGCCAGTGTCAGGAGAGATGGCCACAGGTGCATCCCTGCAAAGGGCCGGCAGGGGACTCTGCCCCTGAGGCAGAGGCTGAGCAACCCCCTGGCCCCCAGGGGTGTCGTCGCCTCAAGCAGCAGGCCAGTAGGGCTCCCTTGAGAAGGAGTGCTTGATTACCAAGGGGGGCTCCTCAAGAGGAAATGACTCCTCGTGAGTAGGACTCTTGCCAGAGGGCTATAATGAACTACAGCTGAGCCCTGGGTGGGGCTCAGGAGGCTCTGGTGATACAAGCCATCAGTTTCAGCCTAGCCAGTGCTGGAAACAATGTTGTTCTTTCAGCTCCAGTGTCTTGTACCTTGTGATTGGCCGTCTGTGCTACTGACCCTTGGACTTCTGCTTGACTCTGCTTCTGGACTGTGTAATGTATCTGACTGCTTAATTGTGCTTTGACCTTTGTTTGTATCTTGACCACTCCTGCCTTAGCCTGATCCCCTACTGGACTGAAACCGCTGTGCTTGACCATTTGCCTGTTTTGTGGCCTTGCCTTTTTGGATTGCCCCATAATTTATCTGAATGCTGAGTCTGATTCAGCCACAGCAGGGCAGATTTTGGCCCTGGGCCTGAGAGTCTCCGTTCCTGTACTATGGACTTGTGTCCTGACTGATGATTAGCCAGCGTGGGGCCAGAGGGTATGTATAGATGCTGTAGATGCTTCTGACAACTGCCCATTTTTCTTAGATAGGAGTTGTTGTGTATTTTGCATGTAACCAAGTATGACCATGTCCTTTTGAAATATATTTCCTTTCTCTGTCCTGCTCCCTCTCGCCGTTGTGCAAGCAGCCATGTTCAAGATGTATGCAGCCCCCCCATCTTATCTGAGATAAGGAATTCTGCATAAATGTGTCTACAGCAGGGGTGGGCAACTTGTGGACCCCAGATGTATTGGCCTTCAACTCCCATCAGCCCTTGTCAGGATAGCCAATGGTGAGATGACGAGAGTTGTAGGCCAAAACATCTGGAGGGCCACCAGTTTCCCAGCTCTGGTCTAGAGCTTGGGGAAGTCCTGTGTCTGTTAAGATGCGGAGTTGAGCTTGCTCTGCATTCTGATTCTCACTTACTGGGGAGTAAGCCCCTTTGAACTCAGTGGAACTTACCTAGCATCGTAAGAGTTGGAAGGGACCATTTAGGCCATCCAATCCAACCCCCTGCTCAGTGCAGCAAACCACTTTAAAGCATCCCTTAAATACCTCCAGCAACAGAGAGCCTACCACCTCCTTGTACAGTTGGTTCCATTGTCTGACTGTTAGGAACAGGGCCGGTGCTACCATTAGGCCAACTAGGCAGCTGCCTAGGGCGCAGGGCTAAAGAGGGTGCCAGAAACGCCTTGAAAAAAATACAGCGCTCTCAAGTGGGAGGGGGGGCGCTAAATATCTGATCTTGCCTAGGGCACCAAACTGCCTTGCACCGGTCCTGGTTAGGAAGTTTCTCCTGATGTTCAACCGAAATCTGCCTTCCTGTAACTTACACCTATTATTTCATGTCCTACAGTCTTGGATGACAGAGAACAGATTGCAGCCCTCTTCTGTGTGACAACGACCCTTTAGGTGCTTGAAAAGTGCTATCACATTTCTCCCACCCCCTCAGTTTTCTCAAGGCTCCTACTTCTGAGTAGACATAGGATTGCACCGTGAGGCACGTTGGGCAAGTCACGTATTCCTAAATTCAGCTATATTCCCGAGGTGGAGCTGTTGATTCGTTCCTTTGGTTTAGGCATGCTGGCTGGGAATGATGGGAGTTGTAGTCCAACACATCTGGAGGGCAACAGGTTGGGGAAGACTGCCTTTGGTCTTCTGCCATATTCTTTACAGCTTTTAATTTAATGTTTGTTTCTAGAAAAACATCCTATGATTTCTTGTTCTCTAGAAGAATTGTTATGAGCCCTCCCAAATTGTTAACAAATCCATTTACCTATATTAATTTTTTGAGTCATCCATGCCTAAGACGGGCAGGAACAACAAAGATGATAGACATAGTTAAGGGCTTGTCTGCATAATCGGAGATTGTTTCAGAGGTCGTGCCTAAACCAAAGGAACGAATCAACAGTTCCACCTTGGAAATATAGCTGAATTTAGGAATAAGTGACTTGTCCAAGGCTACCCAAGAAATCCATGTTGGAGGTTGAATTTGAACCCAGGTTTTCCAGCACCAAATCCAATGAACCTTGCGCTGCTTTCTGTAATTGGCAGAGAAAAATATATATAATAGGTCGTGTCCACACACACACACACACACACACACCGGTTAATGCTCTACTCTGCCTTAATGTACATGAAAAGTAGTAATGAGGCTGATGATAAATATGGCTGGCTACTAATATCTGTGCATTAGTGTTGAGACAAAATAGCAGGGCAAAGGAAGACACAGCGGTGGTGAAAGGCAAGCATTTCACAGTGTCATCCCACCTTTTATTGATGCCATGTTCTGATTGCTTACTAGCCGTGACTTGAGGAATTCTTCTACTCTAATGAAAAATCTTGACTTAATGAAGCAGATGGCTTCTGGTAGCATATCCTTTTGTTCCCCCAATTTAGCTATGGGATAAATTTATAGCCCCTTGTTTTACAACTCAGCAGAAAACCCAAATTGCTGGTGCAACCTGATAATTTTCAAGGTGGCTGCTGCATGGCCAGTTTTTTTTTTTTTTTGAATGGCAGTCCTGATTCTGCTAAATGTCTGCATTTATAATTCATTTGGACTGAGCTGGGCATTCAAGTTGACACGCCTTGAGTATGATTTCTCTCTCCGTGTGCAGAATGCAAACTTCAGACGGGAGGATAATCTCAAATATGGCCTTCGTTTCAAGCAGGGGTTTCGGATATTCTGCCTTGAGTGTCCCATTTCCACATCAGTTTATCTGCTGAGTAACCCCTGCCCGCCCAGCTTATATCTGGCAATGGAAACTCAGCCAGGCAGGGTCTTGAGGAGTGTTCTAAAAAGCAGACTTCCCCAGCCTAGTGGCGTCTGGATGTGTTGGACTACAATTCCCATCATTCCAGCTGTTGCCTGGGGAAATGGGAGTTGTAGTCCAACACCCCCCCTACATCGCGCTGCCTTACAGATGCTATCATTTTTGGTCACGCTCAGGTAGTGGCAGGGACGGCGCTAGGTATCGAGAAGATCCAGCGCTCAGGCCCACAGGACAAAAAGATGCACAAATTTGCATGTGCTAATTTACATATGCTCTAAAGTGTGTGTGTGTGTGTGTGTGTATTTCAAGGAGCTTCTCTCCTAAGGACAACCCTATTTGTAAAAAAAAAAAGGATGTATGGACAGAGGAGAGGAGGGCACATGATTTCAGGGGGTGGTGGAAACCCAGGCAGAAAGATTCAAGGGGGGGGGAGCTAGAGGTGAAGCACATGTGGGCCAAAAGCCAGCTCATCCAGGGGGATCAGATGCAGCAGAGATCATCAGGGCTCCTGTACCTTCATTTCAGCAAGTGCCCATGGTCAGCAGGGTGGTGGGGCAGATGGCCTCCCAGAGATTCGGGGCTCCAAGTGAAAGATTTGGGACTCCAGCCCTAGTGGGCCGCCCCCTAACACCACCTCTGGGTAGTGGCGGCACTTTGTCTCCTCCTTGATCTGTTCATCCATCTGATCCCACTGCAGAAGAGCAGTGTTGTTGAACGCAAGAGCTCTGCAGCCCGGTTGCACAAGGGTCTCCTGGGCTAAAATCTTGCTTTTGAGAGACTTATTCACGCGGCAAGTGCTGAATAGGCGGCAAATCAGAATTACTTGCTGCCCTCATGAAAGGCTCCGTAACAGGCAGAGAGGGGACCTCTGCTTGGACGTGAGGAGCGGTAACAGGGGATCTGCATCTTCCTGGGCTTCCTCCTTGGGCGAAGACTGCAGAGTTACTCATGTGTGCAGTGTTTCTCTTGCAGCCTAGCAAGCGAGCACAGGATAAGGCGTTTCCTTAGTTACCCGGCTGGCACGTCAGCACTTTCATTGATATTTATCAGATATGGCTTATTAGATGCAAGAACAAATGGTTACAGGGACAAGGTGGAAAGTTCAGGCATCCTTTTTATTCCCCACCCAAGCCATAGACATCTAATCATTGTTTCTTGGTGTGGAAGTGGGTTTCAGACCACCAAAAATGGAGGAGATTGATTGCCTGAATTATCATTAAGACTATAAGAATTGCCATGCTGAATCTGGCTTGGCATCCAGTTTCTCTGCAGCTGCCAACCAGAAGCTGTAGAGGAAGTTTATAAGCAGAGTGTGATTGTTGTAGAATTTCCTGTTTTTCATCCCTGTTCTGCTCTTGAAATGAATACCGTCTCTCAGTTAGAAGGGTCATAGTGTGTAGCTACCGACAGAACTGTCCTCCGTGTATTCATCTAATCCTTTCTTCTTCTTCTTTTAATGACATCTGGTAGCAGTGAGTTCCGTAGGTCATTTATGCATTTAACCAAAAACAAAGCTCTTTTTTTAAAATCTTTAATCGGCTGCATATAAATCTCTGTGAAAGATACCAAATATTTGCACTTTGAAGAGTGACAATTCCACCCCGCCTGCCCCCACTTGTGACTTTGTAAAATTCAGACATGCCACTCCTTGGTTTTCTATCCCTCCCCCCCCCACCACCATAAACTGGAAAGTGTATTGCCTCCCTTTAAAAAAATAAATTAAAATAAATCTCTTTTCTGGCTCAGCTACATCCTTATATCATATCTGGATTCAAACTGATTTGAACCGGTAGTATATGCTGCCATAGAGCAAGGAGCAATAGCGACAAAAAGCAAAGCAAAGGATCACCTGTGGCCTTTAAAGTTTCTAGGGCGAGCTGGTAATAGTTGTGAAAAGTGGGTTCTGTGCAGCTGTTTGTTTGTTTGTTTTACAGGGCAAAAATCTATATTTCTGTATATTTTTCAAATGGATGCATTAACGAGCACACGCCTCCACTGACTAAAGCTTCTTCGTGCACATTTTAGAAACGCACGCAGCACGTTTTCTGCATTTTTCAAATGTGAGCGTGTTGTCAAACACATTTTTTTCCCCTCTTGCAAAATGCATCACAAGCCCGGAAATCATGTATGGATTTCCGACCACAAGTTGTGTCGGTTTCCATATTTGGTTCCAGGAGGTGCCGATTGGGTAAATCCATTTTAAAAAAATATTGATGGAACAAATCTCTCGCCCATCCTTACATGTAAGCTGGGAGACCGTTGCCTTTTAACATTGGCTTGATATACAGAAATGAACAGGCTAAGCTTCCCATGGAACGGATGTAGTGTTACCTGCCGATACCTGCACATCAGGCTGCCAATAAAGGTCCGATGAAAAAAAACATACAATCCTAACACACAGTGCAAGTCGCATGCCTATTTCAAGCTCCATTAGGCATTAATAAATCAGTGCATCTTGCCTACCTGATTTCAGATTGTTATTACTCATTTATATGATTTTAAGTCCAGCCTGTGGCTTATGCTGGCTCAGCTTGTCTGAGCGTGGAAAGCTAAGCAGGGTCAGGCCTGGTTATGACTTGGATGGGAGACCCCTCCTCTAGTTTCCTGCATTGAGCAGGGGGTTGGACTCGATGGCCTTGTAGGCTCCTTCCAACTCTATGATCTATGAAATCTATGAAACCTGCATTTCAGAGTGCACAAGGCAGGTTTTACAAGATTGAGATTGAAACTGTATTTCAAGGGGGGGGGGATCTCTTCCTTTCATTATTCTAAAACTCCTTAGGTCAGTTCACACATGCAAGCTGGAGGCCTTTTCCCCAATTCCCTTCTCGACATTTCAAAGCAAGATGTTTTTTTGTGGAGTAATAATAATGTGAGTGCCAGCCAGTTGAGTTCCCCTGCAACATGGAGATCTTCTTCTCCTGCCGTTTCTCCAATTGGCAGCAGTTTCCAAAAGTCTTGCAGCAGCGATTGCGGAAATCGCAGCAGCGTGTTCCCACATTACATTCTGCAGTGATCGGGAGTGATCGTGCAGAGAAGGAAAAACAGCTGGCCGGCTTTGGATGTGCAAAATACGGGTCCAGGACTTCTAACCAAGTTTTAGAAGATGGGAAGGAAGATATCTTAATTTGATTGGAAAGACCCATTGAATAAATGATGCCCAGTAACACTGCAGTCTTTCATGCGGTATGAAGATCTCCCTCCTCCTCAACCTCTCAGGTTTTATCGGATACAAGAGCTGACAACATCTTTTATTATGATGACTTGTCTGAAATGGATCAAGAACACCGTAACAGAGTAAGATGGGAAAGGTGAATTCTTAAATGTTAGCCCTGTGAAACAACTGCAAATGTTCCAGTGAGATCAAGAAAATACCGTTGTGGGTGCCAGGGACTGGAAAGTATTGTCCTCCTTGAGAAGTCACTGATGGATGCATTCTCATCTGGACCTTAACTCATTCAAGGTTGCTCTCCAGAGGATTATTGGGCAACTGGGGGAGATCAATGTTGTTTTCTGAGCACCAGGAACCCAATTGACACGGGTTTGCAAATGGGCTGGATTACAGCTCCCATATCCCATCCAGCACACCAGATGTGCATGCTGGCTGGGGATGATGGGAGTTGTAGTCTAACCCATTCACAGAGCACCAGGCTGGGGGAGGCTAGCTTAGATTCTGCATTGTGTTTGCATTAAGACACGACAGCCTAGCAGTGAGGAAGTGGAGAGAATCGGACAAAGAGCGCCGTGTTCTTCTCGTTCGCTTTCTATGGTTATTTTGTTCCATTCTAATTGATTATTTCCTTCTGGACTCCGTGTGAGTTGTATGTATTTTGTGATTTCGATATGCCTACTGCTCTAAAACAAATTAGAGCTATGCTGAGAAATCACTTTCTGAAATTGCTGAATGGAATTTAATTTACCCCCCCCAAATAAAAATAAATCTAGTGTTGGAGCTCTCAGTAGTTGAGAACAGGACCTCTCTTGTAGAAATGAACAATCCACGTGGTAGACACCCACAAGGCTTCTGTCTTATTCTCCCCACCCCATTTCTGCAGTATTGCTCTGATATTTTATACATTTTGTTACTTTTTTTTTTTTTACAGTTGTGCCTCTCTTTCCCCCCTTCCCAAAGTGCAAAAATCTCCCCTGATCTATGGCTTTAATCCAAAGACCCCAGTATGCGAGTGTAGTCTACTTTGGTTTATATTGGGAGTGGGTCTGAGTCCCCGCTCCCTGCCTGCAGCCCCTCTGTTTATCAGGGTGGGGAGTTACCTTTTGTGGTGGGCCCCTTAGCTACTCTTTTGTCAAGCTACACAGGAGCGTTACTGAGCCCAAACTGGAGGGCTTCGGCGGGTGGCTTGAGGATTTTATTCACCCCACCTTTCCCCCACAATTCAAGTACTACCTTGCACTGTCTGGGAAATCGCCTGACCCTCCAGAGCCATTTGGCTGATAGGGGTGGGACTGCAGCTGGGAGCAGGGATCAGCAACATGTCTTGTACAAGCATGTCTTGTACAAGCAGAAGTAACTAGCTTCCACTCACAAAGAAAGATCAATGCCTTTGTTTCGTTTCAACCAGGGCTAGTCAGTTTTGCTCTTTCCTTGTCATTCACCACCAGCTCTAGGGACAGGTTAATTTTGTGTATTCCCCACCACCACTATTCCCAACTCCTCAACCGTATGCATGGCTTTTCTCCCAACAGGCGTTTGGGTTGTCAGTTTCCCTTAACAATAATCATCTCCAAGCCTATGACCCCTACTGCAGCGTTCCCCGACCCGGTTCTCTCCAGATGCATTGGACTACAACTCCCATCATGCCCCTGGGCAATGTTGGGAGCTGGAGGACTTTTTCCGGTCTAAACATGCATAGGGTTGCAACTTGCGCCATTAAGGGGGTATTTCAGTAAAGGCTAAAATAGAAGTTCACTTTCTCTGAGTATCTAGAGATCAGCCCCAAGGCAGAAAAGAACATCTGGAAGAGCTCAGTTTGGTTTTGAAAAGGAATCCTAGCTCTGGACTACTCTTAGTGGTTTGATCTTTAAAGCTACATCTGATCACTTGAAAACGGTATACGTTGATGGCTCCTGTAAGGCAGCTAGTCCGCAGTCATTGCTTCTGATTATTGCAGCAAGGGGATTGCCGTTATTGGGTAATTGTACTAGTGCGTATCGCTTGAAGTTCTCCCCAGCGGCTAGCCCCCGAAGGCGGTGCCCTTTTCCTTTGCACTGGAATGCAGGGTCCAAGAGTTGTAGCATCTATAAGATACAGCTGCCTTGGCCATTTTGGTGCCTGAGCTAGAAGATCCAAAATGGCACCCTCCTGGTGGTAAAAAATAAAAGAATGGTCAATTTGTTGCCCATTAATGGTACCCCAGAATGGGCCATGTGATGTGGACCACCTTGACCTGCTTAAGTCCAAAGCAGGCCCTGTTAAGCTGGGGTGGGGGTTGATAGGGAGCATCCTGGGGGTGTGTGGAGTTAGGAAGTGTGCTTTTCCTGTGCCGTGTGTGTGTGTGCATTCCATTTTTTGTGAGTGGGTGTTTTGCTTGTGTGTGTTTGTGTTTCTCTGGACATCACAGGTTTGCCTTCTGTGAAATCAGTGTTTTCACAGTATTTTGATGTGCTTCTTGGGGTCCCCGCTCGGCCATGAAGCTCACTGGGTGACTTTGGGCCAGTCACTGACTCTCAGCCTAGCCTACTTTTATCCTCCATTTGTGAGGATAAAATGGAGAGGAGGAAGAGGTATGCTGCCTTGGGCTCCTTGGAGGAAAGGCAGGGTAGAAGTGTAATAAAATGACTAAATAATAAATACATTTTATTTATTTATAAATTTGTGATTTGGCATTTGGGGCTCAGACAGACCTGACTTCTGCCTTGTATTCAATTTCTTGGTGAACTTGCTTATCTCTGAGCCTCATCAGTTTGCCTTCTGTGAAATGGGTGTTCAAAAGAGTGGTCTTGTGTTTTGGAGTTCAGAGCTGAGCTCCGCCTTGTACTCAGGTTCTTGGCCAAGTTACTTTGCTTTTAGCCTCACCGGTTTGCCTTCTAGGAAATGAATGTATTGTGACCAGCCATGCCTACCATGGCAGCCATTTTATGAATGGGCAAAAACCCCACCTCATGGCAGCCATTTTGTGAGCAGCCACATGACATGATGCTATCTGACATTTTGAAATGTGCCCACACTGACCCAAAAGGTTTGGGGACCCCTGCTGTACAATCTCTATTTATTTAGTTGCCGTAGTTATATGCCGCTTTTCGATATAAAGTCTCAAAAGCGGTTTGCATAGTTAGAAAGGTGGCTTAGAAATATGTTTCAATAAACTTATGTATAGTATGTGTGCAGGGACTGGCTTTCATCTGTGGATTTTTACAGCCTAGAACAAAAGAACCGTCTCCTTGCTTTATGCCCGACTGTCTACACAGGTTCCAACTGATTCTGATTTGCCAGCCCTGTGCTGGCACTGACTCGCTATGCCAGTGTTCTCCAACCTTGGGTCCCCAGATGTTTTTGGCCTACAACTCCCAGCATGCCCCCAGAGGGCATGCTGGGAGTTGTAGGCCAAAAACATCTGGGGACCCAAGGTTGGAGAACACTGCGCTATGCTGTGAGTGGAGTCAGCTCCCGGACTATCCTTCTCTAAGATAGGCCACAATTTGTGCATTTAAAGCAAATAAACAAACAAACCCCGCTAAGGAAAGTTGTGTAAATTTATGCAGTTTGCACGTCAGCACCCGAAAAGCACATGGTCCTTGCGCAAATCAGCTGATTTTATGCTAGATCCACTGTGCTTTTCAGGGTGCCGATTTGCGCAAAATATGTGGGAAACCGTGATTTGCACAATTTACGGAAGTTTACATAAATGGCACAAATAGCATGATTTGCGCAAATTTCCTAACCATTTTTTTAAAATGTGCAAATCGTGGCCCGTCTTAGAGGTGGAAGTCTGCAGAAAACCCCCTGACTTGGCCCACTTTCAGACAGGGATGGGGACTCGGACTCCAGGACTCGACTCGTGAGTCGGACTGAGTCCCCCCTCTGACTCGACTCAGACTCGAGTCCCAATATTTTTAATGGGACTCGAGACTCGACTCGGGACTCGAGATCAAGGACTCATGTTCCAGAATTTTGTTCCTCAAATGCAACATGGATAGGTTTTAGGAAGTACAGCAAGTTTATTTTTTAAAATCATTTCCCTAAAATGCAACCTTTCAGGCATTTTGGGTTTGGCTGCCTCTGCCTGCCTGTTTGGGATTCCCAGGCCTCCTCTGCCTGCCTGGTCCCTTCTTAACCAGTTCCACAGTTTGAATTGTCCAAGACAAAGGCCTCTGCCTGCCTGCTTTGGGGTTCCCTGCCTCCTCTGCCTGCCTGGTTATTTTGGGTTTGTCTGCCTGGTCTGTTCTTGCCAAAATCAGTTGCAGAGTTTTGAAATAAAAAGGCACACTTGTGCCTAGAATTTATTTAAGCCACACATCTGAAGTAGCCTTATTTTGTTGGGAAAAAACCCCATTGATTTTAATAGGGACTCGTAGAGTCAGCTTTGGGAGTGACTCGTGACTCATGAGTCACCATTTTGGACCAAGGACTTGGACTCGGACTCGAGACTCGGGTCCAAAGACTCGTGACTCGACTCGTGACTCGGAAACCAAGGACTCTTCAACATCCCTGCTTTCAGATCATCGGATCGGAAGCAGGCAGGCACTTTCTCTTTTCCACCCCACCCTTCACCACATTCCACACTTTACAGCTGCTTCTACATTCCTGATATGTTACTTAGAACAACAGCAAAACTGTTTGCCAACCCTGATTAAAAAGCATTTCATTTCATTTCTATACCGCCCCACAGCTGAAGCTCTCTGGGCAGTTCACAACAATTTATACATAAAAAAGCAATAATAAAAACATACAATATAGTTAAAAAGATTAAAAACCAAATTTAAAAGCACAGTTTAAAATGACAATACAAAAAGTTAATAAAACTAAGCCTACAGGTGACAATCCCTCCCCGCCCCGCCCATGTGCTATTTTGAGCTCTTAACTATTGAATGCCTTTGCATAGAGGGAAGTCTTAACCTGGCACCGAAATGATAGTAAGGTTGGCGCCAGGTGGGTCTCAGTGGGGAGCTTATTCCATAATTGGGGGGCTACCACTGAGAAGGCCCTCAGTGCGGTTTTGCATTTGAAACTCAAATCATAGCACTGTCTTGACTGTGGAAATAAAATTGAGTTTCCTCCTTGCGCTGCCCTGATTCCTTCTTCACTTGCCACTCTCTGAGTGGTCATTTGGGGGCCCTGGACTTTGACCCCAACATCCAGTCCCGACTGTACCCCTGTGGGTCAGATCAAGGACAAGGCCAGGAGGGTAGAGCACGGTGGCTCCTAAGTCCCACAGGTCTTCCCTTGGACAGCTGACTTTTTGGCGGGGCTGACATGGAGAGAGTTCATGTCAACACTGAATATGTGGCCATCTGCTAACTCCAGTGATGTTGATGATGCCACCAGCAGCCTGGTGACCCATCTGTAAGACTCTCTGTAACTTCCTATGTCTAGCATTAGGTAAACAGTGGTCTGTGGAAGCTTTTATATTCTTCCACAGAAGGTTACTCGTCCTCGGTATTTAATTGCATGGGATGAATCCAGACAAAGGGGCCGCCTTGTTACTAAAGGTGGGGGGGACACCCCTCCTAAGCACCCATCTTCAAGCCTCACAGAGCAACCGCTGGTGTCACTCGATTGCTTGGTGGCTTTCTAAATGTAGAAGATGCCGAAGAACTCTTAATGTCTGCAGTTGCTGGTGCTCGCTAGAAACATCTGAATGATGCACGGATGAATGGAGAAGGAAAGGAGGGAAAGGCCTTGGAGGAAAAGCGGTTATGGAAATATGCAAGGGAAACTCAATTAAACAGAAGGCGCGGGTGTGGGGGGGGGGAATCCAAGCCAGCGATGACTCCCTGCCCAAGGCGACCCGTGACTGTGGAAAGAACAGAGAACGAGCACGAGTCCTGTGAGGAAAGCAACAAGGGGTGGAGGGGGCAAAGTGTAGAAAGGTGATGTTTTTGGGAACTAGAGAGGCAAGGAAACACAACCCAAATACATGGTGATAGCACCGTAACACAGCCTCCCTCCTGTTGTGTTGGACTACAGCTCTCATCATGTCATGGCCATGCTGACTGGGGCATGATGGGGGCTGTCCCAACACGTCTCTGGAGGGTGCCAAGTTGGACAAGGCAGTTGTAAGAAATGGGACCTGCAACAAAATGTTGCGGCATATAATCACACACACCCCAATGTGAGTGCTTCGGTTCACAGTGCCACCCACCCATCCATCCAATCCAGCATCCACGCTCTCCTTCACAATAGGATACATGTTTTTTTTTTTCTACTTGGGTTTCCCCAAGCTTCCTGCCACTTCCTTCTTGTTTCCCAAGAGTGAGGGTAAATATATATATATATATATATGAAGGAACAGCACATGCTCTTGCACAGGTGGAGAGCGAAGTAGACCCGCGTGAATTGTCCATCCGCCCGGGGCCAGGCACGCCATCCACATTGTGGTACAGACATGCAGTTTTCCACTGACCAGCTCACTTGACAGGAGTTACTGGTGGCTCCCTGGGGACCACACGAGTGGCCAACTTTAACCGCGCCCCACTGGCCCGCCTACCACTTCCAAAGTGTCGGTCCAGTGTTTGGTGGGGAGGGCCTGGACAAGATGCTCTTGGCTGTTTCCAGGGGTGCAGTGGAGGGGGATCTCGGTGGAGCACAGCTCCAGGACTTTGTCAGAGCAGGAGCGATGGTGTCATCCACTGGAGCAGCAGGGTAATTATTTATTATTATTATTATTATTATTATTATTATTATTATTATTATTATTTATTTATTTATTTATCGCCCATCTGGCCGGCAATTGATGGTAATTAAGGGAGGGGCCTTAGGTCAGTGGCGGAGCAGCTGCTTTTGCATTCAGAAGGTCCCAGGTTCAATCCTCGACATCTCCAGGTAAGGCAGGAAAAACTCGTGCTCAAAACCCTGGAGAGCCACTGCTGCCAGTCCGTGTCGACAATACTGGGCTAGATGGCAGGGCCGGTGCTACCATTAGGCCAACTAGGCAGCTGCCTAGGGCGCAGGGCTAAAGGGGGTGCCAGAAACGCCTTGAAAAAAAATACAGCGCTCTCAAGTGGGATGGGGGGGGCGCTAAATATCTGATCTTGCCTAGGGCACCAAACTGCCTTGCACCGGTCCTGCTAGATGGACCAAGCGTCTGACTCAGTATTCGACAACTTGCTGTGTTTCTAAGCTTATTTGTGTGGGATGGGGTGAGGTAGAGAGAGAACTCAGGGAAGAGACAGCAAGATGGCTTTGCCGTCTGTGAAATTTAAATAAATCCTAGTAGTTATGTGTAAATTTGCATAAATAGATGTAAATCAGCCTGTGCAAATGTTATGCAGATCTGTGTCCGATGGGCCTGGCCCCCAAATCTCGTAAGTGCCCAGCAATCATAGAATCATAGAAAAGTAAGTTGAGGCCTACAAGGCCATGGTCCAACCCCCTGCTCATGCAGGAATTAGGTCAACATCTCTGACGATGCTGTCAGTCACTGATGCCTCCAGATGGGGAGCCCACGACTCCAGGTAGTTGATTCCTTGTCTTATTGTTCGACGGCAGAAATTTTCCTTGGTGGAATCTAGGTCCTGTAATTGGCTTATTCCGTGTCCTGCAAACTGGGATGACCGAGAAAGATCTTTGCCCTCCTCTGTGTGACCATCCTCAAATCTGGAGATGCGTCATATTTCAGTCGCCTCTGGAAGGCTAACATGCCCAGTTCTTTCAGTCTCTCCTCATAGGGCCTTGTTTCCAGTCCCTTTATCATCCTTGTTGCCCTCCTCTGAACCCTCTCCAGTTTGTCTATGTCCTTCTTAAAGTGAGGTGCCCAGAACTGGACGCAGTACTCAAGATGAGGCCTAACCAGTGCCGAGTAAAGGGGAATTATCACTTCCCGCGATTTGGAAGCTATACTTCTATTAATACAGCCCAAATTGCATTTGCCTTCTTTGCAGCCACATCGCATTGCTGGCTCATATTCAGTTTGTGATCTACCACAATTCCAAGATCCTTCTCACTTGTAGTATTGTTGAGCCAAGTGTCCCCCATTCTGTAACTCTGCATTTGGTTTCCTCTCCCTAGGTGCAGCACTTGGCATTTATCCCTATTAAATTTCATTCTGTTGTTTCGGCCCAGCGTCCAGCCTATCGAGGTCACTTTGAATTTGTTTCTGTCTTCCAGAGTATTAGCTGTTCCACCCAACTTTGTGTCATTCTGCAAATTTGATAGCATTCCCTGTACCATCCTGAATCAAGGTCAATTAATAAAATGTGAAGAGCACCGGCCCAGGGACCGAGCCCTGTGGGTACCCCGCTCGTTACCTCTCCCCAAGTTTGAGAAAGGAACCATTGGATAAGCACTCTTTGAGTCCGAGTCCTTTAGCAATTGTGGGATCCACCTGATAGTTGTTCCATCTAGCCCACTCTAGCTAGCTACTAATCAGGATATCATGAGGGCACTTGTCGAAGCTTTGCTGAAGTCCAGGTATATAATGGTCCACCGCATTCCCACAGTCCACAAGGGAGGTTACCCGATCAAAAATGAGATCAGATTAGTCTGACAGGATTGGTTCTTGACAAATCCATGCTGGCTTCTAGTAATCACTGCATGTTTTCAAGTGCTTGCAGACTGACTTCTTTATAATCTGCTCAAAAATCTTCCGGGGATTGATGTCAGACTGACTGGCCTATAGTTCCCAGGTTCCTCCTCTTGCCCTTTTTGAAGATGGGAACAACATTTGCCCTCCTCCAGTCGTCTGGCACTTCACCTGTCCTCCATGATTTCTCAAAGATAATAGACAGTGGTTCTGAGAGTTCTTCTGCCAGTTCCTTTATTACTCTAGGATGCAGCTCATCAGGCCCTGGAGATTTAAACTCGTTCAGAGTAATCAGGTGCTCCTTGACCATTTGCCTATCAATCTCAAGCTGCAATTCTGCCCCTTCAGTCTGCACTTCAGGTTTGCCAGGGGGGTCATAGACCCTCTTTTGGGAGAAGACCGAGCCGAAGTAGGAATTGAACACTTCTGCCTTTTCTTTGTCTTCTGTTATCAATTTGCCATCCTCATTGCGTAGTTGAACCACCAGTTCTTTCTTCTGTCTTTTACTGTGCATGTATCTGAAGAAAGCTTTTTTGTTGCTTTTAGCATTCCTCGCTAACCTTAGCTCATTCTCAGCTTTAGCCTTCCTGACACTGCCTGTACTCTTCCCCTGTAGCCTGTCCTTCCTTCCACTTCCTATACGTGTCCTTTTTTGTTTTCAGGTCATCTTTGAGTTTATTGTGAAGCCACATTGGCTTCTTCTGTTGCCCTCTGCCTTTTCTCCTTGTGGGAATTGTTTGCAATTGTGCCTTTAAAATTTCCTTTTTTAAAAACTCCCACCCCTCCTGGGCTCCCTTTCTCGTGAGAGTCACTTGCCATGGGATCTTACTAATCATTGTTCTGAGTTTGTTAAAATTGGCTTTCCTAAAATCCAGGGTACGTGTTTGGCTACACTCAGCTTTTGCTTCTGTTAGAATCAAGAACTCAAGTATAACATGGTCATTTTCCCCCAGAGTTCCCGAAACTGCCACTTTATCCACTAACTCGTCTCTGTTGGTTAGAATCAGGTCAAGGATAGCCGATCCTCTAGTTCCTTCCTCCACTTTCTGTAGGAGGAAGTTATCAGCAGCACAGCTCAGGAATTTCTTGGAGGGGCCATGTTTGGCTGAATAAGTCTCCCAACAGATATCAGGGAAATTGAAGTCCCCCATTACTACCACATCGTGCCTCCTTGAAACAATGGCAATTTGCTTTTCAAAAGTTCCATCCTCGTCTTCTCCTTGATTGGGTGGTCGGTAGTAGACTCCAACCGCCATGTTCGCTTTATTCTTTGCCCCCTTTATTTTAACCCAGATGCTCTCAATGGGGCTGCCAAGCTCCTCTTCCTGTATCTCTGTGCAGAGATACGTATTTTAACATACAGTGCAACTCCACCTCCCTTTCTGTTGCTTCTGTTCCTTTTGAACAAGTTATACCCTTCAATTGCTGTATTCCAGTCATGGGAGTCATCCCACCAGGTTTCAGTTATCCCTATCAAGTCGTACTTGCCCTCATGTATCAAGAGTTCAAGTTCGTCTTGTTTATTGCCCATACTCCTGGCATTAGTATAGAGACATTGAAGATTATGTGCTTTATAGTCCGACTTTCCCCCTACATTTTGTGGTAGACTATCAATGGGCACCGCTGGAGCTGTTCTCTCCATTGTGGCATAGAGGCCTTCTTCCATTGGGTCCACAGGACGACAGTGCGCAAGTTGCTCTTGTGTGTTCTTGTGTGGCTCCGCGGGCTTTGAGCTCGACTCCAGGCGATGTGGAGCCAATCTGTGTGACGGGAAGGCACAACATGTGCTGCCTCTCGGAAGCCAAAGAGCAGGATGGTTTTATTTTTATTTTTTTGTATGGCACCCGGTTTGTTTTTTTCAAACGGAGAAGAATCGGCCCTTCAGTGTTGGGAGAGAACTCAAGCAACCGTATTTTCATTGATGGGCTTTTCATAAAGAGCTTTTTGTTGGCCTTGTTGCGTCTCCCGAGTTTGATGAGTCCTATTCATTGCTGTTTAAACTGAAGCAAGGAGGTTCAGAGGGTGACCCTTTCTCCCTCCCTCCCTCCCTCCCTCCCTCCCCAAGCTTAAGCACAATCAGGAATGCAGTTTAGGAAAAGTAGGGGAGATAGTCACCCAGAGTTCAGACCATGAATTGATTTTTCTGCATACAGGGATAGCGGAGAAATTGGTTCAGTTTGCATTTTAATGAGAACCTACCTAATTTCACACTTCTTAACCAATACACGAAGCAAAACTCAGTTATCCTTCAAAATGTGCGCTTCTCTGAATTTTGCAATAGAGTCTTCCAGGGGCCCCTTCGAAAGGCCATGTGTATTATTTCAGTTGCTGTATCCTGACCAGCTCCTTGTATCCTGACCTTAGTTCTTATTTGGACCTCCATGTTATTGACCTTGGACTTCTGCCTGCTGCTGTCTCTGGATTCTGATTATACTTACCTGCTATCCTGTGCACTTGACTTTGGCCACGTCCCTGACTTATCTCTCAAATCCTTGTTTGCTGGTAAAAACCCTGCTTTACTCTTGGCCTGCTCGATTGACTCCTCCGTTGCAATTAACTGTGTGTGTGCTTGCATAGCAAGGCAACAAGCAAGTCTTCAGGGCTTTCCTAAAAGCCTGCAACCATGGGGCCTGGTGGACCCCTGATAACTATAATTTATATTGAAACACGGTTGATCTCACCATGGCCTGACCTACTTTACAGGGTTGTTGTGGGGTTAAATGGAGTTGTTGTTGGAAATCCCATATATATCAGCCTTCTCCAACCTGGTGCCCTCCAGATGTGTTGGACTACAAGTCCCATCATCTCCAGCCAGAATGCCCGCAGGCTTACAAACACAGTATCAAACAGTAGGCGATGCTTTAATGTACACGCAATATCCTTGGAGCTCTCTGTATCTGGTCTGCAATCTGAGCACTTAAACTGGATCTGATAAACTTCATGTTATTGAGCTAGTGTAGTGTAGAGGTCAAGAAACTGAGCAACAAATCAAGAAGTCCCTTGCTTTGAATCTCATCTCTGCCATGAACCTACTGGATGGCTGTAGGCATTCTCTCTTTCAGCCAACCATTTTTAATGCTAACCCACTTTACAGGGTGGTTCTGAGGGTTGCAGCAGCAAGGTAATCTCTCTCTGCCAAGTGCTTTGAACATTCAGAAGAGCCACATGAGTGCCAAGTGTCATTATTTAATTATTATCAGGATAATATCTTCCATGTGTATGAAACATCCGGAGCAGCTTATATTCAGGATAAAAATCACACCAGCAACGAAAAGAACTGCATCAAATTACACCAGTGGAAACCATCTAAAAAGTTAAAAGGCAGCAAGAGCTTAGGAACAGAGTAAGGAGAAATGATAATTTGCAAAACTTATCTCTGATGGCAGTGGGACCCAGAGCGAGGCTTCAGAAGGACAACAAAGCAACCCTGTGTTACCAGAATAATGTGTTTAATTTTATCGAAATCCTTTCGCTTAATAATACTTGAAAAGCTCAACAACCTGGGAGCCCAGTGCAGGCAAAGATGTAACTTAGAAAAAGGATTCACCTCTTTTATTGCAGTCACAACAGGAACCCTGCCATCCAGACTGTGGCACCTTGCAGTGACACTGAAGTTCTGCACGTCAGGCAAGAGCTGAGCCGAAATCACTCAGGAAGACCTTTTTTGAAAGAGATTTGGAGGTTTTTCTTTTTCTAACACCCCACAGAAAAAGGCCACTTTGGAGAATTTTCTCAGAATATTCTCCAGCATTTTTTGTTTGTTTTTGTGGCAGTAGCCATTTTCCTGCCACAATGCCCCGGAAAGACACTAGGGCTGGGGAATTGTGGGCCACGCAAAGTGGTGGCCGGGCAATTGCTGCTTCCGCTACTAGCAGCAGCAGCATCAAAAACCCCCAAAGAATATTATGAAAAGAAGAAAGAAGCTTTGCTCCTGCCACTGCTGATGGTGTGCCCCACCCAATGTTGGAGCCAGGGCTTGCAGAGTCAAAGCACGGGGGCTTCTTAATTAGCAGGGATGATATCATCTTTCACCCCCACCCCACCCACTAGGTTTCACTGTTCCCTCTGAGCTTAGGTACAGTCCTCAGTATCTGGGGAAGAAATTGATTTTCCCAACAACAATATATTGTTGCGAGTGAACTCTGTGGTAGTGCAAAGTATTTTGGGATGACTTGGTCTCATATGGGCAACTAGGACCCATTAGCTTTGACAAAAGACCTCCTCCTGGTGGTGGAGATAAAACTGGATCAGCCCAACTGCCTGCGTATTTGGACTTTCCTCTCGAGTGTGGCTATGGGGAATGTCCTGATGTGCTCCCGCACTTCAGAATTTACCACTGGCCCCAGCTCTCAGAAACCGTTGGAGAATATCTTCCTCCCTTTGATGAAATCTGGTGAAATGCCTCCCTCTGCTTTCTCTGCCCACATATAGGATGGAGAATTTCAAGAGGCCATTTGTGCACAGCTCTCCATCAGGCTACTGCTAGGCACAGAAGCAAGGCCAGTAAAACAAGGGACAAGTAGTATTCATGCACATATCAGCCCTTAGTTTCCAACTTGTCGAAGTTCTGCACTTCAGCGTTATGTTTATGGCTTGCAGGTTGATATGCTCAGTTCATAGGAATTATCGCTTCTCACCCTCGTAGGAAGCTAATATCTACTGCAGTGATGCTGGCTGGGGCATGCTGGGAGTTGTAGGCCAAAAACATCTGGGGACCCAAGGTTGGAGAAGAACACTGATCTACTGAGTCAGAGAATTGCTCCGTCTAACTCGGTACTGTCTCCTCCAGCTTTCCCCAGCCTGTGGTGCCCTCCAGATGGGATGTATGAGAAATTCGTTTCAGTTCATTTTTCATCAGGATTTACTCAGCTCACACCTTCCGAACCCAACACTGAGTCAGACACACTGACCCGGGCACAATCTGCTGTCGAAGACGTCCGTACATTTCCGAGCTTGCAATGTGATTCACGGACGGACACCCACCCACCAAATGCGTTCAGCAGCATGTGCCTACATTTGAAAAATGTGCATGAAAAAAAATGCACCCTTTTGACAAATGCACACAGATACGCCTTAATCAATGGGAGAAGAATGTGTACATTTCAAAGGCGCACATTATTGATGTGTACATTTGGAAAAATATGCATGGATTTTCATGCACACACACACACACACACACACACACACACACACACACAAAAAGCAAGGCTCCTAATCTGATACAGACTCGAGTCAGAACGAGCTTCTAGATGGAATTCGGATTACTTCGGAGAGCTTTACCAGACACCTCCAACCTTGTGGCCTCTAGGCATGTTGGATGGCAACAATGGTCCATTGTTGCCATCCAACATGCCTAGAGGCCACAAGGTTGGAAGTGCCTGGTCTACTGCATCTCATAGCAGCTGCTCTCCGGGCTCTCAGGAAGAAGCGGAGAGCTTGAGGACTGACCATGTGACTTCCTGCAGGCGACACATGTGCTGTGCCATGAGCTGCGGCCAGCCAGTCCCCCGAGTCCCATGGCCTCTTGAAACCCCGGGGAAAGCTCTTCCGGATTCTGAAGTGCAAACTGGAGAAAGGGGGAATTTCACTGGAGATTACTCTGCAGAAATGTGCAGAGCACTCTTCTTAAGAGAGGATGATGAATGCACATCATTACCTTACAGCCGTTTTTTTCCTTTCAGGTAATGGCTTGTAAATTAGATGGTCAAATGGTGGCTAGAGATGATAAATATTGCAAGAGGGGAGAATGGATAAATTGCTTCAAGAATATTCTCAGGTCAGCACTTTCAGAGCTCTGCCTCAGATGCTTGCTGTCCACACACTGATGCTCTGCACAGGTAGCTTGTGGCCCCAGATTATTTATTTATTTATTTATTTATTATATTTATACATACCCCACCTTTTTTCCTGCAAGGAACCCAAGGTGGCTTACATAATCCTCCTCTCCATTTTATCCTCACAACAACCCTGTGAGGTAGGTTAGGCTGAGAGGCAGTGACTGACCCAAAGTCACCCAGTGAGTTTCATGGCTGAGAGGGGACTAGAACCCGGATCTCCTGAGCCCCAGTCCAACACTCTCACCACTACGCCACACTGGAAAATGCAAGGCAACACGTTGCTGTCACACCACTAGAACTCCATTCAGAGGACCTTCTTTGGAACGCCTCCTGCACTGTCTGAATGAGTGAGCGTCTTCCTTCCATGACCAGCCTTGGAAATTACTTTCAGCCCAAGTTTTGGCTGTTTATTTCAAATCAACATGGATGTATGCACCTCTGTGCTGCTTCTTGTGATGGCTCTGTGGGACTTCCTTGTTCAGAGCAGTATGCCACCGAATACTGGCTGCTGAGGAACATGAGCGGGAAGGTGCCACTGCGATCGTGTCCTTGATTGGGGGCTTCTTAGAGGCATTTGGTTGGCCCCTGTGCCAAACAGGATGCTGGACTAAGTGGACCTTTGGTCTGTTCCATCAGGACTCATTCTGGCCTTTCTCTCTTCCAGTTTCCCTGCCCCTGCCTTGATTCCTCCTTCTGTCATTTTCCTCTGGACTACCCCTCTCCAAATCCTCATGTCTGTCCCATTCTGTGGTCCCTCAGACTGGAGGTGAGCAAATGTTCCCGCTAGCGATGGACAAATCTGACAATTTCAGTTCCTCAGTTTCTCATTATTCCAGTCATAGATTTAGTGTGTTCCAAACTTTGAGAATTTTTTATAAAGTTTGCATAGAAAATCTGTGCACATTTTTGTATGCGTTTCTCCTAATATATGCATTTTGTATGCAATTTTGCCTTACATATTTTTGCAAGCCATCTTAATATGATGCATTTTTAATGTTCTTTTCGCTAATATTCACATTTTTGTGTGCATTTTTTGATTGGGAAGCTCCATTGCAAAATTCAAAGGAGTGCGAATTTTGAACAATAATTGCATTTTGGTTTGCACATTGGTTTGAAAGTACAAAATTATGTAAGTGCAAAATTATGTAAGTTTGCATTAAAATGCACAATGTGTGCAATTTGTCCCTCATTAAAATTGATGACAATTGGTTGTGAGTTCTGAAGAACACATTTATTTATTTATTTGTTATATTTATACCCCGGCTTTTTTCCTGCAAGGAACCAAGGCGGCTTACATAATCCTCCTCCTCCTCTCCATTTAATCCTCACAACTACCCTCTGGGGTAGGTTAGGCTGAGAGTCAGTGACTGGCCCAGAGTCACCCAGTGAGTTTCATGGCTGAGCGGGGACTAGAACCTGGATCTCCTGAGTCCCAGTCCAGCACTCTCACCACTACGCCACACTGGTTCTCACATCCTTTTTATAGCTAACTGGTATAGGATTTGACTGCTGCTTCAAGTTCAGCTCCAGCTCATTACCAACAGAACCATGCTTGTTGCATTTTGAAGGTGAGGTTATAGCAGGGATGGGGACTCGGACTCGACTCGTGAGTCGGACTGAGTCCCCCCTCTGACTCGAGTCTGACTCGAGTCCCAATATTTTTAATGGGACTCGAGACTCGACTCGGGACTCGAGACCAAGGACTCGTCAACATCCCTGGGCTGTTGACGAGTCTTCTGGCTGTGCCAGAAGGAGCGCGATCACCGGTGAAGAGCGCATGGAAGCGAGGCGCGCCGCTGCTCGGCCACTATGGACAGCTACCAGGAGCACAGCCCCAACGATGTGTTGAGATTTATTTTGATTGATGTGTTGTTGTGGGGGGTTAGGGTTAGGGTCAGACATTTTGGGTTTGGCTGCCTCTGCCTGCCTGTTCGGGGTTCCCAGCCTCCTCTGCCTGCCTGGTCTCTTCTTGACCAGTTCAACAGTTGAATTGTCCAAGCCAAGGGCACTGCCTGCCTGCCTGTTTGGGGTTCCCTGCCTCCTCTGCCTGCCTGGTCTCTTCTTAACCAGTTCCACAGTTTGAATTGTCTAAGACAAATGCCTCTGCCTGCCTGCTTTGGGGTTCCCTGCCTCCTCTGCCTACCTGGTTATTTTGGGTTTGTCTGCCTGGTCTGTTCTTGCCAAAATCAGTTGCAGAGTTTTGAAATAAAAAGGCACACTTGTGCCTAGAATTTATTTAAGCCACACGTGAAGTAGCCTTCTTTTGTTGGGGGGAAACCCATTGATTTTAATAAGGACTCAGTGGAGTCAGTTTTGGGAGTGACTCAGGACTCGGGACTCGTGAGTCACCATTTTGGACCATGGACTCGGACTCGAGACTCGGGTGTCCAAAGACTCGTGACTCGAGACCAAGGACTCTTCAACATCCCTGGGTTATAGAGAATAAAGTCCCCAGTCCTCATGGAAGTGGTTGGTTACATCTTTGCCCTGCTAGTAAGAGCTCACATAATGAAAAGGAAGGGTACACCTGACATTCTGATAGATCTTCAGAATGGGAAACCCTATCCCATCACGGTCTCCCTTGTGCTTAAAAAACGGTTCAGCTTTTGCATGTACACTTCTGGCTGTAGTTAATGCAGCTCATTTGATACCGAATGTTAAACATCTTATATAATTAAGAGGTAATGTTAATGGACAAGATGGGTTGATATGGCAGGACCACGGTCCCCTGCTGATAGATTGAAAATAAAAAGCAGCTGGGCTACTTGTTGTGATAATCTGAGAGATGTTTATGCTTCGACAATGTTATTTTCCAGTGAATTAATGTTGGAAGAAAGTGACTCATTAGTCAGTGGGGTTCTCATTAAGTCAGACAGTGTCTCTTGATTCACTGACAAGGGGCACTCGGCCAGCTTATTGAACATTCCCGTTCTGGTGTGATGAGTGAGGAGATGCATCCCGGTCGCAGTCGATATGAATGATCAGATTCACAGCAGCAATTTGAAAACATGCACTGCCGTGGCAGGAAGCTGATATTTTAATTGCCTGAGCGGGATGATTTCTTTATTTATGAAATATTTCTGTGTGTTTGATTTTTATCCTGCCCTTCCTCACAAGGAGCCGAGGGCAGCTAACAATCCATATGAAACAGTACAACATATAAACACCATTAAAATCATAACTGTAAAAATACAAATCCATAATAAAGTACAATACCATCACTAAAACAACAGAACACTCGTCTGTATCCCCAAAGCCTGTACAAATAAATACATCTTTAGCTGACATTTGAATGGCAACAGTGTTGGAGACAGCCAAATCCATGGCCAGGGTGCCACCACTGAGAAGACTCTGCCATGTGTTGTAGCCTCATGGGGTACGTTCCTCAGGGACACCACAACAGAGCTTCTCTGGCCTTATCTTAAGTCCTGGGTTGGCCAGTACTGGGGAAGGCAGTCCTTCAGTAGCCAGGTCTGTTTTTATATGTGGCCAATAAAACAGGTATAAAAGAAAGGGTCCCACTGTTTGCACACCTTGGGGCTGTACATTTTGTAACAGCAACAGAATTTGACGTGTGTCTTTGCAGCTCAATGAGAGCCAGTGTTGTCTGGTGATTAGAGTGTTAGACTGGGACTCGGGAGATCTAAGTTCTAGTCCCCACTCAGCCATGTTGCTCACCGGGTAACTTTGGATCAGTCACTGAATGTAAGCCGCCTTGGGTTCCTTGCAGGAAAAAAGGCAGGATACAAATACAACGAATAAACAAATACCATGATTCTATGGTGCCAGTTTTATATGGTGGATATTCCAGTTGAATGTGCCATCCCATAGTGAGAGCTGGCATTTACCACCACATCAGACATTGGGCTCCCATCCACCCAATTGTAAGTCCACTCTATTCAAAGAGTTAGAATACAAAATATCCAAAACCAAACACCTCTTACAGATATCCAAATATTTTAAAGGCATCATAAGATATACAAGTTCCCTATCTCCCGCCCACACCTCTATAATTATACAAAACTGAGTCCCATATAGACTCATATAGCATGCTTTTCTGGCCCTGGTGTCCATTGCTTTAACTAACCCTAGGTAAGAAAGTAGATGCAGTTTAATAGCACAGGAAATTGAGGGAGAAATTACTCGAGTGGAGAAAAGTTATGAACCTGAAAAGGATGTTTTCATGGATATATTTAGAGCTGTACCAGATATTCTCCAGCTTCAGTTTGGGGGCCAAAAATAGTGAATTGGCTCTGGGGAGGGAGGATAAAAATATGTTTCATAGAATCATAGAAAAGTAGAGTTGGAAGGGGCCTATAAGGCCATCGAGTCCAACCCCCCGCTCAATGCAGGAATCCTGGTCAAAGCATCCCCGACAGATGGCTGTCCAGCTTCACCTTGAATGCCTCCAGAGTGGGAGAGCCCACCACCTCCCTAGGTAGTTGGTTCCATTGTCTTATTGCTCTGACAGTCAGGATGTTTTTCCTGATGTTCAGGTGGAATCTGGCTTCCTGTAACTTGAGCCCATTATTCCGTGTCCTGCAAACTGGGATGATCGAGAAGAGATCCTGGCCCTCTTCTGTGTGACATCCCTTCAAGTACTGGAAGAGTGCGATCCTATCTCCCCTCAGTCTCCTCTTCTGAAGGCTAAACATGCCCAGTTCTTTCAGTCTCTCCTCATAGAGCCTTGTTTCCAGTCCCTTTATCATCCTTGTTGCCCGCCTCTGAACCCTCTCCAGTTTGTCTACGTCCTTCTGAAAATGTGGTGCCCAGAACTGGAAGCAGTACTCAAGATGAGGCCTAACCAGTGCCGAGTAAAGGGGAATTATCACTTCGCGCAATTTGGAAGCTATACTTCTATTAATGCCGCCCAAAATAGCATTTGCCTTCTTTGCAGCCACATCGCATTGCTGGCTCCTATTCAATTTGTGATCCACCACAATTCCAGAAGACTCGATAGCCTTGTAGGCTCCTTCCAACTCTATGATCTATGAAATCTATGTGGAGATGGAGATGCCATCACCTTTTCATGTGATCCTGCTCACTTATAATCCTGCTCTGCTTACATTTGTGTCACAGTCCCACAGAGGGAACATGGGAATGAAGCAAGGCCATTTCTGGCTAAACATGCATAGGATTCATAGAATCATAGAATAGCAGAGTTGGAAGAAGGGGCCTACCAGGCCATCGAGTCCAACCCCCTGCTCAGTGCAGGAATCCAGGTCAAAGCATCCCTGACAGATGGCCGTCCAGCCGCACCTTGAATGCCTCCAGAGTGGGAGAGCCCACCACCTCCCTAGGTAGTTGGTTTCCCCAGGAAGCATTTTAAGCATATAGTCATTTTCCCCTCCTCCTCCTGTTCCATGCCATGTTTACCCAACTGCTCCTGCTTCAGCAACCGTTTCCCTCTTGCCCTGATTACTGCAGCCTCCCCCTTAACAGTATGGGGGATTCCAACTAATTAGGGACTGTGATGTGAATGAGATGATGTGACACAACCAGTTAGATTTCACTACTAAAGGTGAATGAGGTCAGGAGAGTGAAGGGGGACATTGTCAACTGGTGTCGTGGTCCATTTTGAAGTGCGGGCGCTCCTCGTGACGGTCCCCTTAGACACGCCCCCAGGGAGAGTCCAGAAATGCAGGTAGCTGTGTTGAACCCTATCAACAAACCAGTTCTAGAAATGTTCATCCCTACCAGGAGCTGGTCTTTTCGTAGAGCTAATGGGTCTTAGTTGCCTATTTGGGACCAAGCCACCCCAAAACTCTTTGCATTGCAACGGAGAACAGTAGATGGTTGCCACCCCAGCTACTGTGAGGATTGCAGCTAAGTTCAGAGGGAACAGGGAAGCCTGAGGGGGGTGGCAGATGATGTTGTGTCATCCCTGCTAATCAGAAAGCGCCAGCGCTGCATCCCAGCTAGCCCTGACTCCGGTACACCTATGATTGTAAGCTAGGGTTAGGGAGCCTTTTCCTTGTTTCGGGCCCCATCGTCAGCAGTGGGTTGGTCCTAAGCCAGTAGTGGGTGAATTGAAAAGTGGGTGGGGCACCCCTTCTCTCTCTCCGACTGGGTTGAGTGTAGGTTGCCTGTTGAACCATGGGTTGTTGAAATGTGGGTTATCGTGTTGCCTGAACCCTGCTGAGAGATAACAAGCCATGGTGAACAACCCAAAAGTTCACAACCCAACAACAAACCATGGGTTCTTTTCTTGGGTTGTCCATGGTTAACAAGCCATGGCTTTTAGTGCAGCTGGGTTCAGACAACACGGCAACCCACAGTTCAGTTCAGTGACAACCCCACGGTTCAATGACAACCCACACTCAACCCCTTGAGTGTGGGTTATGTTGTCTGAACCCAGCCTCTCTCTGACATCCCCTTCCTTCTCTCTCTTTTTCCCTGTTCGTCCACAGCCAGAAGGCTGCCATGAGAGAGATGGATATGGATTGCTGTTGTGAGAAGCCTGATCACTCACAGAGGGCTTTTGAAATCAGGCTGAGGTGTACATGAAGCTTCAGGGCTGCCCAGCCCAGCACTGTTGTAAGCAAATAGGCAAAAATAATTGCAAGCAGTTCCCCAGAAATGGTATTTTTAAAAGAGAGGTGTTTATCCCCAATATCTGGATACATGATAACCTGACTCTTTGAGTATGGTTTAGAACAAGGGTGGAGCATCTGGGGCCCTCCACCAGATGATGATGGAAATTTCCCCGCAGTCCCAGCCAGCATGGCCAATGGTCAAGGTTGACAGGAGTTGTAGTCCAGCAACATATGGAAAGCAACAGGTTCCCCACCCCTGTTTTAGAACTTTTTTAGTTTACTCCTGTTCTCAAAAGATAACAGCCATTTCCAGTGGCTTATTCCATTGAAATATTTGCCCCGTGAAAATGATGCAATAAAATCATATGATGGAGAGACTTTAACATTTATTTTTTAAAAAAAAAAATTAAACTATGAGAATCAGTTAAGGGAACTCCAATCCAGGAACAACACTATATTTCTGTATATTTCTACACTTATTTAGAACCTTTCTACATGAGGCATTTATTGTGCCTCCATAATTCCTCGCTCACAGTAGTTTGTGGGTGCTTTACATGATGTTGTCATCCTCCAGGGCCTCTCCCGTTCTCTGCAACCATTTCCGTTGCTTTTTTTAGATTGAGGAAAGTCCAGTATTATTTGTGAATGGCAGCATGAAACCCTGATGTATTTGCGCAATTCCACTATACCACAGTGCCACATAGTGGTTGTGCAATGGAACATATAGAAAGGCAGAGAAAGAAAATCCAGGGTGTGTGTGTGTGTGTGTGTGTGTATCTGTGTGTAAAGGAGCCAATCTTAATCCCTCAAAGAATCCAGAAGCAGAAACTTGGGTAAAATGGTGGGTTAAAATCCTCATGTAGAAAAGCCCTTACTCTAGCCTGCATTGTATAGAGGAGATGAAGAGGATTCCTACAATAAATTAAAAGCAAAGATGTACTAGGCAGAATGCTTAGTCATGAGAGCAGGGGCTTTCTCCTCTCATAATACTAGAACTTGGGGTCTTCCCATGAAACTGACTGGGCAGTAGATTCAGGACAGGCAAAAGCAAGCTTTCGTCAAACAGTACATAATGAATTTATTGAACTGGTTGCCAAAAGACATGGTCACGACCACTAGCTCAACAGCTTTAGAACTAGATAAGACAAATTTGTGGAGGATAAGGCTGCCAGTGTGTTTTATCCATGATGGCTTAGTGCAAGTCTTTCCAACACCTGATGCCCCCAAATCTGGTTTGGGGCTACAATTCCCATCACTCCCCGGCTCACTTGGCCAGCGATCAAGGATGATCATTGAGTTGTAGCCCAAAACCTCTGGAGGGCACCAAGGTAACTCGGACTTGCATGTTTCAGAGCTGTTGAATACCAGTTGCTGGGATGTGTGTGTGTTTGTTACATTCATATCCCACCTTTCCTCCAAGGAGCCCAAGGGACCATACATAATCCTCCTCTCCATTTTATCCTGACAGCAACCCTGTGAGGTAGGTTATGCTAAGAGTCAGTGACTGGCCCAAAGTCACCCAGTGAGCTTCATTGCTGAGTGGGGACTAGAACCAGGATCTCCTGAGTCCCAGTCCAACACTCTAACCTCTGCACCATGTTGGCTCTCAGTAATAGGAAGATAAGGCTAGCTACTAGTCATGATGGCTATATACTACCTCCAAGATTGCTGATATCATGGCGCTGAATACCAGTCGCTGGGGAACAACAGTAGGAGCAAAGGCTATTGCCCTCATGTCCTGCTTCTGGGCTTCCCAGAGGAATCTGACTGGCCATGGTGGGAAGCAGGATGGTGGACCCAAAGGACTTTTGGTCTGATCCAGCAGGCCTGTTTTTACATTCTTATTCCATACTAGCAAATGTACCTTTGCACATGTTGCAATAGCCCTTTGTCTGATACAGCAAAGTTATGCAGCTGTCAGAGCTGGACACATTGTGCCCGCCCCATATGGGTGGAGCCACATCCACTGGCACCCCTAGGCATGGCCCCTGCCATGGTGCATTCGTACAGCTCCCGTAGGGAAGGGTCTGCACACTCCATTCCCCTGAGGGGGGCTGCCACGCAGCAGTGTGGAGAAGCCAGCTGTATAACTTTGCCCCCCAGACTACTCCCCACTGGCTTCAAACTGTATTGACTGCAACCCTATGCACTGGTTAGGGAAGTTTGCCACCTAGTGACCGAAAGCAGCACTTCAGGCTTCAAACACATTTAAATTCATTAAAATCAATGTGGTTTTAAAAACCAAATAACCCCAAGGTGCACACCCATAGGGTCCCCATAGCATGCAGGCCAGGTTTCAGGTGTCTAGGTTTCATGCTCTTTGTGCTATGGTACGGACGGATGGACGGACAGACACACATCCTCTTTAATGTTTCTAGATCATAGCTAAAATAAAACATTACAATAGAAAACTACCTGCCTTTCAGGCTGGCCAATCCATGAAAGCCAGCTTAGTATTAGATATTTGGCTTGTTATCAAAAATATGTGACCATTTAAATATTTTTATATCGATACAGGCAGGACAATGTGTGCCAGATACAAAATGCAAGGTAACTTCTTGTTGCAAAACAATGAAATTAATTTATTTTAAAGAATTGTAATGGGGCTTCTTTTTCTCCTGACAACATTCTGCAAATATAAATGCACATGAGTAATAGTCAACAGACTGAACCATTTCTGGCTTCCGTCCCTGTAACCCCATGGACAGTACACACAAGCAAATAGTTGAAATCTAATCAAGCAAACAAAATAGACATGGCAATTATGAAATAAAACTGTCCATTTTAAAAATGTGGTTATGGCGCCAGGGTCAGGGCTTGCTGGCCTTCTTCTAAATGAAGTGTTTTTATGTGTTTGGGGGAGGGGAGAGATCCTGATTCCTGAAGGCAGAAGGGGGGGAATGGAGCACTCATTCCTGCCTTTGACAACAGATGTGCCCAAGATGCAATTTAAGAAAGAGGTTGTCTGGTACATACATAAGTAATTGCATTCTATCTTTCATGGAATATTAGATCACAGCCAAATGATAGGTGATCAATTGATCTCATGTGACCGTCAATTGACTGTCAACTCCAATCTCAAGTTGTCAGTCACAGCCAAACTTGTGCTGGATCCAGATTTGTGCCTGGATCAACTGCCCTGGCAGAAGTGGAATTCTCTGCCCCTTTCCCCGGCTGCCCCTCTAAGCCCCCCGAAAATGCTACACAGAGTCAGCAGACCCCGCTGAATGGGGCGATCTGAGGTGTGTGTGGGGGGAAGAGGTATCCCACAAACTCGGGTTGGAGTTCCCTGCCTCTCGTAGAAGCCAGATCTCGCATCCAACCCCTAGCTTGTGACTTTAATTGCATGAATGCTATTGGCGTAAACCGTGGGTTTATGTAACTAGCAGCCAACATAATCTTGCATGGGTTGGCTTGGACAGCCTTGGGACTGCAGGCAGGGAAAGTTTAAGACTGGATTCAGACAACACGATCACCCACACTCAAGGGTTGAGGCTGGGTTGAGGGTGAGTTGTCGTTGAACCGTGGGTTTTGTTGAAGCGTGGCTTCTCTCGTGTTGTCTGAACCCAGCCAGGATAAGAAACCGTGGTGAACAACCCACAGTTCACAACCTAACAACAAACCATGGGTTGCTCGTGGTTAACAAGCCATGACTTGTTAGTGCTGCTGCTGGGTTCAGACAACATGATAACCCATGTTTCAACGACAACCCACACTCAACCATTGAGTGTGTGTTATCATGTTGTCTGAACCCAGTCTAACTCTTTTTCTCCCTGCCAGAACCTGGATAAAAATGGCCTCAACGTGCATTTTGAGAGAAGCCTCTATTGGTGCCAGTGGGCACTTCCCTTGAAATGCACAGAGCAGTTTCAATGAGGAATGTTTTTGTCAAGACTGTGGCAAGGGGAGAAAGAGTTGAACTCCCCCTTCCCCACCACCCGCTGCCCACCCCCCCCCCCCGCAACTGTCCAAGGTTGCCCAGGCTTCTCCACAGCTCCTGTTTATATAACAGAAGAGCCATGCATGTTAATTCCATGCACACAATTAACAGCACATCTGGTTTGGCCTAAGCCAGCTCTCTCCAATGTAGTGCCCTGCAGCTGCATTGGGCTACAGTTCCCATTGCCCCCTGGCTGTGGATGATGGGAGCTGTAGTCCAACACAGCTGGAGGGTACCCTGTTGGGAAAGGCTGGCCTAAGCCAACCCATGCAAAATGATCTTTCAAGTGCTTCTAAATCATGCTCAGACCTGGGGGAATGTTTCTGTTCAAAATTTAATTTGTTCCACAGAGGACCTCTCTCAGGCCCATTTTGTGTATTTATTTATAACATTGATATCCCATCCTTCTCTCCCTTCCCTTCCCTTCTCTGTTTGGGCCTCACAACAACCCCTGTGAGGTAGGTTAGGCTGAGAGATAGCAACTGGGCCCAAGGTCACCCAGTCAATTTTGTTGTAGCTGAGTAGGGATTTGACAAACTGGGTCTCCCTGCTCTAAGTCAAACACTAACCTTCACGAAGTCTTGGGTCACTTGCCCACATTTCTCAAGTCTGAAGCCAAGTTTGCTGAAGTCCTGGCAATAGTTATTGGATACCAGTGTGGATTTTTTTTCCTTCAAGGATTCTTCAATGGCTGCCAGTTTCTTGGAATATCAACGCCATCACCAAATGTACGGTATGCTGTAAAAGGGCAAGCTCACCCATCTCTGTTTATTCGGGTGGCAGAAGCTTGGGCATTTGGAACAATAGAGCCCCAAGTTCTCTTCTTAGTAGTGAAGACTAGCTCTTGGCAGCTATAACATAGTGCAAAACCATTCAAGAAGAGAAGCATCTCTGAGACTTGATACTTTTGCGGTATTAGTGAGCACAGCTATATGTATGAGAAGTACATAAATGCCATGGAACGTGGAATTGGCCACACATTTCAGCTTCCTAAGAATCTCAGCTTTTATTTGTTTGTTCTAACCGTTGTATATTGGGTTAAATCAAGGCTATTGAACTCGCTGATTTGAATCAAGTTTCTAGCATAGCAAACAAATTGGTTACTCTGTTTCCAACTCAACTGAGCTTTTATATTTGCCCACACACACAATCTAAAACCTTTGGCCATGCAGTCCACTATAGAATTTATATTGGCTTAGGGGTGCAATTGGAAATTGACTGTTTCTATATATACCCATGGAGAACATTAAGCAAAATCACCTACTTGAAAACTAAGTCCACAGAACATTACTTAAGCAAGGGTTGATCGTTACTGGTCAGGAAAACATGTTTCTCCAAGATACAGAAAGAAAAAGACCATGCTATTTGGTTAACAGTCTAAATATTGTGTGCAATGACAAATACAATACACAGGACCAGCTATGTCATATTTATAATGTTTGACATCAAAATTCAAATATTTTTTTAAACAGAGAAAAGTGCACTTTGACTCAGTCTGTTTGATTAAAATCTGAATTCAGTTTTAAGAGATAAAGGACTACATGCCTGGTATACTCATTTACTTGGAAGTAGATCCCACTGAACTAAATTTATGACCTATGTATTTACAAAATTTATATACCATCCCATATCGAACAAGATTCCTGACAAAAAGCCGTCAGTGACTGCCTGACATCAACAAGCAGGGATTTCCACAGAGGGGAAGCCAGTATTTTGGAAGCTCCACTCCGAGTGGACTCCAAATGGACCGCAGGTCCATGCGGAACCACCAGGAGTGCCTCATCTTTTGACCTCAGCAACTGGGCAGGCTGATAAGCCAGTGTGAGAGCCAGTGTGGTGTAGTGGTTAGAGTGCTGGACTGGGATACAGGAGATGCAGGTTCTAGTCCCCACTCAGCAATGAAGCTCACTGGGTGACTTTGGGCCTGCCACTGACCCTCAGCCTAACCTACCTCACAGGGTTGTTGTAAGGATAAAATGGAGAGGAGGATTATATAAGCCGCCTTGGGTGCCTTGTAAGAAAAAAGGCGGGGTATAAATATAATGAATAAAATCAGTGAGAAGGTGCTCTCTCAAATAAGTTGGGCTTACTGGTGAAGAAACATGTACAAGTGTACGCTTTATACGTTTAATATTGAGATACTATTTTAAAGCAGGTTGGTATTATGGAATAATGAATAAAACTTCTGTGTTGGATCCAGACCTATGCATAGATCCATTGTAATCCATGGGAGCTAACTTAGTGGTGATCCAACCCATTGCTTATAATCTGCCGCCAGGTTTGGAGACAGTAGGCCTTTCATAGAATCATAGAATAGTAGAGTTGGAAAGGGCCTATCAGGCCATCGAGTCCAATTCCCTGCTCAACGCAATCCAAGTCAAAGCATCCCTGTCAGATGGCTGCCCAGCTGCATCTTGAACGCCTCCAGTGTGGGAGAGCCCACGACCTCCCTAGGTCATTGGTTCCTTCCGTTCCTTTCAATACCAGTTGCTGGAGAACAGCAAAACTATTACACTCATGTTCTTCTGCTTGTGAGCTTCCCATAGGCATCTGGTTGGCCACTGGTAAACAAGATGCTGGACTGGTCAGAACCAGCAGGGCTCTTCTTATGTTCTTAACTGAAATTGTAAATAAAATAAAATGAAAACCCTTAAAAAAAAAAAAAAAAACAACTTCATCTTACATTTTTTATCCACCCCGTCCCCATTACTAGTCCTTATTGTTTTCAATATAAACTTGACAGTATGTGGCTCTGGATATCTCAGGTGTGATCGCAGAAGCCGGAGAAGTTAGGTGACATCTCCACTGATCAGAAGGCCAGGTGTCCATCTTTGGCATTGTTCCTTGCTCCTACCCAAGCAAAAGAAGAAGAATATGTTATGCCAAAAAAAAAAAAAAAGGCAGAATATATCATGCAAAATAAAAGAGATTCTACAAATTTGGTTCACTTAGGATGCAATCCTATGCATGTTTAGACAGGAGGAAAAAGTCCTACAACTCCCACCACTTTTTCCCCCTGTCTAAACATGCATAGGATTTTACCCTTACACCGCTTGCAGAACTCAGCTTTGCTTGCTGCGGAATTTGGCTTAGAATTCCCATTTGTGTGGAGTGTTTCTTTGAGTGCAGAAGCGCCCCTCACAATCGTCATCGGCAGCCATCTGATGCGGTTGGACAGGCAAGTCAACACACAGCCTCGCATCTTCCGGGGCAGCCCCTTTCCTCTTTCCTTGCAATATTTATACAAGCCGACACAGGCCGCAGTGTTTGATGCATAATGGATTTTGAAAATGTGTTGGAGCGTCTTCTATTTAACACTTTAAATATTTAGATTCTCTGCAGCTAGTTTACACAGCCCTCTACTGCACTGAACTATTTATAAGTTTTTTTGTAAACCTCTTGTCCAAAAGAGAGTTGCTGCATCTTTGGGGGGAGGGGTGGGAGGCAGGCCGGCAGGCCTTGAGGGAGAGCAACTCTCTTGCACAACGCCAACCGGCTCCTTTGGTGGCTTGCAGCCTGGCCTTTCTCAGTTGTTGGCGTTGCAAGAAAACGTTGGCTTGTCTTCATCCCGGCTGCCTCTCAGGACTGACTTGGCCCACGCACAACTGGAGCTGAGGCCATGCTCCAGACCCTCATACATCTCTTTCAAGGGCACATCCATCAGACGAATTCATCGGCTTATCCACAGCATGCGAGAGAGTAGCTCCGAAGAGAGAAGGGAACGTGTGAAGCCACATGAAGAGGCTGCCTCTGTAGCAGGGGTGTTGAACCTCTTTCAGTCCGAGAGCCAAATTCTGTTTTGGAGAAGCTCTCGGGGGCTGCATTCCAGTGGTGGGCGGGGCCACGGCCAAAAGGGGTGGGGCCAAAGGACAACCTCCCCCCAGCTTAAATCTCTTGCTGCCAGTAACTAAAGACCCCACAGAATGAGGGAGGGGATGCGCAAAAGCCAGGAATCGCCCAGCAGTCAGGGGAAAGGGGTGGGGAGAAGGCAGGTTCCATCTAGGGAATCCTATGTGGCTAGATTGGGACCCCAGGCAGGTCAGATTCAGCCCCTGGTCCAGGGTTTCAGCACCCCTGCTCTGTGGAATCTGAGGCCTGGCATAACCCAGTAAAGAATTTTGTCAACCTTCAGTGTTTTTCCCCCCAACAACCTGCACTCTTGGTCAAGCATTGAACATATAATAGTACTTTGTAGAAGAAGGAAAAAGAGGTCCCAGGTTGCATGAGGTTTTTGTGCAATGTGCCTCCATATGGAGTAGACCAGGGGTCACCAGCATGGGACCCACGGGCCCTGCCAATGACACCCGCAAAGGGGTTTTCAACATGGTTCCCCGGGGCACCCAAAAATGTTATATATATATATATGTGTGTGTGTGTGTGTATTCCTAGTTTTTTAATATGCATACATATGAAATGCATACAAATTTCTAGCAATAATACATAGGCTTGAACAAAAGTGGACCAAATATCCAAATAAGTATCCATTTGAAGGTGACGTCGATATGCCACCTGTTCATATATCAAAAGCCTTGTAAGGTCCTCCGTCCATTGCATTATAGGAGGTGAGTGTTTTATCTTACAGGATAAGAATTATAGGAAGCGAGTGTTGTAATAATCAGTCTCAAAAGGGTTCAGAGAATCCATTTCCCCTTCCATTTGTTAATTTCCATGAAGCAGGTAAATAATTTAAAAGAGTCTGTACGTCAGTGAATATTAAGGACTGTTAGTACAAAATGTCATCTGTGTAATATCCTCCTCCCAAAAAGAAGCAGCTTGCCAAAATGTATATTTAAAAGAAGCATTAGCTGTATCACACCACCAGCAATTAGCTGAATTAGACAACCCCTTATTAAAGAGACGTTGTGGTGTCCAACAGACACAAAACAAAAGTTTTTACTAAATAAGATGCAGCCTACGATCCATAGATGTGACAGGTAGACGCCAAAGCGGCAATCCACTGATTAGGCATTTTGTGGTGGTGCCCAGAGCCATTTCTCAAATTCCGAAATGTGCCCACATGTCCAAAAAGGTTGGGGACCCCTGGAGTAGACTGCCTATACACGATTCTGCCCAGTCTTGTCTGAAAGGTTTAAGGCAGACCTGTACAATATGCGACTGACCACACATGGACTCTATCAACCTTGTTATTATGTGCCACACACACATACACACACACAGCACACACTTTTTTCAATCTCAGGCAGTCAGTAAGATATTTATCAAACCTCTGGTGGGCCACCAGATATAACTGGTGTGCTGCTTTTGGCGTGATGGTTGCAAGTTTTCCAGGCCTGTTTTAGGGGATGTGATACACCAAATCAGCTTTCCTGGACCGTCATTTCCATCTTTGCCCTGTCCACACCACTTAAGGTGGGCCAATCGGTCTATTTTTGGTCCATCTGACTTTCACATATATATTTTTAACCAAAAATTTCTTTCTATTTCAGCATTAATCTCTGTGTGTGTTTTAAAAACAAACAACAACAACAACAAAAACCCTGCTGAGTACTGTGTCACGGCATTCAGAGAAGCACAAAATCTGGGGGACAGCTAAGTTCCCATCTTGCATTTGTCCAAGAGGTCATTTCGTATAGGAATTCACCAAGATGGCATTCCCGAAGGCGCATCTCTACATACACACCACCACGGCCACTTGGCTCTTCTGCCACAAGTTCCATTATCCTTCCCAGTTTCCCCTCCAGTGTGTCCACTCTTGTCTATCATAGACAAGTGGGCCTGTGTCGCAACATGTTGTCCTATGTGGAGTTCTCCAGTTTCGGGGTAGGGGATGTGCGAGGATTTTGTTTGGTCCCAATTTTGAAGTGAGCCACCCTGATCTGCACCACTCGACTAATGTCTGGGTTGGGATGGAATTCCCCTTTGGGTTTCACACTTCTCTGAATTTTGTGGTGCTGTTTTTAGCTCCAAAATAATAATAATAATAATAATAATAATAATAATAATAATAATAATAATAATAATAATTCAAAATGCATCTGTGAATGCCTATTTTAGGATAGAATCCATTTAGAAATGCATATTTGGAGAGAAAATACATTTAGGGAGCAAAGCTATGGCCGCTGCATAGCATCTGAGGGGGCCACCATAGGATATTTCGGATGCCCAGCTCCAAGGTTGGGAGATGGCGCTTTGACTTCGGGGGAGGGAATCGGAGCTCCGGACCGCTTTCCCCCTCACAGCTGATGCAGAAAGAAGAACCACACCGGCTGCCTCTCCGAGGTCAGGAATATGACCTCAGAGAGGGAGAAAAGGGGGGGGGTGTTTTGGTGGGCAGAGAGGGGAGGAGACTGGAGAGGCTAGGATACCAGCTATTCTGAGGCTTCTCCAGCCTCGTTCCTCCCCCCCCCCTCGGAACACTTTCACCTTTTTTTTTTTTTTACTAGATGGGGAAAAAGCCCATCTAGTGAAATGCAGTGCGTGAGGCTGAGGAAGCGAAGATCACTAGAGGAGGGAGGGTCTCCCCTCCAAGGAATAACCAGGCCTGACCCTGCTTAGCTTTCCACGCTCCTCAGACAAGCTGAGCCGGCGTAAGCCACAGGCCTGGAAGAACTCGATAGCCTTGTAGGCTCCTTCCAACCCTATTTGCTCGTACGCCTCTGGGTTCATCCGGGGACTGCGAGCATCGAAGGGTTGCAACCCTTAGAAATGTGTGTGTTTTCTGAGGAAATACATTCAGGAACACGTATTTAAATGTGAGTCTTCAGGAGGGTTTAAAAAAAAAAATCAAAAAAATCACAGTTCAACACAGGAAAGGGGAAAGAACAGATTGATGAATAGACAGGTGCGAAACTGACACAGGCAAGGAGGACCAAAAACCTGACAAGGATCAAAATAGACTCACCCGTGCATCCCTTCTTGCCTTTGCAAACATCACCTGCCTTGGTCACATCATGTCTAGACTATTTAGTTATTTGTTACTTATTTATTTAAAGTACTTATATACTGCTTGATATCATAAGATCTCTAGAGCAGTGTTCTCCAACCTTGGGTCCCCAGATGTTTTTGGCCTACAACTGCCAGCATGCCCAGCAGCTGGGGCATGCTGGGAGTTGTAGACCAAAAACATCTGGGGACCCAAGGTTGGAGAACACTGCTCTAGACTATTGCAGTGTGGTCTCCGTAGGGCTCCCCTTGAGGAGTTCAGGGTTCCAGCCAGCCTTGCACTTTCCCACATTACTTCCTCCTGTTCCCCTTCAACGTGGTTTATCATTCTCCCCGCAGCCCCAGCAGTCAGTTCTGTGCCCACTGAACATACTGTGCCAGTTCTCATTGGCCTGTTTGGGGGGTGTTTTGTTTCACCCCTTAGGACCTCCCCGCTCCCCCCCTCCAAAAAAAAAGATAGGCCATATGTCCACAAACCTTGGAGTTCCCCCAAGTCTGCTGCTGATACTTTCCTCTTCTGCATGAATTGTTGCTGCTTTAGCTACGTAAGGATCGATACTCAGAGAATGGGTTTGCCGTTCATATATGTAAGGACCACGAGACCAATGGATTGGACTTCTGATTTTCTGAAAAGAAGTTCCACACTAGACCGACCAAAATTAGTTTGTTTATTTGTGAATGGTTTTAAGCATTTTTACAGTGCTCTTCAGCTGAGAAGCCTCCCAGAGTGGCTTGCATCAGATCGATAAGAACAATAATGATAGGTCATTAGAAAGGATGGTGACAGCTTGCAGCACCGGGCAATTGGATCTAATGTTCTCTGTAAGGAGAGGCGGGGCTTTGTTGAAGAGAAGCAGGAGCAGTTCAGTGGAAGCAAGTGTAATGTGATGCATGCTGGGGCGAAAAATCCCAACCTCAAGTATAATCTGATGGGATCTGAGCTAGCAGTGACTGACCAAGAAAAGAGATCTTGGGGTTGCGGTGGACAGCTCGATGAAAATGTTGACCCAGCGTGCAGCTGCTGTGAAAAAAAAAATAAACTCCATGTTAGGCATAATTAGGAAAGGAACTGAAAATAAAACTGCCAAGATCATCCTGTCCTTATACAAATCTATGGTGCGACCACACTTAGAATACTGTGTACAGTTCTGGCCATCGCACCTAAAAGAGGGCATTGTAGAAATGGAAAGAGTGCAGAAAAGGGCAATTCAAATTATCAAGGGGCTGGAGCAACTCCCCTATGAGGAAAGGTTACAGCATCTGGGATTGTTTAGCTTAGAAAAAAAATGAGTAAGGGGAGACACTGTTATAGAGTTGTACAAAATTATGCATGGTGTGGAGAAAGTGGTCAGGGAGACATTTTTCTCTCTCTTGCGTAATACTAAAATCTGGGGTCATCCCATGAAGCTGATTGGTGGGAGATTCGGGACGAATACAAGGAAGTCCTTGTTCACACTGACACAGCACATAGTTAAACTATGGAATTCACCTCCATAAGATGTAGTGACGGCCACCAATTTGGGCTGGCTTTAAAAGGGAATTGGACAAATTCATGGAGGAGAAGGCTATCAATGTCCTAATTGATCAATGTACTAACTAGTCCTAATTGGCTCTGTGCTACTTCCAGTATCAGAGGCAGTGTGCCTGCCTGTGTACACCAGTTGCTGGGGAACATGGGCGGGAGGGTGATGCTTGCACTCATGTCCTGTTTGTGGGATCCCGTGGGCAGCTGTTTGGCCACTGTGTGAACAGAAGGCCAGAATGGGGGGTGGACCTTTGGTCTGATCCAGCAGGGCTCTTCTTAGGTTCTTATGCGGCAAAATCAGGGATGACAGTTTGCGCCTCTGGATTCTTCCTCCTCCTCCTCCTCCTCCTCCTCCTCCTGCAAATTGAGATTCTTTTCATATTTGCTTATTTTGCTACAACTTGCCATTGGGATTCCCTACAAATCAGACAGTGCAGGGTGAGGCAAGGTGGGGTGTTTTTCTTTTTTTTGTTATTTTCATATTATGTATATTTCTATGCCAACTTATTTGCTAAAAAGCCATCAAGGCAGTGCAGAACAATTTAAAACAATAACATCTTAAAATGATTTTTAAAAAAATAAGAACATTAAAATAACTACATAATGTAAGAGACTGAATTCACACCCCTTCTAAAAGTGAAGAGAGTGGGATGGGGGACAACTGTAGTTCTTGCGGGAGTGCATTCCAGAATTTGGGAGCAGCAGCACAGGAGAAAACTCTTTCATGCAGGCCCACCAAACAGGTAATGGTGTCCTCAAGAGGGTCTCAAGACCCCTCAAAATGAAGGCAAAAAGTATTTCAGAACTAGAACAGGAAAAGATGTTGCACAAGTTTGAAATTTGGCCAAATTGAAGAATTTATTTATTTATTTGTTACATTTATGGATCGCCCATCTGGCCAGGCAAACCGGCCACTCTAGCCGTCCTTTACCCACTTTCCATCTGGGAATCAGCCCCATTGAACTCAATGGGACTTAGTTAAGAGTAAAAGTGCATGGGATTGTGCAGTTAGGGGCTTCTTCTGAAACATTTCAAATGTTTCAGATGTTTGGGAGAATTCCAAAAGGTTTTTTGTTTGTTAAATGCAAAATCCCGAAATAATGTTTAGCATCTATGTATTTATTTATTATTTATTTACTTATTGCATTTATACTCCGCTCTTCAGCCAGAAAAGGCTCCCAGAGTGGCTTACAAAGATGAATAATAAGACAGTCCCTGCCCTCAGGCTTACAATCTAAAAGACATGACACAAAAGGAAAAGGGATTGGGAGGGAGGAGGAAGAATGCAAAACTCAGGCACCAGTTCTTAGTTAAAAGGTTCTTATAGGTTTGTCTTTCTTTCTTTCTTTCTTTCTGGCAGAGAGGGCAAAACAAGCTCCCTGCAGCTGTTCCTTCATGTACTATGTACTATGTTTAATAGTCTGACCTATTGGTTTTTCTAAAAACTCTCAGTCCCAAGGCATCTATAACTTGGAATATCAGGTGGAGGATGAATTAGAGACTAAAACTTCATATATATATTTGCAAGTAAAGTCAAATTGGGAGATTTTGCTTGACATCTTTTCACCCAGATGAATTTCACCTAGAATATGGACAAAATAAAACTGATATACCGGCCTGCATTGCAAACACACCTTACCTTACCCATCATTAATATGGGCACGTAGCAAGTAGTAAAATAAAATGGGAAGACTTTTCTAATGTGGGGAGGAAACTAAAAACTTTCTTAGGATCCCATTTAGGAATCTTTTCTTGCCCCGAGCCAAAATCTTTGGTAACTGGTATACAAATAACTTGCCCAGCTTCTGGGAAACTTCTAGGCAGAGAGCAGGATAAGCTCCGGCACTGCACAATGCGGTCACTAATCTCCTTTAAATTATCAGGCTTCTCCTGGAATAGCAAATGCATAAAAAGGAGAGCTGCTGTTTCAGCGACACAAAGAAATGCAACAGAGACACAAAACCAAATATCGGTGCAAGTACAGTTTTAATAAGTGGGCCCCAATGCATATTGATCTATTTGACACTGTGCCAATAGAGAGTTGGAAGGGATTGCATCCCTGAGCCCCTGAAGAAATACATTGGGAACCATCTACGAAATGAGGTCTGCTCCTGTGTCCAAATGCTTTACCTGGAATGACCTTGAAAGATTGCTTTTGTGCTTTTTCGAGAGATTTCAAGATCCTCTTCTTGGGTCTGTTGTCATTTTCCTTTCTGGGGATTCAGGCCTGGGTAAGAAACAGCAGATTTTAATTGTTCCACATTTCCACATTGTGGAACATGTGGAAATATTGACTCTAAATATTGACTCTAAGTATTGACTCTAAATATTTGTGCATTTAGAGTCAACATTTTAATGTTTTCCAGAGGGGTAGCCGTGTTAGTCTGTTGCAGCAAAAGCAACAAAGAGTCTTGTGGCACCTTGAAGACATACACATTTATTTGAAATAAGTGTTTCATGGGCGGTGCCCACGAAAGCTTACACCAGAATAAATTCATAAGTCTTTAAGGTTCCGCAAGACTGTCATTTTAAGGTGCAATCCTATGCAAGTTTAGACAGAAAAAAAGGGCCTACAACTCCCAGCATGCCCCAGCCAGCTATGCTACATGGGGCATGCTGGGAGTTGTAGGCCCTTTTTCTCTCTCTAGACTTGCATAGCACTGTGCCCTTCATGTTGTTTATGTAGTGTACTGTGTGGTTGCAGGTTGTTAGCTGCCCTCTGCTCTTTGTAAGGAAGGGCAGCATATCAATCAAATAAATAAAATAGAGCAGCATTTTATAAACTAAGAGGTGGCAGTTTATGAACTAAAAAGGCTAGCAGTTTATTAACTTTAAAAAAAAAAGAAAGAAAGAAAAGAAAAGAAACCCTCTTCATTTCGGAGCTTCTGTTGTGATTTCACGTTTATTTCTTCAACATCACAGCCCTCCAGGGCAGTGTGCTCACTCCGTCTCTCAGTGGAGACTGGCACATACCTGCTTTTCATCACTTCCACACAGAGGTGGTGGTGAGCGTCTGGGCAGGGAGTGAATCGCACTGAATGCTTTTGCCAGAAGTGGAAGTATGAAGGGTTTCCGTTGAAATCTTCCTTCACTTTCAGGTTCAGTAACCCGGCTCTTGCTGCTGCTTCTTTTCTTTTTTTTAATTGGGCACTTGTTTTACCGGATTTGGGGCTAAAAGAGACAAGCAGAATCCAAATACAGTAATACCTTGGATTGCAAGTAACTTGGTTTGAGAGCGCTTTGCAAGACAAGCCAATTTTTAAATATTTATTTAATTTTCTTTTACTTGATATACAAGCGACGTCTTGCAATACAAGTACTGTAGTATGGCTTAAATTAAAAATCTCTGTACAATTTTTTGGGGGGGGGATTTCATTTTGATATAAGAGCATTTTGGATTACAAGCACGTTTCCGGAACAAATTATGCTCTCAATCCAAGGTATGACTGTATAAAGAAGGCCAAATATAAAGAACATGGTCGGATACATTGTTTGTGTGGCTACTATTTTCCTTTGTGATTCATCACATTCTTTTGGTGGTGCTGCAACATCTTCTTGTTTTGGTTTGACGTTGGGTAAGTCTGAACTCATTTGAGCACACAGTACTTTACCTTCGATGGGTGTTATATCTACACCAACCCTCCCCAAGCTCGTGCCCTCCAGATGAGTTGGACTACAGTTCCCATAATCCTCCAGCCAGCCCATAAAATCCTGCTGGCCATTCTGGGTAGGAATTATGGACATTATAGTCCAACACATCTGGAGGGCACCAGCTTGATGAAGGTTGATCTGCAGCATACAACTATCTAGGCTTCACATATGTTTACCTGTTATGGGCGTCCTCCACCAAAGAATCCTGGGAACTGTTGTTTGGGGGGGGGGTGAGACTTCTCTGTTAGAGACTGGTGGTAAATATATGTCTGTGTTCTCATCCTCGTCAAGCCTTCAACATGAGGTGTACTCCAAATACATGACAAGTACACTACGGGGCAGTACGCATCATCTAAGTCAGGGATGGGGAACGTGTGGCCCTCCAGATGTTGGACTGCAACTCGCATTATCCTCCACCTTTGGCTATGCTGGTTGGGGCTGATGGGAGTTGCAGTGCAATCTCATTTCAGTTTGGTTTTGATATGAATTTACCAAATTTACCTAAATTTACCTAAATTCACAAAGTCCCCGATATATATATATATATTTTTTTTAAAAACCCACTGAATATGGGTCTATCCAGGTACAGGGATGTGAGTGGATCAGTCTTAAAAGTCTGGGTTTGAATCCCTGTGTGTATTCAGCCATGTTGGTGCTGAATTTGGGTTGCCACCACTTTCTTTCTGACAGGCTCCTCATCTTTGCCAGCTACATGGCAGGTGGGCAGGCACATCATGATCCTGTGCTTTGAATCGCTATACCCTGCTGAATTTAGCTGGTGGAGATGGGTGAGAATTTCAGTTCAGTTCATCTTGTCTAAGAATTTACCAAAATTCACCATCACGAAGTTCTTCATGTTCAGAAGAGAAGGACCTTGAGATTTAAACAATTTGAACGTGGGAGAAAGCAGAACTGACAGATTGACCCGTGCGTACCGAGAGCCTTGTTCAGCAGACGTTGAGCATTGAACCCTTTCAGACAACCTACCTCCAGTCTTCCTCCAGGATATGTACCCTGTGCCACCCTGTGCCTGCATCAATTCACTTTGAAGGAAAAACCCTAGTTGTCCAAATCCAAGGGATGTCACACTCTTAGGCACTGCAGAACAGAAAAGAAAATGGCATATGTGAACTGCTTCTTACTCAAGGGGAAAACCGTGAGATTTAACAAGTTCAAGTGGAGGAGAAAGCAAAATTGACAGCTTTTTTTAAAAAAATAAGTTTTATTGAATTTTTCCCCAGGCCTAATAGCAAAATAAAGACAAATACAACATTAACATTGTGCACCCACCACCTCTTGGGACCAAGTTATATTTCCTAAAAGATATCAGATATTATTCTATATTCCAGAAATGTAACAAATCTTGACAATAATAATAATAATAATAATAATAATAATAATAATAATAATAATAATATATTTCTTACCTGCCCCTCCGTCTAGATCGAGGCGGGGAACAGCAGAAAACACAAAACACACAAACTAATGAAACACAACACATACTATTAAAACATATTAAAATATCTTAAAATATCTTTAAAACATCTTTAAAAGGTTCGTTCCCCTTCCCCTTCACCAACACCTAATCCAGAAATTTACCCCAAATGCTCACAACAGTATTTTTCTCCAAAATTGACACAGCTTTGCCCATCCCTAGCAGAGACTGGGAAATATTTGTTTGCAAAACTGCTTGGCCCAAAACCAAGCTGCAAATGTTTGCGGAGCAAGCCTTCCACCCGGTTGCATTGTAAAAGGAACTATTCAACGGACTGCCTTGGTTACATCAGTACACACGGTATAGGGTTAATATTCGAGAATGGCTTAACTCAGTTCAGCGAGGACATTTACAGCTTGGCAGCAAGAGTGTTGTATTGCTGTGACCTTCTCTTTCTCCCCTCGCATTGGTCTTAGGGCAAGCCAGATTAAGGCGTGATCTCCGAGCGGGTCTTCATTTTGCTAAGCTTGATGCGAATGGCAGGGATGGAATCCATTGCCGGACACACACAGGATTAAAAGAAGAATGTGCCAGGGGGATTTCCCTGTGACGTGCACGGGTGGAAAGGGCGCTGATTGACAGCAGTCGGTCTTTGCTCATAAACAGAAACAGAGGCGCCATATTCCCCGGCCTGGCACCCTCTGGAGGGGTTGGACTGCGACCCCCAGCATCCACAGCCGGTGTGGCCAGGTTGGGGGGAAACTGTTCTAGAAGGCCACATGTCAGAGTGCAGCAAGCGCAGTCTCAGTCCCCCCCCCTCCCCACTTTGGACTCTGCAGAGGTACACGGGAACGTGGAGCAACATTGGCTCCACCAATCTGGATGGCTTCAAAAGGGGACTGGACGAATTCATGGAGGAGGAGGAGGAGGAGGAGGAGGAAGCTATCAATGGCTACTAGTCCTGATGGCTATATCCCAGTATCAGAGGCAGGTTGCCTATGGGCTGGGGCATGCTGGGAATTGTAGGCCTTTTTCTCTGTCTAAACTTGCATAGGATTGTGCCATAAAGCAAGCAAAGAGCTGGTCTCCAAGAAACACCTGCTGAGCTTGCAACCCTACGCTCTTTGAATGTGTTCTACTAAAACCAAGCAAAAAGATTCTTTAAGCTGTCTCTCCTCCTCTTTTTTTAAATATTCAATTAGCTTTTGCAGAGCAGTTGAAATAAATTGTTGCAGACTTTGGCCGCAAAGGGATTAGTCCTTGCCCCCTGCACCTACCCAACCCCTGGTGTGTGTGTGTGTGATCGTTTTGTTTTTAATTTTTTTTATATTTTGTAAGTCAAAGCTTGTACTTTGAAGCTGCCAAAATGCACTGGTACATTTTAATAACATCCCTCAGGGAGATTTGTTGTTGTTGGAAGCCTTCCTCAGCCCGCTCCCATTCCAGACTCAGACAATTGTCAGCTTAATGCCTTGAGAAGCTGGATTAAATCTAGCCACAAAACCGGAACATTCCTCTCCTTATTTCCCAGGCTGTCTCTTCCTAATGGGGCTCTGATCTGAAATATTTCTCTCCCCCAAACATAAGCCATCCCCTCCCCCAAAAAAGCAGTCATAGTCTGCTATCCCATGCCCATTTTCTTGGGAGTAAATTTTGCTGAGCACAGTGGCAGGTACTTCCAGAGGCAGTGTTAGGGGGCAGCCCTCTAGGGTTGGAGCTCCGAATTTTTCATTTGGAGCCCCGAATCTCTGGGACGCCTTCTGCCCCACCACCCTGCTGTCCATGGGCACTGGCTGAAATCAAGGTACAGGGGCCCTGAGGATCTCTGTACCATCTGATCTCCCTGCATTAGCTGGCTTTTTGCCCACATGTGCTTCACCTCCTGCTGCCCCCCCCTTTAAATCTTTCTGCCTGAGGTTCTTTTCTGAAATCAAATGCCCTTCTCTCCCCTGTCTATGCATCTCTTTTTACAAACTGGGGTGTCCTTAGGAGACAGGGCCCTTTAAAGACACACACACAGAGAGACTTTAGAGCATATGTAAATTAGCATATGCAAATTTGTCCTTTTTATTGTCCTGTGGGCCTGAGCTCCAGATCTTTTTGGTATCTGGCACCGCCCCCGAGTACTTCTGAGTAAACCTGCAGAGGATTGTGCCGTTAATGCTGATATCATGGCTGAATCATTAATGCTGATTAGTCAAATGAAATTGTTAGAACTATAGGATCAGATACAGCTGGATGAATGCATAATTTAAAGTGCCTATACAGTAATACCTTGGATTGCAAGTAACTTGGTTTGAGAGCGTTTTGCAAGACAAGCAAATTTTTAAATATTTATTTATTTATTTTTTACTTGATATACAAGCAACGTCTTGCAATACAAGTACTGTAGTACAGCTTAAATTAAAAATCTCTGTACAAATTTTTTGGGGGGGATTTCGTTTTGATATAAGAGTGTTTTGGATTACAAGCACGTTTCCGGAACGAATTATGCTTTCAATCCAAGGCATGACTGTACTTCAATGTAAAGCTTATACATTTTCAAATACATCTTCACAACCATGAGAGCTAGAAACTTGACCTTTTTTTTGAAAAAAATGAAATTCCGTATTGATCAGAATCAGCATTTTGCCACCTTCTTTGTATTGCTTCCAAATTATCATTATTAATAATGAGAAGAATTTGTTGCCTACTCCGTGCAAATGTAGGCCTGCATTAACTATGAAAACAAAATAAAAGCAGGTTCCCTTAAAAGTAACCCAACACCACCAATATGGCCATGAGAGCTTTTAATCCAGACTGTGGGTCAGGGCGGGGGGGGGGGGGAGAGCTGAATATCCAGAGGATGCTTGTGCAAATTCCTAAGTACAAATTCCACCCTCAGTTTGGAAGACCAGATTTCTGCAAAATGTACAGCGTACCTATCCAATTAGATTTAATCTAAACTGGGGAGAACATTTTATGGATTCCAGAAGTTCCTTTCGTGGCTACAGGCCTACTGAAAGCTAGGTATGGGGCCTCTAGATGGTGGAAGTGCCTTCAGAACAAAGGCAAATGTGAAGGGTTACCAAGGATTTGGGAAAAGTTCAACTTGAAGTCCTACCTGGCTGAAATCCCCAAAAGAAAGCTAGGTCTGTCAACTGTTATCAGCCACAAGCTAAATGGAACTGCCGTTTCCAGAAGCAGTAGATCAGAATATCAGAAAAATCACAGATGGTCATTTCCTTCATGTCCTAGGGATCTTGCCATAGCTATCTGGCTTTCCTTGGACTGATCCAACAAGGCAACCCTTACGTTCAAAATCCAGCCCAAATCCCGATTGTGCAAGGATTTGCTGATCTCTGTGATTGTGAATCTAATGCCACTCACAATTCCATGAGTTTGGATCAAAGAGTTGGAACCAATAAATCCTAGGTATGATTTTGATTCAAATTTCCCTTAAAAGTAACCCAACATATTTTGATTATTTTGAAGTTACCCTTTAATCAACACAGAAGAAAGGTGACCTGTAATAGCCAAGTGAAAACAAGCTTGAGTTGCTGAGTGAGCACTAGGAGACGGTTTCTGTAAATCAAGCGTCGCCAGCTCAGATATTTTTGGAGAAGAAGGACAAAATAAGGAGGGATGGATAATAGTGGTGCTGATGGTCTAAGGGAAGGGTAAAAAAATCAAAGGAGCAGAGCAGCACATGTTCTTGCACAGGAGGAGAGCAAAGTAGACCCGTGTGAATTGTCCATCCACCCGGGGCCAGGCACTCCATCCACATTTATTTTATTTATTATATTTATCAATCGCCCATCTGGCCGGTCACCCGGCCACCCTGGGCGATGTACAATTAAAATACAACAAAACAATAAAATATAATAATTAAAACAATATAAAAAATTCTCATTAAAAACCTAACCCACCCCATATTCCCGCCTGAACAGCCATGTTTTTAATGCACGGCGGAAGCTCATCACGGAGGGGGCATGGCGAAGGTCACTAGGGAGGGAGTTCCATAATGTGGGGGCCGCCACAGAGAAGGCCCTCTTCCTAGTCCCCACCAGCCTGGCTGCTCTGGCTGATGGGATAAGGAGAAGGCCGTCCGTGGCAGACCTTGTTGAGCGGCCTACTTGATGTTGCTGGAGGCGCTCCTTGAGATTGTAGCAGAGTCATGCAGTTTTACACTGACCGGCTCACTTGACAGGAGTTACTGGTGGCTCCCTGGGGACCAGATAAGGGGCCAACATTAAGTGTACCCAGCTGGCCTCCTGCCCACTGCCAGAGTGCTGGTCCGGTGTTTGTGGGGGGAGGGCTCGGGCCAGATGCTCTTAGTTGGTCCCAGGAGTGCAGTGGAGGGGGATCTCGGGGGAGCACAGCTCCGGGACTTTGTCAGAGCAGGAGCGATGGTGTCATCCACTGGAGCGTCAGGGGAATTGACAGTAATTAAGCCGTAGCTCAGTGGCAGCGCAGCCGCTTTGCGTGCAGAAGGTCCCAGGTTCGATCCCCGGCATCTCCAGATAAGGCAGGGAAAACTCCTGCTCAAAACCCTGGAGAGCCACGGCTGCCAGTCAGTGGCGACAATACTGGGCCAGATGGACCCAGGGTCTGACTCGGTATAAGGCAGCTTGCTGTGTTCCTGTGATGATGGACCTGCTTTGCTTCTGGGCGAGCGAAGGAGGTGACAATGAGGCTTTCCAAGTTTTATTCTTGTTTGTGACTGATTAGAGGAAATCGGACAATGAGGGGAATAATCACGCAGAGGGTGGATTCTTCTTTCCTTTCCTTTGATCGGCTTGCTACTTTATTCTCAGCCACCTTTGTAGGCCCTGGGCACATTTGGCAATTTGGGAGACTGTCCTGGGCACCACCACAAAATGGCTGCCATAGGAGGCGTGGCAAAGGACAAGTCGCCTGCCCCAAAGACTGAGCACAAGGCGGAGGTGGGGTCTGAGGCCCCAGCGCACTGAACAACTCCTTTGAACCCACAGTTTTCAGCACCTAAGTATTTCACAGCAATCCCAGGTGCCAGTAATAAAATGTGCTAAATAATAATAATAATAATAATAATAATAAGAAGAAGAAGTAGTAGTAGTAGTAGTAGTAGTGGGAGGGGTGGAGCAGCTTGGCCATGTGTCCTTTCCCTGTTCTAGCAGCTTAAAGGGCAATAGTTCTTTGCAATATTGTTCTTTCCAAGTAAAAGCCAATGGTGGCGTCGCATCTGGCTGCAGATCTTTTGCTAGAGCTCAGTGTGTTTTGCAAGCTGAACCTATGCAGTCAGAAGTAAGCACCACCACTGAGTTCAGTGGTGTTTACTCCCAGATAAGTGTGCAAAGGTTTGTAGTCATGCCCTTAAACTTAAGGGTGAGACCGTATTAGTGGTTTGTTCATTCGTCTTGGGTGTCTGCGTTTCACGACGGAGTCTTTTAACCAGAGGGTTAGCTCCTTGGAGTATAAATAATAGAAAACCAGGATATAAATAGGTATCTCTTAGGGGGTGTGTCTATGGGGCTTTCATGATGTGCTCCTGCACGTCACAATTTACCGCTGCGCCACTGGTAACTTCCCCTCTGTAACTGAGCACGCCCTCCTCACCGCTGTTGCCCATTTGCTCGGCTCTTCCTCCGGGCTCAGGAAAGGACAAGGCATGTAGAAGACACTGCTCCAACTTCTCCTTACTCTTCTTGCTGCTCACTCGTTTAGGAAGGGCAGGTGAACAGGCACCAGTAGTGAGGAGGGAAGCTCCAGATATTGGCAGTGGGGCCCCTCCTGGATTGTGGGCCTTGGCAAATGCCCGATGATGCTGACCCCTGATGCTGGCCTTACATCTTAGTTACTTAAAGCCAACAGTGGCAGCCTAGTGCAGCTTTTGAACCAGGGACAAAAGCCAAATAAGTTTTGAATATTTTTTTTTACTTTGACCAGAACTTTTCACCTCTTTGCATATCGCCAAATAATAATTTGTAGAGGCGGGAATTAATGTCTTCTCTTAAAAAAAAAAAAAAAAAAAACTTGAAATGCAAGAGAAATGCATAGAGAAATAACTCTAGGTTTTTGTAGCTATTGATAAAGCTGCTCCAACTCACCAAGGCTGGCCCTATCAACTGCACATGGGGGGCACACCGCTGCACGTTCTCTGACGGAAATGGCCAAGGTCACAACGGTGTTAAGGTCGGGAGCTCATCTCTGCCTTGGCAGCCTCACGCAGCCTGTGCCAAAGGCACCCGACGTTCGTTCCCAACTGGATCCACTTGACTCGCGCCAGCCCAAATTGGAGCTGCCCCCGGCTGACCTGAAGGTGCTTGGACAGATATGGCTTACATCAATCTCTCGAAAGAAATATGTCAGTGGAGAGTTACTTCCCCTCTGGCAACCATAATGGGCCAGGCAAGCTGCTAAAAGAGGGGGCAGACAGACAGACAGACAGACAGACATTAAAATGATGCCTAAGAATTTAAGATGGCAGAGAAACAGGATCTAAAATGGATGCTTGGGGGCAAGATTTTCCACCAAGGTATGAGCAGATTTCTTCTGTTCCCATCACAGTAATTATATCAGTATGTTAACCTTTTTAATCTTGCAACCTTTTATGTCATTCCTGGACCTGTTGGATAATTTGCAGAGTTTGAAGATGTCTGAATCTGTGGCGCTGTGCTGCACTTTGCTGCATTTCTTTTAGCTTCTGCTGTTGGCTTTAAGCTGGATCAGTTTTTAGGTTGTCTGAGATTGTATATTCTTTCGATCTTTTTTGAGCTTTGGGCCCCCAACCCTTACCCTGACTCAGCCTTCCCCAACCTGGTGCCCTCCAGATGAGTTGGGCTACAACTCCCTCAGCCAGCCATGAGCAGAAGGTGTTGAGGACAGAATGGATTGCATGCTGGAGAACAGCTTTCCCCAACCTGGTCCCTTCCAGTTGTGTTTCTCACTACAACTCCCAGAATTCTTGACCCTTTGCCGTGCTGGCTGGGGCTGGCTGGAAGTTGATGTCCAAAACATTGGAAAGCACCAGGCCGGTGAAGGCTGCTGTAGACCAGGGCTCTCCAACCTTGGGTCCCCAGATGTTGCTGGACTACTGCTCCCAGAATCCCTTGCCATTATCCATGCTGGCTGGGTATGCTGGGAGCTGTAGGCCAGCAACATCTGGGGGCCCAAGGTTGGAGAGCCCTGCTGTAGACGGTGGTGGAGGTTCCAGGAAGGCATGTGTGGCCCAAAGCTAAAAGTGGGCCAAGGAGCTGAAGAGCCAAGGAAGCAGCCATGGGGCTGTGGGTGTCCCACGTTGCTGCAAAAAATGAATAAGAAAAATTGGGGGGGGGGGACGGTGAGGCCCCTACCACAGCTTTGAAGTCTACCTAATAATGAAATTGTCAATTTCGGGAGGAGAGAACCGTCAGAATATCATTATTGTTTTAGCTTCCCATCTCCAGGGGTTTCCTTCTCATAATTCTTGGGTTATTTCTTGGTAGCCCATAACTTACGTTACTGCCATTAGTGTAATATGGATTCAATGAGAAGCCTTAAGTGCAAGGGTGGAGGTAAGCCAAGCTTTTAGCCGAGAGGGCTGTACTGTTTCACGAGGCTTTTCCTTCCCAGCTCCAGCCGCAAGCAAGCTTCCATCCAGTCTAGACTAGTACAGCTGTAGAGACCCATCTCACATGAATAATGCATCTTTTCTGTAAAATATAGGTAGTGGTGGGGTTTGATGCCTTATCTCTCCCCTCCCCCTCCCTGTGGAATTCTTCAAATACATTTCATTATTATTATTATTATTATTATTATTATTATTATTATTATTATTATTATTGTTCCTCTTCTACCAGAGGTTGGACATCATCATGGTCTTGAGAGATGGCCACGCTAAACAACGATGTTGTGTTGCCCCCAAACCATTCTTTAAGGTTTTTCAGCTAAGACCTTCTTCTTCCTACACGTCTTTTCCCATTTATTTTCCCTTGTATTTATCAGCTGCAACAGTCTATATTTTTCATTTCTCATTATATGACCAAAATATTCTAGTTTTCTGCATTTTCTTTTTTTATATATAATTTCTTGATCTTTATACATTCTCTTTAATACTTCTTCACTGGTCACCCTCTCAGTCCATGAAATTTGTAACATCCTGCGATAAATTCACATTTCAAATGCTTCTTTTTATGGTAGTCTTTGTTAAAGTCCACGATTTCATGCCATACAGTAGAACTGAAAATGCATAACACTGTACAATGCACATTCTCAAGGGTAATTTGAAGTTTTTGTTACATACTACATTTTTCATCTTAAAAAAGATAATCCGGACAGGCTCTATTCTAACTTTTCTTGCATTATTAGGATCCTACTGCTCATTCAACCAAATTCCAAGATATATATATATATATATATATTTATCAACTCGCTCCACATTTCCATTTTGACTGCTTTTTAACTGCTTTTCTTGGACTACTTCCTTTTTACTAATCACCATGCACTTGGTTTTCTTAACATCCATTTTTAGTCCATGTTCATTACTTAATTCACTGACTTTTCTTCACTGACTTTTCTTAATGGGGGAGTGTATTTTTGCAAGGTGCTCACTCACTTTGATTCTGACTTCCTTTGACCATTTAATATTGGTAAGAGCTGCTTACCCATTTTAATCAAAATATCTGCACCATAAGCACACAGAACCACGGAGCTGGATGGATTCTTAGGAACATAGGAAGCTACCTTATTCTGAGTCAAACCATCGGTCAATCTAGCCCCGTATTTTCGGCAGAGGCAGTGGCTCTCCAGGCTTTCAGGCAGGATTTCTTCCTAGTGTTGGAAAAAAATCAACTCAAAAAATTATTATAGTACTACATTGTACACATAGCCTGAAGGGAATTTATACAAACTTTTTAAATAATTAGGCACATGTATTTTTTGGATAAGGGATTCTCAACTTGTAATATGATTATATGCCAGACTGAAACTGTATGGGGCAAGCTTTACCCCGGGTCCTTTCTCTGCTTCTACAGGTGTCGGATTAGTAAAAGTAAAAGTCAACCTGTACTAGGATGAGCAAGATAAACAAGAAAACTAAACATGCTTAACACATTTTAAACACTTTATGTCTTGGACTGCAAACACTGCATTAGCTAAAAGTTTGCATTGGGCATGCTTTTGCACAATTAATGTGATTTTTGCTATTGCATGCATGCTGATAATTTGTCAAACCTTGGCTCATACTCCGTTAGTTTGAGAGCAACACATGCAGCACTCGGGTCAACTGTTAGGGCTTTACATCCAAGCCATGCTCTGTGCATCATTCTTCAAAAAATTTTAAATGTGATAACAATGTAGAAAATAATTCTGTAACAGGAATTCTAGAATAAAATCATTCTGTTCCACACTGTGAGAAAGAACAAGATCATTAGTGTTTTGCAGAAGGGGACAGTCTTTTCGCGATCTGGTGACCAATGGCTCGAGTGCCCACAGAGAGGTCCCCGAGTGCCAGCTGTGGCACCCGTGCCATAGGTTCGCCATCACTGTCCTAGGCCTACCTAGACATGCCTGGGACCTTTTACATGCAAAGCATGTGCTCTACCACTGAGCAACTGCCCCAGCTACAAGATAGTATTGTAGCCATCTTCCCCAACCCATTTCAGGAAATCCAGAGCTGATGGCTGGAAGACCTCTGACAAGGGAGAGTTTCTCATCCGCCTCCCTCCAGTAATTACTTCTGTAAGTCAAACTGTTCTTGCCACTAAGACGCCTTTCCTAATGTTCATCTGAAATTGACCCTCCTGTACCTTGAGTCTATTAGATCTAGTCCTGCCCTGTGGGACATCAGATAAAGAGGTTGCTGTTGGCCTCTTTTGTGTGACAGCCCTTCAGGTATTTGAAGAGTGCTATCAAGTATAACCCCCCCACACACATTCTTCTAATTATGCCCAGTTCCTTCAGCCATTCCTCACTGGACTTGTTTTCCGTACCCCAACCATCTTCTTGGACCACCTCTGAACCTTTCCCAATTTTTAAGTCTGCTTCTTAAAGAGTGGTGTGCACAACTGGACATAAAAAGAGCCTCATTTTCTGACTATTTGTACATTTTGTAAAGAAATACTTTTTCTCGTCTCTCATAAACCTACTATTGAACCATTTTATTGGATGATCCTGAGTTTTAGTATTATGAGAGAGAGAAAACATCTCACTTTCTACTGCCTCCGCATCATGAATAATGTTATAAACCACCATGGTGCAGAGCTAGGGAAGTCGGAAAAATTCCTCAGTGGATTCAAGGGGGTTCAGATTTCTACGAATCCGACCTGCGGATTCTGCAGCAAACTAGCTTTTTCCAAGTCATGTGGATTCCACGGAATTGTGGACTGATTTTTTTACTCGGGGGGGGGGATTTTTGTGGACTTGCGTTAGCACCAATGTGCATTTGCAAGCAGGAATGAAATTCTCATACATCCCTATCAAAGGGGATATGATGGGATGAAAGATGCCTGACAATCCATGAAACACAGATGGAACAGATTTAATAAATTCCGTACATGCCTATAGCAGAGCTCTGTCATTTTATAAACCTGCATTATTCAGAGCATCACTTTATAAAATGTCATTATTCAGACCTCCATCATTGTATAAACCACCATGGAAATCTGAAATTCTATGCTCAAAAAGCAGCATCATGTACAAGTTAAGCACATTTGTCCCCTCAGTTTAAATGGGAGCATTAAGCATGGCCGTTGCTGTCTCCCATTGACAGCAGCAGCAAGACTTAAACGTACTTAACTTTGGCTGGGGTGTGTATATTGTGTGGATTAAATAGGTTTGAGTGTACCCTTTATACTGATTTGGGAAATAGGCTTTCTTTTTTTTTGGCTCGGTCTCAAATAGGAATGGGAGAACCAGCGATTTTCCAGCTTCCCTAAATTCCCCCAAAATCACTTTGAAGCTCATTTCGGCTTACTCTCATTTTTTGTTTTTGACCTGATTTTTGGTTCGTTCGAACAGGGGAAATGCACATCGCCAATTGGGAAAGTGCACATTTCTGTGCATAGTTTTCAAAAGTACCTACTTTCCCCCACTGTCTAAATCAGTGTTGTCCAACCTTGGGTCCTCAGATGTTTTTGGCCTACAACTCCCAGCATGCCCCAGCCAGCGTAGCTGGGGCATCTGGAGACCCAAGGTTGGAGAACACTGGTCTAAATCATGAAAATGCATGTTTAAAGAAAGAATGCACATTCCAAAGTGCACATTTTTAAAGAAACAACAACATTTTTCTATCACGATCACAAATTTGAGAATCTGCGAACAGTTCTTAAAAAAAATAAATAAATAAGGTGCTCCTGCAGACGTTTGCATTCAGGATTACGTTTGCGCATGATTTGTGGACAGAAACGAATTCTCATACATGCCTAGCAGAGACTCTCAGATAGGATTAACAATCCTAGGCCGAAATTTGGCATAACTATGAGAAGCATCTGAATGTAATACGGGAACCACAAGGGTGAGACCAGTTGCGGTTCATCCTACCCACAAGAACATCTCCCAGGTGGGAACAAGACATAAGTGTACATGTTATTTTTGGTTTCATTAGAAGAAGTGTGTGTGTGTGTGTGTGTGTGTGTGTGTTAGTTAACTGGAAGCTGGTTTAGTAGCAATTTGAACAGTAGCAATTGTCTTTTCTTACAAACAGAGGTGTTTGTATATATTTTTGAGTAGGGCGGGGTGACCTGGTGTCCTGCTTTACAGAGGACAGTCCTCTATTCGAAGAGCTGCCTGAGGGAAGGTGTCCTCTATTTGAAGAGCTCTCCAGTGTCCAAGCCCAGTTTAAAGATAAAGAACCATAAGAAGGGAAAGCAGGCCAGGGCCTTGAAAATGCTCATCCGCAGTTGGCATCTGGGCAGCAGACTGAGCAGGCACACTGGTTTTATCCATTTTATTTATTAATTGTATTTCTTACACCTATATACTGACCAATAGATGAAGCTCTCTGGGTCATTCACAACACAGAAATAAAAACATAACATACAATAGCATAGTAAAACACAATACAAAGAGTTTAAAGCAGAATAAAACCCAGGTAAATGCTGGCAGCAGGGCGGCAAAGTTTGTTTGTTTGTTTGTTTGTTAAAAAATTAAAGCTGAAGAGGACTAACAAACCTGGGAGGAAAAAAATGCTCTCCACCTGGTTCCAAAAAAGACCACAATGATGGCTCCAGGTGAGCCTCTCTGGGGAGGGCGTTCCACAACCAGGCAGCCACCACTGAGAAGGCCCTTGCCTTAGTAGCCACCCACCTCACCTCCTTAGGCAGGGGCACCAACTTACCTGGTCTTCCCCACTTTGTCTTCCCTGCTATGGCGAGATGTGTCGTGTTTCTATTTAAGAGCGCAATCCTATGTGTGTTTAGACAGAAAAAAAGCCGAGGTTGGGGCATGCTGGGAGTTGCAGGCCTTTTTTCTGCCTAAACCTGCATAGGATTGCGCCCTAAGTTATAGCAATGGTTTCTAAATGTGCATCTGTAGATAGAAATTAGCATATGCATTTTTTGTGCACCCCTATCAGCCCTGTTTTGTCCCCCTTTTTGGCAATGCATGCCCTCTTTTTTTGGCGATGCGGAACCGGCCATCCTATTTTGCGAAGTGTCATGTCTGTGTCGATGCAGAGTAATACCCCCCTCCCCCAAAAAAGTTGGTTCTGCCCAATTAACAGGCATGTAGGAAAAACTCCAGGTTGTTTTTTTAAAAAAAGAAAAGAAAAAAAGAATGGAAGAGATCTTCTCCCAGTCAAGAACCAAGACTGAATCCTGTAGCGCATTCCGAATGTACGTGATGCAACCGCGATTACAGGAAATACACACAGCTCCGAGAGAGCCTTGGGGGAATTTGAAGATTGCTCTCTCTAACCACCACCACCCCGCAGCGCTCATTTTGCAGTGCATCCCCATTGGCCCGCCCCTGGTTATCAGGCGACAGGCCGTGCTAGAAGAAAACAACCTTGTTTGTTATGATCCTTTGAAAAGCTCTAGCTGTGCTTTGTTCTGGGTCCAGCAAGGAAAAGGGAGGTGGTTTGGGCAGGACAGGGAGAGGCAATATGCTTCTGCTGTTATGAATTTCGTAAGGCCAAAGGCCTGATCAGTTGCCTTCCAAATGAGGAGGTGTGCATGCGTCTCCGGCGAACATGGGCGGCTGGTCTTGATTTCTTTGTGTGATGGCTGCACTTAGGAATCCGGTTATGACAGCCACTCATATCGGGGGGGGGGGGGGAAGCAATTATTTATAGCCTCTTGGCAGTCCGTGCCTTTGCTACAAGCATCTGCGTTAGTTCTTCGGCAGCCAGAGCACGGGCCGGTGACAAAGGAACATCCGCTCCCCATTGTTATAACAAGAGGCACATTGTGTGGTTGGCTTCCAGCACCTCGCAGACATATCCCAGACGCTCCTGGAGCAGTTTGTTCCTGCAAGGTGCTGAGTGGTTTGGTTTGCCTCAGCATTTCAGCCTGTCAGCTGTGCACAAGGACCTCAAAACCTAGGCAGTTGACTTCTTCAACCCTGAAGGCTGCATTAGAAACGTTTCCCATTCCTTTTTTCAGATTCACCCTCTACTGCCATGAGGGCTAGAAACTTGAAAAAAAAATAACACAGTACAATTTCAGAATTGTAGCAAAAGGTCCACGCCTTGGGGGCTGCTGGCTGGGTAACAACGCCTCCATTAAAGGGATCGGTGCCATAACTTTCATTTCAACACCCTTCTCCCTAAGTTCCAGCTTAAGAATTGCAGGGAACATTTTAAAGTAATGTTGCTGAAACTTGTTGGGTATGAGACCTGAGCTGCAGGATTCTGTGTCATATAGGGAAGTACAAATTTTGTTAAATTCATTCATCTGTGTTTCGCGGATTGCCAGACGTCTTTTGTTCCATTGTCCGCTTACTGACGGAATTGGATTTTTTTGTAGCAGAATTGCGTTCTACTGGCACTAATTCATATCAACTAATGTGCACTTGTGCACATTTGCAAATGCACTAATGCCCAATAATTAATGAGAATTTGTGCAAATCTCCCCAAAAGTGGTGGTGGGGGGTGGGAAATGCACTAATCTCCCCAAAATCACATTTTCACGCCTTAGGCCACACGGGGGGGGGGGATACACATTTTTGGTTGGTGGGGTTTTCTTTCCTTGGTTTTTTTTGTATGACAAAATTTGCATACAGTTCGAGAAAGTGAACGAACATTACGCAAGTCTGCAGAATCTGCGCAACTCAGAAAAAGCCGGTCTGCTGCGGAGCCCGCGGGTCAGATTCATAGAAATCCAAACTCATTTGGATCTGTTGTGGAGAGTTCTCCAACACTCCTAGCTAGCTGTGAGGGGATGATGATACCAATTGAGACAGCAGGTGGCAGGCTGCATTTAGTGAATGCTTCCCCACATTAAAAAAAAAAAAAAAAGATTTTAAATAATGCTTGCATAGATAGAAAATGAATTGAAGACCAGCCATGAAAGTCTCATAGGCCATGGATGTTCCCCCAGGGTAGAGATCGTGCGTGCACAGTTCCCCATTCCTTGCAATCGGACTGGCATCAGGGATTGTGCAAGTTCCCACAAGAAAATAAGAGCTGACTTGCAGGATCAGAGTGAGTTATATCTGATCCAGCCGTCTCTTCCAGCACTGGCCAGCTGGATGCCTCCAGGGAGTTCCGGACCGGAGCGTGAGGGTGATGAGGGTCACTTGTTGCTTGTCTGAAGCATCTTGTGCTGAGGTAGACTGCCTCAGCATGTGGAGGCAGTGGTCCAGCTGTGGCTGGACCTTGCGGCCAAAGTCTAGGGGCCCACAGCATGGGGGGCACAAATGGCCACCCAGAGAATGGCAGGGACAGAAGCAAACTCCATTTTCTTGATTACTTTGAGCTAAAAGAATGGTTTGGTGCAGCTGGTATGCCAGGGGTAGGGATGTATGGGTTTTGTTACATCCGTTCCATCTGCGTTTCATGGCGTGTCCGGCGCCTTTCATTCCGTCATCCACTCCATTTCCCGAACTTGCATTCATTCGCACTTGTGCAAATTCGCCCCCCAATGCATATTTTCATGCATTAGCCTAGGGAGGGGGATGTGCATTTTCGGTCAATTTTTTTCCCTATGGCTACATTTGTGTAAAATTACAGAATGTTTTTTTAAAAAAAACTGATCCGCAAGTCCGCGGAATCCGTGCGACTCAGGGGAAAAGCCAGTCTGCTGCGGAATCTGTGGATGGGATTCATAGAAATCCAAACTCATCTGAGCCCATTGAGGATTTCTCCGACATCCTTACTCAGAGGTCCGATGTGGAGGCCGCCAGCCAGCCCTGTCTCCGCCCATCTTTGCAAGGATGACTCATTGAATGGGACGCATCATGCGCGGTGGCCAAAACTGCACAGTCAGTTCTCCAGATAAAATCCAGAGAATAAGCCGCTTGATTTTGGCCTGTGTGACCGGTCTGTCTCCACATGGATAGTGGAGGTAGGGTTCCACATATAGGGCCACATTGGACCTCTGGAGTTTGCATCCACACCAGCCTAATACTATGTCTTCAGGGCCAGCTCAAGCGATCTTGTCACCACACACGCATGCGCATATGCTCTCTTTCCCCCATGTTGTCTGTAGGGTGGCCAGGTGCCCTTTTTTATATAGGATAGTCCTCTTTTTGAAGGGGCTGCCAGAGGACTGTCCTCTATTTTGAAGGTGTCCTTCACCTTCAAAGCTCATGCCAGAATAAATGTGTTCGTCTTTGAGGTGCCACAAGACTCTTTGTTGTTTGGGCCTGCTCCAGGATGCTTCAGCACCATTACTGGGGGGGTGACCCGAGGACAGTACTGCCGCAGCCACCGGCTCGACAAGGATCGTACGCTGTGATTTGTCAATATGGTTCCACCAGAAGTTATAAAACCTCTGGTTGTTGTAGCCTGGCTTTGTAGTTCTGAGCCCCTTGTTGCTTAGATAAGATGGAGCTGCACTCTCACATGGCTTGTCCCTGCTTTCAGCTTGTTGACTTGACAAGCATCCTGGAGCAGGCCCAAACAACAAAGAGTCTTGTGGCACCTCAAAGACGAACACATTTATTCTGGCATGAGCTTTGAAGGTGAAGGACACCTTCAAAATAGAGGACAGTCCTCTGGCAGCCCCTTCAAAAAGAGGACTATCCTATGTAAAAAAGGGCACCTTTCAGCTTGTTGACTTGACTGTGGACCAAACTTCCCAGCTCAACAACTTGCCTGGCCAGTACCTGGTTTACCTCCAAATTGTACCAGTCAGCCCTGCTGTAGAAAAGCTGAATTTCCATTTCTGTAAGAGAGGGAGATGGGATCGAGTCTTCTGCTGAGTCTCATTTCTCACTGCGGTGGTACACCTGTCTTTGGGCTTTGCCACTGTAGGTTGCACATGAGGGCTGCTTATATGACTGAATGCTCTCCATCCAAAAATCCATTCTCTGCATGTCGAAAGCTAGCATTTCAGGCAGAAGGCCAGGCTTAGGCTCCTCATCCTGACATGCTAGCTTTCTGTGTCTGAGGATTTTTTGGCTTGGAGTGTCTGCCTGCAATCTGAACAGAACCAAAGATAGCCAACAGTGCATAGGAACAGAGGAAAATAAAGAAGCTGCCCTATACTGAGTCAGACCATATGTCCATCTAGGCCAGTATTGACTACGTTGACTGGCAGTGGCTCTCCAGGGTTTCAGACAGGAGTCTTTCCCAGCTCCCCTACGTGGAAGATGCCAGGGATTGAACCTGGGACCTTCTGCATGCAAAGCAGGTACTCTAGCACTGAGGTACAGCCCCACCCCTCCCTGTCCTAACCCCCAGATCCACTGGCTGGAAGGAATTAGGATAGAGCAGAGAGATGCCCTTCCACTGCAAAGGCCCCACTATACCTGCAGACAGCTCCATGGGCATGGTCGTATTGCCAGTTGGCTTTCCACCGGCATTGGCCAACACTATGCCCCAAAACACCGCAGCAAAACTGTGAGGTGGGGGCAGCTTGGGAGATGCTGGATCCAAGGCCCCTTTGTTCACTGAAAAGGCCCCAAGATATTTCCCCCCCCCCTTCCATTTATACCAGCCTGGAGCAATGGGGGAGATTTTAAAAAGCAAAGATTTGCATGTTAAGGAAGTTTTTAAAAAACCGTTTCCCCCTTCCACCCTCACCAACACAAGCCAAGAAGGCTTGGGGAGCATTGGACGATCTGCCACTTATTCCCCCAACCCCTGGCTTCACATAGGATTGGTCTGCAAGAAGTTTCCTCTCCAAAAGTGTCAGGATTTTTATCCTGAATCAATCATGTTTGTATACCCAGCTGGAGGATCCTGGGGTTGTCGGTTCCACATCCTTGTTACCTGTCTTGTGTTGCTCTCAGTGAATTGTTTGCAGTGAATTCTGAACTCCATTTATTTCTATATGCCCAAGGTAAAGACCATGCTACTTATTATATGATGAAACAGCACATCAACAGTCCCTAATTACCCAGGGGCTCATTTTGTTGTTTTCAGCTTGCCTCAGCTTCTGATTAACACTTTCATCATGTGAACAAATTGGAGACTTAAATAAGATACCTTGTCATCTGATCCCTTTTTTAAATCTCGAGGAGGTATACATACACACATCATGATTTTTTCATTCATCATTCATTCATTTAAAACATGTGTACCTTAAAAAAAAGAAAGAAAGAAAAATCCCCCCATGGGGTCTTCCAGAGAAAAACAGAAAATAATCAACATTAAAATACAGCACAGCTACCAAGGGTAAACTAAATAAAATCAGTGCAACATCAAATACTACAAAGCATGTTATGGAAAGCTTATATCAGCCCTTCCCCAGCTTGGTGCCCTCCAGCTGTGTTGTACTACAAGTCCCATCATCCTCAGCCAACATGGCCAATGGTTGAGGCAGGCTAGTTTACAGGACACATCAGTCAGGAAGCTAGAAAAATGAAGTTCTTGTCTCTCGTAAGCAAGAACATGAGAGCAACAGGAAACTTCAGTGCCATCTAGTGACTAAACTGCATAATGGCACTATCCACGCACAGCATAAACCTCAAAAGCAGCACTAAAATCAGACTCAATGCTCATTAACAATCCAGGCATATAAAATGTTTTTCACTTGGCACCCAAAACAATACACAGTAGACACCCTCCTGTCGTGGACCAGCACTCCAGACTCTCATCATCAGAGGATCCCAGCCATTCAAGAGACGAGGCTCCTGAGTTGACAGCTCAGGGAGAGGACTGACTTGGTTCCGGAAAGGCATCACAACACTTTCATCTCCCCAGGACTAAGCTCCTCAGGAAGACCCCAGAGAGCTACTCCCCTATAGCCAGAGGAGGTTGCATTGCCAACCTCAGACTGTGAGGACTCCAGCCGCGAAGACACTAGCACGCCACAGCCACCCCTGCATCAAATCTGACTGAGGCTGCTTAAACAGGCCAGGCTCCTATCAGTAAAAAGGCCTGACAGTGTGGAGAAGAACCGGCCTAAAGGAAGCCAAACCCCTACTTAAGGCTCAGTCGAAACCGGCTGCTGCTTGGAGCAATATACATACTAGCTTGTGTGTGACCTCCAGCCCCAGCACCATTTGGAGCTCTCCATGAATGACAGTGGAACCCTGTAACCCAGACCTCAGTCACCAGCACCCAACAACGCTAAGCCCTTGCCATGGCAGTGGCCAAACAATACCTCTTGGGTGGGTGTTTCGCAATCAGGGCGCTATCTCAGAAAAGGCCCTCTCTGTCCGGGGACCACCCACCTAACTTCCAAAGGCAAGGACTCCTGCGGAAAGGCCCCTGAAGAAGACCTGGAGCCTTGTGTTCCAGGAAAAAAAATGTGTGGGGGGGCCTGTGATCCCTTTCATGTGTGAGACTAGCAAACTGTGGAATGTCAGGACTCAGGAGAGAGTCAGCAAGAGGGGGGGGGCACGATTTGAGGTCACGCTAGGCTCCCTGGGCCTCTGGTGAGCTGTCCAGACCATGAACCTCGGGGGAACTGGCCATTGTGTTGAGAGTGTGCTCAATACAAGTGGACAACTGGTTGTATGCAGGTCAGCTGATGTTAGCAATTCAATCGTTACGGCTTGTGTCTGGGTGGGAGAACTACAGTCCCCTGTTCTGGCTTGGATGGAGGTGGCACATGAGGTCATTCCCTCACTTGGCCTGCTCTTTGGATGTTGTAGGGGAAAGAGCGTGGGCTACAGATGTTGAGAACCAATATTCTATAAGATACAGAGAATGCTTTAGGAGAAAAAGTAATGAAAAGCCCATCTTTGGAAGAAAAGAAAAGAAAAAAACCGCACCACCGTATATGTTCCCATTCACTCTCAATCCCACTAGCTAGGAATGACAAATGTATATGTTATCAGTGGGCTGTAGCAATAAAATTGACATTTGTTCTGGGCTTTTTATGGTGGCTAATGACAGCTTACGAGTTTATGTAAGAAGGTGAAATTGTTGAAAGAGGAAAAGGGGGCAGTACAAAGCCGCTTTTATCTCTGTCCAGTTTGAAGGCTGATTTGCACACAATCTCTCTCACACACACACACACACACACACAATTGGAGTTTAAAGCACCATCCTAAATTTGAGAGCTGGAGATGAGGTGAGAAAGCTGGATTGGGACGGTAAGATCATCCACCGCGCTCCCCACCACCACCCCATCCAGCATCTGTGAGAACCCTTTAAGAGGATTAGTGGAACGAGTAATTCATCCGAATGGCATTACGTAACATTACCCAGAGAAATAATAAGGATCCTTGTTTTTGTGAATCATCCAGCGATCAGGATAGTGAATGGCTTCTCCAGGGACCTTGCTGTTTTTTTAGGACCTGTGGGGCAAAGCTTCTGATGCTGTGGTGGAATTTCTTCCCCTCTTGTTTCCCCCCCTTGCTTATCAAAAGGACTGGCTTGGCTCCTGTCCTCCCAAGGCAAGACATGCCTGTGGAATTGACCACCAAGCAAGTCCACTGGGCTAGCCGGAGGTTCTGCTCTCCTGTACAGTGCTGAACCTGGTGCCCTCCAGATGTGTTGGACTTAAGAGATGTGAAGACTTGGAAGAAAACCAGAAAAATTCAGAAAAAATGTTCCCCCCCCCCCAAAAAAAGGGGTGGGACGTGGGTTTTTTCTAATTTTTCAGCTTTTTTCCAGGCCTTCACATCTCTAGTTAAACTACAACTCAAATGCTAGCTGTAGGATGATGGGAGCTGTAGTCCAACGTATCTGGAGGACACCGGATTAGGGAAGGCTGCTGTATGCATACAGCCACATGTAAACACATAGAGATTTTTGTTATCTGTATGGGCAAATATTTTAATCGTGGACGTGTATCTATTTGAAATATTTATATCTTGCAGCAGCTAACGGTAAGTGATAATTAATACATGACAACATAAGATTCTTTTTAAAGCAGAGGTGACCAGGGTGCTCTCTTCATTACAGCAACATAATTTAGGGTGTGTGTCATTTTGTTGCTGCTATTTTGAAATAACTGGAACTCAGGAAACCTTGCTGATCCACTGCAAATCACCCAGAAATCTATCATTAGATCTACCAGATCTACCTTCTGCCCACCCTTGTCTATGTTTCCGAGCTTGCAGTGCGGAACAAAAAATGTGTTCCAAGATACGCACGTTTGAAAAATGCACGTGAAAAAATGCTTGCTTGCTTCCTTTTGAAAAATGTGTGCAAGCCGACTTGAATCAATGGGGGAAGGAATTGTGAGCATTTCAAAAAGACACACAATTGATGCGTACATTTGGGGACATGCTCACCAAAAAAATGTGCATGGATTTCTGTGTGAAAAGAAGAAATTAAGATGTAGAAACGAGCTTTGAGGTGGCATTTGGAGAACCCCAGGAAGCTCAAATTTTGCTGATTCTCAGCATCCGACTTAGAGGCTCACCAGGTTAACTGCCCATCATATAGTAAAAAGTGTTCCCGGACTGTACCACTTCAGATTGTGTACGTGTGGGGTGGGGTTTCATAGATTTCATAGATCATAGAGTTGGAAGGAGCCTACAGGGCTATCGAGTCCAACCCCCTGCTCAATGCAGGAAACTGGATGGGGGGTCTCCCATCCAAGTAACAACCAGGCCTGACCCTGCTTAGCTTTCCACAACACTCAGACAAGCTGAGCCAGCGTGAGCCACAGGGTGTGAATTATTATTGCACGGGGGATGGAGTCCACAATTCCTACACATAGAGAACTAGAAGTCAAAGAGAAGAATTCTTACCCAGCAACTTGTTTATTCTATTTTTATTTTTTTTAACCATACCTATCTACTTTCATAGAATCATAGAAAAGTAGAGTTGGAAGGGGCCCACAAGGCCATCGAGTCCAACCCCCTGCTCAATGCAGGAATCCAGGTCAAAGCATCCCTGACAGATGGCTGTCCAGCTGCACCTTGAATGCCTCCAGAGTGGGAGAGCCCACCACCTCCCTATGTAGTTGGTTCCATTGTCTTATTGCTCTGACAGTCAGGAAATTTTTCCTGATGTTTAGCTGGAATCTGGGTTCCTGTAACTTGAGCCCATTATTCCATCTCCTGCATACTGGGATGATCGAGAAGAGATCCTGGCCCTCCTCTGTGTGACATCCCTTCATGTACTGGAAGAGTGCGATCATATCTCCCCTGACAGTCTCCTCTTCTGAAGGCTAAACATGCCCAGTTCTTTCAGTCTCTCCTCATAGGGCCTTGTTTCCAGTCCCTTGATCATCTTTGTTGCCCTCCTCTGAACCCTCTCCAGTTTGTCTACGTCCTTTCCTACTTTTGTCTCTAGGGTGGCCAGTTGAAAGGGGAAAACATTTACCTTTAACAGAAGAGAACATTTTTGGTAGATGCAGATTTTGTCCTGCAGGGGTGGGACAAAAACCACACACGCACACCGTGCTGGAATTCCCTCTTGCACAGAACGCTAAAAGGTTCTGGGTCCCCCATTCTCTCTCATCAGCCTTAGTCTGCCTTTTTCTGAAACCCTGGAGAGAATGATCCTATGGCCCCTAGACATTGTCTTGGGGCCCATGGGATAGTTCGGATTCCCAGCCCTGAGGTCGGAGGCAGCGATCCGACCTTGGACCTGGGGGTCGGAATGCCAACCCCACACACACACACCCGCACAGCCAGCGTGGAGAGAACTGCACCAGCCGCTCTCCAAGGTCAGGAGAGCGACTTTGAAGAGGGGTAAAGGGGGGCGGGGGGGGGAGGATGGAGAGGCCAGGATACAAGATGTCCTGAAGCCACTGCAGCCCACTTCCCTCCCCCTCCGAAGCCCCCCAGCTAGGTGGGCGGGGGAAAAGCACATCTAGCAAAAATGCATAGATTGCACCCTAAGATAACAGAGAGGAAGGAAGGAAAGAAGGAAGGAAGGAAGGAAGGGTTGTGGTGACATTGCTGTAGTATACCCTGAAGCCACAAGTTGAAAAATATGCCTTGGAATATTTTAACAATACTTCTGTACCTGGCAATCATTGGATTGAACCCAGACTAGGAAGGAACATCGGAGGCTGCCTTATACTGAGTCAGACCCTTGGTCCGTCTAGCCCAGTATTGTTGACACTGACAGGCAATGGCTCTCTGGGGATTCAGGCAGGATTCTTTCCAAGCCCTACCTGGAGGCCGGGGATCGAACCTCGGACCTTCCACATGCACTCGCTCACACTGAGCGATGGTCCCTCCCTACGGCACCTGGTATTCCAAGGCGGTCACCCATCCAAGTACTAACCAGGCCTGACCCTGCTTAGCTTCCGAGATCAGACGGGATCGGGCTGTTCAGGGCTGTTCAAACTAACTTAGTTTCACTTAAGTCCCATTGCTTTCCATGGAAACCACGTTCAATTAATTTACTCTAGATCCAACCTATTGCGGTTCAAGGGCAGTGGCCTCCCTCACACCCTTTCCATGCATTTTTATAGATGGAGATCATTTTCTAATCCATAGGGCTTTTTTTCTGGTGGAACTCACCGGAACTGAGTTCCAGCACCTTTTCTTCTATTAATTGCATTACAATTTAATCGCCATCTACTCCCGAGGAAATGTAATCCAAGAGTTCCGGTACCCTTTTCTCCAGAAAAAAAGCACTGGTCGTGGATACAGGGAGTGAGCAGGAGGAGGCCAATGGCAGACCGGTTTTGTGGGATCAGTTCCGGCTTCTTCCTTCTGATGAAGTGGACAAGGTGCTTTCATCTGTGAGGCCAACCACCTGCTTGCTTGATCCTTGCCTGTCCTGGCTCATAATGAACTGTAGGGAGAGACTGAGTGAGGGGATCAAGGCGGTGGTGAATGCCTCCCTCGAGGAGGGAGTGATGCCATCAGCTCTCAAGGAGGCAGTAATAACGCTTCTAAAGAAGCCCTCCTTGGATCCCCCAGCATTTAAACAACTTTCGCCCAGTCTCCAATTTACCATTTCTGGGCAAGGTAGGAACAGAACTACAATCAGGAGCCAAGCAGTGTAGCAGTATCCTACACCAACCTTCCCCATCCTGGGGCCCTCTAGATGTGTTGGGACTGCAACTCCCATCATTCCCAGCCAGCATGTCTGGCTATGCTGCCTGGGGATGATGGGAGTTAGAATAATAGAATCATAGAAAAGTAGAGTTGGAAGGGGCCTACAAGGCCATCAAGTCCAACCCCCTGCTCAATGCAGGAATCCAGGTCAAAGCATCCCTGACAGATGGCCGTCCAGCTTCACCTTGAATGCCTCCAGAGTGGGAGAGCCCACCACCTCCCTAGGTAGTTGGTTCCATTGTCTTATTGCTCTGACAGTCAGGATGTTTTTCCTGATGTTTAGCTGGAATCTGGGTTCCTGTAACTTGAGCCCATTATTCCATGTCCTGCAAACTGGGATGATCGAGAAGAGATCCTGGCCCTCCTCTGTGTGACAACCCTTCAAGTACTGGAAGAGTGCGATCATATCTCCCCTCAGTCTCCTCTTCTGAAGGCTAAACATGCCCAGTTCTTTCAGTCTCTCCTCATAGGACCTTGTTTCCAGTCCCTTTATCATCCTTGTTGCCCTCCTCTGAACCCTCTCCAGTTTGTCTACATCCTTCTTAAGGTGTGGTGCCCAGAACTGGATGCAGGCAGTACTCAAAGTGAGGCCTAATCAGTGCTGAGTAGAGTTGCAGTCCAACACATCTGGAGGGCCCCAGGTTGGGGAAGGCTGTAGAGAAGGACCCAGTGGGAAGGATGCTACAGCAGGGCTGCAGGAGCTCAGGCTCGTGGGCAAAATCAGGCTCTCTGAAGTTTCCCAAATAACCGTGCCCCCTTCCCCCAGCCCCACCCTTCTCCCCCATCAATCATTTAGTGGTTGCCTGGCTTTTGTGCAGATTCCCCCCCCCCTTCTAAAACATTAAAGTGCCTCTTTTAAGGCTTTAAGCGGCAATATGCTGGTATTTTGGCTACACCTCCTTTGCCTTGGGCCCCGCCCACCACAAGAATGTGGCCCCCGAGAGCTTCTGCTAAATTGAATTTGGCCCGCGGGCTGAAAGAGGTTCAACACCCGTGCTCGACAGATGAGTTAACTTACAGTGCAACCCTATGCAAGTTTAGGCAGAAATAAAGTCCTACAGCTCCCAGCATTCCCCAGGCAGCTATGCTGACTAGGGAATGCTGGGAGTTGTAGGACATTTTTCTGTCTAAACGTACTATAGGATTGTGCTCTTAGAGCGCAATACTGTGAATGTTTACTCAGAAGCCAGTCCCATTGTGTTCAGTGGGACTTAACTTCCAGGTAGGTGTGGTTAGGAGGGTAGCCTGGAAAGTACAAGCATGTGATCTTGTGTATGTAACCAAAGAGAGCTGGAACCATTAATGAAGCAGAACGAGAAAGCACGGCATCCAAAAACGGAAACAAAGTCACCCCTACAAGTACTACACAAGGTTGTGTATAATATTACTCTTGCTTTTTTTTTTAATATACAGTGAAAGGGGATCAGGTTTGTAAACCGATGTTTTCCAATGCCCCAGAAGGCTGAGATGGCACATGAACAGAGAAGGGTGGAGAAAAGGGAAGAGAGATTTTCGAAAGAGCTCTCCGGGCCTGCAGGATTTTCAGATTGCAGCAAAGAGCCTAGAGATACTATTTACTGACCTCTGCTAGTACAAAACAAACGGGAGGAGAAAAGTACACTTAATAGTAGCATTATGGATGGTGGGGGAGGAGTACAAAAGCAAGAGTTGCTATGAAGTTGAGATGAACCATGGGAAATGCTGCACTTTCAGCTCCTGCGTTGGAAGGGACGAACGCCCATCTCGAAATGCATCTATTGGCCCTTTCCTTCTCCCTCCAGATCTAGGTCACAGGTTGAGTGGGGTGGCAGTGTGTTTTTGCAGCATTGCCTCCCCATAACTGCTCCCCGCATTTGATCTCTCTGACATGCTCCGAGCATGACACAGCCTCTCTGTGCGTCTTCGCCAAAGAGGCTTGGCACACGGATGGTGCCACTTCAGAGCCTCACTTGGCTGACGAGAAAGATTGCAGTGGGACTCTGGGAAGGTCTCTGAAAGACAGGGTATAATTTGAAAAATAAAATATATCCTGTGGTTGTTAAGCAGATGAAGTAGCGCAATACGTTTTCCTTTCCTTGATTCTTGTGCAAAATTCATTTTGATGCAAATTTTAGGGCTGTGCATGTTCCCACCCACCCATGATGACATGTATCTTGGAGGGAGGAGCCATCGCTCAGTGGTAGAGTGCCTGCTTTGCATGCAGAAGGTCCCAGGTTCAATCCCCAGCTTCTCCAGTTAGGGATGGAAAAATTCCTGCCTGAAACCCTTGGGAGCCACTGCCGGTCAGTGTCGACAACACTGGGCTAGATGGTCCCAAGGTCTGACTTGGTATGTGGCAGCTTCCTATGTTCCTATGTATGTTTGGCATCTGGCTGAGAATTCACTTTAAAAGAAAATAGAAAAAAGAGCAAGTTACTCGCAGCCCGCAGGGGTGTTGGCCTATGGACTGACTTTGGTGAGTAGCGCCACCATATACCTCACCTACGCCGAGTATCGGGCAGTGGTAAATAACCCATCCCCTGGGCAGGGATGATGCCAGGTACTGAAAAGATCCTGGACTCAGGCCCACAGGACAAAAAAAAAAATGCACAGATTTGCATATGCTAATTTATGTATGCACTAAAGTACATGTGTGTGTCTGTAAAGGATGCTGTCTCCAAAGGGCACCCCTAATTGTAAAAAGGGATGTATGGACAGGGGAGAGGAGGGCATCTGATTTCAGAAAAAAACTTCAGGCAGAAAGATTCAAGGGTGGGGGCAGCAGGAGGTGAAGCACATGTGGGTCAAAACCCAGCTAAACCAGGGGGATCAGATGCAACAGAGATCACCAGGGCCCCTGTACCTTTATTTTAGCAAGTGCCCATGGTCAACAGGGTGGTGGGGCAGAGAGCATCCCAGAGATTCGGGGCTCCAAGTGAAAAATTCGGGGCTCCAGCCCTAGTGGGCCACCCTTGTAACACCGCCTCTGCCCCTGGGAAAGCCAATGGTTTCAGACAGAGGAGCTTGACCAGGAGGCTTGTGGAGCCTTGAGGAATAAAATTGCCTCTAAATTCCGCCTGACCTTGGGCAGCAACAGTGTTGAAGGCCAAGACAAGGGATGCTGACTGGGCTTCAGTATGGAAAAGCTGCAGGTGAGATGGTAGCCGTCGTAATCGGCCGTAGCGTTGCGATGTGGACTGCAATGGAAAACCACCGCATTATATTTTCCAAGTATACTCGTCATGGCTAGACACACATCTAAAGATAGTCTACCCATGATGATGTCCAACTTCTGGTAGGAGAGGAATGAGAAGAAGTCTAGTCCTTAAGGTTGTGAAGAAAAGCTGGTGAAATCTCCGAAAGAAAAAGAACAGCGCTTGCAATGTGGGGGTGGAGCAGGTTGACCTCCCATTCTCTGAGTAGCTCCGTGTCCTCCTTCCCCCGTGGGCTAAGAGAAACAAAATACAACATGCAGAGTAAGCAAATAGATAAAGATATGCTCCCCACCCTCTTAAGGACAACAGCATCTGCATTCTGTGTTCTGATTCCATTTGGCCCGGGGGACAGAGGGCAGGAATTCCTGTGCAAGGGCTGGGGGCAACCATGGGAACTCCTAGCTGGGCCACCAGAGAGGAACAAATGAAATCGCTAAGGGTTCCCACGGATGTACCCAATGAGGCACATACCCAAAGCACATACCCAATGAGGTGCTTGCCCTGCAGTGTCTCTGCATGATTCACGGGCAGGCCATGCCTCCTTCCAAGCCATTCTGGATCATGCAGTGCAGCAGCAAAACCAGGAGACACACTCAGAACGGAGACTCATGCAGAAACACGGCACTTCTGAGTGTGGGCAGTTCTCACTCGTTTACACTCTAAACATAAACTTAAAAGCACGGGAATCTAATTCAGGGGGAGGGAAACCTGTAACTCAAGGCCTATTGAGACATGATGAGGCGGCGATCTACGCACCTTTCACATATAAAGTGCAGGTGGGATGCGGGTTCTATTCTTTACATGAGAATGAGTGCATAAATTGCAGTATTTTGCATGTTTTACACAAATCAGCACCCGAAAAGCATGTGGATCTAGCATGATTTGCATAAAATTGGCCGATTTACGCTAATGGTACTAGACCCATGTGCTTTTCAGGTCCTGATTTGTGCAAAATACTGTGATTTATGTAATTTGTGTAAAGTTATGCAACTTGCGCAAATACTGCCATTTGCGCAAATTTCCTTAGCAGTTTTTTTTAAAGCTGCACAAACTGTGGCCCATCTTAGAGATGGAAGTCCACAAGCTGGCTCAACCCGCATCATAGTAAGTTGGTGCCACCGCAGGGCTGGCAAACCAGAATCGGTCAGATTTTCACACACACACCCCATCGGATTCCTCACACATCCCTGTGCCCCAGTAAAGGAAAGCCCTTCCTAGAGAGGCTCGCCTGCCAACTATGTTATTTTTTTCAGCACCATGTGAAGACCTTTTTATTTCCCGTAGCCTTTTAACCCTAAGATATTTTACTGCCTTTACTCTGCCGTATTAATTAATTTTTTGTGCTGGTTTTATTTATTTCAGTATTATACTGAGTTTTACTGTGCAGGTATGGAAAACCTGGGAGAGGGGACAGGAATAGAGCTGGGGTGGGCAACCTAATTTCATGCGGCCCTCTGAATGCAATCCATTCCAACTTCTGGCAAGAGCAGCCTATCCCTTCCTTGGCAGCTCTCTGTGTGTGAAGGAACAGTGAAAAGAGAGAGTGGAAGAAACAGGAAAGTAGTGACCCACCCACTTTTGTCTCTGGCCATGCCCATGGCTTGCAGCAGCCCTGCCCCCTGCTGTTATGTGGCCCCCAACAGGTTATCCACAAGGGAATGTGGCCCTCGGCAGAAAGAAGGCTGCCCACCCCTCAAATAGAGTATGCTGGAACAGGGCACTGACTGGCTGGGTGTTCAAGCACCGAACATGAGCACTCCATACTTGTGGCAGGTCCCACTTGTTCCCTTTTATGCCCAGAGGGGGTTCTGAAGCCTGAACACCGACCTCCCAAGAAGGGTAGGTCCCAGCAACAGCTCACAAGATGCCTCATGCATGCCCCATTGCCCCACACATTGTGAACTAGCCCCTTACCTTAAATGTGGGAGTCAACGTGTTCATTAAGAGCACCCAGTCCCTGCAGGCTACAGGAGAGCCAGTGTGCCGTAGTGGTTAGAGGGTTGGACTGAGACACAGGAGATCCAGGTTCTAATTCCCAGCTTGGCCATGAAGCTCACTAGGTGACCTTGGGCCAGTCACTGACTCTCGGCCTAACCTACCTCACAGGGTTGTTGTAAGAATAAAATGGAGACGGAGAGGAGGATTATGTAAGCCGCTTTGGGTTCCTTGCAGGGAAAAAAGCTGGGATATAAATATAATAAATAAATAAAGTACCCAGGTACACAGTACCTGCCCATGGGAGTGGGTGTGGTACCTTATCTTGTCTTAACCACGAGGCCACCAAGCTCCATGGACACCTGAGGTGGGTTTAGTGCAGGGCAATCCAACCTTCGGTCCCCAGATGTTGCTGACCTACAGCTCCCAGCAAACCCAGCCAGCATGGCTAATGGCAAGGGATTCTGGGAGCATGTAGTCCAACAACATCTGGGGACCCAAGGTTGGAGAGCCCTGGTTTAGTGAGACAGGCTGAAGTTTCAGGACCTTGAATAGCTCCAAGCAGACAGCTTGCTCCAGTAACTTGCCCAGAACTCGAACAGGAGGCCTTTTATCCTGCTTTGGCCAGATGTCACCCTCCTAGGCTCCACCCCCTGTCTGAAGAGTGGAGGGTCTTAAAGGGGCAGTCCTCTAGCATAGAGCCTAGTCCTCTATCTCCACTCCAACAGCTCCCTCCTTGTGTGCAAATGAGCAGGTACTGGGAAGCATGGGGGCCCTGGCATGATGTGGGCCAGTTCCTTGGGAGGATTTGTCTTTGGGGGGTGGGGTCCTGTTGGAGAGACTCACGGGGCACCTGGCTGACATGTTCTGGCTGGGGTTTGATGTTAAAGTCTGGGCCCGGGGGCAGCTCCTTTGTGATTTGTGCTGCAGGTCTTCATGATCCAGCTGACTTCTCCTCCTCCTCTGAGTTAGAGTCTTTGCTGGGGTTACAGCATGTGGCATCCTGCCTTGGTGTTTGTCCTGGCATTCCCCTAAGGCGTGCTTTTCGGAGGGACATTTCCAGCTATTCCGATCAGGTGCTCATCCTGGGTCTCCCTCACGCAGTCTGCACCTGCCTGCCCACCCCTGCCCGCACTGCACCAGACTGGCACTGGAAGGCAGCAGTTGAGAGGTTGGATTTATACACACACACACACACACACACACACACAAATACAGAGATAGATCAAATTGCCCGCCTACCGTTCAGTGACTGCCTTGGCCCATGTTTACGGAACTGGCACATTGCACAAGAGTTCCCGAGACGATATCTCCATATTGGGATGCTACAAGCCAAGATGGATGGGGCGCAGGAAATCGCCTTTCGGTCACAATAAGAGACCTATTTCAGGGGCTAAAAGCCAAGTGTAAAAGCTGAAAATATTCCTTATCGTTTCTTTAAAACACACACACACACACACACACACACACACACACGAGGATTGTACACAAATGGCTGTGTGGGTTTGTCGCTTGCAAAAACTATTGCTGTAATTGAATAATAAAAGCACATGCAAAGGAGTCCTCTCTCTGAAACATGCTGAAACTGAACCCTGACAAGACCGAGGTACTTCTGGTGGGGACAAGGGGAGGTCAGGGGATGTTGACCTGGTGCTGAATGGGGTACATCTACCCCTGAAGGACCAGGTCCGCAGCTTGGGGGTCATTCTAGGCTCCCAGCTGTCCATGGAGGCTCAGGTGGCAGCTGTGAGCCGGGCGGCGCTGTATCAACTGCATCTGATACAGCAGCTGCGCCCCTATCTTCCTAATCACCTGCACCCATCAGTGGTTCATGCCTTGGTCTCCTCTCGCCTAGACTACTGTAATGCGCTCTACGTGGGGTTACCCTTGAAGACGGTTCGGAAGTTACAGCTGGTACAGAACGCGGCGGCTCACCTGGTTAAAGGCAGCTGCCGGTGGGATCACATCATGCCAGTGCTGAAGGAGTTGCACTGGCTCCCAGTTGCTTGCCGAGCCGCATTCAAGGTGTTGGTTTTGACCTTTAAAACCCTATACAGCTCCGGTCCAGTCTATCTCAAGGAGCGTCTCCAGCAACACCAAGTGGGCCGCTCAACAAGATCTGCCATGGATGGCCTTCTCCTTGTCCCTTCAGCCAGAGCAGCTAGACTGGTGGGGACGAGGAAGAGGGCCTTTTCTGTGGCGGCCCCCGTACTGTGGAACTCTCTCCCAAGTGACCTCCACCATGCCCCCTCTCTGCTGAGCTTCCGCCGCTCATTAAAAACCTGGTTGTTCAGACAGGAATATGGGGTGGGTTAAGATTTTTAAAAAATTATCTTGTTTTAAATGTATTTTATTGTTTTTATTCTGTGTACATCGCCCAGGGTGGCCGGTTGCCGGCCAGATGGGCGATAAATAAATATAAATAATAAATAATTCTCATGGCACTTTAACGCTAATAGGCTTGCCTATACTATACATGCCTGCTCAAAAGCCCTGTGAAGTTCAATAGAGCTTATACCCATGAGCACAGAATTGCAGCCTGATTGTGGGCGATACGTTCATAGAATAGACTGCACTGCATCAGATGCTTTAGTAGTATATTAAACAGGTGTGGGCAAGTGGAGGCTGGTGACTCGAATGTCAGTGGGGCAGTGAGTCCACTCCGGGTTGTAGTCTGAACTTTTAAGGAACTATCCGTGGTGCTGAATGTACTTTGGGGATCAGGCTCAGTGCCACGGATAGCCACCAGCCGCCACTGGGTTTGTGGGACCTTTTTTCCTCTCAAGGGCTGCATTCTCTTTGTGGCTGCATGGTGGGGGCTGTCAGGGGCTGCATGGTGGAAGTAGGTGGGGGCAGAAGAAAAAAAAGGCCACCCCCTTCTCCGTCATACCCTTTTCTCTCCCTCTCTCTCTGTCATCCCCTTCTTTCTCCTTCCTTCTCCCCTCTAAGGATGGGCAAATTTGTCAGTTTCACTTTCTCCCACATTTGAATTTGTCCATTCCCCGCTGTGAAGGACTTTGCGAATTTTGGTAATATTTTTTTTTTAATCAAAATGAACCAAAATGAAATTCCCATCCACCTGTGCCAGCAAATTCAACCAGTACAGCTATTCCCAACATGGAAAGGACCATGATGTACCTGCCGGCCATGATGGGAGTTAGAATAATAGAATCATAGAAAAGTAGAGTTGGAAGGGGCCTACAAGGCCATCGAGTCCAACCCCCTGCCCAATGCAGGAATCTAGGTCAAAGCATCCCTGCTGTCCAGCCACACCTTGAATGCCTCTAGTGTGGGAGAGCCCACCACCTCCATAGGTAGTTGGTTCCATTGCTCTGACAGTCGGGAAATTTCCCCTGATGTTCAGGTGGAATCTGGGTTCCTGTAACATGAGCCCATTATTCCGTGTCCTGCAAACTGGGATGATCGAGAAGAGATCCTTGCCCTCCTCTGTGTGACAACCCTTCAAGTACTGGACAACCCTTCAAGTACTGGAAGAGTGCTATCACATCTCCCCTCAGTCTCCTCTTCTGAAGGCTAAACATGCCCAGTTCTTTCAGTCTCTCCTCATAGGGCCTTGTTTCCAGTCCCTTTATCATCCTTGTTGCCCTCCTCTGAACCCTCTCCAGTTTGTCTACGTCCTTCTTAAAGTTATCTGCCCCCCTGCCATTAACGTTTCTGCCACACAAACCTGCTAGTCCATAAGGTGCCACAAGATTCCTTTTTTTTTTGTTTTGATTGCAGCAGACTTAATATGACGACCCTTCTGGGTGGGAATAATAAAATAATAGATAGGATTACCTTGATTAAAATGTCGTTTATCTAACAGGTTTCACTAGTTAAAGAAAGCGGGGGGGGGGAACCCGCAGGGGAACTGCCTCTTCAGTGCCGTCCTTGGTCCAAAGATGTTGTGCTGATTCAAATGGCGAAGGCATAAATAAAGGATCAGAGATAAGGGTGGTGGGCATTAGCTTGAGATTAATGACATCTAGGAAGAGGTGAGAGCGGCAGATAATCCGAGAGGGCTTATCTGATTAAGTACTGTTTTGCTAAGATTTTTATTAACCCAATGTTCAGCGTTGCAGAGGAACAGTCCACCACCATTTGATGCTGACTGTTCTCCCTGTGAGAGAATGAGAGTTTTATCAGCTTATATTATTTTGACCCAAAATTGCAGGGGTGTGTGTGTGTGAGAGAGAGATGCAAAGCCATTTTGGAGATGGCTCGGTTCACATGCATCCAGGCTTCTGTAGACAACACAATCAGTTGCACGGAATGGGCGAAGAGGATAATAAATCCGGGCTGAACTGAAGTCGTGGTTGCCAGCTTTGGATTTCAAAAAATGCATGTTCCTTGGGTGGTCCAGGTCCAGGGCAGGCAGAGCCGGGAATCTGACAGGCAGCCAGAGGAAGCTGTAACGCTCAATCTTCGCAAAATCTTTCAGTAGGGTGGCCATTCATGCATTGCCAAAATACCTCACACACACAAAAAGAGGACAGGGAGGTTTGTATAAAACGTGTGCATGCTCATTTATATATAGATGCAAATTTAGGGATCGTTGCTAGAATTTAAGTGGAGACACAATGCGTGTCGCCCTATCAGGGAAGACTGTGACCAGGCGAGTGCTGCTCACAAGCGGGCTGTCCAGCCGCAGCTAAGTCCTGATGGGCAATTTCAGGGCTCCCCTACCCGCCCTTCCGATGTTTCTCTTTTAAAGTGATGGGCAAACGTACCCTGATGGTGCAATCCGCTGTAGAGCAAGGGAAGTGGCAGAGGCTGTCTGCCTCCCCACTCCACCCACTCTGCAAGTCAGCTAGACAGCTGCAGTGCTTCAGATGGGGAGGAGGGGCCCCCCGGTCTCCTCCCCTCCCTGCCCCCTTTGCCCCTTCTCCGAGGTTGCTTTTATGACCTCGGAGAAGCAGCCGGTGCAGCTCTTTCTGGGCCAGCTATGCTGGCTGGGGCATGCTGGGAGTTGTAGGCCACAAACATCTGGGGACCCAAGGTTGGAGGACACTGATCTAAAGGGGTCGGGGGAACTGTAAAACCATGAAATGTCTGGGTTCTAAAATTACCTAGCTGCACCACTGGGACCTCTGTTTGACTTGCTCAAGCACCTGTCTGCATGTGAAGTATGTGATATGGGTTGATGAAGCTTTGCACAGAACTTGACTTGTGATGAAGGTTTCCTGAAACTGGTTAACGGACCAGTTAAATAACTGCTAGCCCAGATACTTACCAGGTCATAAATGCCTATCCCCACCCCCCCACCACAGGCCATATACTGAAGGTTTGTCAGCTTCCTTCCAGAAGTCTTCAGAATTTGAACCTTTGGCTATAGCTTTTGTAGAATTTGAACTTCATTTATTTATGTGTTATTACATTTATATCCAGGGAGGCTGGTGAGTCCTATGTCAGTGGGGCTTCTTATCCATTGCAGCTTTTCTTCTGAGCTCCATAGGAGCTATCCATGGTGCTGTACACCATCCCCAAAATAGGTTCGCCACCATGGAGCACCATGGATAGCTCCTATAAAGCTCAGAATAACAGCTGCAATGGATAAGGAGCCCTACTGACATGGGAGTCACCAGCCTTCCCTGTTTATATCCCACTCTTTCCTCCAAGGACCCCAAGGCTTTTTTAACTCTTGTAAGGAGCCTAAGGTGCTGTACATAATCCTCCTCCTCTCTATTTTATCTTCACAACAGCCCTGTGAGGTAGGTTAGGCTGAGAGTCAGTGACTGGCCCAAAGTCACCCAGGGAGCTTCATGGCCAAGTGGGGACTAGAACCCGGATCTCCTGAGTCCCATTCCAACACTCCTACCACTGCACCACACTGGCTCAGTCTCATCTACTCCCATGTTTCCCCGAAAATAAGACACTGTCTTATATATTTTTGGCTCAAAAAAACACACTAGGTCTTATTTTCGGGGTAGGTCTTATTTGGGGGGTAGGTCTTATTTTCGGGGTAGGTCTTATACTTTAGCAATTTCCAAAAATAGTACTAGGTCTTATTTTCGAGGTAGGTCTTATTTTCGGGGAAACACGGTACTATATTTTGACCATCTGAATGTTATGTTACAGGTGGGACCTGCAACAAAAAGTTGCAGTGTGGTGTGCACTTGTTCAGTGTGCCAGCCAGCCAGCCATGCCCTCCCCAAGGAAGCTCCATTCCATTCCCCCTCTTTCCCGTTTCCAGTTTTCAGTCTCCCACAGGAGATACTCTGCATTCTGTGCCCTCGAGTACGTTTAGTCTTCACTGGGCTTGCGGACAGGGGCGGCAGGGTTGTATTTCTCCAAACCTTGGGGTTCCTCTGAGCTTGCTGATGTCTCCCTCTTGTTTCCCATTGAATCTGTTTCGGCTACAGTCCTGTCGTCACCCACCAGCTGGGTCCATTATTAGAGAGAATGATGTTCACAACATTATCACCTTTGATTATCCTTATATGCCCATCACAGCTCAGTTCGGGCAAACAATTGTTTGTTTTTGAAGCGTGTTTCTGATCCTGTTTTAGAGGGCCAGTGCTAACCCTAGTTAGCCAATGATTGGGTTCAGACAATACAATAACTCAAGGGTCGAGTATGGGTTGAATGTGGGTTGTTGTTGAATTGTGGGTTGTTGCTGAACCATGGATTATCGTGTTGTCTGATCCCAGCTGTGCTAACAAGCCATGGCTTGTTAACCACAAACAACCAATGAAGAGAAGCCATGGGTTGTTGTTGGGTTATGAATTGTGGGTTGTTCACCATGGTTTATTATCTCTGCTGGGTTCCGACAACACAATAACCCACATTTCAACAACAACCCAGAGTTCAACAACAGCCCGCACTCAACCCTTGAGTGTGGGTTATCCTGTTATCTGAACCCAGTCAGTGTCTTTAATCAAGTGACTGCCCTACTTTTCGCCATACCCTGATAAAAATGGGGGAGGGGTGGCAGCAGAGAGCCAGAACAATTACTCTGGGGCTGGATGGATCCAGTCCATGGATCACCAGTTGTCATTCCTTGCTGTTAACTATTAACTATTAAATGGATCCATAGCCTAGTTTTGCTTGCCAAGGCACAAATCCATTTACAAAAAAAACAGGGTGGATTTGTTTCCCCTGCATTTTTTTTTTTTTTTAGATTTCTCTATAGACATAATGTGGTCTCACCAAGGAGTCAGAGGCCCACAGGGGTTGGGGTTGATAAAGGGACAGCAGTAGGAAAAATAATATCTTGGGATGCAGCTCTCAGCTTAACAGCTTTGGGCATCCATAATCTGTAAAAGTCTTGTAATTGCACGCCTGATCAGACATTTGGTCCCGAGGTCCTCCCTTTACCAAAGAGAAGGTATCATTTACAATTACCTCCTTTGGAAGGGTACTTAGGCTTCCGACGCATAACTACAATACGATATTCTCATTGATTGGCACTGAGGGTGGTGTCACTCAAGGGCACCCCCCCCTTTGCCCAATTTATGCTTGGATAGATACCTTCTCAAAACATGCCAGGTTGCTAAATTATATTTGGGTGTTCACCTTCTCAGAGGACAATGCTATTACCAAGAGGTGCTTTTGACTGTATTTTTAGGGTACAATTGCCTCTCGACAGCAAAACATTTTGAGGATTCTGGATTCTACTCCGACAATCTAGATTCAAGCTGTGGAGGAATGGGCGAGCGACTACAGTAAAGTACTTTCCACTCGAATGAAAACTTTTTCTCCGGGCACAATGGCCGCAATCCAGTTTCACATGGTAAAGATGTAATGAGATTGATGAGAACTGGGTGGGGGTGTCATCCATCCCTCCACCCAATAGGAGCTTTACACCCCTGGACTAAAGCATATTTCATTTCATGCATTATATTTCTATACCACCGAATAGCTGAAGCTCTCTGTGCGGTTTACATAGATTAAAACCTTTAAAATACATTATAAAAACCATATACATACAAACATACAACACACAGAGAGAGACAGGTATATCTAAAAGCAATTTTAAGCAATCAACAACGAGAAAAATTCAAGACCTGATTAAAACCTCATCATATGCTATCAAATGCCTGAGAGAAGAAGAAGGTCTTAACCCGGCACTGAAAAGATAACAATGTCGACACCGACCAGGCAGGCCTCATCAGGAAGATCATTCCATAATCATTCCATAATTGGGGGGGGGGGACCACCACCAAGAAGGCCCCCTCCTATGTTTCCACCTTCTGAGCCTCCATTGGAGGAGGCACCTGGTGGAGGACCTTAGATGATGACCATAGTAGGTTCATGCATATGTAGTTAACGACACTCAAATCTTGCTGTTTTCATCTCAACAATTTCCCCATAAAAATGAACCAATGAGGCTGCTGTATCGAGTCAGACGATTGGTCCATCATACCCTTTGGCACTCAGACAGGGGTCTTCCCTAACAAATGCTACCCAAGATCCTTTTCAGTTGAAGATGTCAGAGACTGAACCTGGGACTACCTGCCTACCTGCCTGGAAATCATGTGCTGTGCCCATGGAGCTATGACCTGTCCCCCCAGTGCTGTGACAAATACTCCCCTGTCCTCTTGAACTAGAGGTAGTCTTTTTTCAGAGTTTCCAGAAAGGGGTCTCTCTGGATCCAGCTAGGGTGGCCGCTGATGATTCGCCCCAAAAGGAGAAATGCATCACCAACAAAAAGGGCAAAAAGCATACTGATTTTCATAAAATGTGCATATGCTAATTTATATGTAGAGGTGCAAATGTAGAAATAATTATTATTTAAGTAGATATATGGTACAGCTCACCATAGTGAGATGGTGTGACACAGTGGTTAGAGTATTGGACTGGGACTCAGGAGATCTGGGTTCTAGTCTCCACTTGGCCACGAAGCTCACGGGGTGACTTTGGGCCAGTCACTGACTCTCAGCCTAACCTACCTCAGTGGGTTGTTGTGAGGAGAAAATGGAGAGCAGGAGGAGGATTATGTGAGCCACATAATCCTTGGCTTCCTTGCAAGAGGAAAATGGTGGGATATAGAAATGTAATAAATAAATAGTGAGAAAGACGGTGGCCTCTGTGCCTTGCTCAGTCTGCTGTCCAGGTGCTGTGGATGGGCAACTTCAAGGCCCAGCTCTTCCTTCTGATGGGTCTTTAGGCCAAAAACATCTGATGGGTCTTTATCTTTAAACTGGACTTGGACTGGGCAGCCCTTCAAATACAGGATGCCTTCAGAATAGAGCAGTGTTCTCCAACCTTGGGTCCCCAGATGTTTTTGGCCTACATGCCCCAGCCAGCTACGAGTTGTAGGCCAAAAACATCTGGGGATCCAAGGTTGGAGAACACTGGAATAGAGGAATACAGTAACAGGAGGACTCTGTAAAAGAGGAAGCACGGCCACCCTAGATCCAGCTCCATCCCCTGTGGCAGAATTGGGGAGGGGGAATGTTTTGCAGGGTATTCTCTAGGGCAGTGTAGCTACGCTGGCTGGGGCATGCTGGGAGTTGTAGGCCAAAAACATCTGGGGACCCAAGGTTGGAGAACACTGCTCTAGGGGGAGGAGAAATCCGACAGTTTCTTGTGAGGAGGGAGCTCAACTTTAGCAGTTGCAGAGGCCAGTGCCGGCTCCAAGGGGGTATTTGGGCAAGATGGCCTCAGTACCCCCCCCAAGTGAGTCCACCTACTCCTTGCCACGATCACCACTGCCCAGTCACTCGCCTTCTCCTTCTGGGCACAGACTGCACGAGGCAAGCAAGAGGCAGATGCTTCCCTGTCTCCTCACTGCTTGAATGCTGAAAGTGGGCAGGTGAGCAGAGCGTGACCGGCGGTGCCGCTGAGACCCATGGTGCTAGGGATGGATGAGGATTTCATCTCTGTTTGGAAATCTTCAGACCTTGCCCTGTGCGCAGCCCCGCATGCGAACACGAGCGCGTTTTCCCCCCCAAAAAAAATGCTCATGCATTCCCAAACTTGCAGTCACATTCGGAAAATGCATGTTTTTCTTCAAACGCATTTTCATGCTCTAGTCGTTGGATGGGTGGGGAAGTGCGCACTTTGGGGGGGGGGATGCACGTGGAGGTGCACACTTTTCCTGACCGGATAGAAAGAAAAGCATGTTGCAAGTGAGGAACGAGGTGAACCGAGCTGTGGAGTGGAGTTTGGAGAATCTCAGCGAGCTTGAGCATCCCTGGTTCTCCCATCTCTGCTTGGGAGATGTAAAGCAACACCAACAAATCTACATTTCTTGTTCCCCGAATCTTGAAAGCAGGATAATAATAATTTATACAAAAACAAGTGTACCGGTAGAGCCCAGGAAGTTCAGTAGGTCTTTCTTATTCAGATTCAAAAGAACCAGTGCAAAGTTTGGGGGGGTTCAAGTTTCCAGTAGTGCAAATATTAAAATATCTCCAGCTGTCAGACACATGCTCAACAGCCAGGGCCGGAGTCAAGGGCAGGCATGGTTTGGCACCTGCCAAGGGCCCACCCCCAACAGGGTCCTGTGACAGAAGCCCTTTAGAGTTGCTCCTCCTCTTTACCATTGCAACCTACGTGTTCATCTGCCTCTCACTCTCAGCAATCACATCTACTGACAGCCTCATCTGCATTCATTCAGTGTGCACCCAAGACTACTTCCAGTGCTGGCTGCAGTATGTACCAGTCCCTGCTTATTATTTTATCGGTTGATGGTGCAGAATACTTGTAGCTGGGCGTGGGGGAAGCACAGCTGCATGCCATTGTCTCTCAACGTGCATTATTCTGCAAAACAAAACCAACCCCACATGATCTGCTCTGTTCTGATCACACGGCCTTTGTTAATGACTGTGATCTAAGTGGGAAAAGGGCCCAGCTGTCTGACCCTTAGAAACATCATCCCTGGATTTGGGAAAGTATTCCTATATAAAGAGCCGACACACAAAACGCAGAAAGCAGCATTTCGGCATACATGCCACCGCAGAAGAACCAGAAAGTCGCTCAGCCTGTCGCAACAGTTGCACCCTGTGTCAGCATTATCTGACCGAGACTTCCCCTTGAGCAGCTGGGATATTTGTGAACATTCTGTGAAATCACAGAAGCTCAAACCCGTGGCTGGGAGTGGGATTGTGAACAGACAGTTGATCAAGTTGGTCATCAACCAAGTTGGTCTTTTTTTTTAGGGGGGTGGAGGGAAGACCTGCCATGACCAAATATCTCAATCACGGCACGCTACATCTGAGGTTATGGGCAATAAGGCTATGTGATAAACTATGCAAGAGCTGAGCTTGCTGGATGGAAATATATCTTCTAGCCGAGGACAAAGCAGATGTTGCCTTTATTGTACGATTAGCAAACACTCCTTTTTGTTTGTTTTTAAACACTTGACACATGGAGGGGATTTTTGTTGGGACTGCAGTGCACAGGGAGGGGAGGTTTAACTTTCCCCTCCGCAGCTATAATCCCAATGAAAATCTCCCCCTGCAAGCAACAATTAGCATTGCGGGGGGGGGGGAGATTCTCTTGACACAAATTGGTGGGGGGAAGTAATTGTCATCAGGTTGACATGGCTGGGAAGGGTTATACCTTGAGAGCCAGTGTGGCGTAGTGGTTAGAGTGCTGGACTGGGGCATGGGAGGGAGATCTGGGTTCGAGTTCCCCGCTCAGCCATGAAACTCACTGGGTGACTTTGGGCCAGTCACTGACTCTCAGCTTAACCTACCTCACGGGGTTGTTGTGAGGGCAAAATGGAGAGGAGGAAGAGGAGGACTATGCAAGCCGCCTTGGCTTCCTTGCAAGAGGAAAAAAGGTGGGGTATAAATGTAATAAATCAATAATAAATACCTCCCCTCCCTGCACGCTCTGGTCCTGATGAAAATCTCACATTCTGACTCTATTGAAACCATTTAAACTCCCTGCTTTGGCCCTTGGTTGCTTTGCAAAGTACGATAAGCAAGACACATCTTGTGCCAAGCCTTCCCAAACCTGGTGCCCTCCAGATGTGTTGGACTACAACTCCTATCATCCCCAGCTGGCTGTGGGATTGTGTGCGGTGTAGTGCCACGCATCTGGAGAGTGCCAGGTTGGGGGAGTCGGGTTTTGCCTTGTGTGTGGAGGGAATCTGCAAAAAGGGGTGCGCGACTCGTTGCTCAGTGTGTATGTTGCAGTCACCTGCGTTGAGCTGCACTCAAGGGTGAAGCTCTCAGAACCTTCTGCCGGCGCTATGTGTGGGAAAACAAGAGCTGAGGCCTCCCTGTGGGTCCAGAAAATGCCAGTTGTCCAAAGGAATCTTCCGCACAGCATCCACACAAAATGGCCGATGCAGATGGAAGGTCGGCCATCTATCCAGACTGAACGGCTGCAATACGTTCTTTGTGGGGCTGCTTCTGGAAAGCATTTGGAGACTTCAGCTGGTGCAAAATGTGGTGACCAGACTCAGTCCCGGAGCCCTCCTTGTAGTCATTCATCACCCCAATTCCCATCTGCACCGACTTCCAGTTCGTTTCTGGGTGCGATTCAAAAATCCCTACAAAGCCCTAAATGGTTTGGGACCGGGATATATGTGGGACCAACTCCTCCCATCTGATTCTGCTTGCCACTGAGTTCACAGTCGGAGGCTCTGCTGTGTGGCCACTGCTTTTGGAAGGGTTGGCGGGGGCACAGGAGACAGCACCTTTTCTAATGGGGCACCCAGCTGGTGGAACTGCCTCCATGCCTGACTCCGTGTTACGCATAATTGGAGAAGGAACTGAAAATAAAACTGCCAAGATCCTACTGCCCGTATACAAATCTGTGGCGCGACCACACTTCGAATACTGCGTACCGTTCTGGTCACTGCACCTAAACAAGAATATTGTAGAGTTAGGAAAAGTGCAGATAAGAGCAACTAAATTAATGACCATGGGGCTGGAGCAGCTCCCCTATGAGGAAAGGTGACAGCAGCTGGGATCGTTTAGCTTAGAAAAGAGGCGAGTAAGGGGAGACATGATAGAGGTGTACAAAATTATCGTCGTGTGGAGAAAAATGGATTGGGAGACATTATTCTCCCTCTCTCATAACGCTAGAACCCTGTGGGGTCATCCCATGAAGCCGATTGGTGGGAGATTCAGGACAGAATAAAAGGAAGGACTTCTTCACACAGCGCAGAGTTAAACTATGGAGTTCACTTCCACAAGATGTGGTGATGGCCACCAATTTGGATGGTTTTAAAAGGAGGCTAGACAAATTCTTGGAGGAGAAGGCTATCAATGGCTACTAGTCCTGGTGGCTACACATGCCACCTCCAGTATCAGAGGCAGTATAACTATGTACTCCAGTTGCTGGCGAACATAGGCGGGAGGGTGCTGCTGCCCTCATGTCCTGCTTGTGGGATCCCGTGGGCAGCTGGCTGGCCACTGTGTGAACAGAAAGCTGGACTAGGTGGACCCTGGGTCTGATCCCGTAGGGCTCTTCTTATGTTCTTATGCCTCAATAGAGAGGTCCGGTCGACCCCCTTCTCTCTTACGCTTATTAAATAGGGGTGGGTGAGAATTTCAGTTCAGTTCATTTACCAAAATCCTCAGATTTCTTCATATCCGTGACAGAAAGGAACTGGAGATTTTTTTAAAAAAAATGGAATGTGGGAGAAACAGAAACGGACAGATTCAGTCATCCAGTCTCTGAGTGTTTAGCTCTTAAAAGTCTATGTTTGAATCCCTGTTATTCAGCCTTGTTTGTGGTGCTCAATTAGGGTTGCCACCTAGGGTGGCCCTGTGTCCTCTTTTACAGAGGACATTCCTCCATTTGAAGGGCTGCCATGCCAGAGGACTTGTCTTCTGTTTGAAAGGCTGCCCTGTCCAACTCCGGTTTAAAGATAAAGAACCCTTCAGAACTCTTACCCATCAACATTTAGCACCAGAACAGCTGACTGAACAGACAGGTGCACAGGTCATCTACAGGCCTGTGGCTCATGCTGGCTCAGCTTGTCCGAGCGTGGAAAGCTAAGCAGGGTCAGGCCTGGTTGTTACTTGGATGGGAGACCCCCTCCTCTAGTTTCCTGCACTGAGCAGGGGGTTGGACTCGATGGCCTTGTGTAGGCCCCTTCCAACTCTATGATCTATGAATCTATGAAACCTATAGTACAGTGAGGTGTGCTGTATTTCTAATAGTCCTAATAATTTTCTAAATTTAGTGGATGCCACTGCCAGCTTGCTCCCTGCCTCTCTGCCTGAGGAGAGGCAATGAGGAAGAGGAACCAGAATGAGGAAGGGCAGCAGGAACAGTTGGCAACGGTGCCGGTGAGCGGGTAGAGGGAGAGGGGCCCAGTGAGGGTGTCTCGCCCAGACGCACTCCAAAACTGGGAGCCAGCAGTGTGTGTGGGGGGGGGGGTGGGGGGGGTTTTTTCTCTCTCTCATCAAATCTTGTACGTAGATACAGGGCCGGCGCTACCGCTAGGCAGACCCAGGCGGCTGCCTAGGGCGCGTGGCGGAAGAGGGCGCAGAGTTTCTGCGCCCCTTCCTCGCCTCCGGCGCGCTCCTGCCCTGCCTGCTGCCTCCGCCGCGCCTCCCCGCCCGCTTGCCGGCCGCTGCCGCCGCCGCTGCACCTCTCCCCCCCCGCACGCGTGCGCCCGCCCGCCAACCACCTACCTACCTTCCCGTCGTAAAGCGCGGGGGTCCCATCGCGTCGGAGGAGGCGGCGGCGGCAGCAGCGGCAGCAGCCAGCAGCGGGGGCGGGGGCGGGGGCGGGGGGAAGGTAGGTGGTGGCGGCGGCGGCGGCGCGGGGGGGGTTGCAGAGCAGGGCTGCTTTGCTCCGGAGCCCCCCCCCACGGCACGAGGGGGGGCGCTAAATATAATTTGGCCTAGGGCGCCAAACAGCCCTGCACCGTTCCTGCGTAGATACATCTGTTTTGCCTAATTCCCTCCAGGGTTACTGCAGGCCCAGGCAACACCTGCTGTTTGCGCCAACATGTAGATTGCCTCCTGCAAGATGTTTGCTTATTCCCACAACTGAAAATTGCTGATGAGCCGTAATGGTGAAGTTCCCGCTCCCTGTTGCTATTGACTTCACCTGAGCTTCACCTGAGCAAAACCTACTGAGATGTCGGTTTATTGGCAAAGGCATTCTGCCTGGAGGGCCTGGACCAAAATGACCCCTAACGTTATTGCCCTGTTACCAAGCTGCAAACAGGGGCAACGTGTTTTCCCCAGTTACCACCGGTGGGAGTCACACGCTCCACGCTCCTGCTTGGCAACTTTTTCCTCCCCGCCCCTCACAATGCCAGAGTGAGGGCAGGAAGCGTTACCCTCGCTCTGATTTGGCTTCACAGCCATGCAACATAGCCAATAAGGTTTGGCTGCATTCACTCTGAGGTTGTAGAGAGGGAAGCCAAAATGCCACTGAGCAAGAGGAGGGAGCACATGGTCACCACAACTACTAGGATGACAAACATGCGCATTGCAATAGGCATTTCAAAAACATATTTTGAGATTTTTAAACCCGTAGATAAATGCAGAAACAGACCAGAATAGAATCACGGATAAAAACATGCAAAAGGATAATAAACGGACAGATTCATCCACTGCTGTTGCTTTCATTTTGATAGGAAATAATATAATAAGCCCTGAAAAGACTTTTTTCAGGATACGCATCGCATAATCAGATCCATGCATGCTGCTGCGGGCCAGTGTGGAGGCTGGTGGGTCCAGTGTCAGTGGGGTGGTGTATCCACTCCGGGTTTTAGTCTGAACTTTTAAGGAGCTATCCACGGCGCTGAACCCTATCCCCAATCTAGGTTCAGCACCACAGATAGCTCCTTTGAAGTTCACACTGAAACCTGGAGTGGATACACCGCCCCACTGACTTTGGAGCCAGCAGCCACCGCTGCAGAGAGCTAAAATTAGTGTCATTCAGCTGCAATCCCATACGCTCTTACCTGGGACTAAGCCCCATTAAACTCAGTGGGACTTACCTCTGAGTATATACTCATAGGATTGCACTGTTAGTGTGTTAGTATTTGTAGATCTACCGTGTTGTGTGGGTATGTTGGATAATCTATAAGTAATCCCACCCACCTGAAAGAAACTCCTCCTAAGGTATTGGCGTGGATTACATTTGCCTCATCCAAGCATACCTATGTGAATTGCATGTCTACTCGAGGCCAAAACAGACATTTCTTGAGAATCATAGAATCGTAGAGTTGGAAGGGGCCTATAAAGGTTAGGGAATCCAAGAATCCTGCTCAATGCAAGAATCCAAGCTGGAATCCAACCCCTGGCAGATGGCTATCCAGCCACATCTTGAATGCCTCCAGTGTGGGAGAAGCCCACGACCTCCCAATGTCATTGGTTCCATTGTCGTATTGCTCTAACGGTTGGGAAGTTTTTCCTGATGTCCAGGCGGAATCTGGCTTCCAGTAACTTGAGCCCATGATTCCGTGTCCTGCACTCTGGGATGGCTTGAGGAGAGATCCTGGCCCTCTGTGTAAATCCATCTCTAGCACCTGTGTCTATTTCCCCCCATTTTTACTCTAGGTGAAGGTGCAGTGGACCCAATCCAGATCTTAAAAGCCCCCCCTCCCACCGCTACCACCCTCCCAATAGATTGGAGGCACTGTGCCTCCTGTAGAGTAAAAATGGGGGGGGGGATGTAGCTGCGAGATACGGGTTTTAAAGTAATCCCTGTTTTGACCTTCTGAAGCTGTGTATGCAGATTTCAGTTAGCCTTTCATCTCAGTGACTATGCTTTAAGGGTACATATGTGCTGCCACCTCTCTTACGACTGTCTTCAAATCCCTCTGCAAAAAGCCAAGATTTCCTGCGAAGCCCCTTGGTTCCGGTAACTAAGCTTAAGCATCTATAACTTAGGTAACTACATATTCCTGTTGTTTATCTATGCACATCTTTTTTCTCCTCAACTTCCCTCTTCCTGTGTGGTTTTCCCTATTTCGAATTTTAGATTGTAAGCTCCTGGGGGGGGGGCAGGCATGGATCTGTCCTCTTGTATTTAGCAAAGTGATGTGCACACTGATGGCACGATATAAATAATAACTGCTGTTGTCTGTTTTTAAATTCTGTATAGTGGGGGGGGGGGAATTATGTCATTTTTATTGTATTGTGGTTGTGTTTTTATTGCGCTGCTTTCGGCACCTGCTGAAGGCCTTGTTCCGGGAAGCCGTCTCCTCTGTCCAACCACCATTGTAATGTTACTTTGTTTTCAAATGTATTGTTTTTGTTTCTTTTATCTGTTTTTATCTTTTTTATTGTTCACCGCTCTGGAATCTACTTTGATATGGAGCAGTAGACAAATGCTGTAAATCAATCAATAAACCTCCCAGAGAGCTTTGGCTATTGGGCAATATAGAAATGAAATAATAATAATAATAATAATAATAATAATAATAATAATAATAATAATAATAATACATTCCATATACATTTTGTCATGAATCCCTACAACAGCCATGTAAGATAGGCCTGTATCAGCCTTCTCCCAACATGGTGCCCTCCAGACATGTTGGACTACAAGTCCCAGGACTCCTGACCATAGGCAATGCTGGCTGGGGTTGATTGGAGTTCAAGTTCAAAACTCCTCGAGGACACCAGGTTGTGGAAGTCTCGCCTATATTATTATCTCCATCATGAGCACCTTGGAGAGAGTGGTTTGCAGAAGGCCACCTAGCGGCACAGGTGAGATTTGCAAGAAGGGCCTTCTAGCTCAGTGTTCTCCAACCTTGGGTCCCCAGATGTTTCTGGCCTACAACTCCCAGCATGCCCCAGCCAGCGTAGACCAGAAACATCTGGGGACCCGAGGTTGGAGAACACTGTTAGCTTCTTAGAACCTTCCTCCTTGTCTGTTGTGAATTCTGAAAGATCCCCTAGAGGCAAGCTGACAAAGCTGGAGGGGGAACCATAGAGCCAGTGATCACTTATCCGTGATTATTATCTCTCTCCTTTAGCTGCTAATTTCCCCAAAGGGTTGGGAGGGGGAGGAGCAGGGACAATTAGCAGTTGAGGAGAAATAAGACGTGCATAGATAAACAACAGGGGGAGAAAGGTGACCAGGCAGTGGCTCTGCAATCCCTTCCAACTCTGTCAGCCCATCTCCAGGGGAGCCTTCAAAATTTTCAACAGAACCTGACTTTGACAGATCTACTTTTCATATGACCAGTGTAATGCTGAGGTCTCCAAGGTGCTGCCCCTTGGAATCAATGTGCCCACAGATACCTCTCTTGTGCCCCTCCTGATTTTTATTTTATCTCTTTTTTGTAATTTATTTTTAAAAAAAAAAACAGGGAACTGGTATTGTGTAAAATGAAGTGCTGCCCTCCAGCGCCATCTTCATTTGGGTTCCAAAGAGTGGTTTTGTGTTTTGGAGCTCAGATTCTACCTCTGCTTTGTAAAATTCAGTTCTTGGACAAGTTACTTTTCTCTTCGTCCCCACCAGCTCGCCTTCTGGGAAATGTTGCATGACCAGCCATGCCCACTATGCCAACCTTTCTATGAATGGGCAAGCCTTCCATGGCAGCCATTTTGTGAGAGCGCCCATGACACTCTCTCAAATTTCCGCATGCACCCACTGACCCAAAGTGGTTGGGGGACCCCTGGTGTAAAGTAGTGCAGAGCCAAATCATAAGAGAAGATTTTGGGGACAGCTTCCTTTTTTAACAAGTGCTATCCTTTTCAGACCTGACCAGCTCTTTCTTTTCACTTTTCTCCCCACCTAAAGGATCATCCACGAAGATGGCTTCTCCGGAGAAGACGTAAAGCAGTACAAGCCCGTGGTCTATAGCAACACTATTCAATCGCTGGCAGCTATTGTCCGTGCAATGGACACCCTGGGCATAGAATATGGTGACAAGGAGAGACGGGTAAGTTGCGGCCCAGTAGAAGGAGCAAACCGCCAACCTTTAGCTGGCCTAGACATCATAACCGTTGGGGGTTGGGGGAGAAAGTAATTTCACACTCGGATGCAAACTGAGACGTGCAGTTTACACGAGTTGCATCTGCAAGCAAATTATTACATTATTTGGTGTGTGTGCAGTCATGCTCATTATCTCCCCACAAGTACATATATACTTGATGCATTTCAAAGTATGCTTTGGGCACTATTGCATTCTAACATATTCTGCTTCCTGAGCAATATATACAAAGTAAGAGGTGCATTTGAAGTGAGACTATCCCTTAAAGTGGTCTTTCCTAACCTTGGGTCCCTAGATGTTGTCGGACTGCAACTCCCAGCTTACCTAACCATTGGCCCTGCTGGCTTGAAATGTTGGGAGTTGTAGTAGTCCACCAACTTCAAGGGACGAAGTTTGGGGAAACTATCTAAGGGCGCAATCCTGTACATGTTTAGACAGAAAAACGTCCTACAACTCCCAGCATTCCCCAGCCAGCATGGGGGAAGTTGTAGGAGTTTTTTCTGTCTAAACGTGCATTGGATTACACCCTAAATCTGTCTAAAATGATTTTTAGGACCCCTTTAAAGGTGGGAACACTGCTTTAGATGATTGGGATGATCCTCCATTCATTTGCCTAATCGTTTACAGCCATTGAAGCCACTGGCCTGTCACCGGCTGCATCTTGTGGCAGAGAGCCATGAATGGGATGGTGGCTGGGGCTGATAGGGAGTTGTAGTTCACCACATATGGAGGGTGCCAGGTTGGGGAAAGCTGCTCTACACCTTACATAATTTAATAAACATCTATGATGTCCTGGCACAGCTGTCTTTTGTTTCACTAAAAAAAAAAGCCCCAGATGGTTTAGACTAGGGGTAGGCAACCTGATAACTTTCAGATGTTTTATTTTATTTATTCATTTATGGGCACAAAACCTATGCATGGTTAGACAGAAAAAACAGCCTACAACTCCCAGCATGCCCCAGCCAGCCATGCTGACTGAGGCATGCTGGGAGTTGTAGGCTTTTTCTATCTAACCATGCTTAGGATTGCAGCTTAAAACTTTATTTATTTATTTATTATATTTATACCCCGCCTTTTTTCCTGCAAGGAACCCAAGGCGGCTTACATAATCCTCCTGCTCCTCTCCATTTTATCCTCACAGCAACCCTGTGAGGTAGGTTAGGCTGAGAGTCAGTGACTGGCCAAAAGTCATTTTAAGCCATCCTATATGGATGGAGCCCTCTCAAGGCAGCATGCTTTTATATTTGTTACATTCATATCTTGACTTGCCGCTTGACAGTGTACATGATCCTCCTCCTCTCTATTTTATCCTCACAACAGCCCTGTGAAGTAGGTTAGGCTGAGAGTCAGTGGCTGGCCCAAAGTCGCCCAGTGAGTTTCATTGCCGAGTGGGGACTAGAACCCGAATCTTCTGAGTTCCAGTCCAACACTCTAACCACTTTACCACACGGGCTCTTGGACAAGATAAAAACCACATGATGTGGAGACAATAAAAATCAGTAAGAATATGTTCAATTAAAAAAAAATCCATAATAGATTATCAATAAAAACAGAACTTACCAATAAAACCAGCAGCCCAGACATGACAGGAAGGCCAATGAAAACGGGTGGGTCTCCAGAGCTTTCCTGAAGATGTGCCAAGAAGGGGCCTGATGAACCCCCAATGGAAGCTGATTCCAGAGGCGTGGGGCCACCACTTAGAAGGCCCTTCTGAACTACACCTCCCATCAGCCCCAGACATTATGACCAATGGTCAGGCATTAGAGGAGTTGTCGTCAAAAACATCTGGACGTCACTGGCTTGCCTCCCCTTGCTTTAGAGTTCTCTCATACGGAAGGTACTCCAACCCCTGGATCATTCTCATTGCTTTTTCTGCACCTTGCCCAGTCTTCAATATCCTGTACAAAATGTTAATCAGCCAAACATAAGAACTAACTCTGAATTATGGCATGGAGCCACCTCTACACGGAAGTTAGCTAATCCTGAACAGTTCCCCCGCCCCCCATATTCATATGGCTACGCATCAACATATATTCTCTGGGCAGCTTACAAAAGAGTTCCCATGACTCTTAGATCTCTGCCTTGTTCTTGCTATGGTAGACTTCGGCTGCAGACTCATATCCACTTGCCTGGGAATAGGCCCAATTTAATTCAAATGGGACGGGAGTTGCTTCTGGATAGACATGCATGGGATTGTACTGTTCCGTTCTGAGTTTCTGACTGAGCTTTGTGTTGATTTCCCCTTCTGATGGCTCAGCTGTTTTCCGTAATTATAATTACTGGGGGTCATTCCTGGAAATACTACCAATGATCCTTCTCTTGGCCAACTATTTCGGTATTGTTCTACTGCAGTTCAGCGTTCATTGTTGGGCTGCAGAATCAGCAGCTATTCCGTGCATTCTCCTGCAGGGTTTTTGAGCTATGTGGCGGCAAGCTAATGTGACTCAGGGTTGGTTCACACATGCACGCAAATCGCTTGATGCCTCATACTGTGGTGACTCAGCACGGTGACGACTCCCGGCTGAATGTGTGAACTGACACGGGAGCACTTGTGTGGGAGGTTACCCCAAAATTGTGGTGATCTGTGGCGTTAGATGTGTCATGGCTTGTTGGCATGTGCACGTTCTCATTTGTCATCAAGTGCTGAATGAGCAGGCGTGTGAACCAGACCCAAAGGGAATTGGTGTTGGAAACGTTGTAGTTGGAGGTCAAAAAGGGGGAAGTTTGGGAAGACGGGTCTTTCAGGGATCTGCTGATGGTGAAGAGAGCTGTGAAGAAGCTGCCAACACCTTCTGGGATCTCAGGTATTTTTCTAGTTTCTTGTGGCATTCACATGTGATGGATATGGAATCTTCATCCATGGGGGATGGAAAACCAAGGTGTGAGGAGTTAGGTAGTTTCTGCCCTCTCTCTCATCCCTCAGCTAACAATGTCCTCTTGCCACCCTTCAGATGCTTTGGACTACAACCTCTGGAATTCCTGACCATTGGCCTTGCTGGCTGGGGCTGATGGGAGTTGAAGTCCAAAACACCTGGAGGGCACCAGGTTGGGGAAAGTGCACTCCCCAACTCTCTAGATTGCATTCAGATGCATTCCGCTGTTCTAGACGCATTTGGGTCTGCTCTTGTCCCTGTTACAAGTTAGTTTGCATGGGCTGATCAGGGCAGGAAAAGCTCTACTTCTTTTGGTGTATACCCACTGCTGTTCAGATAAGATTAGCAGGCATGAAACGAAGTTCAGTACCCATTCTGCAGCATAAAAGGGAACATTCATATATCCTTCTAACATGCAAATGGGTCAGGAAAGATTCCTTCGGCATTACTTGTCATCATCAAATAGATGATTGCCGTTCTTCAGCAAAACCTGAGTTCTAAGGCTCGCCACCTAAATTAGAAGAAAGAAAGAGAGAGAGAGGGAGAATGAATGAACAGTAACTTAGGTCTGAGGGCTCGTTCAAATAGAAAATTGATTTTCAAGCTATTTCCAAATGGGAATGAAGAATGCTGGGTAATGCTTTTGGACTGACTTCATGCTCATTATGGGCCTCTACGCCAGTTCTAGAATTAAACAAATAATTTATTGTGAATAATACAGCTTATTTTCTAGCTTGAGGAATGCTGCTGCTGTTCAGTGAAGATTTCTTCCACTTTTTCTATTATTCAGAAGGTTTGTCGTCGTTTTTTGTAATGGGCAGTTCACCATTTAACCATTGGCAAGCTGTTAATTCTGTACGTCTATTGTTCCCTTTGTTCAATGACATTCTGAAGGCCTGCAATTGGTTGCTCGATTCCCTTTCTTGTCATCTGTTGCCGGGCTGCGATGGGATAAGCCAAGTTGCTAACTGGTGATGGGAAACTGCAAGGCCCCGGCCTGCTCTCCCTCATTATGGTTCTTTGTCTTTAAAGCAGGCTTGGACTGGACACCTCTTCAAATGGAGGACACCTTCAAATAGAGGTCTGTCCTCTACCAGTTCTCCAAAATAGAGAACTGTCCTCTGTAAAGTAGGACCTAATCCTCATACAAAAACAAAACAAAACAGAAATGTGATAGAATGAAAGATATTCCAGTGAGAGCCAGCGTGGCGTAGTGGTGAGAGTGTTGGACTGGGACTCGGGAGATCCGGGTTCTTCTAGTCCCCGCTCGGCCATGAAACTCACTGGGTGACTTTGGGCCAGTCACTGACTCTCAGCCTAACCTACCTCACAGGGTTGTTGTGAGGATAAAATGAAGAGGAGGAGGATTATGTAAGCCGCCTTGGGTTCCTTGGAGGAAAAAAGGCGGGGTCTAAATATAATTAATAAATAATAAAACGAATAAATTCCAGAATGTGCTCTGGACTGTTGTGCTTTCAGGAGGGGAGCAGCTCCCCTACAAGGAAAGGTTACAGCAGCTAGGAAAGTTTAGCGTAGAAAAAAGGCGAGTAAGGGGTGGCATGGTAGAGGTGTACAAAATTATGCATGGTCTGGAGAAAGTGGACAGGGAGACATTTTTCTCCCTCTCTCATAATACTTGAACCCAAAGGGGTCATCCCATGAAGCTGATTGGTGGGAGGGTCAGGACAGATCAAAGGAAGGACTTCTTCGCACAGCGCAGAGTTAAACTATGGAATTCACTTCCACAAGATGCAGTGATGGCCACCAATTTGGAGGGCTTTAAAGGGGGATTGGACAAATTCATGGAGGAGAAGGCTATCCATGGCTGCTAGTCCTGATTGGCTATGTGCTTCCTCCAGTGTCAGAGGCAGTATGCCTACGTACTCCAGTTGCTGGGGAACATGGGCGGGAGGGTGCTGTTGCACTCATGTCCTGCTTGTGGGTTTCCCGTGGGCAGCTGTTTGGACACTGTGTGAACAGAATGCTGGACTAGATGGACCCATGGTCTGATCCAGCATGGCTCTTCTTATGCTCTTATGTTCTTATGAGTCTCATGTTGAGAAGAGGGATCATATCGGACGTGGCTATCTACATAATCCCAAGAGAGAGAGATTGTCCCTGGTCCCACTACTTTTTAGAAACCATTTCCTTTTCCAAATGAATTCAGCAAAGGACATTCTTTTTACCACACTGATTAAAATTTGGTAGGGCTGCAGAGGGGGATCTGATAAAAAATCTCTTCATGGGCCATTGGACTATGACTGGCCATGGCTGGTCATACGGCATGATTTTCTTTCACCAGGGAGTGAACATCGTGATCTTTGGATGGTAAATGTTTTCCAGCAGGAGGACGTGAGGTCAGTAGTCCAGCTGTTCCGTCAGCGAGCAGGTGCACAATAATACCAGAATCAATCATTTTTAATGCATACTGGATTATGTAAGCAGCCAGATAGGGCTTTGGTATTAATTGATGAGAGAAAAATCTTCTAGAGTAGCCAATCAAGTTGTGGCTTCACTGGACAAGCTATTTGAAGGCACAGAGTAGGGTGTGGAGTTTGCTGAACATTCCACGGAAGACACACCGAATGCACTACTGGAAATGGAATTCACCTTTCTGAAAATCTCAACTTTCTTTTTAAAGCAAGTTTCTAGTCCTTATGGGAGTAAAGGTATGCCTGGGCAATGCAGACTGAAATCTCAGAAGCCAGAGATGTGGCTGAAGAAGATTTTCAATGGTGGAGGATGGGGTATCAGTGCCCTATGGACACCTTGCCCCCTATCAAATTCCAGATGTCTAGGTCTCAGTGCTAGGGTTGTATGAGAGATACATTTCAGTTCATATTCGATCTGCATTTACCCAGTTCACACCTTCCAGACTGAATGCAGACATACATTTCTAAGCTTGCAATGTGATTCACGGTCCAAAAGAAATACGTTTGACAGCATGCATACTTTTGGAAAATATGCAGAAATATGCTTTAATCAACGGGAGAAGAATGCATACATTAGAATTAAAATTTTAAAAAAAATAGGTGCCCATGGACCCCATGTAGAGGACCCCTCTATGGGGGCCATTGGAGGTGCCTGCGGGCTCCATGTTGGGGACCCTTGGGACAGCAGGGTGAGGGGGAAAGGCCGCAGCCTGAGACCTCGGAGAGCTGCTGCCGCCAGTCAGGGTGGACAATACTGGGCAAAACGGACCGATAGCCTTGACCTGGTAGAAGACCATATGCTATATTTGCAAAAAAATATCCATATTTTCTGCACTGTTGTCATCGTGATTCCTTAAAGATGGCAAACGTCCGGGTTTCAAATCAGGGGGGGGAAACAGCATTGCTATAAGGAATGGCGGGAGAGAGGAGGCCGGCTGAAACTGAAACATCCTATAATATGTAATAAAGATGGGCAGCTGCATCAGATGCCCTACTAGAGCAGTGTTCTCCAACCTGGGATCCCCAGATGTTTTTGGCCTACAACTCCCAGCATGCCCCAGCCAGCTGCGCTGGCTGGGGCATGCTGGGAGTTGTAGGCCAAAAACATCTGGGGACCCCAGGTTGGAGAACACTGCCCTAGATTCACAGGGGTGGGCAACTTGTGGTCCTCAGGCCGCTTGCAGTCCTCAGTCTAGTTTCAAAAGCCCACTGAATGGGAAGGAACAGAAAGAGGGGGGAGGGAGGGAGGGAGGGAGGGAGGGAGGGAGAAGGGGGTGTCAGAAAAAGAGAGACGGCTGCACGTACTTTTGGCTGTCACCCCACCCCCTGTTGGCTTAGGCCCTGCCCCTGACAGATTATCTCCAAGCAAATCTATTCATTCTTATTTATTTACAGTATTCGTATACCACTCCATATCTAAACAGATTCCGGAGCGGTGAGCAATAAAAAGATTAAAACAGATAAAAGGAACAAAAAAAACCCAATACATTGAAAACAAAGTAACATTACAATGGTGGTTGGACAACAGGCTTCCCGGAACAAGGAGGTCTTCAACAGGCGCTGAAAGCCAATCAGTTTCAGAGCCTGCCTGACCTCCAGAGGCAGGGAGTTCCACAGAAATTGAGCCGCCACGCTGAAGGCTCTTCTCCTGGTGGACTCCAGTCGGGCCAAAGGTCCATGAGGAACCAGCAGGAGAATGTCCTCCAATAACCTCAGTGACCGGGCAGACTGCTAAGGGAGAAGGCACTCTCTCAGGTATCTTTGCCTGGGCCTCAACATCAAAAAAGGTTCTGCACCTCTGCCCTAAAAAAAATAGCAAAGCCTTATACAAGCTAAATAGATCGAGAATTTTGTCGCTCCCCTGCAAAAAAGGTCTACCTTCTAAACCTCAGAACATTTTCCACGGAATTCTAGTGCAGGATCTGCGTTGGCTGGAGCAACGCCCCTACGAGGAAAGGTTACAGCAGCTCTGATTGTTTAGCTTAGAAAAATGCGAGTGAGGGGAGACATGATAGAGATGTACAAAATTATGCCTGGTGTGGAGAAAATGGATAGGGAGACATTTTTCTCCCTCTCTCATAATACTGGAACCCCAGTGGGGGTCATTCCATGAAGCTGATTGGTGGGAGACTCAGGACAGATCAAAGGAAGGACTTCTTCACACAGCGCAGAGTTAAACTATGGGATTCACTTCCACAAGATGTCGTGATGGCCTCCAATTTGGAGGGTTTTTAAAGAGGGTTGGACCAATTAATGCAGGAGGAGGCTACCAATGCCTACTAGTCTTGATGGCTATATGCTACCTCCAGTATCAGAGGCAATATCATGCCTATGCACACCAGTTGCTGAGGAACATGGGTGGGAGGGTGCTGTTGCACTCATGCTTGTGGAAACCAGTGGGCAGCTGGCCGGCCACTTACATTCTCAGTGGAATTCTTCAAAGTGGTTCGAATGGCACCAAGAGGAGAATGTGTGAACCCCATAAGAACATAAGAAAAGCCCTGATGCTGGCTCAGACCAAGGGTCCATCCAATCCAGCATTCTGTTCACACAGTGGCCAACCAGCTGCCCATGGAAACCCACAAGCAGGACCTGAGTACAACAGCACCCTCCCACCCATGTTCCCCAGCAACTAGTGTACATAGGCATGCTGTCTCTGATACTGGAGGTGGCATATAGCCATCAGGACCCCGAAGCTTTTCCCCCCAACATGGAAAAAAATAGTGATGTGTTTGATAGAGCGAGTGGACAGTTGTGTGTGTGTCTGTGTGTGCCTCTGTGTGTACTCTGGTGTTGCTCTCCTGGAAAGCATAATCGGAGTGCCAACCAGCACGGTGTTTTTGAAGTCTGCTCTACATCCTGGTAATGTCGCTTCCGTTGTCATGGCAGCATTTCTAATCCTCACTGAAAAAGTAATCATTTAAGCCTGCTTCCTTCATTTCGCTTTGAACCTGGAGCTGCATGTTATGGGGTGAGAATACAGAAACGAGCGCTTGCTATTTGTGGCATGAGTACGACACTGCATTGGAGCAGGACAGAAGGACACAGAGCTTCTATTTCTGACCACAGCTGGTCCAATCTCTGTAATATATTGACATTGAAAGGGGAGCCCTACTCATAAAACTGCATGGGAAAAAGTTGTTCAGCCAAATATCTGTCTCGGCCACAAACATTTTTGCAAGCAAATTATCACAATTGGTCAGAGACGGACCTTCCCTGCCCCTTTGATTAAGCATCTGAGCCTTGAGCAAAGAGCTATTTTTTGTACATATTTGTCTTCTCCTAAAATGAAGTTGTAAACAACTTATCACCCACCACTCATCATTTCAATTTCCAGATTTCCCCCACTCTTCTCCCCCAATTCCAAATCCTTTGGGGTTATTTTTTTTTTTTTTTTAAACACACTTTTTACTCATTCAACCATGGCTTGACAAACAAAACAGAAAGTAGGAATGCCTGAATTAACCAAACAAACAAACAAAAAAAGGGAATTGAGGGAGGGAGAAAGGAAAGAAAAAAGGGAGAGGAGACCAGAAGTGTGTGTGTGTGTGTGTGTGTGTGGGAGGGAGGGAGGGAGGGAGGGAGGGGGGAAATGCCTGGTGATCTATGAGTGGCAGATTTAGGTCACCATTACAGCTGATAGAGTGGGAGAGAGATCTAACAATTTATTTATCTTACTTATTCATTTGTTACATGTATACCCCACCTTTTCCTGCAAGGATCCCAATGTGCCATACATAACCCTCCTCCTCTCCATTTTATCCTCACAACAACCCTGTGAGGTAGGTTAGGCTCAGAGTCAGCAACTGGCCCAAAGTCACCCAGTGAGTTTCATGGCCGAGCAGGGACTAGAACCCGGATCTCCCGAGTCCCAGTCCAACACTCAAACCACTATGCCACAATGGCTTTCTATAGCCCACCTGAAATAGCCCTTACAGTACAATCAGCCTTGATGTTGCCCAGCTTCTGTTCATTTCAATGAAGTGTGCCGGGAATCTCAGTGGACTCAGTGGTAGAGCACATGTTTTGCATGCAGCAGGTCCTGAGTTCACTAGTTGGTATTTATTTATTTATTTATTATATTTATACCCCGCCTTTTTTCCTGCAAGGAACCCAACGCGGCTTACATAATCATCATCCTCCTCTCCACTTTATCCTCACAACAACCCTGTGAGGTACCGTAGCTTAGGCTGAGAGTCCGTGACTGGCCCAAAGTCACCCAGTGAGTTTCATGGCCGAGCGGGGACTAGAACCCGGATCTCCTGAGTCCCAGTCCAACACTCTCACCACTACGCCACACTGGCTCTCCAGTGTGGTATCTCCAGTAAGTAGGGGTACCACCTGAAGAGCCCCCAAAGCAGGGAGACATTGTGAGACTGTCAGAAAATGGCACATGATGATGATGATGATCATGATCTATTTATTTTGTTTCTGTACCGCCCAATAGCCACAGCTCTCTGGGCAGTTCACAGCAATACACAAAACACAGATACAGTAATAAAATACAGCATAAAATGTCAAGATACAAAATTTTAAACAGTTTTAAACAGGTAAAACAATTTCAATTTTGAAAAAAACACTAGACCTGTTAGAACAGCTGACGTCCCATCCTATACCATTAAATGCCTGGGTGTAGAGGGCGGTTTTAACCTGGCACCAAAAAGATGACAGGTTGGTGCCAGGTGGGCCTCAGTGGGGAGATCATTCCAGAATCGGGGGGCCACCACTGAGAAGGCCCTCTCCCTTGTTGCCACCCTCCAAGCCTCCCTTGTAGGCGGCACTCGGATGCAGGCCTCAGATGTAGATCGTAGTGTCTGGGTAGATTCCAGTTGGGAGAGGCATTCCATCAGGTATTGTGGTCCCAAGCCATGTAGGGCTTTATAGGTTAAAACCTGAACATTACTTGTGCCTGAACGTTACTAATACTGGCCTAAAGGCACCTTGGAACAGTCAATTCACTGAAGGTAAGTAGGACCAGATCTGGTCAGTGACCGGATGGCGTTGCCTGGGAACATGGTGTCCAACACTGCCTTGAGTTCCATGGTGGGAAAGGAGTGAGAAAATAAGCGTGCTAAATAAATAGGCAAGTCAATAAACTACTATATATAACTTCTTTGTAATGTATCACATTTGCTTGAAAATGAATGCTGCATTTTGATACTAAATATGGAACCATTCGTTTAGATAAGGAACAGGTGCCAAAACTATCAGGTAGGGTTGGGAAGACCCCTGTCTGAAACCTGGAGAGCTGCTACCAGGGGTGCAGAACCTTGGCCCAAGGGGCCAGATCCAGCCCTTCTGGGTTCCACGGATGGCTATGCCCCTTTCCCCCCGGCTGCCGATCATTGAGTGGCTTCTCAGCTTTTGTGCAGTCTTTTCCTCATTCTAGAACAGTGTTCTCCAACCTTGGGTCCCCAGATGTTTTTGGCCTGCAACTCCCAGCATGCCTCAGCCAGCGTAGTGGAGAAGACTGTTCTAGAAGGTTGAAATGCCTCTCCTAAGGCTTAGTTACTGGCAGCAAGAGCCTGAAGCTAAAATATGCTGGCATTTGGGGTATTTTGCCACTCTAGGCCCAGCATAAATGCCTGGGACGGGCCATTACAAGCAAGTGTCTCCTTCAGTGTTGTAGGGGAGCCAGGCAGAGCTCAGTCGGCACACTGGAATGTGTTAATCATCAGAGGCGATTGCGCCATCTGCCCTGCCCCAGACTTCCATTGTTCCCTCTGAACTTAGCTCGCAGATCCTCACAGTAGCTGGGCCTAGAGTGAATTTTCCCAGCAACATTATACTGTTGTGAGCCATCCCTGTTGTAATGCAAAGTATTTTCAGGTGGCTTGGTCAACGAGGAACTGTTCGCTTGACCAAAGACCTTCTCCTGGTGGAGATGAGAACGGCTAGAACCAGTTTGTTGATATAGATCAGAAAGTTTTTATAGCCAGTTGGACACTCTCCTGTCAGAGATACCTAAGGAGGATAAAATTATCCTCCTGGGCGATTTTAACGCAAGAGTCGGGCGTGACTTTGATTTATGGCCAGAAACTATTGGAAAAGACGGAGTTGGTAATAGCAACCCGAACGGACTCTTACTTTTGTCTATATGTGCAGAGCATAATCTCACTATCACAAACACGCTCTTTCGACAAAAGAATAAGTTTAAAACATCATGGCAGCACCCACGGTCAAAGCACTGGCATCTTCTGGATTATGTAATTGTCCGTGTTAGAGATCGCCGCGATGTACTTCTTACTAGGGCCATGGTGAGTGCCGACGACTGCTGGACAGACCACCGACTAATCCGTTCCACAATGGTTATCAACATTGCTCCCCAACGTAGGCTTCAAGGAAGGAAACCAAGGCGTAAAATGAACATCCAAGTCCTTCAAGATCCTATTAAGCAAACTCGTCTTCAATCACTTCTTAAGGAACATCTACCTACGGAACCTCCTGACAACATTGAGGACCATTGGTCTAAGCTGAAAACCTCCATTACTGCAGCTTGTGAACAAACTATTGGATATGAAACTAAGAAACATCAGGATTGGTTTGATGAAAATGACAATGAGATTAAATATATAATTGACCAAAAAAGGAAAGCCTTCCAAATATGGCAAAATGATATTAACTGCGCTGCCAAGAAAAAAACCTACGCTAGCGCAAAGGCTGAGGTCCAAAGAAGAACAAGAGAACTTAAGAACGCTTGGTGGAAAAAGAAAGCTGAAGAAATTCAACAACTTGCAGAATCTCATGATGCACGGGGCTTTTTTAAGGCCACAAGGGCCATTTATGGACCAAAAACCTATGGTACAAACCCTTTACAATCAAAAGATGGCACCAAACTCTTAAAAGACAAAGAGTCTATTGCACTGCGTTGGAAAGAGCATTATTATGACCTTTTAAATCGTAAATCTAAGGTGGATAATGAGATTTTTTCGCAAATCCCGCAAAAACAAATTAAAGAGGAACTTGCAATACTCCCCACTTTGGATGAAGTAAAAAAGCCATTAATCAAATGAAGAACAACAAAGCTAGTGGACCAGATGGGATTCCTGCTGAAATCTTTAAAGAAGGGGGCCCCGAACTTGTACAACACCTTCATAAACTCATCGAAAAAATCTGGATAAGAGAAGAGATCCCAGAAGACTTCAGGGATGCCATAATTATCACCCTCTTTAAGAAGGGTGATAGAACAGACTGTGGAAACTATCGGGGCATTTCTCTCTTAGCAACCGCAGGTAAATATTTGCTAGGATTCTCGCAAACCGTCTTCTATCTATTTCAGAAGAGATCCTCCCTGAAACTCAATATGGTTTCCGCCCCTCTAGAGGGACAGTAGACATGATTTTTACTGCACGTCAGCTCCAAGAAAAATGCCGGGAGCAAAATCAACCCCTTTATATGGCATTTATTGATTTGGCTAAGGCCTTTGATACTGTAGATCGTACAGCTCTCTGGACTATCCTTATGAAAATTGGATGCCCCAATAAATTTGTGAATATCTTGCGACTTCTCCATGACAACATGACGGCAACAGTTTTGGACAACAACGGCTCTCATGGTGCTCCATTTAAAGTGGGATCAGGTGTTAAACAGGGATGTGTTATCGCCCCAACATTATTTGCCATTTTCATCGCCATGGTTTTACATCTTGTCAAGGGGAAACTTCCCACCGGTGTGGGAATTATATATCGAACAGATGGAAAGCTTTTTAATCTCAGCAGGCTGAAAGCAAAAAGTAAGGTAATTACAACCTCCGTTGTGGAACTTCAGTATGCTGATGATAATGTGGTCTCTGCACATTCAGAGGATGATCTCCAAACTATCCTAAATGCTTTTGCAGAAGCATACGAAAAACTTGGTCTCTCACTTAACATCAAAAAAACCAAAGTGCTTCATCAGCAAGTGCAAGCCAATCCTTTGGTGATGCCATCTATCCAGCTTGGCGGGACAATACTGGAAAATGTCGATCATTTTCTCTATCTTGGCAGCTATCTTTCTGTTACAGCTAACATCGACAGTGAAATCCAGCATCGTCTGAGCTCCGCAAGTGCCGCATTTTCTCGAATGAAACATAGAGTGTTCGAGGATCGGGATATTTGTAAGAAGACCAAAACACTGGTTTATGAAGCCATTGTATTACCAACTTTATTGTATGCCTGCGAAACATGGACTATCTATAAACGTCACTTCCACCTCCTTGAAAGGTTTCATCAACGATGCTTCCGGAAAATCCTGCAAATTACTTGGGAAGATAGGCGAACAAATGTCAGTGTACTGGAAGAAGCAAAGACTACTAGCATTGAAAAAATGATCCTTCAACGCCAACTTCAGTGGACCGGTCATGTTGTTCGAATGCCTGACTGCCGTCTCCCAAAGCAGTTACTTTACTCCCAACTCAAGGATGGAAAGCGGAATATCGGTGGTCAGTATAAGAGGTTTAAAGATGTTCATAAGGCTAATCTAAAAAAATGCAATATAAACATCGAAAACTGGGAAGCTCTGGCCCATGAACGATCTAAATGGAGGTTGGCCTTTCACAAAGGTTCCATGGACTTTGAAGAAGCCCGAGTGCAAGGTGAAAGGGAGAAACGTGCTAAGCGAAAAGCACGTCAAATGAATCCTTTACAGGACCATCTTCTATCTGGTAACCTGTGTCCTCACTGTGGGAAGCTGTGTGGATCTAGAATTGGCCTCCACAGTCACTTACGGACCCATCGCTAGAGTCTACACAATCTTCTTTAGAATTTCCTCCTTTTATCCCGGAAGACAATCTTACTCGGTCACGAGTGATCGCCTGATGATGATGATGATGATAGATCAGTGTTCTCCAACCTTGGCTGGCTGGGGCATGCTGGGAGTTGTAGGCCAAAAAACATCTGGGGACCCAAGGTTGGAGAACACTGATATAGATCAACGCAGCCGCCCTCATTTTGGGACTCTGCTTGAGAGCGTGGCTATGGGGCCTGTCCTGTTGGGTGACTCTACACCACTGTGTGGGAAGAAGACCATCAGGATTCTAAACAGTGCACTTCCTATGTGCGCAGGTAGAGATGTGTGAGGAATTCGTGGGGGGGGTGGAAATCCATGAAAGGATTTCCCCCGGATTCTGACTCACAACACCCACACCAGCTCCGACTTGCCCTGGCATGGGGCACTTCCAGCGGAAAGTCAGACCGAAATTCGCGCAATTTTTCCACGTGGTTTCCTCAAGCAACAGGTGAGATTTGCACAAATCTCGTGAGAGCTGTGCGAATCTCGCAAGATCCCCGCAACTCTCGTGAAACTTGCACAAATCCCCGCAACTCTCAAGAGATTTGCACAAATCTCACCATGCCACGTGATTTTGGGGTGCCATTTTGTGCGCAAAACAGCACCCGAAAATCACGTGGCATGGTGAGATTTGTGCAAATCTCGCTCATTGCATAAAGATTCAGGTGGAAAATTTGCACAAATATCAGTCAGTCTTACCGACAGAAGCCCACAAAATAACCTGGCTTGGCCCGCTTCCAGTGAAGCGGAATGGACACAAACAGAAAACCCCAGAGAGCTGAAATGAGCCAGATTTTCGAGTTTCAACCCATCCCTATCAGCTGGAACATGTCACCAGGTTCAGAGCCAATCAGATCTGGGGGAGGTAGCAAGAACATTGCTGTTGCCTGGCAACCACTAGCCATTTCTTCCCTTGGCAAGAGGAGAACCATCTTTGTTTGAACAGTAGAAGCGATGGCAGGGTCATCCTCTAGATGCCGGCTGCCATCTCATGCTTGATGTTCAAACAAAGAGGGATTGATCCTGCCTGTTGCTCAGCCATCCATGAGGACATATCTAACTCACACACACACCTTTCTGAATCTGCAATGAGCTTAGCCCGGCACATCTGCATAATCAAGGGATGGAGTGGTCCAGATGGCCCGATTTGAAATTATTCTTTTAATTTTCATTTGCAGAGAACGAGAGATGCTTTGAGGGATTACTAATGGGAAAGTGGCTCTGTGGCCGTCCGCTCCTCCAGAGTTCCAGACTCCACATTCATTTTTTTTGCCTACTGCCTGTTTGATGTCCTTTGATCGCAATGATGTCTTCCCCATTTCCCAAAATCAGACACCTTTACTCATTTGCTCATTGGCTGTGTTCACTACTGGACCAGGTTGAAGGTTCTGGTACTAGTGTACAAAGCCCTAAACAACTTGGGACCTGGATACCTGGGAGAGCGTCTTCTCCCTTACCAATCTGCCCAGTCACTCAGGTCACTGGAGGACATTCTCCAGTTGGTTCCACATGGACCTATGTCCCAATTGGAGTCCACCAGAAGAGCCTTCAGTGTGGTGGTTCCACTTCGATGGGATGTCCTGCCTCTGGAGGTCAGGAAGGCTCCTCCGACATTGTGTTGGTTTTGGCACCTGCTGAAGATGTCTTTGTTTCAGAAAGCCTTTCTTGCTGACCAGCCACAGTTTTAATGTCCTTCTGCTTTTAGTGCCTTGCTTTTATTCTTTTTTCTGTTTTATCTTTTTATTGTTCACCACCCTGGAATCTGTCTAGATATAGAGCGGCATACAAATGCTGTAAATAAATAATTACGTAAGTCAAACAATTGCCAATCGTCCTCTCACATGGGAGAAAGTAAATGGGTGCTCTCAGGAACACCACCCAGCTATGGGCTAGGCATTTTCCTGGCCCCTTGTGACCCCAGACATCAAGATGAAGCCTGCTCCTGTCTGCACGGCATTGAATTTTCATCTTCATAGCTCTCTCCCAGTGGTGTAGTGGTAAATGTTGATGGGCAGGTGCTCCTCGTGACAGTCCCCATAGCCACGTGCCCTCCAGGAGAGTGCAAAATTGCACGCTGCTGTGTGGATCCATATCAACAAACCAGTTCTAGAAGTTTTCATCTGCTCTTGGACCAAATCACTGGTAAAGCTAATGGGATTTAATTGCTCGTTTAAGACCGACCCACCCCAGAATCGCTTTCCATTATGACAGGGAACAAGTTGTTGCTGGGAAAATTCATTCTCCCCCCCACCCGATGCTGTGAGTACGGATGGGTGACCCGCCCAGCTCTTGATTCGTGGCGTGTGAGCCAAGCCAAGCGTGAGCACCAGCTGAGGCACTTGCCGGACTTCTGGGTTCCCGGCTCTGTGTTGCTTACAGTTAAAAAATGGCCAAATTTACACAGATTTGGCCGTTTTCTACGTAAACACCGTAGCGCCGGAACCCGGAAGTCGCTTTCCCCAGCTCGGCTCGCGACAGCGCGAGTGGAGCCGGGGAAAAGGTAGGGCGAGCAGAGCTTGGGGGGGGGGTCGAGCCTGGCAAGTTCACCACCGGTCTTCCACCCCCCAATTGAGCTCCGCGCACATCCCTATTAATTATTTGAGGATTGCAGCTAAACTCAGAAGGAACAGGCCCCGCCTCCTCATATAGACATGAAGGGGGTCTCCATGCTTCTGCTCGATCACACAGGTGCCCCATTCATGCCAAACCACGTTTATTTACATTCCAATTTTCTGCAGTTACTGCAGAACAGATATAAATATATCAATATGAGTTCATTGCAAAAAAGGCCTTGTAGGCCCCTTCCAACTCTATGATCTATGAATCTATGAATCTACCTGGATTGCTGACCACTGCCCCATGTGGTGAACCACATAACTGCAGCCTCTCAGCAAAGGACCTTCTCGCTCTGGGCTGAGCGGGCCGTCCTGGCTTCCCCACTGGCTCACCCTGGGCAGGAAGGCGGTTAAGAGGGCCTCCTGTCCCAGTGGTGCCGGGTGACAAAGTCTTCGTGCGCTGCGGTGGCCTCTGGTCCTGCTGCCTGATTCCGATTGCCTTTCGATCCTGACCCCCTGCTTCTTGGTCCCGGTTCACTCCAGACTGCTTCTCCTGACCCAGCCCTGGTAGTTTGCCCCAATCATCAGGCAACGTGAAAGAGCAGGGGAGCATCAGGGCCGGTGCAAGACAGTTTGGCGCCCTAGGCAAGTTCAGGTATTTAGCGCCCCCCCTCCCACTTGAGCCCTCCCTCCCTCCAGCCTTATGCCCAAGAAAGCCCACAGCCCACGCAGGGAGGAAGCGCTCAGCGCACCGGGAGGAGGAGTCCCAGCCCGGCTCCTGCCGCGGATCGAGAGACGCACGCGCCTCCGCAAGCGGCTGCCCTTCTTGGAGGGCAAGATCTGGGAGCTCGCCGCGCCCACCGCCCTCTTCTTCCGAGCCTCGCTGTTGCTGGCCCGGCCTCCTCCTCCTCCTCCTGCTCAACCCGCGGTAGTTCCGGGGCGGTGGCTCGGCTCTCCCCCCACCCCCCTCACCGCGAAGGGTGCAGAGGAGGAAGAGGAGCGTCCCCGCCCCTGGGGAGGACTAGGAAGTCCGGACCCATCCACCGCCGGTGTTGGTGTTTGGCAGCGCGCGCCCAGGGAGCTGGAGAGGAGCCACCGCGGGAAGCGGCGGCGGATCCCGCCCGGCTGCCGGTGGGCTGGCCGCGCCCCCTTTAGCCCACGCGCCCTAGGCAGCCGCCTAGTCCGCCTAATGGAAGCACCGTCCCTGGGGAGCATCAATCAAGCAGGGAGTCTGGAGGTGTCTCCTGTGCCACTTCCAGGAAGTTAAATCAGTGAGGTGCAAAAAGAAGATGGGGAAAATATATCTTCACAGCTCCTGCAGCAGCGGCTGACCCCTGGTCCCTAGCCACATCCTACCTCGAGAGTCTGGCTCTAAATTTCCTGTCCCCCTTCTTCACCCGCAGCCCCTAGCCCTAAATCTTTCCGCTCTGGTCCTTGGCTATCCATGCGCTTTCCCCCCTCAACCTCTACCATGACCACGGATCTTGCCCTGCTACACCCTTCGCCCTATACCTCAAGTCCCAACATGTATCCCTCCTCTGGCCTGTTCTCAGTCTTGCCCCCTAGCCCTGCATCCTGCCCCCTTTTTCCATGACCTTCCCTCTCCACGTCGATGCTGCCCCTGCGTCCATGGTCAAAGCCCTTTCTGCCTGGGATCGCACCGCTTTCTCCGCCTCCTGCCAGTTTGCCCCAGTAGGAATTGTGGCAAGAGCCGTGTCTGTTCCCTGGCCAGGGCCGCATTAAGCCTCTGCCACGCCAAGGTGATAGCCGGGGGAGGCTGGCGTGAGTGACTCCCGTGTCAGTTGGGGGGTCCTTATCCTTTGCATCTTTTTGTTTCAGCTTTATGGGAGCTATCCATGGTGCTGTGCTCCATCCCCAAAATAGGTTCACCAATGTGGAGCACCATGGATAGCTCCTATAAAGCTCAGAATAAAAGCAGCAACGGATAAGGAACCCCACTGGCACAGGAGTCGCCGCTGGCCTCCTCTGAGGGACGGGGGAACGAGCGACGTTCGAGAAGATCACTGGAATTCACCAAACATCGTCTCACTGCTCGTCACATGCCCAGTTCCTCTTCACGTCCGCGATCGCTGCTTGCTCTGTGCGAATGGGGAAATCTGTGCAAGATGAGCAGCGATTGAACATGAAATTTGCACAGATTCCCGAATGTGCACAGCTTTCCTCCATAGATTGAAGTGTGGCTGATTCAGTCTGCCGGGGAAACGTGCGCGCAAAACTGAACTGGGAAGTTGCACAAATCGAATGCAAGCACATGATGTCCGGCGATTTGCGAACATTTTCGGCAGACGCATGCTCGCAATCGCATTCGGGGCTTCCAAGAAGGCAGGCTCGCATGTTTTGTGAACGAAAATTAAGTTCTCATAAATTGCCACTTCAGTAGCATGCCAGAGGTTTCGGGGAGGGGGGGGGAGGCAAGATATAGTAGATCCTGGGAGGTATTACTAAGGCCTTTACTTGTTCCTGTTCCAAAGCATCTATCCAGGGCCAGCCCAAGACATTTTGTAGCCTGAGATGAAGGAGAAGATGGCAGTCCTCCACATTCCGCATACAGAAGCCAGCAGAACTCACATTCGAATCTTATTTCAGCGTGGGCCATGGCATAACACCCTCCACCACACCTGAGGCAGCCGACTGGTTTGCCCAGGACAGGTTGTGTGGCATTCACAACTCTGTCCTCAAACAAAGGGAAGCAGTTGGAGAGTTCAGGAGGAACAGCCCGGGGGCTGCCACTCTTTGCCCCCAGTATCTGGTGCCTGAGGCAGTGGCCTCGCTCTGCCCCATGGTAGGCCCAGCCCTGCCTCCATCACAATGAGGAGATGGCCCTGTTGGCGCACCAGAGACCGCAGAGCAACCTAGAATGAGGCCTAGCGCAGAGCAGAGACCTCCCTTGGTTCTTCTGCACAGCAGGTTCACAAAACAGCTATTTAAAAAAAACAACAACAACCAAACCTGAATACCCGAACAACCTAGTAATTTTTGAAAATGTTAGCAGGGGTACCTTTTGGTCTGAAATTTCTATTTGTCTTTCTCTTACCTATTCATTATGTTCTCATGCACTTGGTGAGCAAAGGGTTTATAGTGGGAGAGGTTGAACAAAAATGGATTGGTAAGGATTTCTAGGTTCTTGGGGGGGGGGGGACTTCAAATATTTCCGCTTGCAGAGATGCTGGCGGCTTTTGTGAATGTGCTTCATTAATTAAAATACAGTGGGTGCCTCAGAGCTGCCACAGGGCGATTGTGAAGCAGAACAAAAGAGGCCCAGAAAGGATAGCAAGAAGATTGTGACACTAACACAGGATTAATGATGAGAGACCCGTGGTGTTCGCTATTCACTGTGACGATGAGAGCAGCAGCTTCCATGAGAGAATAATGGTGGGGGGAGGCATGAAGCATCGGGCCTGTGAGGAAGTGTAGCAGAGCAACGGAAATTGAGAGGGGCTGGTTCGATGTCTGCTGGATTTTGTGGGTAGGTGGGTGCGGGACCTGCCTTCTACTGTAGGATTTAGTTTAGTGATATCGCGGAACTAAATCAGTACCTGGTTCAGGATGAGAACTGGGCATGCTCGTAAAATGCATTGGCATTCCATACGGGGCAATTGTCTTCCACATGGTTCTTTTCTGACTTGACTTTGAATCTGAATCGACGCCCCCCCCGCCCCGCCCACCGATTTCCTGGCTGTGGCAGCAACGAGGGATGTGTGAGGAATCTGGTAGGGGATTTTCAGTGGATTTGCCCCCCCTGGATTCCAGTTCGCCAGCCCTGTGCTGGTGCCGACTCGCTATGATGCGAGTCGAGCCAGCTTGCGGACTTCCGTCTCCAAGACAGGCCGCGGTTTGTGCATTTAAAAAAAAAATTAAATGCGAAGGAAATTTGCACAAATCACGGAACTTGCTCAATTTGCGTAACTTTACACAAATTGCGTGAATCACTGTATTTTGCATGTTTGGCTCAAATTGGCAGCTGGCAAGCATGTGGATCTAGAAAATTGCGCTAGATCCATGTGGTTTTCAGGTGCCGATTTGCGCCAAACATGCAAAATACCGTGATTTATGCAGTTTGCATAAGGTTACGCAAATTGCGTAAGGTTACATAATAAAAAGCCAAAGTTAAAAGAAAACGGTAATAAAAAAATAAGCCAGAACTGCAGATAATTACAGTAGGCAAGCTATAAAATCCTGCCTCAAAAGGCTGAAGGCCTTCCTAAATAGGAATGTCTTAACACAGTGTGGGAAGGCCAAGGGCTTCTCTACACAAGGCATTTCTTGTGCACTCACGATTCCTCACTCACGATAGTTTGCAGATGCTTTACACAACATCGTCATCCTCCAGGGCCTCTCCCATGCTTTGCGACGAGCATTTCCACAGCTTTTTTTTTAGAGTGAGGATTGGAAAGTGTAGTATTATCTGAAAATGGCGGAACAAACTAGAGTGAAAAGCTCATGTATTTGCGCAGTTCCGCTATACTGCAGCGCCACCTTGTGCTTGTGTAATGGAACATATGGAAAGGCAGAGAAAGAAGAAAAAAACCCGGGGGAAATGTGCAAAGAAGCCGATCTTAGATTATTTTGCAAAGAATCTGGAAGGAGAAGCCTCGGTAAAGTGACAGGTTAAAAGCCTCATGAAAAGACTCCAAAAAGGAGATGGCAAAACAAAACTCCTTAGGTAAGTAGTTCAGAAGTCTGGACACAGCAATATAGAACCTGGTCCTAACCAAATGTGGCTTTGGGACCAACAGGAGGGCCTCTGTCGGTGATCATAACACGTGGACAGGCCCATAGGGGAGAAGGTTACCTGAGAGAGCACCAACCTGCCCAGTCACTGAGGTCATCAGATGGCATGCTCCTGGTGGTACCTCATGGACCTCTGGCCCAATCGGAGTCCACCAGGAGAAGAACCTTCAGTGTGTCAGCTCCACTTCTGTGGAACTCCCTGCCTCTGGAGGTCAGGCAGGCTCCTACATTGTGTTGCTTTCGGTGCCTGCTGAAGACCTCCTTGTTCCGGGAAGCCTTCTAGGGATGTAGCCGAGTTGCCCGGCAGACACGAGTGAGGCCCGAACTGGGCCTGCTCGTGTCCGCACGGGCTCTCTGCCACCCCCGCGGGCTTACCTGCAGGCTCTCCGGCTCTGCGGAGAGCCTGCCTCCCCGCCCGCTGGTCCCGTCGCATCACTTCTGGCGCGGAGGAAGTGATGTGACGGGACCATGCTCCGTCGCGCTGGACCCCCGCACTCTGTTTTTGGCGGGGGAAACCAGGGCAACAGGGCTGTTTAAGCCCTGTTGCCCTGGTTCCCCCCGCCAAAACAGAGCGCAGGTGGGGGTCCAGTGCGCCAGAGCAGTGGCTGCGGAGGCGGTGGAGGCGGCGCGCAAGACAAGGTAGGCTGCGGGGGGGGTCCTGCGGTGGCGGCGGTCCAGCAGCGGGGGGCGGGGGGTTCTCCGGCGGTGGCAGCGGCGGCTCGAGCGGCGTGGAGAATGCTCTGCGCCGCTCTGAAGAGCAAGATCGGGTGCCGCAGAGGGCCGAGCCCCAAGCCCGGAGCGAGCCACGAGCCTGCTGAAGGCTCGGTCCCACCACTAATAGCCTTCTCTGCTGTCCAACCTTAATTGTAATGTTACTTTGTTTTCAATGTATTGGGGTTTTTTGTTTGTTTTATCTGTTTTTATCTTTTTATTGTTCACTGCTCTGGAATCTACTTAGATATGGAGCAGTATACAAATACTGAGGAGGAGAAGAAGAAGACGAAGAAGAAGACGACAAAGAAGAAGTTACGCAAATTGTGCAATTTGCACAAAGTTCCTTTGGGTTGTTGTTGTTTTTTAAATGCACAAACTGAGGCCCATCTTAAGAGATGGAAGTCCGTGGGGAAAACCCCCGACGTAGCCCGCTTCTGATCATTGGATCAGAAGTAGGCAGGAAGTCCATCGAGCTCAAACAAGCCGGACTTCCCAGCGTCAGCAGTGCAGATCCCTAGCAGCAACAGCAGAGATTGCAATGAAGGAGAGAGGTCTCTTTCTCTTACCCGCCCCTCCCCAGTGATTGGTACACTGCTACAGCAATATCTCTGGCACACTGGGAAGTAGAATTTTCCCAGGGCACCTGAGGCCTGTCAGGTGCCCTGGGAAAATTATATTTCCGAGAACTCCTGGGTGTTTCTGCCCCAGGAAGCTCGCATATAAACTTAGATGGTGGAGGGAGGGAGGGAGGGAGGGGTAGCAAGGAAAGACGCATTAGGGGACATTGTCCAGTGGTAATACACAGGGGAGGCTGATGACTCCTATGTCAATGGGGCTTCTTATCTGTTCTAGGTTTTATTCAGAGCTTTATAGGAGATATCCATAGTGCTGAATTCCATCCCAAAATAGGTTCAACACCAGGGAGCACCATAGATAGCACCTATAACCCTCTGCATAAAACCTGCAATGGATAAGGAGCCCCACTGACATAGGAGTTACCAGCTTCCCCTGGGCATATGCATGCTACATACAGAAGGTCCCAAGCACAATCACTAGCACAGGCATAGGCAACCTGTTGTCCTCCCGATGTCTTGGATTATGAGTCCCATAATCTCTGAACATTGGCCAGGTAGGAAAGACACTGGCTGCTGTCAAGCAGAGTAGACTAGACTCAGTGGTCCAATGGTCTGGTGCCTAAGGCAGTTCATACAAAGTTCCTTCATTTAGGTTGAGGATGGTGACTCAGGCAAAGGCTTGAGGCAGGGGTGGGTAACTTGTGGCCAAAACCCCTAAAGGGCCAACTCTCCCACCAGCCCATGCCATGCCATCATAGCCAATGGTGAGGGATCATGAAAATTGTACGCCAAAACATCTAGAGGTTCACCTCTCCCACCAGCCCTAGGCATCATAGCCAATGGTGGGGGATCATGAGAAATGTAGGCTAAAACATCTAGAGGGCCAGATGTTGCCCACCTCTGGTTTAAGGCAAAACTTTCTCAACTATTGCAAAAAAGATGACATAGATCTGAATCTTCTCTAGCCTCCCCACAACCTGGTACCCTCCAGATGTGTTGGACTACAATTATGGGGTTGTAGTCCAACACATCTGGAGGGTACCAGGTTGGGCGGGGAAGGCTGATCTCCATGTTCCATCCTTTGAAGAGTAACAGGCGAATCTGCCCTTTCGCATGTAGATGGCCTCAGGTTCAATCCCTGGCATCTCCAGTTGAAAAAGTATCAGGGAGCAGGTGATGGGAAAGTGTTGTACTAGAAGAACTCCCATCACCAGTGGGCATCATGGGAGTTCAGCACATCTGGGGGTTAGTGGTTGTGTGGGAGGCAGCCCTAGAGAGCCTCTACTAGGCTCAATGGACAAACACTTGGAGCTGATACAAAGCAGCTTTGTAAGTTCCTGTGACAGCACGTCTTGTGAAAGATACCTGAGCAGTCAGTAACTTCAGTTTTGTCATGGGTTTATTGTGTGGGAGGCTTTTTGCTCTTTTTATCTGCGCCTCATAAAATAATGTCAGAGTATTTCTCTTCCCACTTAACATTTGACTAGCGTTTTATAGGCTTGGACTGTGACGGGGGCATACCAATTCTTACAGCTGCAGAATATCATAAGCTAGAACAGTGTTCTCCAACCTTGGGTCCCCAGATGTTTTTGGCCTACAACTCCCAGCATGCCCCAGCCAGCATAGCTGGCTGGGGCATGCTGGGAGTTGTAGGCCAAAAACATCTGGGGACCCAAGGTTGGAGAACACTGATCTATATCAACAAACTGGTTCTAGCCGTTCTCATCTCCACCAGGAGAAGGTCTTTGGTCAAGCGAACAGTTCCTCGTTGACCAAGCCACCTGAAAATACTTTGCATTACAACAGGGATGGCTCACAACAGTATAATGTTGCTGGGAAAATTCATCACTCCCAGCTACTATGAGGACTTGCGAGCGAAGTTCAGAGGGAACAATGGAAGTCTGGGGCAGGGCAGGGCAGATGGCGCAATCGCCCCTGATGATCAAAACATTCCAGTGTTTCGACGGAGCTCTGGCTCCCCTACAACACTGAAGGAGACACTTGCTTGTAATGGCCCGTCCCAGGCATTTATGCTGGGCCTAGAGTGGCAAAATACCCCAAATGCCAGCATATTTTAGCTTCAGGCTCTTGCTGCCAGTAACTAAGGATGCCTTAGGAGAGGCATTTCACCCTTCTAGAACAGTGTTCTCCACTATGCGGGCTGGGGCATGCTGGGAGTTGTAGGCCAAAAACATCTGGGGACCCAAGGTTGGAGAACACTGAGCTAGTATGTTGCACTGACTTTTCAGGGAGATTGTGGCTGAAGCAGATATTTACGACTGGGAGGCCACTGTGCTATGCATTTTATTTGCATTGTCTTGTAAATCCCGATCAAAAACGATATGAACGTATGTAGCTGCTATAGATCAAGCCAGACCATCTAGCCTGGTCGAATCATAGAGTTGGAAGGAGCCATTTCAGCCATCGAGTCCCAACCCCCTGTTCAGACCAGGAATCCAGTTTAAAGCATCCCTGCCAGAAGGCTGTCCAGTCTTTGCTTGAATACCTCCAGCGACGGAGAGCCCGCCACTTCCCTAGGCGTTTTATTGGCTGACTGCTCGGACCCTTAGGAAGCTTTCCATGATGCTCAACCAAAATCTGCCTTCCTGTAACGTAAGCCTGTTATTTCGTATCCTACGGTCATGGACGATAGAGAACAGGTTGTTGTGGCCCTTTTCTGTGTGACAACAACCTGTTAGGTTCTTGAAAAATGCTATTGTCTGTTCTACCTAGCACCCATTCTCCAAAGGTCTCAGAGAGTGGTCGCTTTCCCAGTCCTACTACCTGAGAAGCATTCAGTGGAAGATTCCTGGGACCGAACCTGGGATCTTCTGGAAAGGGCCATAGCTCATTGGTAGAGTACCTGCTTTGCATGCAGAAAGTCCCAGGTTCAATCCCCAGCATCTCAAGGTAGGTCTGGGAAAGACTCCCCATCTGAAATCCTGCAGAGCCACTGCGAGTCAGTGTGGAGCAGCCTTCCCCACCTAGTCCACCAGATGTTTTGGGCTTCAACTCCCATCAGCCTCCAGCAGCATGGCCAGTGCTAAGGAATGCTGAGAGTTGTCATCCAAAACATCTGGAGGACACCAAGTTGGGGGTGGCTGGTATAGACGAAGGCTGGGGAACCTGTGGCCCTCCAGATGTTGTTGGACTTCATACCCCATCAGCCCCAGCCAAGCATGGTCAATGGGCTGGGATGATGGATTTTGTAGTCCAATAACATCTGAAGGGCCACATCTTCCTTACCACTTTTGTAGACAATACTGAGCTAACTGGACCAATAGTCTAACTTGGTATGAAGAGAGAGAGCATTGTTTAGTGGCTGAGCACATGCTTTGAATGTAAAATGTCCCAGCTTCAATCCATGGCATCTCCAGGTAGGGCCACAGGTTCCCCGTCTGAGTCAAAGTGTCGGGCCACCAAAGAAGCCCCAGCTCAGCAAAGGGTCTTAAAAGGGGAAGGGACCAGCAGCACAGTGGAACCGAGATGCAAGAGAGAGAACGGTTTCCAAAGCACTGATGACCACGATCCAGAGAGAGGATCCAGGAGTGATAAGCAGCCAGTAGAGGAGGCATGCAGAGGTCGTGGCTCCAGGAGGAGCAAGTGTGGCAGGAAGGCCAGCCCAGCACCATCATCCCAGTTTGCAGGACACGGAATAATGGGCTCAAGTTACAGGAACCTAGATTCCACCTAAACATCAGGAAAAATTTCCTGACTGTCAGAGCAATAAGACAATGGAACCCACTACCTAGGGAGGTGGTGGGCTCTCCCAATCTGGAAGCATTCAAGGTGCAGCTGGACAGCCATCTGTCGGAGATTCTTTGACCTGGATTCCTGCATTGAGCAGGGGGTTGGACTCGATGGCCTTGTAGGCCCCTTCCAACTCTACTTTTCTATGATTCTATGATTCTATGATTCTATGAGGGCTGGGAGAGACCCCCTGGCTGGAGCCCTGCAGAGCTGCTGCCGGTCAGTGCAAACAATGCGGTAGGTCTGATTCAATATAAGCATGTTTCTTTTGTCCCACATTAAGCTTAGATTCATAGTTCGTAGAGTTGGAAGGGACCTACAAGGCCATCAAGTCCAACCCCCTGCTCAATGCAGGAAACTAGGGGAGGGAGGGGTCTGCCATCCAAGTAACAACCAGGCCTGACCCTGCTTAGCTTTCCACACTCAGACAAGCTGAGCCAGTGTTGAGCCATGGGTGTTTCTTGGGCGGCAACACCTCGTTGCCGCACAACGAGCATTGTGTGTGCCTGCCTGATCAAGAGGCTTCACGGAAACACACACCCTGCCATCGCAGCTGCGCGCCCTCCAATTGCAGACTGGCATAGGCGTACCCACTGGAATGAGAACTAGGCTTGTGTCTCGTCAGTTAGCAATGTGATCAAATGCCCATGTGTGTCACGGGGCCTGGCTGTTTTGTGCAAAGTGCCCTTTCCCCAGAGTTCCCCATCACCAGAGTTCCCCCTTGAGAGCTCTAAGTGTGCATGACATGAGACCAGAGAGGTACAACCCCGTGCTACGTGCCTTGTCATCTGAGCAGCAGTCTCTCCCTGTGTTGGGTTCATACACTGGGAGTAAGGTGATGTTGCTGGGTGTGCTATCTCCTATGCTCAGTTGTGGCAATGTGGGGGTGGCTATTTTCTCCTTTACCCCCCCCCATCGTAGTCAATGGGAGGGGGGACTTTTTATGCCAGGCCTTGGATGGGGGCATGGCTGTGGATTGAAGGGGTATAGGATTTGCCATATTTTGCTCCTCCCCTTTGTTACCCGCATCAAACTCACACGACGCCACATAATTTCAGCTGTTCCTCGTGCATATCTTTGCCAGCAAGATTGTCTCAACCTGCAGAGTCTTCTGTCGGTGCACCTGGGGTGTTCTGCTGATATGTGTGTTGTGGCCCCGGTGAATATGGTGTTTTGCCACCATAGTGGGGTTTCTGCTGAATCCCGTGACCCGCTCAGCTAGTGTGGAGACTGGCGGCAGCAACGTCAGCGGGGCTGTGTATCCACTCCAGATTTTACTCTGAACTATTAAAGAGCTATCCATGGTGCCAAACCTATTTTAGGTGTAGGGTTCAGCACCATGGGTAGCTCCTTTAGAGTTCAGACTAAAATCTGGAGTGGATACACAGCCTTGCTGACATTGGAGCCACCAGCCTCCAGCACAGTTTGAGTATATGTTTGTGCCCTAAATGTTGCATCCCTAATTTGTTTCTTGTTTTCTTGGCCAGGGCTGGGGATCCCTATTGGCACTAGGGTGCCCATTAACCAGCAAAACAGAGGAAATGCATCACCAAAAGAAGGGGACAAAAAAGGGAAGTGATTTGTGTAAGATGTGCTTATGCTTATATGTAGAAATGTAAATTTAGAAACTATTATAATTTAAATGGAAATGCAGTACGTCGCACGAGATCGTGGAAGACTGCGACCAGGTTACCTGTGTGCCTGCTTGCTCGGTCTGCTCTCCAGGTCCTGGTGATGGCCAGGAGTTCTTACTGTTCTTTATCTTTAAACTGGACTTGGACTGGACAGCCCTTCAAATAAAGAACACCTTCAAACACAGGATGGTCCTCTGTAAAAGAGGTTGCATGGCCAGGCCAACCTAATCGGCGCCTTCTCAAAAATGCAGATAAGAACTTAATAACACAAGAAGAGCCCTGCTGGATCAGACCAAGGGTCCGTCTAGTCCAGCATTCCGTTCACGCAGTGGCCAACCAGCAGCCCATGGGATCCCCCAAGCAGGACGTGAGTGCAACAGCACCTTCCTGCCCATGTTCCCCAGCAACTGGTGTATATAGGCATACTGCCTCTGATACTGAAGGAAGCATATAGCCAATCAGGACTAGTAGCCCATTGATAGCCTTCTCCTCCATGAATTTGTCCAATCCCCTTTTAAAGCCCTCCAAATTGATGGCCATCACTACATCTTGTGGAAGTGAATCCCATAGTTTAACTATGCGCTGTGTGAAGAAGTCCTTCCTTTTATCTGTCCTGAATCTCCCACCAATCAGCTTCATGGGATGACCCCACAGGGTTCTAGCATTATGAGAGAGGGATAATAATGTCTCCCTATCCACTTTCCCCACACCATGCATGATTTTGTACACCTCTATCATGTCTCCCCTTACTCCCCTCTTTTCTAAGCTAAACAATCCCAGACAGTGTAACCTTTCCTAATAGGGGGGTTGCTCCAGCCCCTTGATTATTTTAGTTGCCCTTTTCTGCACTTTTTCCAGCCCTCGATCCAGCCAGCCCCCCTTTTCCACAAAGCCCACGATCACTAAGCCAGTGAAGGAATCATGACATGACAACTCTTCTCTTCCCTTCCCAACCCGAGAAAAATCCCTTGCTAGTATCTAAAGGGGATTTTTATTTTATTTTTTGCAGTTACAGGCAGCTGTGTTTAACCTTATGGCTCAGAAACCAAGCCAGTAAAAAACATAAGAGAGTTGATTTGTGAGCAGACTCTCGTCAGTCCTGTGATAGGCATCTTCTCCAGGGTCTCTCTGCTGAAGACCACTCTTGCATCCCACAGATCTTGCAACTTCAGCAACGTCTGCCCAGAGGGGCACTTTTCCTTTTTTCTTTTTTTGATCCAAAGCAGTGTTCTCCAACCTTGGGTCCCCAGATGTTTTTTGCTACGCTGGCTGGGGCATGCTGGGAGTTGTAGGCCAAAAACATCTGGGGACCCAAGGTTGGAGAACACTGATCTAAAGCATCGGAACCTTCTCGACAGCTGGCATAGAAATCTCATTAAAGCCTTGGACAATCGCCTCAATTCCAGCAGGGTTAAATGCTCCGTCTTGGTTGGGAGAACGCTTCCGCTTTTTCGGCAGCCCCGTCTCTGTTTCTTAGGGCTGCTGGTGGGGTTGCATCCTGCAGTTTTCAGCCGTGTATTGCTGCAACAGCAGTTAGTGACTTATCCCTCCAAAAATGAGCAAAGAAGTAAATGCTGCGTTGGCCAACGCTGACAGTGCAAGCAGTGATTCTTCAACCCTCCCAGGTTGCATTACAGGGACAGAGAAATGGTGGCCTGTGAGCCAGAAGCAAACCAGAAAGCAATTTTGTCTGTCCCCAGTGACTCAACCAAATTTTAATCACATGGGGGGGAATGCTTTGAGATTTGAGAGAGTAAGAGAGAGAGAGAGAGAGAGAGAGAGTCCAAACACTTTCATGCTGGGGTTTCCAACCTCTCTGGGCACCCATCACGCTCCCTACCCCTCCTGATTTTTATTTTATTAAGAATTGTTTTAAACTGGCATGCTGCCAAGTGAAGGGCTGCCCTCCAGTGCTATCTTTAGTTGGTTTCAACTGAGTAGTTTTGTGTCTTGGAGCTCAGACCCAACCTCTGCCTTGTAATTAGGCTCTTGGGGGCACCAGTTTGCCTCCCAGAGATTCGGGGCTCCAAATGAAAGATTTGGGGCTCTAGCCATAGTGGGCCGCCCCCTAACATTGCCTCTGGTGTAACTGAAGCCCATTAGGTCTGGGTAGATCTTTAGTGGGGCAGGAGGGCAAGAACCAAGCCTTTGCCTTCTTCTGTGTGACAACCCTTCAGACCACTTCTAATAAAAGCGAGGGTGGCCACATGCCCTCTACTTGAAGTGCTGTGGGGAAACAGTCCTCTCTTTGAATGTCTGTCCAGTCCAAAGCCTGTTGAAAGATATAGTACCATATAAAGAGAGGGTGTGCAGGAGACTGGTCTGGAAGTGGCCTATCAACAGCTGGCAGCATCTGGACAGAAGACAGGCACACATGTCACCTGTTCACAGTCTTCTCCACTGTGGTCAGATGTGTTGTATTCCTATTTAAATCCTAGCAATTTGCATCTATACATATACATGAGCATATGCAAATGTTATGCAAATTTTCTGTCCTCTTTTTCTCATTTTGGTGAAGCATGACCTCTTTTTGGTGATGCCAAACTGGTCATTCTAATTTTAAAAAACCTGAACACTCAGGAAGGCTCCTGGGGTCCCCCTGAAGGGACCAGATCCCCCACGGACCATCTGTGATTGTGGCCCCATCTGGAGAATAGAGTGGCCTGCTGCGAGAAAACGAAAGTTGGCTGTCCCTTGAGGAACAAGCCATCGCGGGCCTTTCCCCCCAGCCTCCTCACCTAAGAAAAATGACCTGGACAAGAACCATTCCTCTCCAATGATAGACCTTGAATGTGTTTCCGTAAATCCTGTCAAATGAATGGAGTGTCTCTGCCGCCGGTGATGCACGGCGAAAGACGACAGGACCGTACATGCAGTTCCTTTCTCGTCCCTTCCGTGCAGGGAGAGACACACCTTATTCTTTCTAAAGGTTGCACCTTCCACCAGAGTGGGCTGGTGCCAAGGCAGCACTGCTGAGAAAAGCAGTACTCCGCCAAAATTGTATTCATGCTGGAGATCGCTGTTTGAAAAGAAAATGTGAAAATGAGCTTTGTGTGAATATCACCTGACAGATCTCAGCCTGTGCAATATGGAAGCGACCGCCTAGATGCATTGGTGTTGGGCCCTAGATTCGAGTTGTTGTCGGCATCTGGCAAGCACCACGCTGACCCCTGGTGGGAAAGGATGGTTATTGCTTGTTGCTGCCATTACAAGTCACTCCACACACTTCCCAGCAGACTTCCGCAACCTGGTGCCCTGCAGATGTGTTGGACTACAACCCCCATAATCCCCATGGCCGCTGCCCTGGGGATTATGGGAGCTGTAGTCCAACACATCTGGAGGGCGCCAGGTTGTGGGAAACTAATTTATAGGGTAGCATTAACTCTCAGTTTGCATAAGTCATCATAAAATCATAAAAAAATAGAGTTGGAAGGGCCTACAAGGCCATCAAGTCCAACCCCCTGCTCAATGCAGGAATCCAGGCCAAAGCATCCCCGACAGATGGCTGTCCAGCTGCACCTTGAATGCCTCCAGATTGGGAGAGCCCACCACCTCCCTAGGTAGTCAGGTTCCATTGTCTTATTGCTCTGACAGTCAGGAATTTTTTTCTGATGTTTAGGTGGAATCTAGGTTCTGTAACTTGAACCCATTATTCCGTGTCCTGCAATCTGGGATGATCGAGAAGAGATCCTGGCCCTCCTCTGTGTGACATCCCTTCAAGTACTGAAAGAGTGCGATCATATCTCCCCTCAGTCTCCTCTTCTGAAGGCTAAACATGCCCAGTTCTTTCAGTCTCTTCTCATAGGACCTTGTTTCCAGTCCCTTTATCATCCTTGTTGTCCTCCTCTGAACCCTCTCCAGTTTGTCTATGTCCTTCTTAAAGTGTGGTGCCCAGAACTGGACGCAGTACTTAAGATGAGGCCTAACCAGTGCTGAGTAAGGGGAATTATCACTTCACATGATTTGGAAGCTATACTTCTATTAATGCAGCCCAAAATAGCATTTGCCTTCTTTGCAGCCACATCGCATTGCTGGCTCCTATTCAGTTTGTGATCTACAACAATTCCAAGATCCTTCTCACTTGTAGTATTGTTGAGCCAAGTGTCCCCCATTCTGTAACTCTGCATTTGGTTTCCTCTCCCTAGGAGGTGCAGCACTTGGCATTTATCCCTATTAAATTTCATTCTGTTGTTTTCGGCCCAGCTCTCCAGCCTATCGAGGTCACTTTGAATTTTGTTTCTGTCTTCCAGAGTATTAGCTGTTCCACCCAACTTTGTGTCATCTGCAAATTTGATAAGCATTCCCTGTACCTCCTCATCCAAGTCATTAATAAAAATGTTGAAGAGCACTGGGCCCAGGACCGAGCCCTGTGGTACCCCGCTCATTACCTCTCCCCAGTTTGAGAAGGAACCATTGATAAGCACTCTTTGAGTCCGATTCTGTAGCCAATTGTGGATCCACCGGATAGTTGTTCCATCTAGCCCACTCTTAGCTAGCTTGCTAATCAGGATATCATGAGGCACTTTGTCGAAAGCTTTGCTGAAGTCCAGATATGTCATGAAGTCCAGATGTCCACAGTATTCCCACAGTCCACAAGGGAGGTTACCCGATCAAAAAATGAGATCAGATTAGTCTGGCAGGATTTGTTCTTGACAAATCCATGCTGGCTTCTAGTAATCACTGCATTGTTTTCAAGGTGCTTGCAGACTGATTTCTTTATAATCTGCTCCAAAATTTCCCAGGGATTGATGTCACACACCAGTGGTCCTTATCTAGTCCAGGTTGTCAACTATAATTGAGAGAGATGAGAGGGGTAAGCGAAACCATTCCACCAGCCCTGTTGAAAGACTCAGGGTTTTTTTTCCCCTCTTCCCTCCTCATCCCTTTTACCTTGTGTGCCATGTCTTTTTAGATCATAAGCCTGTGGGCAGGAACTGCCTTGTTTTTACTGATTATATGTAAGCTACTTTTCAGGAGGCATTTTGGCTGAGGAACAGGATTAAAAAAAAAAAAAAGTTAAATATATAAATAAGAGAGAGCAACTTGCCTACTGCTGAACTGTAGATACCAGAATCTAAACCTGGGACTTCATTCAAGAAATTCATGAGGACAAGAGCCTTCACCGCAGCTGTGCCCCATTCCTTCTTGTCACAAGTGGTCCTCCCTGTAATGGTTCAGAGATCCAGAAGGACAGGATGTGCCAAAACAGAGAAATCTGGCTCATTTGAGGTCAACAGACTTCCTGCCCACTTCCAATCCAATGATCGGAAGTGGGCCAAGTGAGGGTGTGTGTTGTGGACTTCTGTCTATAAGATGGGCCACAATTTGCACTTATTTTTTTTAAACCGCTAAGGAAATTTGCACAAATTCAGGCTGTGCAAAATCTGAAGCCAAAGCCATACAGCTCTAACGTGATCTGTGCAAATCGCACTAGGACCACGTGGCTTTCCGCTTTCATGTGCGCAAATTGCTTGCATTTGCATAAATAGTGTTAAAACCACATGGCTTTTGGCTTCCGATTTTGCGCAAATCACCTGAATTTGCACAAACTGCATTAAATTCGGCTTCCGATTTGTGCAAATTGCCCGAATTTGCACAAACCGCATTAAAACCACATGGCTTTCGGCTTCCGATTTTGCGCAATTCTCCCGAATTTGATTGTGCAAATTTCCTTAGCGTGTTTTTTTCTTAAGATGCACAAATCGCAGCCCATCATTAGAGATGGAAGTCCATGAGCTGGCTCAACTCGCAGCACAGCAAGGGCTGTTGAACCAGAATCCGTGGGCTGAATCGTGATGATCCATTGGATTTTCAACCCCCTATCGGATTCTTCACGCATGCCTAGGAGGAACCAGTACCTATCCAGAACTAGCACAGGAGCTTATGTGATCTCTCCATCTCCCTCTCTTCTCTCTTCTATTTTAATTCATAGCCTCTCCACATCCCATATCCCTGAAAGGTCCTTTGGGTAGGTGTAAGGCAGTGTTCTCCAACCTTGGGTCCCCAGATGTTTTTGGCCTACAACTCCCAGCATGCCCCAGCCAGCATAGCTGGCTGGGGCATGCTGGGAGTTGTAGGCCAAAAACATCTGGGGACCCAAGGTTGGAGAACACTGGTGTAAGGCTTGGGATGGCTGCTTGGTAGACAAGTAAGGCTGAATCAATCAGCATATTGTAGGATGATGACAAGTCTGTGTGAGCAGGGAGAAGAGGTCCGTGCCTTTAAGAACAAATTTTTTTTAGAGAGAGGATTGGGCTCGCGTAAGCTGAATTCCTGTTTGAAGTCACCAGGTCAAGATCCACTGCCTGGGTTTGCATCCTGACAGATGATTACCAGTGTGGGGACTGGGAAGGTAGCTTGCTGATATTAGGGCAATGTCAACGCTTCTGAGAACCGCTGTTTTCCTAGATAGCAGAAGTCACAGGTTCTTCTGTGTAACCAATTTGGAATCATGCGGTTTTGAAATAGAAAGGGAAGGGCCGTAGCTCAGTGGTGGCGCACCTGTTTTGCGTGCAGAAGGTCCCAGGTTCAAGCCCTGGCAACTCCAGACAGGGCTGGCAAAGACCCGTGTCTGAAAACCTGGAAAGCCACTGCCACTCAGTGTAGGTCATTTGCTGATGAAATTTGATGGCGCATGGACACCAAAGAACCCCACATTTCACTGTAAAACAAGGTGTGCAGGGAGCATGCATCTTGTGTTAAAGCAGAATTGCTCTCCTGGAAGGCACCTTGTTTTACAGCAAAATCACCGATGTGGGGGGTGATGCAGGAAAGGCCACGGGGGCGCACATGGCCAATGGGCTTGGTGTTGCCCACCCCAGTCTAATGTATATTTATTTATTCATTCATTCATTCATTTAATTTCATTTCTACACTGCCCAATAGCCAAAGCTCTCTGGGCGGTTAACAACAATTCATACAAAAACAATAAAATACAATACAAAATACAAATACAAAAAAAACAGCACAAAATTTAAAACAGGAATTAAAACCATTTGAACAATAAAACATGTAAGCCTGCGGGCAGGGACTGTCTTGTTAATTGCTGTAAACCTGCCCAGAGAGCTTCAGCTATTGGGCGGTATAAAAATGAAATAAATAAATAAATAAAACAAATGTTCAATAAACCAGACCTGTGAAGAGAGGGAAAAAACTGCTGACATAAGCCCCCCATATGCCATTAAAAATGCCATTAAATGCTTCGGCATAGAGGGCAGTCCTTAACCTGGCACCGAAAGGATAACAGAGTTGGCACCAGGCGGGCCATAGTGGGGAAATCGTTCCATATGGGGTACCACCGCTGAGAAGGCCCTCTTCCTTGTTGCTACCATCTGAGCCTCCCTCGGAGGTGGCAGTCAGAGGAAGGCCTCAGATGCTGCGCATGTGTCCAGGTAAATTTAGGTTGAGAGAGGCGCTCCGACAGGTATTGCGTTCCTAAGCCATATAAGGCTTTATAAGTCAAAACCAGCACCTTGAATCCGGCTCACAAGCATACAGGCAGCCAATGCAAGCGGGCCAAAATTGGTGTTAGCTCGATCTAAGACACCTTCCTGCTCCTAAATATTTTCTCGGATTCATCCACTTCTGGGTGCATGTGCAGGTAGGTTATATATTTGGTTGCTCCTTCGCTAAAGGAGCTGGGACCAGCTGGTCACTCATGACCAGCTGGGATGAAAACAATTCAGGTAGCCTGATGGAATAGCAGCTGGCTAGGTGACAGCTGGGGAGAGCCAAAGGCAGCCAGCCGGGGTCTCAGAAGAGGCAAGGGAACAGCCCTGCTTCTTCTTTCTTTCTCGCTCGCTCACTCTGCTGCAGTCTGATGGGAAAATTCATAAAATTCATTATTAACTTTGTTCTTTGTACATAACAACCGACAAGGGAAAGTGATTTAACTTTGGAGAGAGAATGATAGGGGAAGGAGGGGTCCATCTTGATTTCTGAAAGCCAAGTGGGGGGGGGGTTGGCGGGAGGGAGGGTGTCTCTGCAGCCCAGGGCTCCTTGGTTAGCTTTCCCTTTGGAGCTTATCAAAGAAGAAAGATCTGCATTTGCTAGTACAAATACGGAGTTGCCATCTGAATCCCCCCTTGAATAAACCCTCAAATGGTGCATTCCACTGAAACCAAACATCCTTTTAATGAAAAATGTTGGCAGCAACGGGGCTTCGCTTCCTCCTAGAGCCAACACTATGAAAACAATGGCCCGGCAACAAAACAAATGGAAGTTACCCTCCAGATAACGGATAAACAAATCCATATGATTCCCTTTTCCTGCCAAGGTCCATTTTAATAATAACGCTGACACTTCTCTCTCTCTCTCTCTCTCTCTCTCTTTCCCTCGTTCTCGTTTCCTTACTGCAAATATTTGGAAGGGCTTTGTCTAGTATTGACTGTCTTCTGCAAATGAAAGCAGAGGGAGACTCCTACGGCCATGCTGGCTCTTTCCCAATGCAGATTTGACCATTCGAAACGATCCTTCCTGGGGGAGCCGGGAGTTCTCATAACAAGAGGGATAGAAAAGAAGGAATAGCTCTGTGCGCGACCCTTTCCATGGCAGCCATTTTCCTTTCCAGCATGCCAGCTAATGAGCAGCCTTTCACTTCATCCGACACCATTTCCTAATTTGTCTCTTGGGGAGCCAACAGCAGAAGGCGGGGGGGGGGCAGAAATTCCAGTGTGTCACTGCCAGGCCGGAAGGGCTGGATCTCATGGGGCAGGCTGGCTGGCAGGCACAGAAAATAAGCAAGCCCTGTTTGGGTTAGCAAGCAGCTTGCAAGGAAACACCTGCCCATGATCATCTATACATCAGGGGGCCAGAACCTTTTCAGCCCGAGGGCCAAATTCCTTGTTGGAGACACTCCAGGGGGCCACAATTCAGTAGTGGGCAGGGGCTGAAAGCAAAAGGGGCGAGGCCAAAATACCAGCATATTTTAGCTTGAAGTTCTTACTGCCAGTCAACCTTTTTTTGAGCCGGAGCGGCGGGTGGGGGGGACTGCACCGAAAGCTGGGAAGCCACCAAGCTTGCGGGAAAGAGGGTGGCCATTTGGGGAAGCCCAAAGGGCCAGATTGGGAGCCCAGGCCTGAAGTTCTGCAGCCCTGCTAGATATAATAATGTGGCCTGGCCTGGCCTGGCCTGGCCTCCCGGAGTCAAGGCCAGAGTCGCAGTAAACACCTTTTATTGCGGTCATTCCACTAACGAGCAAACAGCTTTCACAGAGGCTATAAACGTCCAGTTCCAAGGAAGGCAGGAAGCTGTCCAGGATGGTGCATTGTCTCCTACGAGGGCCACTGGGAACTGCAAAGGTTTATTATACATGGGGAGTGGCTACAAGGAACCGCTGTCGGACATTGGGTCCCGGCAGGGAAACCGGCCCTTCAAACATTGGCTACTCCTGATGGGGTGTTTCTGCCCTGTCCTCTTCTGCTGATGACAGACCAAGGGGGCCACCCCTGAAACACCCTCTCCCGGAGGAGCTCTCCACCTGCTGCCCGGTTGCCAGGGACGATGTCCCTGCCTGATAAGCAGGAGCCTCCATCAAGGTCAAGTCTTCCAGCTGAGGAGAACTGTCCGTATCCATCTCCAGGGCCTCACCTTCCCCCCCCCCACTGTTCACTGGGCAGTGAGAGGCCTGGCAGAACTGAACTGACAGGCCTCTGATTCCCCCCAGCTCGGCCCGACTCTACCACCTCTCCCCCCAAGTCAGAATCCATGTTGGACACTGACGCTCCCTCTGAACTGGGGTAAGGACCCACATAATGAAAGGGATGTGTGTCTATCTGTCTGTCATCACCATAACACCAAGACTGTAAAACCTAGACACCTTAAACTGAACATGCATTCTAAAGGAACCCTAGGGGAATGCACCTCAAGGTTATTTTTTTTTTAATGCATTAATTTATTTTCATTCATTGTAATGTGTCTGTGTATTTGAAGCCTGCAGTACTCTCCTAACCAGCGCATAGCTTTGCAGTCGATATACAGTCATGCCTTGGATTGAGAGCATAATTCATTCCGGAAGCGTGCTTGTAATCCAAAACACTCTTATATCAAAATGAAATCCCCAAAAAAAAATTTGTACAGAGATTTTTAATTTAAGCCGTACTACAGTACTTGTATTGCAAGACTGTCGCTTGTATATCAAGTAAAAAAAATAATTAATTAATATTTAAAAATTTGCTTGTCTTGCAAAACGCTCTCAAACCAAGTTACTTGCAATCCAAGGTATTACTGTAGTTTGAAACCTGAGGGGAGTTGTCTGAGGGACAGAATTATATGGCAGCCTCCCTCAGGGGAATGGAGTGAACAGACCCATCCCTGCAGGGGACATGCCTAGGTGTGCCAGCGGGCATAGCTTCACTCAGACGGGGCGGAGCACCATGTGTCCAACTCTGACAGCCGCATAACTTTACTTGGAGGCTGCAGCAGCAAGCTAAGGACTATTCCAGCCTATGCGAAGCTGGGTCCATTCACTAGTAATTAATTAATAATTAAATAATTCTTTTTTATATATATATTAAAAGAAAAGACACCAGAGGAAGTCTGCCATGGATAATATGCTACTTCTCTACCCCTATCGAATTTGAAAAGCACATTGTCATTTGGCATTTATGGTCAGGTTTTTACAAAAGGTAGGTTCTGCAGGGCTGAGGCAGGTCTTCTCATCATGCTCAGTAAGTCATAGAGCAGGATCACAGGTCATTGTGACACTCCAGTTTATCTTGCCTGCTTGGTGGAGAGTGCCTGCCCATGCCTTTCTGCTGCAAGACATAAGACCCAGCACCGGGCCCCAACTTTGCCTTCAGCAAGATTGCAATGATTGAGTTCAAACAACAGATAGCCCACACTGAACCGTGGGTTGTTGTTGAAATGTGGGTTATCGTGTTGTCTGAACCCAGCTGCGCTAACAAGCCATGGCTTGTTAACCACGAACAACCCATGAAGAGAACCCATGGTTTATTGTTGGGTTGTGAACTGTGGGTTGTTCACCATGGTTTGTTATCTCGGCTAGGTTCAGACAACATGATAACCCACGGTTCAACAACAACCTACGGTTCAACAACAACCCACACTCAACCCATACTCAACCCTTGAGCGTGGATTATCAGTGTTGTCTGAACCCAGTCAGTGTCAACCATTGAACCTGATGCCGCAGCGCACCTTTCTCTGCACCTGTGCAGGGCAGTGGTCTTTCTCAGGAAGGGGGCCAGAAGAGAGTGGGGGTACCCAAGGTCTTTTTCTGTGACATCAAGTTGTCTGTTGGGGAAGTACTGTCATGGTCTGAATGCTAGGCCAGTAGTGAGGAGGCTCATGGTTGAGGTCTGGTGATAAGTGGCAAGAAGTTTTGGAGAACGAGTTTTGGAGCCTTTCCATGAGTTAGAGGGGCTGACTCAAGAAAGACTTGGCATGATGATGGCTGCAGGTAGGCCTCAATTCTGGGAGACTTGCAGAGATTGTCAGTCCAGGACTTGCAGAGATTGTCAGCCTTCTTAGAGTCCCAGGCTACTCAAGCTCTGTGATAAAGCATCTGTTTCCAGGGAGAAGGTTCAGCTGCTGGTATCACCACTTCAAAGGATCGGGTAGCATAGTGGTGCTAAACCTCCAGCCAGCGGGCCAAATCAGGCCTGCCTAAGGTGGCCAGGTGTCCTACTTTACAGAGGGCAGTTCTCTAGTTTGGCAGAGCACACTACTCTATTTGAAGGTGTCCTCTATTTGCAAATGTTATGCAACTTGGTGTCCTCTTTTGTTGGTGATGCATAAGTGGCCACTCTAGGGTCTCAGCTCTCCAGGCTTCCCCAGATGGCCACACCCACTTTCCCTGGAGCCGCCCCCTTCCCCCAGATCTATTGGTGGTTTGCCGGCTTTTGTGTGTGTGTGTGTCCCCCATTCTAAAAGGTTGAAATGGCTCTGGCAGTAAGAACTTTGAGTGAAAATATTGGTAATTTTGGCCCCGCCCCTTTTGCCCCGCCCACCACTGGAATGTGGCCCCTGAGAGCTTCTCTTAAATTGAATTTGGCCCTTGGGATGAAAGGGGTTCAAAATCCCTGAGGTTGAAAGGGATGGGACAGATTTCAGCCATGAGGCCCTGCAGAGCCGCTGCTAATCATGATTCGGGATCTGCAGACTTTGTTAAATCCGTTCCATCTGCATTTCGCGGATGGTCAGGCAACTTTCATTCCATTGTCTGCTCACGGACGGGACCGCATTTTGCGCAAATGTGTTCATACGCATTTGCGCAAATTCGCACTTCCAAAAATGCACAGATGACCCCCCCCAAATGCGCAAATCACCCCAAAATGCACATTTTCATGGTTTAGTCTATGGGGGGAAATGCACATTTTTGTTCAGAGGTTTTGTTTTGTACAGTCTGCAAATCTGCGGAATCCATGCAGCTTGGGAAAAGCCGGGCCGCTGCGAAATCCATGGGTCGGATTCGTAGAAATCCAAACCCATTTGGATCCGTTGAGGATTTCTCCGAGTTCCCTAGTCATAGGCAACTGTACTAGCCTAGAATGACAAATACTCTGAGCTGATTTTCAGGCCGCTTCCGATGTTCCTAGACCCTGAGTCACTAAATGAGCACTTCTGCAGCTCTCAGCCACCTGTGACCAGGGTTGCTGGTGACCATGTCCTGCGGAGGCAGGGGCTAACTCTGGAGGAAGTGCAGTGGGGCAGGTATTGGTGGCTACTCGCCTGCTGCAGAACTGGGACATGGCTCTGTGCAGTGGAGACTGGTGGCTTCAGTGTCAATGGGGCTGTCTGGGTTATAGTCTGAACTTTAAAAGGAGCTATCCCTTGTGCAGAACACTATCCCCACCCTATCCCCAAAATAGGTTCAGCACCAGGGATAGCTCCTTAGAAGTTCAGGCTGCAACCCGTAGTAGATACGCTACCCCACTGACCTTGGAGCCACCAGCCTCTGCTGGCTCCTGGCCAACTGGAGCCATGGGTTGCTCTTCTTGGCGGAAAACATCTTCACAGATGTGAAGGGCTGGGGGAAACACAGTTCCCGTCATCCTCCAAGGTGGACTTGCTAGTATTTACGTGTGGCAGGTGCTCAGGTCCGGTCTTCACAAGCATGCCTTCCCAACACAAAATACCAGCAAATTTTAGCATGAAACTCTTCCTGCTGGGAGAGACATTTCAACTATTTAGGATGGGGGGAAACTGCACAAAAGCCAGGAAACCAGCAAACAATTAATGGTTGGGGGGCAAGGGGTGGTGCCATAGAAAGGGGGGTGTCCTTTTGGGGACCCCGCCAGAGGGCCACGTTTGGCCTCCGGGCCTGATGTTCCACACCTCTGCCCTAGTGGCTGATGCCTCTTTAGCTTTCCCCACAGCAGCTCAAACAATGCAGCAGGGTCCTGCTAGAAGAGCGGTTGAGAGAGAACTCATTCCAAGTTCATTTCCAAACTGGATACTGCAATACAAATCTAATAATTTTTTTCCAGTTCTACAACATAGTTTTGTAAGGTGGGGCAATCCTAACTGTACACGCTCAACTAAGTATGGGTGCTGTATACATTTATATAATTGTGTTATGAAACTTGTGCTTCCGTTCTCAAACTGTTTTCTAATTGTCCCTACCACTGAATTTCCTCGTCTCGCCTGTTGTCGCATTCCAATACGCTTTCCACTGTAGAGATTATGACCCCAAGATTTCTTTCTTGAAGAGTTATAGCCAATTTAGCCCTTGTGTGATAAATGAGATAGGTACAGATAGATATAGATTGTTTCCAGCATGCATCACTTTGCACTTACTTGCATTCAGTCTCCTCTGCTATTTTGGTCCCCGTTCACCCAATCTGAAGATAACCTGTGGGGGCTATTTGTTTCTTTATTCTATTTATTCTCCACATTTCAGCCAAGATTGGCTCCAGAGTGGCTTACAACCACTTAAACTGGGGTAGGAAATGTGCGGACCTCAGCCTATCTTCAAAATCAAAAGCTATCTGCAAGCAATCAGTTTAGACCTCTGGCAAGAGCTATCTAGCCCTCCCCTGGCAGCCTACTGGGCAGGGAGGGAAAGGGTAGAATCATAGAATAGCAGAGTTGGAAGGGGCCTACCAGGCCATCGAGTCCAGCCCCCCTGCTCAATGCATGAGTCCAGGTCAAAGCATCCCTGACAGATGGCCGTCCAGCTGCACCTTGGCTTGAATGCCTCCAGAGTGGGAGAGCCCACCACCTCCCAAGGTAGTTGGTCCCATTGTCTTATTGCTTGGACAGTCAGGAAATCTTTCCTGATGTTTAGGTGGAATCTGGATTCCCGTAACTTGAGCCCATTATTCTGTGTCCTGCAAACTGGGATGATCGAGAAGAGATCCTGGCCCTCCTCTGTGTGACAACCCTTCAAGTACTGGAAGAGTGCGATCATATCTCCCCTCAGTCTCCTCTTCTGAAGGGTGTGAGAGAAGGGGGTGTCAGAGAGGGAGGGGAGGGAAAGAGGGGTGTCAGAAAGAGAAAATGGGGTGTCAGAGGGAGGAAGGGATGGAGAGAGAGAAAAGGGGGTGTCAGAGAGAAGAAGGGAGGGTGAAGGGGTGTCAGAGAGAGAGAGAAAAGGGGATGTCAGAGGAAGGAAGAGAGAGAGAGAAGGGGCTGTCAGAGAGACAGAAGGAGGGAGGGGGAGGGGTGTCAAAGAGACGGGGAGAGAAAGGGGGATGCCGAAGGAAGGAAGGGAGAGAGAGAGAGAGAGAGAGAAGGGTTTGTCAGAAGGAGGGAGGGAGAAAGTGGGTGTCAGAGAGAGAGAGAAGGGCATGTCAGAGAGAGAAAGAAAAGGTTGCAGAAAGAAAGAGAGAGAGAGAGAGAGAGAGAAGGGGTGGCCCCGCCCACTTTTTTGTTCTAGCCCCACCCACTGTCGGCCCACGGCCCCAGCAAGATTATCCCTGAGGAAATGCAGACATCAACAGAAAAAAGGTTCCTCGCTCCTAGTTTAAATGCATCACACAAATGATGCAATATGAGATATTAGGAACACAAGGGCGTGTGGGAGACGGAGCTGAGCTCAGAGTTTTCAGCTCAGAGTTCTGGATCCACGCGGCACGTGGCTCGTGGCCTTTTGTGCTACTCTCACCACAGCCTGCTTGGCTAGTTTGTTCATTCCGTGCATTTTCAACGAAAGCCAATTGCTGAGCCTTCCTGAAATACACAGGCTGTTTTCTGATGACGGCAGAGGCGTGAAACAGCCCTGGGGTCTGGACATTTTTTATTTTATTCGTTACACCATGTAAGTAGTAGTTTCACTGAATGCCGCAGCATCTGTTAGGACCTGGGGAAACCCAGAGAAGCTGGCGGGGTCAGTTGCTGGAGATGATGGCGGGGAAGGAACATCTTCGCTGTTAGACGGCTGCTCTCACACCCATTGGCTGCTGGTGGCTCTGGATTTCACTCTGAACATTTAAGGAGCTATCCATGGTGGTGAACCTATTTTGGGGACAGGGGTCAGCACCATGGAGAGCTCCTTAAAAGTTCAGAGTGCAACCTGGGGTGGATATGCAGCCCCGCTGACATTGCAGTCACCAGCCTGCTCTGCGCAGCTGCGGTCCAATAGCTCAGGGGTACAGAACTTCAGGTCCGGGGTCATAATCGGTCGCTCAGGGGTTCTCTGGATGGCAATGGAGGCTGGTGACTCCTATTTTGATGGGGCTCCTAATCCATTGCAGGTTTTATTTGGAGCTTTGTAGGAGCTATCCATGGTGCTCCATGGCAGTGAACCTATTTTGGGAGGTGGAGTTCAGCACCACGGATAGCTCTGAGAAACCTCCAAATAGAACCTGCAATGGATTAGGAGCCCCACCGAAATCGTAGTCACCAACCTCCCCCTGACACACACCCTTCCCCTGGTCCCACCCACTTCCCCTGGTCCCACCCACTTTTCTTGACCACTGGTCATTTGGTGGTTCCCCAGCTTTTGTGCAGTTTTTCCTCACTCTAAAAGATTGGCATGCAGAGTTGACATCTTCTCATCGCATATTCCAACATGAACTGCCCAGAGAGCTTAAGTTATTGGGTGGTATAGAAATGTAATAAACAAACAAACAGCAGAACCCAATGCCTGCTTCCCTCCACTGTGAAATATATCCTTGATCCAGCCCCAACCCCAACTCCCCTGCTTTGGGTGATTTCCTGGTTCAGACCTTGGCCTCCCCTTGATTGGAACCTGGTGCTGGATACAGTTTTGGAGAAGCTCTTGGGGGCCTCATTTGAATGGTGGGCAGGGCTGAAGGCAAAGGGGGAACAGCCGAAATAAAAAAGATACCAGGCTACTGTAGCTTAAAGCTCTTATTAACTAACTAATGAAAGGGGAGGCATTTCAACCTTTTAGCATGGGGGGTGGGATCTACTATGAAAGCCAGGGAACTACCAAACAGTTGGTGGGTAGGGAAAAGGGGAAGAGGCCAAGGGAAGTAGGTGTGGCCCTTTGGGAGCCTCCAGAGGGCCACATTTGCCCCTAGGCCTGAGGTCCCCCACCCCTGATCCCAACACTGATCCCATTTCTGCCAGGATGTATCTGCTCATGCCTCCTCCCCTTGCTTCAGCGATGCGTCCGACCTTTTCTCATTTGCGCAGAAGTGGAAAGTCAGCTAGGAACTCCCTAACCGCCCAACAAGCTGGTACCTGCCGCCCACAGCAAGCCTGAAATTAAATGCCCACTCATGTGTGTAAAGTGTTCTGTCCTCTTTAGAAACAAAAGCAGGTTTTTCCTTCAGGGGAAAGCCTCGCAAGGTCTCGCATTTTCCATTTCCTATTATTTATCTAGCTGGTTCTTCAGAGGTGAAGCAGCTGGCACATCAAGAGAAATCGGACTTGAAATACAATCCGTCGGTGTTTGGAAGCTTTTTAACCTGACCTTGTCCTAGTGCAGTGGAGACAATTGAGGTTGCTCACTTGGTTCTTACAGCAACCTCGTCTGAATGCTTTAGGAATTATCACAGAAGAACATCTTGGAGAAATTCTTATGGGTGGGGTTCGGGGTTCTTGCCTTACTTATGAGGTAGCCCAGAATTGTGTGTGAATGCCCTGTCTTTCTTTGTACAATCATCTCTCTGACAGCCTGCAGCCTCCCTGGCTTCCCACACTTCAATTAAAGCCCTGGGGAAGATGTCATGAGATAACTCCTCCCTTACAGGGCTTTATCATATCAGGAAGTGCAGGAAGCAAAGGAGGCTGCATGGCGTGAGGGAGAGATGTGGAATGGAAAGAGAGAATGCACAACAGCACCCTCAGCCACCTCGCAATGATAAGGTAAGCTCAAAAAACATCACCCAAATGGTGGCAGTGCAAACAAAAAACTTAGGGGGAAAATCGCGGTGGGGGGAGCCCTTCCCACGTGCCCCCATGGACAGCCCCGCAGTCTTCCATGCATTGGGGGGTGGGTCATCTGCAGCAGGGCAGCTTCTCTACTGGTGTCGTCGGTTCCCTATGCAATTTAGAACCCTGATCTTCCAGGGCTCAAAGTCGCATGGTTAGAAAACGCAGGTAGAGTGTTGCAGAAGTCACCCTCCAACATGTGCAAGGTGATGACAAGCATGCCGTGGAGGCTGCGGGGGGTCAACAGGAGCAGCCCTGCTCTCCCCCTCAGCTATTTTGATCTCTCGTTCAAACTGTCAGAGAGGGAGGGCAGGCGCATCAGCGCAGATTGCGATCCGAGCCAGAGAAGAACTTTGGAGGCAAATGGTGCACCGTTTGCTTGCATTCCAGCCAAGCATTAGGAAGATGCCAGGCCAGGTACTTACAAACTTCAGCAGCAGCAGCATCGTTTTAAAAAATAAATTTAAAAAAATCAGTTACCGGCAATTAAAAAATACATCGTTCGAAGGAAAGGCCAGTTATTAATAGTTTCCCTTTTATTCCCTGTTAAATAACACACCACCAGAACCAAAATAGATTTGAAGATTAACAAGTGTGCCTTTAACTGTCGGCCCCATAGATGCCTTGACCAAATTAATCAACTTTATTAACCCACTGATTACACCAATTAAAGCTTGTAGACCTAATTCCCCCCACTTTGGGGGGTGGAGGGATGGCTTAATTTATGAATGAGCAGTGCTGAAAAGAAGTGATGCTCCTTGCCCTGACAGCCATTTCCCCCAGTCCCCACCGTGTGCAGTCTGGTGGGGGTCACTGGCCGTTAGAGGAAATTCACCCTGTACATGCTCAGAGACTCTCCCTCCTCCCCCAAAACAACATTACTGGCATGCAAGTCCTAGCTGGGAAGGTACCTGTGACTTAAATGTAGACTATCTGCGAGAGTTTCCTAGAGTATTGATTACTATCCCATCTCTGGGCTTTGTAGCTGAGACAGCTATTAATAACAAGCCTCAGCGTCAAACAGGGAGGCATCAGGATTGATGCGCCTGCCATTTTAGCAACTTGTTTGTAGCAAGTTTAGTCCCGTTGTGTAAGTGGGCAGTTAGGCTGATAATGATGGCACTTTGGGAAAAGGTAAATAAATGCCAGTTGACCAACATTCTTCTCATTAGCTCTGAAGGATGCTGCTAGCTAGTGTCATTTTCCACCAGGGATCATGGGCATTGTAGTTCAACCCGCATCACCCCCAGCAGAAAAAGAAGACGCTGCCAGTGTCGCTATGCTGCCAGCACGTCTCTTCTGTTACCTGAGGCTCACCGGGGAAACCAATGCAACCTGAAAGATCTTGCCAAGGAGATCCAGTCTATATCAAACAATCAGGCCAAGGTAGGCAATGTTGAGTCAGGTACATAGGGGCCAGTCAATGTAAGTGCATCACACACAGCATGCTAGGCAGAGGCAGAAGCCCTCTTGTATAAAGGGCAGTACAATCAGTACCACGGATAGCTCAGTGTGAACCTTGCTGGTTGGAGTTCTCTCCTGCTAGAAGCGGAGGAGGATGTTGTCTCAGCAGATAGCTAAAGCCACCTGAAGCCTTATGTAGGCTGACCAGACCTGTCGTGTGAGTGTGGTCAGCTCTGCCCCTCCTGGAAGAGCTGACTGGACTGTTAAAGGGCCCTCACCTGATTTTGTAGCCTCAGACTTCTGTGAGGCTGGGGAGGTGGCAATTCTGTCAGGGACTCATCCTCTGAGCCAGAGGATGATTGCAGGCCTGTGTCCTCTTGTGGGGAGGGAGACTGAATAAGGCATTGACTGTCCCTTCCCCAAAGAAGTATCCTGTGTATCCCACAAGTCTCTCTTTAGGGAAACTGTCTGCCACCTGCTACATCAACCCCTTTCCCCAAGGGGAACTTCCTCCCCCCCTTGCAGGATGGAATCAGGAATTTGCCTTTCAATTGCTGGAACACCCTCTTGAGGTGTTTTGAGCATTCAAATAGAGCCCGATTTGTTGGTGTGGGGGGAGGCAAGCAGTGGTCTTCAGCTCACCCACTGCTTCTTCAGTTCTCATTAGATTGGGCTTCTCAGCCTTTCTGAAACCTTTCCATGTGCTCCATGAGCTCCTTCAACTGTGCCGTCCAGAACTGAGCCCAATTGTGAAGCTGTATTATGCCAGCCAGGCAGAGGCAGATCGTGGCAGTGTTCCTCTGCAGTGTGCTGTGGGAAGATGAGGGAAATTGTGCAGCCACCTTTTGACCCACCAGCTCCATCGAGCCCAATGCTGAGTTGCAATGCATAATGAATTAGCACTTAGCACCGGCAAACATGCCTCCTATGCTGGCCCCAGGGGTTAATGAGAGACAAATGCATTCTGCTGGTGTAGCATTGGTCCCGTGAATAACAAGACACTTTCCTTTCTGGGGTCCCCTTTGAATGAAAAGCATTTCAGAAGTCTTTGCAGAAGAGGAGCGCATCTGAGTGGGAGCGGGGATGGATTTCTAGAGGATTTTTAACGACACAAAAATTTCCCCGCTGGAGCAGACCAAGATCCATCTAGTCTAGCATTCTGTTTCCAGAATAGAACAGAATATTTTTTTATTGCTCAATCTAAAGATCATTGCACTACAATATTAAAATACACATAAAGTTAAAACAGAAAAACTATAAAATACATATTAAACCTTTAAAATAGGATAAATGGGCAACATCTGTTTCCAGATGTCTCTTGGTGCACTCATGAATGGCACAAACATTGTAGCTTTCTACTCTTGTTTGTCCCCAGCGTTTGGTATTCAGAGGTATACTGCTTGCTCCCTTAAGCTGCCACATCCTGTCTTGGGTCATTGGTCCATCCAGCTCAGTGTTGTCTTCTCCAGGGGTGTTGGACCTCAGGCCAGCGAGCCAGAGCCAGCACACCTGGGCTCCCAATCCAGCCCTCTGTGGTTCCCCAGAAGGCCACGCTGCCTTCCCCTGGTCCACAACACCTTTCCCTGGGCCACCAATCATTTGTGGCTTCCCAGCTTTTTTGCATGGCTTTTTCCCCGTTCTAAAAGGTTGAAATGCCTCTCCTACAGCTTAGTTACAGGCAGTAAGAGCTTTAAGCTAAAGTATGCTGGTATTTTTGTATTTTGGCCCCACCCCCTATTGCCTTTGGCCCCGCCCACCACTGGAATGCAGCCCCCAAGAACGTCTCCAAAATTGAATTTGGTCCTCGGGCTGAAAGAAGTTCGACATCCCTGGTCTACCCTGACTGGCAGGAGCTCTCCAGGGTTTCAGACCACAATCTTTCCCAACTCCACCTAGGGATGCCAGGGATTGAACCTAGAACATTCTGCGGGAAAAGTGTGTGCTCCAGCACTGAGCTATGGGCCCTTGCTGAAGGGCTTGCTCAAAGGTTTTTCTGGGATCACTCCACAGTGCTCCAGAAGGCCTTGTGTATACACCTGTTTGGTGGGCCTCTGGCCTCTCCTTTGTCGCTGGTTTGGAGGATGGAGCTGAACCAATTGGCCACCTCATCTCGGAAAGCTCCTTTGGAATGAGTGTGCACAGGGATGGAAGGGTCCTTGCAGAACTCAGGTCCATTTCAGTAGAGCTTGTGCAAGAGATAAACCTCCTAGTTTGTGGCTTTACACCCTGTTGGGATTTATTCTACTTTTGCTCCACAAGACTCTTTGTCTAAGTGACATAATCAGGGAGACACAAATTGTATGTGTACCTCTCCCCCTGCACCCGCCACCGCCTTTTCTTAGCTTTATTATCCAAGATGCTGTGAGCACTTCAAATAATTGCCTTCTGAATGATTTAAGGACTCATCTTCTCCACTAATGGATCCCTTGCAGGTGAAAATGTATTCGTATTTTTGTACAACACTGGCTTCCAACTGTGATTAAATTTGTATGGCACACCAGCTCGGAAGTCATCGTCGTAACAAGCCAACAATATGAACCAGGCTGGGGGCGACGACAACGTCTCTAGTGCAATGGAAATATTTACAAACTCTCTCTCTCACTTGTACACAATCTTCACCAGATTCATTACTCCACTTGGGCAAGAAATGTAGTCAACGAGAAAATGCAAGAGGCGTACGTACGGGGAAATCTATTAAAACTGCAGGAGTTAAAAAAATCAGGATGGGATGAAACTGCTCAAGCAGTTTTGCTTTTGTTTTTCTGAAAAGGCTTTTTGTTCAGGACTGCAACATTTAGTCTATCGGTTAGATCAGACATAGGAAATCCGGTGCTCTCCAGGGTATTGGACTACAAATCCCATAATCCTTTACCATTGGCCATGCTGGCTGAGGCCGATGGAAGTTGTAGTCCCAAACATCTGGATGACACCAGATTGCCTTCCCCTGAATTAATCAAGCAGGAGTTGTTGTTTTTAATGTTAACTATTTTTTGAGGAAATTTGACTTTCCCCACTTCTTTTGCAGCCCCACCTAGAAATGTGGCAGGCTATCCTAGTGGGGAAATCTGGCTATGGCCGTAGGGCTGGGGCCTGCTCTGTGTGGCTCTTTTAGTCACACTAAGCTAGCAAAGTTCTTTGGTTACAGAAAGTTACTTGCAGGGGGTGGGGAGGAGTGGGGGCAGGGTGGGAATGGATTTAATGAATGGATTCATGAAACTCCAAATGCTGTAGGTGGCAAGTAACTTGAGCAATTCTGAGATCTCCTAAAAAATGCAGGTGCAGCAAAGAAATAAATTAGTCGTCTTAGGCTGTAAATATTTAATGTCACTACCATCAAGTAAGACGTGGGGGGAGAAATTCCATTGGGAGGCAACTTTGAAGTTGGGCGTTGGATCCTGTGGCCTGGTGTAAACTGCTGTTGGTTCTTCAAAAAACAAGGGGATTAATGCTAGCTTACAACAGCAGAAACTATCTGAGTTCAAGGAGCCCCAGTGATGAAGCGTCAGCACACAAGCGCATTAAGCACCCATGCAAGAAAAGGGCAAGTGCTATTTACTTATTTAATTATTAAATTACCTCAGGAAATCATTTAAAAACACATTGAAGCTCATAAATCATCAGCTGAAGCCAAAAGAAAGGCACAGCAAAGGGCGAGAAATCCCAGAAGGGTAACCCCTTACAAACTTTCAGTTGAGAGAGCAAAACCCCGGGGGTGAGTGGAATCACGCAGGATGGAACTTACAGTTCATGCAGGCTTGCTCTGACAGGTTCCCGAGTGGTTGAAGAGAACCTCAACCACATGCTTAAACTATACCCAAGTTTAGAAAGGGCCAATAAAAGCAATACATAGCTCTGTGTTGTCAGGAGCCACTGTGCAGGCCTAGCTAGTGGAAGAGTCTGCTTATGAACAAAAAAAGTGTAGGCTAGCTTCAGTCTGGACTCAGTTTAGGCTCAGGTTTTTAGGTCTTATGCAGCAGCTCATGAACTAAAGCTCAGAAATAGACTCATCCCAAGTTTGAGAATCCAGTTTATCATTTAGTTTTAAAAACACACACAAAAAGGGACTCAATCCTTGCAAACTACATTCCTTCCTAAATCGGTTACCCAGTCTCAGCCCTTCAGCCCCTTGCATCTCCAGGGGAGCCTGAACCACATCCCTTCCCAAATCACCTACCCTTTGTCTGTTGTCCCCTCCAACAACCCATTGACTATTGCCCTCTCCTCTAAATAGAAAATCTCCTATTGACTTGTCCTCTCCCCTAAATAAAAAAATCTCCACTCCCAGGGGGGCACAACTGACCTACATTTCCACTCACCGGAAGCTAGTGAAGACCACTAGTTCAGCCACAGGCTCCCTTGCTTTTCAAATGAGACCCTCTAATCAGATTGGCTGCAGCAGCAGCAGTTGGACTAATCTAGCTAGAGCAGTGTTCTCTAAGCTTGGGTCCCCAGATGTTTTTGGCCTACAACTCCCAGCATGCCCCAGCCAGCTATGCTGGCTGGGGCATGCTGGGAGTTGTAGGCCAAAAACATCTGGGGACCCAAGGTTGGAGAACACTGAGCTAGAGCTATATAAGGAGGCAAGCTTGTGAGGGAGCCTGTCCTTCGAGTGCAAGGAGCCCCAGTGATGAAGCATCTCAACCCCAGTAACAAAGCATCAGCACACAAGGGAGTTAAGCACCCATGCGAGTTTAGCAACAGGGCGAGGAGGCCAGGGCAAGTGACTCTTCCCTCTCTTCTTATAGTAAGTAACTATAAATATATAAATATAAATCAATAACTATACATACATTCCCCACCTTCTCGGAGTAAACAACTTGGTTTTCCAGGTAAAGAAACTCAATAATAGCAAGAAGAAGAAGAAGAAAGGTTATGAAGGTAGAAAGCCAGCAGGGGTTTCGGGGCTATCTAGTGTATAGCACCGAGTGCCACATGTATGACTATCTGTCAGCTGGACAGTAGTTGAGGGTGTGTGCTCAGTGTAATGAGCTCCTGGCTCTCAGGGAACAAGTTTGTTCCCTTGAAGCCGAGGTTGCTGACCTAGAGAAGCTAAGAGAGGTTGGTGGATGAGACTTTTGGGGACCTAATAGCGGTGTCCAAATCCCTGGGTGAAGGCTCCTCTCCTGTCACAGAGAATGGGGGTCTCAGGGAAGGAGGGCATCATTCCTTGGAAGCAGGAAATGATCGCTTAGAAGAGACCCATTCCTCGGAAGCTGAGCAAATATCTTCTCGTGCTGAGGATATGCCTGTAGGGGGCTTGTGGTAGTGGAAGATTCAACCATTAGACATGTAGACAGCTGGGTTTGTGAAGGGCATATAGACCGCATGGTAAATTGCCTATCTGGGTGAAGGTTGAAGATATCATGCACCATCTAGATAGCTTTGTAGATAGTGCTGGGGTGGAGTAGCCGCCATGGTCCATGTTGGTCCCAATGACATGGGGAAGTGTAGTTGAGAGAACCTGGAAGCCAAACTTAGGTTGCTAGGTAGAAGGTTGAAATCCAGGGCCATCAAGGTGGCTTTCTCTAAAATGCTACCTGTTCCATGCACAGGGCCAGCTAGACAGGTGAAGCTGAAGAGTCTCATGGATGAGGCGGTGGTATAGGGAGGAGGGGTTCAGATTTGTTAGACACTGGGGAACATTTTGGGACAAGCTGGACCTGTACAAGAGGGATGGGCTCCACTTGAATCAAAATGGAACCAGACTGCTGGCACTAAATTTTAAAAAGGTGGCAGAACAGCTTTTAAACTGAACCCTGGGGGGAAGCCGATAGGAACTGGGAAGCATCCAGTTTGGGTTAGAATCATCCCTAGGGGATGAAGATGACAATGTCTCCAATTCCCCAAACTTAGAATGTGAGGAAATAGGCCATGAGCATATGGTGAAACATGATAGCCAAAGAGGCTTAAATGCCATAGCAGGACTCCAAAACATATTTAGTACTTGGAGTATGCTATCGTTTCCCCCAAACTTAGAACACTCAAGGTGGTCTTGAGATGGAAAACAAAATCAGAGAGGCCTCCAAATGAGGAAGTGTTATAAATAACGGGTGACTTAAATTACCCCCAAATTGACTGGATAAATGTATGTTCCAGTCACAACAAAGAGGTTACGTTTCTTGATGCCCTAAATGACTGTGCCCAAGAACAGTTGGTCATGGAACCGATCAGAAGAGAGGTGACCCTGGATTTAATCCTAAGTAGTGTTGCCCAGGACCTAGTACGATATGTAAATGACCAATTGGAAACAGTGACCATAATGCTATCAGATTTAATATATATTTAAGTGGGAAATTGCCAAGGAAGTCCAACACAGTCACATTTGACTTCAAAAGAGGAAACTTCTCTAAAATGAGAGACCGGGTCAAAAGGAAATTGAAAGGGGGAGTCAAGAGGGTTGACTTTAGTAATGTTTGGATGTTACTAAAAACCACAATAACGGAAGCTCAGCTAGAATGTATACCACAGGTTAGGAAAGGTGGCACCAAGGGCTGGGTGAGGTCACCAGCATGGTTAACAAGCAAGGTCAAGGAAGCTATCAGAGAAAAGAATGCTTCCTTCAAAAAATGGAAATCTTACCCAAATGAGGAAAACAAAAAGCAGCATGAGCTAGCACAAAGGAGATGTAAACAGACAATAAGAGATGCCAAAAAGCATTTTGAGGAGCATATCACTAACAACATCAAGGCCAACAATAAAGAATTCTTTAAATATATCAGAAACAGGAAACCAGCTAGGGAGGCAGTTGGACCGTTGGATGACAATGGAGTTACAGGACTCCTAAAAAGGGGATAAGGTGAGTGCAGAGAAGCTGAATGAATTCTTTTCATCTGTCTTCATTGCAGAACATATAGGACAGATACCTGTGCCCAAACTGATGTTTTCAGGAAGGGAGTCTGAGGAATTGAGGCAAAAAGCGGTGACAAAAGATGAAGTTCTCAACCTTATTGACAAACTGAAAGTTAATAAATCACTGGGCTGAGATGGTATCCATCCTAGAGTTCTTAAAGAACTCAAATATGAAATTGCTGATCTTCTGACAAAAATATGTAACATGTCCCTAAGATCAGCCTCTGTACCAGAGGACTGGAAAATGACCAACGTAGCACCAGGTTTTTTTAAAAAGGATCCAGGTGGGATCCAGGAAATTACAGGCTAGTTAGCTTAATGCCTGTTCTGGGTAAATTGGTTGAAAGCATTATTAAAGATAAAATTAGTAAGCATATATAACGGCAAGCCCTGCTGAAACAGAATCAACATGGCTTCTGCAAAGGTAAGTCCTGTCTCTCTAACCTTTTAGAGTTCTTTGAAAGTGTTAATAAACATGTAGACGGGGTGATCCGCTAGACATTATGCTTTGCTTGCAGCTTATTCTGAAATGATCTGGAATTAGGAGTGAACAATGAAGTGGTCAAGTTTGCCGATGACACCAAATTATTTAGGGTGACTGAAACAAAAAGAGATTGCAAGGATCTCTCCAAACTGGGAGAATGGGTATCAAAATAACAGATGTAGTTCAACGTAAGCAAATGTGAAGTGATGCAAATGTAAAGTGATGCTTCAAGGATAGTAGTGATTACCACCAATCTGGATGGCTTTAAAAGGGGCTTGGACAAATTCATGGAGGAGAAGGCTATCAACTGCTACTAGTCTTGATGGCTATATGCTACCTCCAGTGTCAGAGGCAGTATGCCTATGTACACCAGTTGCTGGGGAACATGGGCGGGAGGGTGCTGCTGCACTCCTGTCCTGCTTGTGGGCTTCCCATGGGCAGCTGATTGGCCACTGTGTGAACAGAATGCTGGACTAGATGGACCCATGGTCTAATCTAACGTGGCTGTTCTTATGTTGATAGAATGGCTTTGCTCAGGCTGCCCAATTAATTGAAATGGAGGGAATTAATTTGATGTCTAAAATACAAGAAGACTTTGGGAATTCTGATGGTTCTGCACTTCTAAAACCTGGGGAACCCCAGTTTGTTGTTGGGTTGATTGGGACCCCAGGTGGGCTGGATTTGGCCCCTGGGCCTACGGTTCTGCATCCCTGAGCTTGAGCATGGCAGTAATGGCTCTCCGATGCTATTTGGCCCCGACACCTGGTGCTCAGCCTTCCTTCTGAACAAAAAATGCTCCATTTAGCTATCATGGCTAATAGCCACAGATAGACCTGTCCTCCTCCATATTTTGGCCACATTAGCTAATTGAGACCATGATCAATATCTTGGGGGGGGGAGAGATAGAGAGCTCATGCATACCCTTCCCACTCATTGTAGCTCAGTAGGGGCAAAGTAGGGCCAGTTTTTAATAGTGTTTTTAATTTATTTTCATGTTTATGTTACTCTTCAATTACATTTTTGTTTTTATTCTGCATTGTATTATTGATAAGTGCCTGAAGCACCATTTTTGGTGGAAAGGCCAGATATAAATTAAATAAAGAAACAAAGAAATCAGTGTGGTGCTGGCTCCAGATTTTGTAGGGCCCTGGCTTGGCCAAGGCACCCTCAATGGGCCCAATCCCTCACTGTGTCTCCCTTCTCACCACCATTGTCACCAGCTGCTCTTGCTCCTCATCCTCTTTCTCATCATTGCTACCACTTGCTTGCTTGACAGGCAGAGAGCCAAGGAACTAGCAGACATTGGCTGGGTTCAGACAACATGATAACCCACACTCAAGGGTTGAGTATGGGTTGAGTATGGGTTGTCGTTGAAACGTGGGTTATCTTGTTGTCTGAACCCATCCACCATAAAAAAAAAATATGTGGTTTTATTTTTGTGAACCCGCAGTTCACAACAACCCAACGACAAACAATGGGTTCTCTTCATGGGTTGTTCATAGTTAACAAACCATGGCTTGTTAGCATGGCTGGGTTCAGACAACACAGTAACCCATGTTTCACCAACAGCCCCATGGTTCAACAATATTATTATTATTATTATTATTATTATTATTATTATTATTTTATTTATCGCCCATCTGGCTGGCAAACCAGCCACCCTGGGCGACGTACATGAGATAAAAACAGGATAAAATTCATTTAAAACAATATAAAATATTAAAATCTTAGCCCACCCCATATTCCCGCCTGAACAGCCAAGTTTTTAGTGAGCGGGAGAAGCTCAGCAGAGAGGGGACATGGCGGAGATCACTCGGGAGAGAGTTCCACAGTACGGGGGCCGCCACAGAAAAGGCCCTCTTCCTACTCCCCACCAGTCTAGCTGCTCTGGCTGAAGGGACAAGGAGAAGGCCGTCTGTGGCAGATCTTGTTGAGCAGCCTACTTGGTGTTGCTGGAGACGCTCCTTGAGATAGACTGGACCGGAGCCGTATAGGGTTTTAAAGGTCAAAACCAACACCTTGAATTTGGCTCGGCAAGCAACTGGTAGCCAGTGCAGCTCCTTGAGCACTGGAGTGATGTGATCCCGCCGGTGGCTGCCTTTAACCAGGCGAGCCGCCGCATTCTGTACCAGCTGTAGCTTCCGAACCATCTTCAAGGGTAACCCCACGTAGAGCGCATTACAGTAGTCTAGGCGAGAAGACTCAATCCTTGAGTGTGGGTTATCATGTTGTCTGAACCCAGTCAGTGCAGCATCTCCTGCTCTTCCTTCTCATCATCACAATTGTCTGGACCAGAGTGAGAGGAAGGTGAACAAGCAGGTTGCAACGATGCAGAGGAAGAGCAACTCCAGGGGGTTCTTGCCAGTGGGATCCTGCTGTGGTGTAGGCCCTCGCCATGCCTACCCTTGTCAACAGCCCTGAATCAGTGGGGGAACCATGCTGTTTTTCTGCCCCAGAGGTTAAAAAAAAAAAAAAAAAAAGCAAGCTAAAGAAGGAGAGTGCCTCCATCCTTGGAGTTGGGATTCCAACTTGTCACAAGAGCTCTTCTGCTAGCCTGGCTCCTTTTATTCATTCAGCCATCTATGCTTTTTTTTTTTTTTTCCCTGGCAAGCAAGGCAGGCACTTGGCAGAGCCGGCATCTTCCATCTGGAAGCACTGAATGGAGACAAGTGTGGTGCTGGCAGGAACAAGGGAACATGCCACTACCCTCTCAATGGCCCCGTTACTAGGCCGTGTGGCTCCCTCGCCAAAAGGAGGGAGGGCACATGGCTTTCAGAGTCTCTCGAGCCTGCCAGGGAAGGAAGGCGATTGCTGGACAGCCTTTGTTGCTACAGAGCTAGCAGCTGGGAGATCAAGGAGCTTGTGACAAATGACGGAGTACAAGAGGGCTCTCATAATTATTATTATTACATTACATTTATTACATTTATTTATTTATTCATTTATTACATTTATTACATTACATCATCAGCTCCCGTGCTTTAAAAATGTAGCAAGGGAAAGATGAGCTTTACTTAAACTTGGAGACAGTATTTTTCTTGCAACCTCTTTTATACCCATCTCTGTTAGCCGTGGGAGAGGCTAGGTGACTCCTGTCTCTGTGGGGCTCCTTTTCCGTTGCAGGTTTTATTTGGAGCTTCATAGGAGCTATCCATGGTGCTGAACTCCAGCCCCCCCCAAAAAAAATAAGTTCACCACCACGGAGCACCATGGATAGCTCCTGTGAAGTGCCAAATAAAAGCTGCAAAGCTTGTGATGGAAAAGGAGCCCCGCCGGAATAGGAGTCACCAGCCTGCCCTGCGGGTTAGCTATCCTCCATTTGACTCTGCCATCCAGCCACCAATTTTGAACAACAGGAACAGGAGGATTGTACTAGAAACACGGCATGGTTTTTAACCTTGCAGTGCCTTTCCCTTCAAAGGCCTGTGGCTTATGCTGGCTCAGCTTGTCTGAGCGTGGAAAGCTAAGCAGGGTCAGGCCTGGTTATGACTTGGATGGGAGACCCCCTCCTCTAGTTTCCTGCATTGAGCAGGGGGTTGGACTCGATAGCCTTGTAGGCTCCTTCCAACTCTATGATCTATGAAATCTATGAACTCTGGGAATTGTAGTCTTGGGAGATGATCTCAAAGAGAGAGATGGTCAGCATGCCTCCAAAAATGGTCTCCCGTGGTGAGCGATTGGCACCTGCTGTTCCCATTGTGTTTGCAAGCTCTCATCTTATGACTTGCCCAGTCATATTGTGGACTTCCATGTCTCCCTACCACACACACACACACACACACACACACACACACTGCAGCAGTGAAGAATGAAGAAGGGAGGCAGGGAAACTCACAAATACAATGGGAGGGAGTCATGTGGTGAACATTTGCTAACATTAAAGGCCAGGTGAAGATTACTTGTCATGGCACCCCACTGGCAACCATAAAGTGTACATTAACCTCAAGAGAAAAGGGTAGATAGAAGCATTAGGGACTGATACTATGTGTGTATTCCCACCCACAAATCCCAATCTGGAAATAATCCAGATTACATACATTACTTTCCCAGGCATCCTCTAGATGCCTAGAATGTTACTATGTGGACTCCATATTGGGCATCCAGGCTCAGACGCAAGGCAGTGACATCATCAGCATGCTCCAGTGTCTGGAGGTGGCCCTCCCTGCTGGAAGAGAGCTCTCCTGTGCAACACCTGAAACTCCAGTAATTGACAAGCAAAGGGAGCAGGGTGGGGGCTTCCATTGATTGTGGAAAGGCTGCAGCAAGGCCTAGAAGCCTCCAAGGACCCAATCCACGTTGGACTGAACCTGGCTGGCCCAAGACCCACTCTGCAATGGGCCTAGCGGTGGGGAGAGGGAGTGCTGCTTCTTTGTACGTCAGGGTTTGCCAGCAGTCGACTCGGCACTCCAATATTTCCATTAGGAAAAGAGGATGGTTGGGGTTCATGGTCTGACAGATTGCTATATTTGGTTCCAGGAGTGGGGGGTTTAGTCCCAGATCTGATAGGCCCATGAATTTTGGATGGGATAGGGTTTAGAGATGCTTGAGGATTTTTCTCAGTCTGCATTTTTAAGTGAACCAAACTGATTCCCACTTCCTGGACTAATAAGCAGATCAGAACCAACACAATCATCCTTCAGATCACAGCACTTCTCTGAATTTTGTGATACAGTTCTCAGCTCTAAAAAACATACCCAAATGCATATAAAACACATATTTTGGGATAAAGGGCATACAGAAATGCGTATTTTAGAATAACGTGTACAAAATTTCATATTTTGGATGAAATGCATACATAAATACGTATTTTAGGATAAAATACATACAAAATGTGTATTTGACTAAATATTTAAATGCAATTTTTAATGCAGGTAGGTTTTTATTAATTTAAAAAATCACTGACTGATGTGGAAATGGGATGGATCAGACTTATGAATGAACACGAAACTGACAGGAACTGGAATTGGAGCGATCTGTCTACCCCTAGTGGAGTCACCCCAAATCTGAAATCTGGATCAGATTATCTGGACCGCTGCCCACCCCACCCTTCCCTTACATTTTCGACTGAATGGGAGTCCATAAACTCTCTGCCCTCCCCCTGGGGTGAACAGAGAAGATGTAGCAGGAAAAGCCAAGCTTTGGTCGCCATATATTTTACTGGCAAACAAATGTCCCCTCTGTAACCAACAGTTAATCATCTCCATTCAAAGTTGGTGAATCAGCTATAATGTACAGTGTCCAGCCCCTCAGAGAGCAAGCAGGAGGTGATGCATCTCGGAAGGGGAACCGGCGCGCACCCGTCAGTCCCGTCTTATTGATTGCGATGGGGATATAAAGCAAAGGTTTTAGCAAAATGGAAATGGCTTAACATCAGGCGGCACATTGACAGCAAGAGCTCTTCATCACCTAAACGAGCCGTTTTGGGAGCCACAGGATGCCTTGCACAGGCTTCCACCCAGACTTTTATGTCTAGATCCAAGACTGTCACTACTGCTTTGCAGCCAGTTTGGTAAAGAGAAAGAGCGGGCAAGATGGAGCACTGAAGAGCCGATTCACAAATAGGGATGGACTGAATCAGTGTGCTATTGGTCCATGTCAGTTTCATGTGTGTTCATTCATCCTTCTGTTCCATCCCATTTTTGCATCGATTTGCAATTATTTTGAAATGCATGAAAATTTGCATTATTTAACTTTTTTTCACAAAATATGCATTTTGGCATGCATTTTGCTCTTGACTAGGCATTTGTCTACACATTTTAGCCCAAAATACACATTTTTATATGCATTTTATACTCTCTCTTTTTTGTGCTGGCTGAGAACTGTATCACAAAATTCAGAGACGTGCGAAACCCAAAGAGCAATTGCATCCCAATCCATGGATTACGTAGTCCAGGAAGTGCGAATTCAGTTCAGATCACTTAAAAAGGCAGACCAGATAAAATCCTTGAGCATCCCTACATGCCTTGGGTTTTCAGTAATACTCAGCATTTACATAAGGCTTTAGAGTGCTTCCTGTACAACCCTGCAAAGTAGACCATTATCTATTATCACCATATTGTAGATTTGAGAGGATGGTGGCTGAAGCAGACCAATGCAGCTTACCTAATGCCATATAGTGATATCTGTTTTTTAAAAATAAATATACAGGCAGTCCCCGAGTTAAGGACGTCCAACTTACAGACAACCCATACTTACTCCTCCTCCCTCAACTGTCACCACCAGCAGCCATTCCAGCAGGCTGAGAGGAGGGAGATGAGAGGGAGCGCAGGGCCATTCCACCAGCCCTGCCAGGAGTATTCATTAATTTCCCCCCTTCTTCCCTCCCCATTCCTTTTTCCTTGTGTGTCGTGTCTTTTTAGATTGTAAGCCTGCAGGCAGGGACTGTCTTGTTAATTGTTGTAAACCGCCCAGAGAGCTTCAGCTATTGGGCGGTATAAAAATGAAATGAAATGAAATAAATAAATAAATAAATAAATAAGAATGGACTTCTGGGTTCCCTGGCGCTACGTCGTTTACGTAGAATACATAGTGTAGCGTACTACGCAATTTGCGTAATCTACGCAGTTTGCGTAAATGCCGATTTTTAACGTATAGAACGCTATGCTGTTCCGACTTGCATACAAATTTGACTTAAAGACATTCTTAGGAATTTGTAACCTGGGGACCGCCAATATTTTATTTATTTTCTAAATGCAGGCAAACAAAAATACATTGAATTTAGATCTAGTTATTAACAGAGAAAAGTATATTTAACATTTTCTTTACAGACAAAAGTAGAGGTAGAATCCATCAGCTGCTTTGAAGCTTTCTTTATGGTTGTCCTGCATAAACTGAGTGTCCACTTTAGAATATATTATGCCCACCCTGATCTTCTCCTCAGCTGCGCATGGCAGGGGAAGATCGGTAGGGGAGGGCACACTGTATTTCGGAGATGTTTGTCTCCCCTTCTTATTGAGGAATGCTTGACAAAATTCTGAGATACCACAGGATTCTCTGGAACATATTTTGAAAATGATTGCACTGTCCATTTCTTTGAAATATTTCTGCACCAAAAATGTGTTTCCCATAGTCATAAAAGGTGAAGATGTTATCCCATGAGTCCTGTAAGGGGTAGCACGTGTAGGCCGGGATACTACACACTCAGAGAAGGGAGCCATGCGCATAAATTGTTCCGCTTTCTTCCCAGCTTTCCCCACTGCAAGCTTCTATGGCCAAAGAGCCAGGCCACTGACTGTTTTTTAAGGGTGGCTTGGCTCTTTGGTCCGTGGGAACTGCTGCTGTGAGGGAAGCTCTGGCGATATGCATAGTTCTCCCCTGTTTATACAAGTGCCATCTTGGGTCACATTAATAGACTGCTGGGAATCCCATCCGTATGCTGTAAGGATAAAATACAATTCCGCCCAAATAAAAGCTATGCAGTTACATGTTGAGAAAATGCATTCATCTTTGATCTCTACCATGCCATTCTCAACATTGTATTTTAACGTACCAAAGGTTGATTTCTGCAAATGTTCATTCCCTTCTTGCCTTGCCATAAAGGCGATGGGATTTGCACCATGTGTTTCAGTGGGTCTGCTATTAAGGCCAGGCTGTGTGCTTTTTGTTAGCTAATCGTGGCTTGATTTGCTTTTTGTTCCTGGCCCAAGAAATTCCCTCCCTCCATCCCTTCCTCTCCTCACACTCTGCATGGTAGACGTTTTTTCCCTCCCTCCTGATGTTGCCGTCTTACTGTCACCCTATTCATTTTCCATAGGCTGCCTTCTTTCTCGTGGCCTTTTGCAGCTAGGAGACAAGATGTTGCCTTGGTAACAAAGCCCTTTAGATGGTTGGAGGCTCTGCGATCACTGTGCAAAGTCCCAAGTCCTTTTTCCCCCCCCTTTAACGTTATTTTATTAACCAGACAAAGATCCAGCAGGCTTATTGCTAATGGAGAAAGTAGCCATTGGAGATGGAGGGACGGATCTGGCATTTCCCTGGCATTCATTATTCCATCAAGGCAATTTTTCCCCCTACTTCTCCTTTGCACTGCATCACCGGCAAAATGTCTACATGGAAATTGCAGCTCCTAAGAATATTCTCTCAGAAAAGAGAGAGAGAGAGAGAGAGAGAGAGAGCGCTATTCTATGTAGGTTGGGTAGAAAGAAGGACTGTCATTCAGAGAGGGAAGAAGGAGCTGGTATTTCAGAACATGTGTGATTATTCCCCAGCAGTGACTACTGTATATATCTCTGACTAACCATCTGGTTCTGCATACTGAATAATTGTGTGTGTGTGTGTGTGTGTGTGTGTGTGTCACTATAGTCATAAACAATGAGCAGCTGGTCCTATGCAAAGTTAGGCACACAGAATCATAGAAAAGTAGAGTTGGAAGGGGCCTACAAGGCCATCAAGTCCAACCCCCTGCTCAATGCAGGAATCCAGGTCAAAGCATCCCTAACAGATGGCCGTCCAGCTGCATCTTGAATGCCTCCAGAGTGGGAGAGCTCACCACCTCCCTAGGTAGTTGGTTCCATTGGCGTATTGCTCTAACAGTCAGGGAAATTTTCCTGATGTCCAGGCGGAATCTGGCTTCCTGTAACTTGAGCCCATTATTCCGTGTCCTGCAAACTGGGATGATCGAGAAGAGATCCTGGCCCTCCTCTGTGTGACAACCTTTCAAGTACTGGAGGAGTGCTATCATATCTCCCTGCTCAGTCTCCTCTTCTGAAGCCTAAACATGCCCAGTTCTTTCAGTCTCTCCTCTTAGGGCCTTGTTTCCAGTCCCTTTATCATCCTTGTTGCCCTCCTCTGAACTCTTTCCAGTTTGTCTGCATCCTTTTTAAAGTGTGGTGCCCAGAACTGGATGCAGTACTCTAGATGAGGCCTAACCAGTGCTGAGTAGAGGGGAACAAGTACAGTCATGCCTTGGATTGAGAGCATAATTCGTTCCGGAAACGTGCTTGTAATCCAAAACACTCTTATATCAAAATGAAATCCCCCCAAAAAAATTTGTACAGAGATTTTTAATTTGAGCTGTACTACAGTACTTGTATTGCAAGACGTCGCTTGTATATCAAGTAAAAAAAAATTAAATAAATATTTAAAAATTTGCTTGTCTTGCAAAACGCTCTCAAACCAAGTTGCTTGCAATCCAAGGTATTACTGTACTTCACGTGACTTGGAAGCTATACTTCTATTAATGCAGCCCAAAATAGCATTTGCCTTTTTTGCAGCCACATCACATTGCTGGCTCATATTCAGCTTGTGATCTACAACAACTCCAGGATCCTTCTCACTTGTAGTAGTTGTTGAGCCAAGTGTTGCCCATTCTGTCACTCTGTATTTGGTTTCCTCTCCCTAGGTGCAGCACTTGGCATTTATCCCTATTAAGTTTCATTCTGATGTTTTCGGCCCAGAGCTCCAGCCTATCGAGATCTCTTTGAATTTTGTTTCTGTCTTCCAGAGTATTAGCTGTTCCACCCAATTTAGTGCTGTCTGCAAATTTGATAAGCATCCCCTGCACCTCCTCATCCAAGTTCGTTAATACTTACAGGGGAGGCTGGCGACTCCTATGTCAGCGGTGCTCCTTATCCATTGCAGCTTTTTGTTTGAGCTTTATAGGGGCTACCCATGGTGCCGTACTCCAGCCCTACAATAGGTTCACCACCATGGAGCACCACGGATAGCTCCTATAAAGCCCAAACAGAAAGATGCAAATGGATAAGGAGCCCCACCGACACAAGAGTCTGAATACTTAGTGTGACAGAACTGGTAAAGCAGAGAAAATGCAAATTTTGAAACAGGGATTGGTGCTGTGTCTACTCTTTAAATGCAACCAGGCAGGCACACATCTGTAGTTAAATACAGCTCATGTGGGATGATTTATAGGGGTACTCTCTTCATGCTGGGAAGCCACGCAGTGCGGGAACCCAGTAATTAGTTGCCTGTTCAGAGCTCAGTGCTTGAAGGTGGAGACTAATATTCACTCTGTCATTAATGTAGCAGATCTGTCAGTGCACAGCTGGACCCTGGACATCGTCTGTGGGCTGAGATGGACTGCCCATGGGAAGGAGTCACCGTCATCACTATCAGAACACTTCCGCCCCCCCCCCTTTTCTCCACTTTTTATTAACTCATCATAGAAGTTATGTCTCTGCACCTATATCGATAGATCCAACTGAAATGTAATTGTGCTGCTATGCGTATGGATAGGGGCATGCTTATGCTTTCCATTTTGTTTTTGTTGTTTGTAGTCTCTAGTCCCCCCCCCCCCCGGGGCTGGGGAGATTTTGGTCAGGAAAACAGCACAGAAGGAACGGCTTAAAATAGGGCTGAAACGAAATAGCCCTCCCTGTTTTGTTGTCCTATTCGGCGGCAGGCAAAAGCCGGTGGGGCCATCTCAGCTATTTTTCATGGGGAGCGGAGGATATTATTAATTAATTAATTAATTAATTCAAAGTATTTATATCCTTTTCTTCAGTCAAATGACTCCGAGAACAGCTTACAGCAACCAACAAGAGACAAGCAGAACATTTCAGGGAGCTTGCTTACCTTTCCGTTTTTTTTTTTAAGTAGCTCGCGTAGGGTTGGCATCCTACTTTACAGAGGACAGTCCTCTATTTGAAGGCGTCCTATGTTTGATGGGCTGCCTAGTCAAAGTCTGGTATACAGTCAAAGGACACTAAGGAGGGAGAAGGCAGGGGCCTTGAAGTTGCCCATCAAAAGTTAGTACCTGAACAACAGACTGCAAAGACTCACGGGTCACAGCCTTCCCCACCATGGTGAGATGTGCTGCATTCCTATTTAAATTATACTTCTTATTTCTAAATGTGCATTTATACATCTAAATGAGCATATGCAAATGTTATTCAAATTGGTTCTTTTCTGTTTTGTTTTGTGAACATCTCATTTTTGGCAATGCATTCCCCCTCAACAAAAGGTGACAATGTCCTTCACACCCCCCCCGAAAAATCCCCACTCTTTTCAGCAGTATTTATTTTAGACCATCCCGAGGTTAGACACACACACACACACACACACACACACACACCACTCCTCTGAAGAACTTGGCTGCATTTCCATGGCTGCATTTCAGCTTTAGCAAAAAAAGAAAAATGGGAAGGGTCAATCATGCACCTCCGGCAACGTGTATAACTTGGCCTTCAGAAGAAAGGAAAAGACTGCCATATTTAAGAGGCTGGGTAGCCAAAGCTCGAGAATGAATGTGGGCACACTGGTGAGTTAGGTGTACAAAAATGTACTTTATTAGGCCAAACGTATTATCATTAAGGTCTTCTTCAGCAGCAACCTGAAACAAAAACACCATTACAAAGAGACGTTCTGCAGCTCCTAGAGCAGTGTTCTGCAACCTTGGGTCCCCAGATGTTTTTGGCCCACAACTCCCACCACGCCCCAGGCAGCGTAGCTGTCTGGGGCGTGCTGGGAGTTGTAGGCCAAAAACATCTGGGCACCCAAGGTTGGAGGACACTGTCCTAGAGCAAGATGCAGAACCTCAGGTGCGGGGTCCCGATCCAGCCCTTTGGGGTTCCTCAAATGGCCCCGCCCCTTTCCACCCGCCACGGACTATTTGGTGGTTTCCTGGCATTTGTGCAGTGTCCCGCCCCGCCCCCCGCCCCCCCATTCTGAAAGGCTGAACTGCCTCTCCTAAGGCTTTGTTACTGGCACAAAGAGCTTTGAGCTAAAATATGCTGGCATTATAATTTTTTTGTATTTTGGCCCCGCCCCTTTTGCCCTTGACTCCACTCGCCACTGGAACATGGCCCGAAATTAGGGTCTTACTTTTTACAGAGGACAGTCCTCTAATTGAAGGGCTGCCAGAGAATGGTCCTCCCTTTGAAGACATCTTCCATTCGAAGGGATGTCCACTCCAAGTCCGCTATAAAGATAAAAGAACTATAAGGAGCCGGGAGAGCAGGGGCCTTGAAGTTGCCCATCAGTAGTTAGAGCCTGAACATCAGACTGAGTGGGCAGGCAGGCACAGTCTTCCTCACTGCGATGAGATACATTGTATTTCCATTTACGTTATAATAATGCTTTCTAAATTTGTGACTGTACATATCAATTAGCATATGCAATTCAACGTCCTCTTTTTTGGTGATGCGTGCGTGTCCTCTCTTTTGGAGGTGTGTAAGTGTCCACCCTATGCAGAATTATATTTTAAAAGAATTATATATATAAAAATATAACAAAATATAAAACATGTAAAAGCCAGAAAACTTAATAGACATGTAAATAATAGCTCCTCATAGGCTGAAGAAGATCTTGAATGTTTTTTTCTAATTTGAAAAAAACATTCAAGATCTTCTTCAGCCTATGAGGAGCTATTATTTACATGTCTATTAAGTTTTCTGGCTTTTACATGTTTTATATTTTGTTATATTTTTATATATATAATTCTTTTAAAATATAATTCTGCATATCTTGATATTATAAATTCAGTTTATTTTATATATATTTTTCTTGACTTTTAAGTTTCTGCTTTATGTTTTAGTCAGGATTTTTAACATATCCCCCCCCCCTTTTTTATATATGTTTAAGTGTCCACCCTACCCAAAATGGAATTTGGCCCTCTGGCTGAAAGAGGTGCAACACCCCTCCCTAGAGTTTTCCTCTCCTCTTGCTCCCGCACTGGTGCCTTCCCTCCTCCTCTCAAGGGTTGGCTCCAAGTGACAAGGGGAAAGTGCCATGTGGTAGACCCACCCCACCCCACCAAGCTCACTTGAATCGCTTCCCTGACTGTGGGTTTACTTGGCGGCGGCAGCTGAGTTTGAGAAGCCACCCCACCCACCCCTGTTTTAAGTTCCCACAGTGCCTCAGAACAACTCCTACAACTGCCATTCTCTGTGGCAGTGTGAGAAATTCAAGATGGCGGGCATGCCTCCCAGCCACTGCTGCCGGATAAGCCTGTGGCCAAGGGACCAGACCAGGAGGTGGTGACAAGTGTTACTGTTGTATGCCGCCTTGGGAGGGCTTCTGCCCTGAAAGGCAGTCAAGAAATATTTAAAATAAAATTTATTATTATTATTATTATTATTATTATTATAGATTTCATAGATCATAGAGTTGGAAGGAGCCTACAAGGCTATCGAGTCCAACCCCCTGCTCAATGCAGGAAACTAGAGGAGGGGTCTCCCATCCAACCAGGCCTGACCCTGCTTAGCTTTCCACACTCAGACAAGCTGAGCCAGCGTGAGCTATTATTATTATTATTATTTTCATTTCTATACCACCCAATAGCTGAAGCTCTCTGGGCAGTAAATAAATAGGCCCTAGGGGGGCTCTTGAGCCCTGGCACTTTCCTGGAGATTCCCGGTGCCACCGCAGTCCCTGCTTTTCCTCATGGCCCTCTCACGCACAGGTGAGCAACAACCAGCACCGGGACTCCACCCCCCAATCCTTTGAGTGTTTGACCAGTTATAAATCATAATGATGAATAACTCTGCTTTGTATTTATCAGCCGCAGAGAGCCAGGAGACGGCAGCGGCTGATAAGCAAGGGAAGTAATATTTTAAAAAGAAAGGGAAAGGACGTCTCGTTGGGACACCATTCAGCAAAGCCGCCTTGTTCTGCCGCCTGCTCCAGCCATCCCTTGAGTGCCCACTTGTATATTTTTAGCTCCCTCCTGTCTGAAATACCACTGTGGTATTCATTAAACAAAACCCCAGTGGGATGAGAACTGCCAGGATGGGGTTGGGGTTTTTTTTTTTTACTGTTTTATTTAATTGCACACTTCGGTACAGATGGCAAAGCATGGCAGGAGGTTTGAATCCCACTGCCTGTGGGGAGCATGGGGCGGAGGGGGGCAGCGGTGAGATGCTGAGGCAGGCCTGGAGGGAAAAGAGAAAGGGAAGAAAAATCTAGTCAGGCCACGTTTCAAAATCTTACCTGCTGGGCCCAGAGGGGGAAAAAAAGATGCTAAGGTCACTCACAGTTTGAGACGCATCCTGGAGAGCACGAAAAGAAAGAGCCATCATCTCCACTTGGACTGTTAATTGCTTGTTAAGTCAGCTAACGAATGCACATATTGAAGGACTGGGCTCCATGCCCTTTTGCGTTGTGTGGAGATCCTTTTGTGTGTACCTGCAGCAGTATTGTTATTTAATCCTGCTTTTTAAAAACTTGGGTTAGTTTAACTCAGGGGTGAGCAACTTGGGGCCCTCCAGATGTTTGGGCCTACAGCTCCCATCAGCCCTAGCCAGCATAGCCAATGGTGAGGGATGATGGGAGTTGTAGGCCAGAACATCTGGAAGGTCACAAGTTGCCCACACTGATATACATTAAGATTTTTTTTTTTTCATAAGGTGGGTGGCATAACGCCTCCTCCTTTTGCAACCAAATCTGCAAAGGAAATGCAGTGCCACGGTCTTCTTTCCTCTGACCTTTTTGATAGTCTTTTCTCTTGCATAAGGACTTTTACAGCATGGAAAGAATATAAAAACTATCATTTCATATATATATATATATATATAGAGAGAGAGAGAGAGAGAGAGAGAGAAGATGCGATTTCTGCTGATTTTGTGGGTACCAAAATAACTTCTCTGTCTCGACACATTAGCTCAACATTTATCCCAAACTGAGGATCCCATTGACATTAGAGTTAGATATATTCCTGTTGAGCATCCCTATTTACAGTAGCTTTTGTTTCTGCTACATCATCACTGCCCATTGATGCCCTTCCTATCACCCTGTAGCATACGGGACACCTTGAATAAGGTGCCTTTTCTCAAGATAACACACAGCAAGTGCTGTCCACATGATAGAAAGAAAAGACCATTTCTGGCGGAACCAAATAGGAAGGACGTAAGGGACAAAAAGCTATTGGAAGTTTGCTTTGAAAATCTTGGACACTTATTGATGCTCCCATGATTGAAATGGCATTCGGGTTGGCTCAGATCAACTCAGGCTCAAAACAAACCTTAGATATGCAATGGCTTCTGAAAGGGCCAAGAAATACCCAATTTTCCAAGAGAATACTCTGGTATGTGGCGCCAGAGATAACCTGAGAAGAGGGGAACTGGGGAAGGTAAATTGAAACAAAGATTGAATATAATAATAAATAAAGGCAGATCCAGATAGTCAGTCTCAAAGTTTTGTTTTGATGCAGAAGCAAAGCCTGGAGAGAGGAAAAGGAGAGGCGATTAGGGTGGCCACTTAGGCAATGGAGGGGCGGGGGAAGGAAATTCATGACCAAAACAGAGGACAGAAAAGGACACAGATTTGCACTAAATGTGCACTAAATTTAGAAATCAATACTATAATTAAATAGAAATACAAGACATCTCACAATAATGGGGAAGTTTGTGACCAGGTCACCTGTGTGCCAGCCTACTGTCCAGGTGCAGATGGGCAAGTTCAAGGCCCCGCTCTGCCTTCGTGTGGGGTTGTTGTTTTTTCAATCTGTGAACATGACTTGGACTGGACAGCCCTTCAAAAAGAGGACACCTCCAAACAGAGGACTGACCTTGGTAAAGCAGGGCCCACGTCCACCCTAGAGGAGGTTTGCAGAGGGGGAAAAGCATGTAGTCCACAAGAGCTTAGCACAGAGTCAGGGAGAAAGAGTTCTATAGTCCATCATCAGGCCGAAGAGCCTGCTGGCTGTTGCCGTCATTCCAAAGCCAAATGGAGAAATGGTGGCCTCAGAAGCAGGAGCACTGCCTTTGAGAAGTGTCCGTGGAGAGGCTGTTGGCTCCGATGTCCAGTGGGGCGGTGTATCCACTCCTGGGTTTTCATCTGAACCTTAAGGGAGCTATTCGTGGTGCTGAACCCTACCCACAAAATAGGTTCAGCAACATGGGTTGCTCTTTAAAAATTTAGACGACAACCCAGAGTGGACTCACCGCCCCATGGACATCGGAGCCAGCCACCAGCCTCCACTGAGAAGGGACCTGGAGCCTCAGACCTTGCTCCATGTAGGCTAGGAGCCTGTTTCCCATAAATGCCGGCCAGATGCCTCCAGGAAGCCCATGAGCAGGTGTTGGAAGCCCTAGCCTTCTACTGCTGTAACTCCCCAGCAATTGGTGTTCAGTAGCACACGGCCTCTGCTCTGAACATGGAGATCCCATAGAGCCATCGTGGCTAATAGCCACTGATAGACAGACCAATCCCCTGTGAGTCTGTCAAATCCCCTTTTAGTGCCATCTAAGCCAATGGCCATCCTGGCATCCTGTGGCAGGTAAATCCATGAATCAAAGGTGTCAAGAGAAGCCTCAGGCCCATGGGGACAAATCCAGCTTGCCGGGGGTCCCAATCTGGCCCTCTGCAGTCCCCAGAAGAAGGCCATGCCCCTTCCCCCAGCCCCTGCCCCCCCAACTGCCAATCCTTTGGTGGCTTCCTGGCTTTTGCAAGGAAACATTCTAAATGGTTGGAAGGAATGCCCCTCCTAAGGCTTAGTTACTGGGAGTAAACTAAGATATGGTGGTATTCTTGGCCTCATCCCTTTTGCCCCTGCCCCCTTTTGCCTTCATCCCCACCCACAACTGGAAATGTAACGTAATAGATGCAGCCCCAAGAGCTTCCCTGAAATTGAATTCGGGGATTCGGCCCTCAGACTGAAAGAGGTCTCTGACACCCCTGCCGTAAATGGATTGTGTGTTGTATAAAGAAGTGCCTTCTTTTGTCTGTCCTGAATCTACCTTTTGAGGCCAGATCATGAAAACATGTCTCTAACTCAGCTTTCTTCTCATTCCCACAACCAGGTGTCTTTAGCTCTACCCCCATCTCCTCTGCATCTTTCAGTCAATCCTGGCCTCACAGGTCTTGAAGGGCTGCCACTACTCACTCTCCTTGTATTGGTAGTAGTAGTAGTAGTAGTAGTAGTATCCTGCATTTTTCCCAGCACTCTGGGACCCAAGGCAGCTCACAAGCTTTAAAACTCATACAATTAAAACAGAAATAGAAAAATACAAAATTTAAAAATAGAATTAAACCATCAATAATATTCTATATAATTAAAAACAGTACAATATACATAATAGAAAATACAGCATTCCATTGCATCACAGGCTAGTCCCAAATGCCTGCCGGAACAGGAAGGTCTTTGCCTGCCTCCAGAAGCTTACCAGGGAGGGTGCCACCCTAGCCTCCCTGGGGAGGGAATTCCAGAGTGCTGGGGCAGCCACCGAGAAGGCCCTCTCCCGTGTTCCCACCAAGCGTGCCTCTGATGGTGGTGGAACCAAGAGAAGGGCCTCCCCTGAGGATCTCAAAGTGCAGGCAGGCTCATACAGGAGAATACAGTCTTTCAGATAACCTGGACCCGAGCCGTATAGAGCTTTATAGGTCATATAACCAGCACTTTGAATTGTGCCCAGAAACAGACGGAGAGTCGGTGAAGCTGTTGTAACAGAGGAGTTGTGTGCTCCCCGTAGCCAGCCCCAGTCAGCAGTCTGGCAGCAGCTCTTTGAACCAGCTGAAGTTTCCGAACACTCTTCAGAGGCAGCCCCACGTAGAGCGTGTTACAGTAATTCAAACGGGATGTAACTAAGGCATGTGTCACTGTGGCCAAATCAGACATCTCCAGGAATGGGCGCAGCTGGCGCACTAGCTTTAACTGTGCAAATGTACTCCTGGCCACCGCTGAAACCTGGGCATCCAGGTTCAGGGCTGAATCCAGAAGTACACCCAAGCTACGAACCTGTGTCTTCAGGGGGAGTGCAACCCCATCCAACACAAGCTGACTCCCAATTCCCTGATCTGCCTTCTGACTGACCAGGAGGAGCACCTCTGTCTTGTCTGGATTAAGCTTCAGTTTGTTTGCCCTCATCCAGTCCACTACCGCCGACAGACACTGGTTTAGCACAGCAACAGCTTCCTTGGAATTAGATGGAAAGGAGAAATAGTGTCGGGTGTCATCAGCATACTGGTGAACGAAAAAAAGGGGAGAGAACTAGGTTCTCAGGATGCAAACTTTATTAAATAGGGAAGCCCGACGCGTTTCGGCCTGTGTTTACTAAATGTTACACCATGTTAACTAAAATGTATGTATTTTGAACTTTTACAGCCCCTTGAGGAAGGCCTTGATAAAAACACAGGCCGAAACGCGTCGGGCTTCTCTATTTAATAAAGTTTGCATCCTGAGAACCTAGTTCTCTCCCCTTTTTTTCGTTGCTATTGGATGCTCTTCTCCTCTGGTTTCTGTCATCAGCACACTGGTGACACCAAACCCCAAAACTCTGGACAACCTCTCCCAGTGGCTTCATGTGTGTGTTAAATAGCATGGGGGACAAGACCACCTGCTCACCTGCCACCTGCTCACCTGCTGGCTGCCCCTGGTGTTGGGTTACAGGGTTCTACTACGGATCAGGTCTTTACACGGTTTGGGCCAAGCCAGATTTCCCAGGATGGCAGGAACAAGGAAAGGACAGCAGTGCACCATGGAGCTAGATGCCAAACAAGCATGTCTGTGTGTGTTCCTGTCTAACAAGCAGCAGATCCTGACTGAGCCTTAAGTAGGGGTTTGGCTTCCTTTAGGTTGGTTACACTGTCTAAGGCCTTCTCTCTTAAAGGGACCTGGTCTGTTTTAGCAGTCTCAGGCTGTGGCAATGCAGGGCTGGCTGTGGCGTGCTGCTGTCTTCGTGGCTGGAAACCTCAGAGTCCAAGGACAGCACTGTGATCTCTTCTAGACACAGGAGGGCAGGTCCTCAAGGCCTTCCTGGGGAAACTGGGTCCTGAGGAAGTGGAAGTCTCATGACCTCTTTCTACAACCAAGTCCTCTCCCTGAACAGTTAACTCAGGAGCCTCTTCTACTGTGGATGAGGATCCTCTAAGGACAAGGTTTCAGCAGGGTCCTGGCCTGGTCACTGCTGGCAAGCATACAGTCCTGGGCAGTTGCTTCAGCTTCCTTCTTGGGAACCCTGGCCACGGTGATTCTCTTTTTTGAGGCTGCGATCGCAAATGGCAGGCAGCCAAGACGGTTTTGTGGTTTTATTTTAAAGATTGCTCTCATTACTTCGGAGATGCGGGACTTGCTTGCTGAACACGCTGCAGTCTGGCCAGACAAAGAAACCTCCAGAAAGGGAACAAGTCCATCCGCAGAAAAAGAGATTGAGCTGTCACCCTGTAATAGCTTATGAAGATGACAAAGCCAGCAAGGGTTACAGCTCTGAATGGCTAACGGGAGGGCCAGATGGGTCTTTCGTCTCCCACGAAGCACATGCATCACACTTACACGGGCTGGTTTACCATAGTCCAGATGAGGAAGTCGCCGGTTTGAATCTCGCCTCCGCCGCAAATTACACTAGGTGATCTGCAAAAAAATATGTAGGGGGAAACCACCTCAAGAGCGGGGACCTAAAAACAGTCCATTGAGGACTGAGCATGCTCATTGCATAGGAAACAGAAAACTAGCTGGGGGTGGGTGAGATGGAGTATCCTGGGCAAGGCCATTATAGCTGGCTGGAACCCTGAACAGGAGCACACTCCGCACTGCAGCTTTTCGTTGCAGTCATAGGGATGTCACCGTTCTGTGTTGTTGTTTTTTGGCATTCATGAACGGTGAGATGGTCTGAGCAAAAGGAGAACGTTCGTGAACAGACTCGCGTGAGCCGAACAAGGAGAGTTTGCTCTTCTTGCTGAACGGTTCTCCAAAAATTCTCACACAACTCTCGCGTGAGCCCGAAAAAGGCGAGCTAGCTTGCTCTCGTTTGCTCTCGCTGAACGGTTCATGAAAAATTCTCACACAACCCTAGAACTTGCAGACTCCACTTGTACTGAATAAACCTTACAGGATTCTTGGAAGGGTTGCAGGGTCAGTGGGCTGGATGACGGGGGAAAAAATCTGCGAGCTTCGGGCCACTCACAGAATGGGGCGCTCTCAAGTCCCAGCTCCCCTTGAACCCCAGAAAATCTGCCCTGGAGGGCTGGGGGGGACTCTCTGAAACAGCATGGGGCAGGTGGGGGTAGAGCAGAGGTCTGCAGGGGAAAGAAAGGATCTGCGGAAATGGCCTCACTCCTGTGAGCAGACCCAGGCCCCTTCCATCGACAGAAAGGGTCCTTCCGTGAAGGGAAAGATACCACTGGGTCTAACCCGCCATAAATGAAGTCATGTGAAAAGTGCTACCTACAAACTTTGATTTCTCTCCACTCAACGACTGTACACCTGGAGCTGGCTCATCCGTGCGTTTTCGTAACCCGGCGATGGCTGCGGCATCAGGTAATGACTTGCATGCATGAATGAGCCGTCACAGACATAACAATGCCACAGGGAGAGAACTTCCGATATCTCCTCGCAGCATCTCATGCGCAATGCTTTCCAGCAAGGCCCACGTCATACATTCGGCTGCCACTCATCCCACGTCGAGAGATCGAGTGTTTGTTGCACACATAAGTCTGAACTAAATCCAAAGGGCTGAGTGGGTGAAATGGTTGCACCGGAAAACTTGCCCCTACCAAAGGGGAGGGAGAGCCGTGATGGGGCTTTAACAGGCATCCTTACTACAATAATACTAACCCAGCAATGGCATTCTGTACCAGTCTGTTGGAGAAAGGGGGGGGGACACACACCAAGAATGAATAGTCAGAGGTTGTATCCTACAACATTTTGCTGGATTTGTGATGCTGCTGTCTCTTTAATTATTTGTCTGACTTTACTCTGGGGGATTGTTTGCTCTCAGTGTTCTCACTGGTCCTTTTTTGGTAAATTTTATTGTTCTGGTGTTTTGTGGTTTTTAAGTTGTTATTATTGATTATTAGTGTGAGTTTATGTTGTGAATCTGTGGATCCAATTTGACCTCAGTTAAAAGTTTTTTTAATATTGTGTTCCTTTAAATCCTGTGCTCCTTTAAATCTTTTCTGCTACAGTTAATAAAGCTATTCTTTGTTGTAAATTGATCCACATTTCTTTCTTTTTTTATTCTCTTATACGTTAATAAGGATACAGTGTTATGCAGAGGTGTACTTATAACAATTTTATAGACAAATGATACTATTTACAGTCGCGCGGGGGGCGCGAAATGTTTTCTTCTTCCTGGGCGGGGCATGACAGAAAATAATTGAGAAGCACTGCATTATTGGGACGTTAGATGCTGGAAGCTGCCTTGGGAGGGTTTGACCCTCAAATACTTTAACGGTGCAATCCTGTGCATGTTTAGACAGAAAGAAAGTCCTACAACTCCCAGCATTCCCCAGCCAGCGTTCCCAGGGCTGGCTGGGGGATGCTGGGAGTTGTAGAACTTTCTTTCTGTCTAAGCAGGCATAGGCTTGCACCCTGAATGAATTAAGCAAGGATGGGGGAACCTGTGTCTCTCCAGATGTTCCTGGACTCCAGCTCCCATCAGGCCCAGCCAGGGAGGGTCCAACAACATATGGATGGCCACAGGTTCTCTGGACCAAATACTTTTTAAAAAATATTTGAAGACTACGCAGTACTGTCTATTTCACTGGAGCTATTAAGAGAGAGGTGTTCTTTTTAAAAAAAAAAAAAATGTAAACTGGTATTTTTACTTATTTGGTCTTTTGGCCTGATGTCACTAAGTGGCAAGGAAGCTGAAGGGTAGACGGAGATGTCCTTAATGAGGGTGAAAGACATGCTCTGCCATGGCTGGTTCTGGCAGCTAGATAACCCTCAGGGTGGCATGCTTTCCTCATCTGAAGTCTCACCGCCCTTTCCCAATTTCCTGAAGCAAGTCATCTCACTTCGTCACTGGGCTGTGTGTGACATGCCTTACCCTGCCCAGCCAGCATCGTTGGACGCTTCAGTCTGAAACCCAGCTATTGCAGCAGGCGGCTGTGTGACAGGAATGGCCAAACATCACATGGCTGATGCCACAGACTCACTCTCTGGGGCGAGCATAAGCACCTGAGAGTGGCCATTAAAAGCAAAGGGTTCCTTCAGTGTTATAGTGGAGCCAGGACTCACAGGGTCAAAGGACTGGGGTGGTGGTGGTTTATTAGCAGGGACGATGACATCATCTGCCACCTCCACCAGCCCTCAGACTTCCTTGTTCTTTCTGAAATCAGCTGCAATCCTCCCAGTGGCTGGGGTGGGGGTGGATTTTCCCACCAACAACATACTGTTGTGAGGTACCCTTATTATAATGCAAACTATTTGGGGCTCTGACTTGGTCCTGAATGGGTAACAAGAACTGTTAACTCTCCAGAAGAGCTGCTCCTGGTGGAGATGGGAACTGGTTTGTCGGTATGGATCGAAACAGCGGCCTGCATTTTTGGACTCTCCAAAATTATTAATATAAAAAGCCATGCGAACCTTTTAGAGTGGGGGGGAGGGGGGTGCACACAAGACAGGAAGCCACCAAGCGGCGGTTGGGGGCAAGGGTAAGGGGGTGGCCATACGGCCAGACTGGGATCTCAGGCAGAATGGATTTGGCCCACAGGTCCGAGGTTCAATATCTAGATAGTGGATGTTGATCTGTGGAGGGATAGTAAGTACACACACACACACACACACACACACAACTTTTAAGCAAGAAGACACATGAGAATAGAGGCAGGCAGCCCTTCAGGCACGTGGGGGGTTTTTTGTACGAAAAGCTTCGGTGGGCAAAATGCAGGCTGCGTGCGGGCCTTCTGCTGCCAACCATTGACCACAGGTTCATTACAAATCAGTGGCATCATATTTTCCTCGGTGTGCAGTTTTTTCTCAAATTATAGTAATGCCACAATAAATTACAGAAGCTCCCTGCTTGGCCAGAGAGGCGTGCGCGTCCAGCCCGTGGTTAATGAACGGTCTGCCTCCGCCGGACCCTTCCGATGATGTGTTTCGGTTCGAAGGAAATGAATTGATGCGCTCTAGCAAATAGCTTTCTCAGCACAGCCACGGCGGCGATGTGTTAAGATCTTGCCAGAATTGGGGGGTGCAGGGGGAGGGAGCCTGCAGGGACGCTGGGAGGGAAGGAAAGAGAGAAGAAGGAAAAGGAGAGAGGGAGATGCTGCAGTCGTTTGTATGCCAGCAACCAGATGCGTGGGAATAAGAGAAGTTGCTCTGAAACAGGGAGGGGGGGGGTTGAACCTCCTTTCAGCCCAAGGGCTGAGCAACATTTCAGAGAAGCTCTCCAGGGGCACATTCCAGTGGTGGGCGGAGTCAAAGGCGAAAGGGGTGGAGCCAAAGATGCCAGCATGTTTCAGCAGGAAACTACTCTTACTGCCGGTAACTCATAAGCCTTAGGAGAGGCACTGCAGCCTTCTAGAACGGGGTGGCGGGGGGGGGAACTGTGCGAAAACCGGGCAGCCGCCAAATGGTCAATGGTCAGGGAAAGGGATTTGGGATCCCAGGCAGGCAGTATTTGTCCTGCAGGCCTGAGGTTCAACAGCCCTGTTCTAAAAGCACATGAGCACAGAGAAGTTTTTACAGGCCTGAGGCACGCGGACGGACAACATGCCTCCCTCAGTCCCTCCTCTGACCTCGGGGCGTCATATACTATGCATAGATCATGCAATCCACCACAACACTGGAATACTGGCAGAGCTGCACTTGGTGGGCCCCGATTGAGAAAAGAAAAAAAAAGGAGATCAAGATTCCATCCCAAAAGAGCCCCGAAGACTTTGCCAAGAAAACCTAAATTCCGCAACTTGTCTGTGAATTGTGACGCTGCAGCAGATTGTCATGTATTTCCTTTTTTGGCATCATGCATCCTGCCCCGTGCCATGGCGAAGGGCATGGAGCTTTGCGGAGCACTGAAGGCTAACCCCCACAAATGAGAAGAAGGTGCTGGTTTTAACCGATAAGTTAAAAGGTGCTGGTTATTCAAGGTGCTGGTTTTAACCTATAAAGCCTTACATGGCTTGGGACCGCAATATCTGACAGAGCGCCTTTTCCAGTCTGAATCAACCATGACACTATGCTCGACCTCTGAGGCTTTTCTCTGAGTGCCGCCTCCGACGGAGGCTCTGAAGGCAGCAATGAGGGAGTGGGCCTTCTCAGTGGTGGCACCCTGATTATGGAATGATCTCCCAACTGAGGCCCACCTGGTGCCAACTCTGTCATCTTTTTGGCACCAGGTTAAGACTGCCATCTTCTCCCAGGCATTTAACGGCATTTAAGGGTATTTAGTGGCATGATGGGGCATTTATGTCAGCTGTTTTTAACAGGTCTAGTTTGTACTAAAGTTATTTTAGCTGTTAAATTGTTTTTAAATTGTGTATATTGGGGGGGGAATTATGCTGGTTTTTATTGTACTTGTGGTCTGTGTTTTTATAAATTCTTGTAAACAACCTAGAGCTTCGGCTATTGGTCGGTATAGGGATGATGATGATGATGATGATGATGATGGTGGTGATGGTGATGGTGATGGTGATGGTGATGGTGATGGTGATGATTCTCTCTAGACTCTCCCCTGCCCTGCTTTTAAAATTACATAAGACCTTACCTACTCACTTTCCTGACTATTTTTACATCCTTAAGTTCTGAAAACATCCTTTTAAAAAAAACAAAATAAATGAAAATTGAAATTTTCAGGATGGTGACTTCTGTACTCCAGGGGTAGGGGAACCTATAGCCCTCCTGAAGTTGATGAGCTACAAGTCTCTTCATCCCTGACTGCCTGACCATTGGTAGTAGCGCCTGGGGCTGATGGGAGGTTGCATCCAACATCATCTGGAGGTCCACGAGGTTCACCACCCCTGTTGTGCTCCCTTTCCATATTCAGCTTTTTGAAGTAGCTCAGAATAAGCACAGCCCTTAGTTACTGTTGGTGTAGAGCAGGTCACACTGTTGATTTGTTCATTTATTTCATTTATTACTTGTCTCTTCCACCCAGTAGCCGAAGCTCTCTGGGAAGTTTACGAAGACTTTAATAATACAATATTATACATAGTATAAAAAACGTTGACATACAAACATAAACAAACAAAGGGGGCTCTCTCTCTCTCTCTCTCTCTCTCACACACACACACACACACACACGTACATACATATATCTAAGCAATTTTAAACAATCAACAACAAGAAAAATCCAGGACCTAAATGCACCTTATTATATGCTGCCAAATGCCTGAGAGCTTAAAGTACCTGAGTAATCTTATGTTGCGGTAATTTACTTTAAAAGCATCTACTTTAGAAATAAGCCTGTGTAGTGTACACATGTGCTTGCCTGGGTGACGTCTGTCGCTACTATTGTGTTCTGCCATCAAATCAACGGATGGCAGCAGAACACAATAGTTTGGTGGTTTCCCCGGCTTCTCTGTGGTTTTTTCCAGTGGAGGCTTTTGGCTCCAAGGTCAGTGGGGCAGTGTATCCACTCTGGGTTTTAGTCTGAGCTTTAAAGGAGCTATCCGTGGTGCTGAACCCTATCCCCGTGAGAGGTTCAGTGCCATGTATAGCTCCTTAAAAGTTCAGGCTGCAACCCGCAGTGGATACACCGCCCCACTGACATTGGTGCCAGCAGCCGCCACTGGTTGTTTCCCCCATCCTAAAAGGCTGAAATGCCTGTCCTAAGTCTTCGTTACTAGCAGTAAGAGCTCTAAGTGAAACTGTGCTGTGTGCGTATTTTTGGCAACACCCCTTTTGCCCTGGACTCTGCCCTGCATTGCTTTCAGCCACACCCACCAGTGGAATGTGGCCCCCGAGAATTTCTCCAAAATTCAATTCAGCCCTTGGGGCGAAAGAGGTTCAACACCCACCACCACCACCACCATCCTAGAGGATGCAAAAGGATTCTCAGATCACTATTCAAAAAAGGGTATTTCTTCTAGCTTTCTCCCCCCACCCCAACCCAAGATCTTGTTCCTGCTGGCCTCCCGTCACCGCTGCCATATGTTCTTTTGCAAATGTACAATGCAAAATAAAAAATAAAATTAAAAAAATAAAAGTGCAGGGTAAATAAAGCATCAACACAAGGAGGAGGAGGAGCTCCCAGAAAAGAATATAAAAATGTAATGCGCACGTGGGGAAAGTTGGATTTCTTGCTCCTGCTCGAAAGGGGATTGACAGTGGGGTAAGACAGTGCTCAGAGCAGACGCTGCATCCATTTTGAAGCACCGTATAATTCTGTGAGTCTGGGAAAGGACTGCACAATCCTTCATATTGCACGAGGTTCTTATGGTGCTACATAGCAATTATACAATTTACCTATGCACTTCATTGTATAGGAATGGGGGCTTTTTTCCGTGTGTGTGTGTGTGTGTGTGTGTGTGTGTACCTTACGTATAGTGCAGAAGCAGTCTCTCGCACATCCAGTGGGAGGCTGATCCATTTACCCATTTTGCCATATACTATACAAGCCACCAATGCCATGCCCTTGTGACACTATATTCTTTGGAGAATTGTAAACATTTAATAAAAGCATCACTGGCCACATCCTTTGATCTTTAGAGCCTTTTAATAAAGCTACTGGATATATATATATATATATATATATATATATATATACACACACACACTTTGTTCTCTGAAAACATCATTGTGCAACTCGGGTGGAAAATATTGAGTTGCAGGTAACAAAACTGGCCTCTGGGTCTCCCATTGAAATCCAAGGGAAATAAAAAGGATTGGGCAATGAACAAAACCGGTGAAATCCCACACAAAACAAATGCCATCCTAATGAAATTAAACTGGAACAAATGAAGGGTGTGTGTTTTTGGGAATGGAAATGAATGGGGTGACAACTGGATTCCCCCCTCCCCTTGTGCATTCTCATGGGTTCTCCTAGCAATGTGCAAATATAACATACGTGGTTCCTCTCTCTCTCTCTCTAGGCTGATGCGAAGATGGTCTGTGATGTCGTCAGTCGGATGGAGGATACAGAGCCCTTCTCCCCGGAGCTGCTTTCAGCAATGATGAGACTTTGGGCAGATTCCTGGCCTCCAAGAATGCTTCAACCGGTCTCGGGAATATCAGCTCAATGACTCCGCTCAATAGTGAGTATTTCACAGTGCCCAAGGAGAGGCTGCAGCTCATAGCAGGATATGCACCCATTCTGGATTTTTCTTTCATTACAGTGAGGAGCTGATTGCGACCATGGGAGGTTTAATCCTTTCCTTCTTCACCACAATCACATCATTATTATTATTATTATTATTATTATTATTATTATTCCCTGCCTTTCCTCCAAGGAGCCCAAGGCAGCTGACATAGTCCTCCTCCTCTCCATTTTATCCTGACAACAACCCTGTGAGGTAGGGTTAGGCTGAGAGTCAGGAACTGGCCCAAAGTCACCCAGTGAGCTTCATGCCTGAGTGTGGGCTAAAACCCGGATCTCCCGAGTCCCAGTCCAACACTCTCACCACTCCGCCACACTGTAGAGAGCTAGTAGAGGGTTCTCCAACCCCCTCTGCACTGTAGTTGGACTTACGGAAAAAGCGAGTAAGGGTGCAATCCCCTGCATGTTTAGGCAGAAAAAAGTCCTACTACAACTCCCAGCATTCCCCAGGCAGCAATGCTGGCAGGAGAATCCTGGGAGCTGTGGGACTTTTTTCTGTCTAAACATGCAGAGGATTGCACCCTAAGACCAATAGGAGCGTCTTCTTTTTTCTAAGCCTAAGTACAACATTTGGGGAGTGGGGAGATTTTGTTGCAATCACAGGAAGAGAGGGGCAGCTTAACACCCCCACCCCCACCGCGCCCCCTGTTCTACTGCCAGTTTCTCGTTTTCCCAATCCTACGTTCCGTTCATCCAGAAATTTGAGAACTTTTTCAAGTTCTCTTGAAAATTCCTACACGTTTTTGTGCACCGTTTTCCTAATACGGGGGTAGGCAACTTCAGTGGGTCCAGGGGCCAATTTCCACCTCCCAGGCCCTGCTGGAGACCGCATTCCTGCTGCTGCTGCTGCCGCCACGCCGCCAAAAGCTAAACTTGGCCCTTTTCGGCCTCTGTCACGTCCCGCCGCTGAAATTTGGCAGCAAACCGTCGAAATTCAGCAGCAAACTGTGGATTGCTTAGCTGCCACCGCGCAGACAAATTTTGGTGACACAGCGGAAGCGGGGGGGGGGGCAGTGGAGGCTACACCAAAGCCCGGGGAGGACGATGTGGTCCATGGGCCAAGGAAGTCTAGCCCACCCACCCCCCTCCTAATACATGCATCTTTGTAGACAATCCTGCCTAAAATCAGGGCCGGTGCAAGGCAGTTTTGTGCAGTTTGGTGCCCTAGGCAAGATCAGATATTTAGCGCGCCCCCCTTCCCACTTGAGCCCTCCCTCCCTATTTCTGGCGCCCCCTTTAGCCCTGCGCCCTAGGCAGCTGCCTAGTTGGCCTAATGGTAGCACCGGCCCTGCCTAAAATACTTGCCACTGGTCTATCCAGCCAAGTGTGCTCTACACCATGAATATTTTATTTACGGTCTACCGACCACACCAATACGTAAAACAATACAAACAAGATACACCAGCTCTTAATTATACACTCAAATAAAAACTTAGGAAATAAAAACAGAATCAGACAAGCATAGAAGGTCTCATCACAGTAGCAATATTCCAAAAAATTTGCCACTTTCTTGGTAATTGAGCTATTTGAGCCGTCAAGCAGAGTGGACAAAAGAAACTCTGAGGATCGTCCAGGGAAAGTCTGGGTGATTGGATGTATTATGTTTTCTCTAGCCCCTCGATAAAAGCTGCAGTTAAAAAGGACATGTGCAAAAGTTTCCACCTCCTCATTATTGCAGGGGCAACACCTGTTTTCTATTGGGATTTTATTGAATCTACCATCCAAAAGTTTGGAGGATAGAACATTAAATCGAGCCAAGGAAAACGCTCTCCTATATTTTGGAATAGATAACCAATCTAAGTGTAACATCCCATTTGTAGAGTAAAGGTCTGACAGACCCATCGACAATGGGGAGCATGGGCCCTGAGCCGCTCTACACGTGCTGGCCGAGATTCTCGGGAGCTAACTACCGGGGCTTGGGGAGAAATTCATTTGGTTCACATTTTAATGCAAACTTACCTAATTTTGCCATTCCGAACCAATATGCAAACTGAAATTCAGTTATGATTTCGGGTTTGTTTGGGGTTTTTTGGTTTTGTTTTTTTTTTTAATGAAAGCTGAGATTCTCAGGAACCCCGTTCTGTGCCCAAAATCAGATCCGTCACTTTTCCTGTGCCTCCACACAACATCCACACGCACAACCTGCATTTGATCACCCACCGGTTCTCTCATTCATTGTCTCAGTTGCTTCGTTTCTCAAATCAGCTTTGTCGTCGTCGTCGGTGTGTATCTCCGGGCAAATAGCACTGCCTCTTTGCATAATGCCGGGAATTCATTTTCATTGGCCTCTCTGGGGGAAATGAAAAAAAGCGAACTCATTTGAATTGTAGAAGTATTTCTGGCATCGTTATATCCATCACGGCAGGATAGAAACGCATAGATTTTGCATCGTCAGGACTACATACCCTCAGGTGATAACTAATGATCTCAGTATGCTGTCCCAAAAGAACAACATCCTGATATTCTTATCCTAGCATAATTCCAGATGTAATGCATTACTTGGGAGGTAGAGCGCTTAGTCCTCGTGTATATTTGGTTGCTCTGTCCAATAAGACAACAGGAGGTCCTGATGAAGGCTTAACTGTTTAATAATTAGTGGCATTTGTTAAGGGAGGGGTGAGAGGAAGGAGCTCACGCATGACTGATCTAGGATATACAGCCATGCATTATTTTCTTGGGCTGACCTAAACATCTAGCACCGTGATGTGGCCGACTCCTCTTTGGACTAAGCTACTTGACACCATAAGTGGAGGGGGGGGCAGGATAACATATTTGAAAATAAAACACTTCCCTGCATGTGGAAAGTAGCACATCAGGGACATGTACGTTAGAACCTTTCTCCTTGATGTGCTACCTTTCAAACCACAGAGCATTGTTTGTTTGTTACATGAAAGCAGTAAAAAAAAAAAAAGTGTGAACCTTCTGCAGAACTCTGAACTGATATAGTCTGGAAGAACCTGGTCATTTGATTGCGCTGAATTTATCGCTCAGTTCTTAATCTTACATTCAGAGGCGGGGTTAGAGGGTGGCCCACTACTAGGACTGGAGCCCCGAATCTCTGGGAGGCCCTCTGCCCCACCACCCTGCTGTCAAGGGGCACTTGCTGAAATAAATTAAAGCTACCGGCCCCCTGATGATCTCTATTGCATCTGTTCCACCTGGGTTAGCTGGCTTGTTGCCCACATGCTTCACCTTGGGCTGCCCCCCACCGAATCTTTCTGCCAGAGGCTTTTTTCTGAAATCAAATGCCCTCCTCTCCCCTGTCCATACATCTCTTTTTACAAATAGGGCCTTAGGAGACAGGGTCCTTTACACACACACACACACACACACACACACAGAGAGATATTTTAGAGCATATGTAAATTAGCATATGCAAACTTGTGCTTTTTTTTTCTTTTTTTTTTTTGGTCCTGTGGGCCTGAGCCCTGGATCTTTTTGGTACCTAGCACCGCCCCTGCTTACATTCAGAAGATTCAAACAACAAGCTTCCATATCGCTCACTAAAATCTGGGTGCAGACCTGCGTGTGTGTATGCATGATAAATTCAACACTGCAGCTGCCAGTCCAAGAAGACCAAGCAAGCACTGCTAGCTGTCTGAATCATGGCCACTGGTTTCTACTAGTGCCAATATAGAAAAGCGGGGGCCTCACCGCGTTGTGCCCTGCAGAACCGTGAATACCTCGGGGATATGTGGGGGTTCCGGAATGAAGAAAAATTTAACAACTCAGCCTTTGGCCCCAACTTGCCCAGAATCCATAGCAGAGGTTCAGAGAAAAGGACCAAATCCAGCCCACCTGGGGCCCCAAACCTGCCCTTCGGGTTCTCCAGGGGGCCACACCTCCTTCTCTAGCCCCACCCCCTTTCCCCCAACCACCGATTCTTTAGTGGTTTCCCAACAATACATTTGTGCGTGTGTGTGTGTGTGTGTCCGTCCTGCATTTTAAAAGGTTGAATGCCTCTCCTAAGGCTCCGTTACTTGCAGGAAAGAGCTTTAAGCTAAAATATGCAGGTATCTTTGGTATTTTTACACACACACACACCCAGCACTGGAATGCAGCTTCCAAGAGCTTCTCCAAAATTGAACTTGGCCTTTGGGCTGAAAGAGGTCCAGCAGCACCATTTAGCACTGGAATCTAGGGTGGCCGCTCAGGCATCACTCAAAAAAGACAACAAAAGAGGACTCAGATATGCATTAAATTAGCATATGCTAATTTGTACATACAAATACACACCTAGGAATAATAACTATAATTTCAGCAGTACTACAATGCATGCATCTCACCATAGTGGGAGACCCTGTGACCAGGTGAGCCGTGTGCCTGCTCAGTCTACTCTCCAGGTGCTGCTAACTGTTGATGGACAATTTCAAGGCCCCTGATGTTCTCCCTTCTTCTGTTTTTTTTAAAAAATAAATAAATATTTATTTATTATATTTACATCCCACCTTTTTTCCTGCAAGGAACAGCTTGCAGCTTACGTAATCCTAGTCCTCTTCCGAGGCAGTTTACGTAATCCTAGTCCTCCTCTCCATTTTATCCTCACAACATCCCTGTGAGGTAGGTTAGGTTAGGCTGAGAGTCAGGGACTGGCCAAAGTCACCCAGTGAGCTTCATGGCTGATTGGGGACTATAACCCAGACCTCCCAAGTCCCAGGCCAACACTCTAGCCACTACGCCACACCGGCTCTCACACTGATTCTTTATCTTTAAACTGCACATGGACTGGACAACCCTTCAAATAGAGGACTGTCATTTGTAAAGGAGGATGCAAGGCCACCCTATTGGAATCAGAGGTGTCAGGGGGGCAGAAGCTGATTTTCAAATATGATACCACCTTTAGGAGCACAAATCTAAAAATGTCATGATTAAAACCAATGAAATCCCGGATCCAAACTTTGCACATTGCCCAGCATTTCTCTATTTTTTAAAATTTAATTGATTGGCTATATTTAAAGAATAACATAGAACAAAAATGGGAGGAGGCAAAAATCATGTACCGCATAAAGAGCAGCATAATTCCCTCTAAGAGCCAACTCAGGTGGTTGAGTGCCTATCATTTTGGAAGCAAAACAGGCTATCCAAAAATAAGGTAGTAGTGGCTTCTACGAACTCAGAGGTACATATGTTTAGGAATTAAAAGATAATTATTATTATTTCTTTTTAAAAAAACAAACCAAAAAAACTGCCTGTCAAGAACTTGTGAGCACGACTGGAACCTATGGGTAGCTGCCATATTTTTGTGGTGGTCGCCATTTTTTTTAACCCACAATGCCACGGAAGAATGGAACATCCAGGGCATTGCATTTTGGGAAAACGAAGATGTCAGCTTCCGAGCCCCCATTGCATGGCAGCATAATGAGGATCCTCTTGGCTCTGGAGTGGCCCTGCCTGAAGCTCTTCTGCAGCCTTACCAAAAAATACTTTACTATCGCAAAGCAGTTTGGTGGCTATATATTGGAGGATCTTGTCCTTAGTCAACAGCATTTCCCTTGAGCCCTCAACCTCTGAGCCAGCTTTCCCCAAGCAGTTGCGATCCAGACATGTTGGATGGCAACTCCCATCACTCCCAGGCAGCATGCCCAGTGGGATGATGGGAATTGTAGTCCAACATATCTGGAGGGAGCCAGGTTGAAACTGCTGCTCTGAGCTAAGAAAGGAAGGGTGCAATCCAATGCATGTTTAGACAGAGAAAAGGCCTACAACTCCCAGCATGCCCCAGCCAGCTATGCTGGCTGGGGCTATGCTGGGAGGTGTGGGCCTTTTCTCTGTCTAAACATGCATCAGATTGTGCCTTAAGTCATTCTAATCATGTCAGCAAGTATCAGGGTCGAGTCCACCACCAGCACCCTCTGAAATCTTTACGGCTGAAGAATTGTTTGCGCTGCTCCAAGGTTACGGTGTAGCCATAATCCGCCTTGTTGTTGTTTTAACACCATGACCGGGGGGGGGGGGGGCTGTAAAAAAAAAAAAGTCAGGCTTGCGCGCACTCCCTGGACTCCCACACCACACACGGGGAGAGGTCTTGGCGCATTAGTTACACCAGGCCTCTAATACAAGTGACAGTTCACCCAGGGGCCAGGGCTGCTCATAACCCACGCTTTCGATTTAGCCCTCGGCCGTTTCCCTTCCCTTTCACTCCACCTCTGCCGCCGCTGCCCCCCCCCCGAAACACACGATGATATAAATCTACTAGAATGATTTTCTTTCACTGAAGAGAAACGGCTGATCTGAAGCTCACGCTCCTAGAATTACAGAGTATAATATCAGTATCAACTCTATAAGTTAAGGTGTAGATAGTTAGTATTCTACTATTATAAAACACAAGTGCTCCATCCTTTATAACAGGGACATTCAGTCTCAAGCCTGCAGGCCAAATACAGCCCATATAGCAGTGGTTGCCAATCATGGGTCCCCAGATGTTGCTGGACTACAGCTCCCAGCATCCCTTGTCATTCACCATGCTGGCTGGGTATGCTGGGAGTTGTAGGCCAGCGACATCTGGGGACCCAAGGCTGGCAACCACTGCCATATAGGGTCCCAATCCAGTCCTCTGGGGACTCGGTGTCTCCTTTCCTTGGCCCCCATGCCCTTTCCCCCAACCGCCAATCATTCGGTGATGTCCTGGCCTCGGCACAGTTCCCCCCCCTCCCGTTCTAAAAGGTTGAAATGCTTCTCCTGCGGCTTAATTATCAGCAGTAAGAGCTTCCTTCTCGAGGTATCCCTTCCCATTGCAAGGAAATGGCTTCTGCCTCTGCCCCTTGTGGGTGCTGTTAGCCACTCTTGAAGCATAAAGCCAACTCAAGCAAGCCCTGGTTCTCTCCACCCACACACACACACACACACACACAGGGACAGCACTACAATTAGGTAGAGTGAGACAGCCGCCTCAGGCATCTGCGACACGGGCAGATGCTGGGACAAGGAGCAGCAGCAGGGTGTTGGAGGACAGAGCTACATGTGCCACGCACAGCCTGCCCTGTACCCCATAAGCTAGCCTGCTGCCCGCAGGTGTGGTGGAGGACGTTGTCCCATTCTGTGGTCCCTTGAGGCTCGTAGGGGAAGCTGGTAGCAAGATCAAGGCAGGAAGGCAGATCAAGGCAGGAAGAAGGTAGGACCTTGGATAGCTCCAAGTGGGTCTGGCAGCTGGCTGGCTGGAGCTCACTCACTCACTCTACTAAAAACATAGGAGGCTGTTGTCTCAGCAGGGAACGAAAGCCCACTGAAGCCTTATACAGGCTGGCAAGACCTTCCTGGTCCTGGAGGACCTGATTGGATTGTTAAAAGGCTCTCACACCTGATCTTGTAGACTGAGACTTCTGAGACGCTGGGAAGATGACGTTTCTGCCAGGGACACATTCTCTGAGCGAGACGACGATGACAGGGCTGTGCCCACTGTCCAGGAAGGCCCTGAATAAAGCACTGGCTGTCCTACCCCCGAGGAAGTAGCCCGTGCTTCACCCTCATCAGAATCCTCCGCTGCACACCGGAGGGGCCGAGGGCCAGGGTTCATCGCAGCTGTCCTGTGGCCAGAGCTGGAGGAAAAAAATCAACATGCCTGTCCGATCAGATCCTATACATGGAATTGGAGGGAGATCTTGTGTTTTGCCTCGGGCAGCAAAATGTCTTCGGACAGTCCTCCCGCCGCACACACACACACACACACACACACACACACCAATAACCAGTGTCCTCATGTAATAACATCAGGGGGGCCCTCGGCCAATAGTGCAGCCAGGCCTTTACCTCAGACTTCACCACCCCTGGTCATGCAGCCCTCAGTTCTCTGGAAAGCCGTCATCTGTATGCAGCCCGAAACGCTCTAAAGCGCCTCTTTACAGAAGCCTTAGCGGGGCCGGCCCTGCAGGACAAACCCTATTCTCTCTTCCTTTACAGCCCGAGAATACCCAATGAGGCTTTTCTGGCCCCTCTTTTCTCTCTCTCTCTCTCTCTCTCTCTCATTTACAGAGACCCATTCACGCATTTTATTCAGCAGAGACATGCTAAGGAGCGCAAGTCTGCCGTCAAAAGAAACAAATGTCATTTTCAGGTAGCTGGTTGCTAGGGGACTTTGTTCCTACCGGGCAAAGGAAGATGGGAACTGTAAAAGAAAACAAAAGGGAAAGGGAATAAAGGAGCACACCCAACATCATAGAGCAAAGTGCAGGAAGGAAGTCTCTGGGGAGGGGGGGGATTGGGGTCAAACTACATGTTACATTAATTAGGCTGCATGTAGCTGACCCCTCCCTTGCTCAAGAGTACTGTAAGTGTGCACAGCTTCGATTTTGATCAGGACCAGCATGCACTAGGAGAGGAGGATTAAATCCTTCCTGCCCCCCCCCCCCGCCAGCCATTTGCTTCCCAAAATCCCTCCTGCCCCCGACAGGGATTTAAAGGAGGAAAGCCTTCACTGAAGCTACGTTTGACGCTTAGACCAGAATGGAGCCATGGGTATGGCTCAGCAGAGAGCTCATCCAGCTTGGCTCTGGGTTCAGATCTGGGCAAGTTTCTATTTCACTATGTAATCAAGGGGGAAATAGTGGTGTATCTTCTCTGGTTTGCAAAGGATGAGTATCATAGGATTATAGAGTTGGGAGGGGCCTATAAGGCCATCAGGTGCAACCCCCTGCTCAATGCAGGAAACTAGGGGAGGGGTCTCCCATCCAAGTAATAACCAGGTAAAGCACTTGGTACCCTGACTTTACTTACTTATTTCTGGGGCATCCTCAATATTTCTCTCTGGGGCACCATCCATATACATGGAGCTTATGGAGTAACAAAAAGTCCAAGGGGAACAAAGACCCAGAGGTCCCTGTCCCAGCTAGCTTACAATCAGTTTTAAGCCATAGAGGAGACATGTCATAGAGGTGTACAAAATTATGCACGGTGTGGAGAAAGGGGACAGGCAGACATTTTTCTTCCTCTCTCATTATACTAGAACCCAAAGGGGTCATCCCATGAAGCTGATTGGTGGGAGGGTCAGGACAGATCAAAGGAAGGACTTCTTCACACAGCGCAGAATTAAACTATGGAACTCCCTTCCTCAAGATGTCGTGATGGCCACCTATTTGCGTGGCTTTAAAGGGGGATTAGACAAATCCATGGAGGAGAAGGCTATCAATGGCTACTAGTCCTGATGGCTATGTGCTCCCTCCAGTATCAGAGGCAATATGCCTATGTACTCCAGTCGCTGGGGAACATGGGTGGGAGGGTGCCGTTGCACTCATTTCCTCCTGGTGGGATCCCATGGGCAGCTGGTTGGTCACTGTGTGAACAGAATGCTCAACTAGGTGGAACCTTTGGTGTGATCCAGCTCTTCTTATGTTCTTATGAGACAAGCAAGGGAGCATTCTCTAGCACTGATCATTCTTTGATTGGACCTCCAAAAGGCTATTGACAAAGTCCCTCACCAAAGGCTCTTTAGCAAACCTAGGAGTCATGAGATAAGCTGGGAGGTCCTCTTATGGGTCAGTAACCAGTTAAAGAACAAAAAACAGGAGTACGGATAAATGGATAGTTTTCACAATGGACGGGTGTAAAAAGTCGGGTCCCCCAAGGATCTGCATTGGGACTGGTGCCTTTTAACTTGTTCATGAATGAGCTGGAGTTCAGGGTGAGCAGTGAGGTGGCAACGTTTGCTGTCAGCACCAAATTATTTAGGGTGGTTAAAACAAAAAGGGACAGCAAAGAGCTCCAAAAGGATCTCTCCAGGCTGGGAGAATGGACATGAAAATGGCAGCTGTGGTTCAATGTAAGCAAGTGTAAAGTGTCACACGTTGGGGCAAAAAACTCATAACTCCGCATATATGCTGATGGGGTCCGAGGTCTGCCCGTGAAGGACCAGGAAAGGTTTCGGTAGGTGGCTTTAGAAGGGGATTAGGCAAATCCATGGACGATAAGGCTCTCAGCCGCGGAGGCTGGTGGGTGGCTCCAATGTCAGCGGGGCTACTAGTCAGGATGGCTATGTATTCTCTCCAGCATCAGAGCCAATGTCCCGCTGAATATCAGTTCCTGGAAAACACAAGCTATTGCATTCATGTCCTGCTTGTGGGCTTCCGACGGCCACTGTGTGAACAGAAAATGGTGGATTAGGTAGGCCTTTTGTCTGATCCAGCAGGGCTCTTCTTGGGCTCTTATGTTCTTCCGTTTTTCCCCCACCTCATTCTGCTGCATGCGTAGACCAAGTCTCAGTAGATTGAAACTGAGTTTTCCTGCAGCCTTGAGCATTCATCAAGGGACACGTTGCAGGCTGCACGGGCTCTTGTTACACAATGTAGTATGCTTGCTCACTTGGTCACGTTTGCTCTTCCTTACGTTTGCTCTCTGAGAGCAAAACAACTTCCAGAAAGTTAATGCATTAGTCTGTCCTGACGTAATCCTAAAGCAGGGGTGCAAAACCTCTTTCAGCCCGGGGGCCGGATTCAATTTTGGAGAAGCCCTTGAGGGCCGCATTCCAGTGGTGGGCGGGGCCAGAGGCAAAAGGGGTGGTGCCAAAATACCAGAAATCCCCAGAATACCAGCATATTTTAGCTGAAATCTCTTACTGCCTCTCTTAGGAGAGGCACTGCCAATGTGCTGTAGTGCTTAGGGTGTTGGACTGGGGCTCAGGAGATCCGGGTTCTAGTCCCCAGCTGTGAAGCTCACTGGGTGACTTTGGGCCAGTCAGTGACTCTCAGCCTAACCTACTGTTTTGCCACAGGATTCCCCAAAAGGGATTGGCAAAGGTTCTTTGAGGGATTTTCAGACCATAATAAATATTCCTCCAGGAAGTTAAAGCCAAACATCTTTATTGCAAAGCTGAGCATGAAATACAACAATGCTATGCCTTCCTCCAAGTTCCCTGGTGGAAATCCCACCCCTTAGCTACACAGTCACTGTATTATTTCCAGCCAACCCGAATGCTACTTCCAGCAGCTCTCCGCCTGGGTATCAGCTTTCAGCGTTGGGGCTTCTGAAGGGCTCTCTGAACAGCTTCCTCGGCTCCTCCTTGCTCCTTCCGATTCTTCAGCACTCCACCACCACACACAACCAACCAACCACTACCAACAACCACCACTACCAACAGCCACCCCTTAGTCTGCATTTGCTAGTCTTATATACTTTTCTAGCACCAAACTCCATGGGCTGCAGACCTCATGCTTAATTGGTAGCACCTGGGCTGTTGTGCAGTGTCATTCCTCTGGCCTGCAGCCAGGTCACACGCCAGCAAGTTGCTGAAGATTGCATCAGCCTGGCTAGCAGCCAATTCACAATTCAAGCAAGGTCATGCCTTGCTATTACAGAGCAAAATACAGGGTATAATACCATACAGAGCATAATACAGAGCATAGTATCATACAAAGCATAACACGGGGCACTGAGGCAGGACTATTGTGCAACACTGCACTCCTCGCCATCTTCCGCAACTCCCGTTACACCTACCCCACAAGGTTGTTGTGAGGATAAAATGGAGAGGAGGAGGTTCATGTAAACCGCCTTAGGTTCCTTACAAGAGGGGGGAAGGTGGGATATAAATACAGGCCTGTGGCTTACGCTGGCTCAGCTTGTCTGAGCGTGGAAAGCTAAGCAGGGTCAGGCCTGGTTATTACTTGGATGGGAGACCCCTCTTCTAGTTTCCTGCATTGTGCAGGGGGTTGGCCTCGATAGCCTTGTAGGCTCCTTCCAACTCTATGATCTATGAAATCTATGAAATCTATGTAATAGTAAATGTAAGCAAAAGAAATTTCAACTTTTTAGAAGCAGGGAAAAAGCTATGCAAAAGCCAGGAAACCACCTGAACGATTGGCAGTTGCCAGGGCAAGGGGGTAGGAGTAACCTGGGCTGGATTCGGATCACAGGCCTGAAGTTCAACACCCTGCTCTAAACCACGGTTAAGTGCTACATGAACAACTCTGCCCTCCTCTCTCCTACTCTGAAGTAGTCGTCAGGCGGAGATGTCTCGGCTTCTCTTTTTCACAATCGGTGGTTTGTTCTGTCCCAACCGAGGCACATATTGGATGGCAATAAGCAAAGCACTCTAGTCTCCTCTGCCAAATTCTCACTAGGCAGGGATACCTCACAGCTTTGAGAGACTGCAGGCTGGGATACTGACTGTGTGTCCTCTGCAGCGAATCCAGTGGAGCATTTGGGGCAGAAGCTCACCCAGCTCACGCTCTGCTCTTCGCCTGGCCTGGGCCCTTGGGCTCCGGGGAGGTTGGTGTCTCCTCGTTTCGGTGGGGCTCCTTTTCCACTTGCAGGTTTTGCAGGTTTTATTTGGAGCTTCATGGGAGCTCTCCGTGGTGCTGAGCTCCATCCCCAAAATAGGTTCGCCACCACGGAGCACCCTGTTCCATTTCCAAAATTTTAGGGCAGCGTCTCCCCAACCTGGTGCCATCCAGACGTGGTGGAGCACTGGGAGTTGCCCACATCTGGAGGGCACCAGGCTAGGGAAGGCTGTTTTAGGGCTTGGCTAGGCACCACAGTGAGTATGGCTGCTGCTCCTGACCAGCGCCTCCCCAGATGCTTAGTAAAAGAAACATGCCATTACATCATTGAGCAGGGGGTTGGACTCGATGGCCTTGTAGGCTCCTTCCAACTCTATGATCTATGAAATCATCATCAGCATTTCCCTGATCCCCACTCCATTTCATTGGCTGCTGCTGACAAGGGGCAGGGAAACACTGAACACATGACAATACCTGGGAGGTGCGTAGAAGAAACGTCATGCATCCCTGTGACATCTGGTGAGGCCCATCCTTTGATTGTGAAGTGTGGCTTACGCTGGCTCAGTTTGTCTGAGCATGGAAAGCAAAGCAGGGTCAGGCCTGGTTATGACTTGGATGGGAGACCCCTCCTCTAGCTTCCTGCATTGAGCAGGGGATTAGGATATCATAGGATCTTATAGAGTTGGAAGGGGCCTACAAGGCCATCGAGTCCAACCCCCTGCTCAATGCAGGAAACTAGAGGAGGGGTCTCCATCCAAGTAATAATCAGGCCTGAACCTGCTTAGCTTTCCATGCTCAGACAAGCTGAGCCAGCATGAGCCACAGGGTTGAACTCGATAGCCTTGTAGGCTCCTTCCAACTCTATGATCCTATGAATTTCAGATGTTAACAGACATTTTGCAGAATTTCAAAATCCCAAAATTTGTATGCCCTAGAATTTAAATTTTTAAAATCCCGCTGTTTTTTTATGTCAACTGTGGGGTCGGCTGGATTATGACGGAGAGTTGCCATATGTGTGCATTAAGTGCTATGCAGACAGCTTGCAGCTTTGAACTGGACGGAGGCCAGGAATCCATTTCACACGGGCTGCTAGATTGCAAGAGGAGTCATGCTTTCCTGGCATCAAGTCAGGCCTGCACACAGAGCCGGCCTATGGCACCACCAGACCATGTCCCAGTGAGATCGCATTCGGTTAACCTTTCCAGTGAACCAGGATAAAGCACTAGCTGGGGGAGAGAGAGAGAGAGAGAGAGAGAGAATCGTTTACATAAGGCCTCTCCAGCTGGCTGGCCAAACGGGAGAGAAGCTTGGAGGGTGATATATCGCAAGGTTGGCCAAAGTTCTTAAGCCTAAAAGAGAAACCGTATAATGTAGCTACTGGAGCATTCCACTTTTGCCGGGGGGACCCCGGGTTCAAATAATCTCCACTAAGCCATGAAGCTGTTGGTGTCCTTGGGCCACCAAGCCTACCTGACAGGGTTGTTGTGTGGATGAAGTTGGACAGGCCATCCTGTGCCCTTGGGAGGAAGGGCGAAATAATGACGATGGCAAAATGGTGATAGGCATATATACAGTCTCCATAGGGCAGTTGTTAAAAAGAGTACGAGCTGTGAACCTAGAAGGTCCCAGTTCAAATCTCATCTTCGTCACAAACCAATATTCTCTCAGCACCCCATTTATACTATGGGGGGGGGGTAATAGTACTGGCCTACCTTATAGGGTTGTTGGAAGGATTGCTGGGGAAATCTGTTTGAAGCACTCTATAAATGATGATTCATATACCCAAGTCCCACAAGACCCATCACCTCCCTTGCCTCCTGCTACAATTCAGTGATCTCCAACCTTGGGTCCCCAGGTGTTTTTGGCCTACAATTCCCAGCATGCCCCAGCCAGCTATGCTGGCTGGGGCATGCTGGGAGTTGTAGGCCAAAAACACCTGGGGACCCAAGGTTGGAGAACACTGTGCTACATATTCCTCTCAGTGAGTAGCAAAACCAGAGCGAAAGTGTGCAAAAGCTCTATGCAGAATAAATTATGCAACCTAAGGGAAATTATGCAAACCTGGCCGGTTTCCAGGATTTACAGCATTCAGAGAATTCAGCTTTTCTTAGCACACCCTTTTGGATTTCCTGGGCGGAGAACCTCCGTTGCCTTTTTAGAGCCTTTGGATCTCAGAAGTGGTGGTGCCTTGCCGAGTCAGAGAGCGATGCCCCTTCTAGCTCAGCATGTTTCCTCTTGGCTGCAACCAACCAAATACGCCCGAAGAATCTTGGAAGCTGGGCAAGACAGCTGCTGCATTAATCCCTCGTCTCGTGTTCCCAGCATCTGGTTGTCAGAGGGGTCTAGGCGCATGATGAAGACTGTGCTCCTGGTGTCCCTGCGCATTGCAGGCAGGAAGTTGAAATCCTTCTCGCTGACATCCATGGCTGGCCGAATGAACCTTGATGAGGCCACACTGCTTTGCTAATAGCAGGTCTGCATCATTCCACCGTATCAAGTGCGATTTTAATTTGAGGCAGCTGTTGAGATGCTCATTAGGATAAAATCCTCCCAGTGGTCTAGCACAACATGATTTGGTCCATCACCTTGGAAGGTTTACATATTCTCTTGATACAAGCAATTCAGCCTGGTCCCAATATACTTTCTTGGCCTGGCAGGTATGCAGGTGTTGCCGGAGTAGGTAGAAAGGTCCATTCTCTGCCTCAAGGATCTGTTAGGGAGTGAGGAAGGGTTGATAAAATGTTGCCGTGACCACAAAGTGCCAAGATTTGGCAGCCAAAGTCTGAAATATCTTCCTTGCTGTCTTGGCTTAATGCGGGCCATGCTCTCGATCAGTGTGCAGAGGCAGAGACGGGTTGTGCTGCCTCCAGCATGGCTGGACTCTGCGTCATTTGAGTTGCCCTGGGACTGGAGAGCAGAAGGGAACACACATTCCAGCTCCTGCCATCACCCAGGGGACCTGGGGCCACTGGGAGGCTGCACCCCAGTTTCCCAGGAATGCCAGCAAGCCGAGGAGGAGACCAAGCAGGCCCATCCATCAGCCAGAGAAGGAGAAGTTGCAGGGAGCTCGCTTCCCCCTCCCTGCCAGAAAGAACGCTCGGCTCCAACTGCGAGTTGCCCTGCTGGGACTGAGAAGGATGGGGGAAGAACGCTTTGGCCCCATCCATCGGCCTAAGGAAGAAGCGCCTCACGCAAGCAAGAACACCAGCAAGGGAAGATCAGCCTGTCCTGAAATGCATTTAAATGTACACTTAGAGCTCACCACCACCTTGTTCTGGCCTTCAAAAACGGGACTCCCTCCTCTTCTGTTTCCCTCCGCTCCCCTTTCCTTGTGTGTCTTGCTGCTTTCGTTTGTAAGCCTAACGGCAGGGCCTCTGTCTCTTTGTATTGATGTGGGCCATTTTGGGAGACAGTCGTTGTCTGAGAAGCAGGATTTAAAATGCAGTAAATGAATAAGTAGGGAAGTTGCAGTGACTCTTGGTTGGTGGAGTTCTTAATGCCAGGGTGGCCAACTTGTGGCCTTCCAGATGTTTTGGCCTACAATTCCCATCAGCCCTAGCCAGCATAGCCAATGGTTATGGTGATGGAAGTTGTAGGCCAAAACATCTGGAGGGCCATGTGAGTTGCCCACCCCTGTCTTGATGGTTTGTTGAAGATGGTATGAAAGAGGCACACTTGCCTCGCCCCATTCTCAATGCCAGTAAACAGGTTTTGCAGGTATGCATTGCAGCCTTCCCCAGTCTGCTGCCCTCCAGATGCTGTTGAACTACAACTCCCATTATCTCTGGCCATTGGCTATGTTGGCTGGGGCTGATGGGAGATATAGTCCAAAGCATCTGGAGGGCACCACTTTGGGGAACGCTGACGTAATGCATCAAAAACTCTCTTTGACCATCGATGATTGTGGGACAGAAGACATGTATGTGCACATCATGAATCTGCACATCATAATGTGCAAATTAGCAAAACATGAGCTCGCCCAAGTTCTCCAAATTCCATCTCAAAACTTGTTCCAACTTGAGTCTGTATCATTTTGCGAGCTTTGTTTTTTTTTTTTTCCCTTTTCATAGGAACATTTGTGCATCCTTTTCTCCCATTGATTAAAGCATGTTTGTGTGCATTTTTCAACAGTGCACATTTGTTTTATGTTCATTTTTCAAACGTATGCATGCTGTCGAATCCCAATTTTTTTTGGTCTGCAAATCACATTGCAAGCTCGACAATGTACAGACTTCCACCACAGGTTGCTTTCAAGTTTGTAGGTTTGGAAGGTGCAAACGAGGTAAATCCTGATCAGAAACGAACTGAAATGAATTTCTCATACATCCTTTTACCACTTTCAACTCTTCAGACTTTCAACTCTTCAGTACTGTCTGTCTCCAGCCTCCACAGGGAAACTTTGTGCTAGACTGAATGCTAACATGTGAAGACTTCCAAGAGGGATTTTCCTTATAAGGTTACCTGCCTTTTCCTTCATCACAGCCAGTTTCTTTCCTTCCGCAGCAAACTATGTGTGAGTTTTGTCCTCCTTAAGCCTCCTTAATGACTCACTCAGAAAGTGGGATTTCTGCTGCAAAACAAAACATTTAAGAGGAGAGATTTGCCGAGCTACTTCATACTTTACTTTTGTTATCTCAAAACTCTGCGGGTGTTCATTTAACTTCCAGCTGCCCTGCGCAATAGAGCACTGAAAAGGCTGCAGCTTTTAAGAAGGGCTTCAGCCCAATTAAAGACATTTCAGTGGATTGGTCCTATGAGTTTGAGTTGACTGCTCTATTGATTAAATTGGCATACAAGTGAAAACAATATTTGTGAAGCAAGAAACGTATTTCCTTTGTTGTCGTATTAGGCATACAAGTGTCATAGGAGGCATCCCCCCCATGTTTGAGAGAAAGTAGAATGCCTTTTCTGAGATGGTGGTTGACATTTGCAGTTTTTAGAAACAAATTGTATTAAAAATAATATAATGGAGTTTTTAAAAGTCTGCTGCATGGTGAATCAGAACACCTTTCTCGTCAACTAAACATTGCAGCCCTAGTGCCTGTGCAAGCTGTCACAGAAAGTGAAGGCATGATATACGTGCACAATGATCAGTTACCCCTTTTTTGCCCCCTTTTGGGGAGCATGGGATTTTTTTTTCCCTACTTCTGCAAACCTTCAGGCTTCCCCCAAGCTTGTAGCATGGGTGGCTACATAATATGCTCGGCACACTATGCTTCAGCAACATAATTTTTGGCACGCAACTTGGCTATTGTCTGGATGACAGATTGGTTATTTGGCCTTGACCAAGGGCTGTTCCACACGTCACACAGCAAGAAACCTGGGATTGTCACAAAAGCACAGGGGATCCCAGATCCCTGATACATGAGCTTGTATGATACAGATTTGCATTCACATGTTTTGTTTTAGGCGTACACTTTTTAAAAAAAATCTTAGGTTTACATGTAAACATATAAAATGTGAAGCAGCCCTAGGATGAGCAAGAAAAATGAGAGAGAGATTGGGTAGATTTTATGCAGATGTGATGGAATTTGGAATTGTTTACCCTAGTATTTGAGATTTTTAAAGCATGTATTTATTATTATTATTATTATTATTATTATTATTATTATTATTATTATTCCATCAATCCGGAGGGCACATTAAAGAAAAACAATAAGGAGCTTCATTCTAAAATTTGATACAGGGAAGGCAATAGAGGGAGTGCAGGAAAGTGGAAGTGTGGGTAGAGAGAGTCAGTGAAGATTCATTCATAGGATCATAGAGTTGGAAGAGGCCTACAAGGCCATCGAGTCCAACCCCCTGCTCAATGCAGGAAACTAGAGGAGGGGTCTCCCATCCAAGTAATAACCAGGCCTGACCCGGCTTAGCTTTCCACACTCAGGCAACCTGAGCCAGAGCCTGTTAATGTGTGGTGTAGTGGTTAGAGTGCTGGACTGGGACTTGGGAGACCTGGGTTCTAGTCCCCACTCAGCCATGAAGCTCACTGGGTGACTTTGGGCCAGTCACTGACTCTCAGCCCAACCTACCTTACAGGGTTGTTGTGAGGATAAAATGGAGAGGAGGATTATGTAAGCTGCCTTGGGTTCCTTGCAGGAAAAAAGGCGGGATATAAATATAATAAATAAATAGGAAGAAAATGTGCAGTTTATTTATTTTATTATTTCCTACACAGATTTGTATGCCGCTATCCAATAAAATTATCAAAGCTGTAATAATAATAATAATAATAATAATAATAATAATAATAATAATAAATAATCATTGTTGAACAATAAAACTATAGTTATAACTGGCTGGGTCACACCTCGGAGAAAACATGCCTAAAGAGATGGTGAATGAGGACTCCAAGGGTTTACTCAAAAACTCAATCTAGAGCATAATCTCAGCCAGGTAAGAGTGTATAGGACTGCAGCTGTAATCTCCTTCCAGATGTCCTCCATTTAATATCAGAAAACGACAACCTATTTGGGAGTGGAAGATGAGTGAGTTATGTCTGCAAGGAATCAGAACGAGGCATCTTGTTACAAAGATAAACTCTCACCGTTCCATTCATACATCCCAGGCCCATTTGCAAGTCTATTAAGGGAGCATCTCTCACCAGATCATGATGAATGCTTTTCAAAAATGCTTGGCAAAGGGCACAAGAGGAACAAACCCAATAAAACCAAGGACAGCTCCCTCTCAATCTAGCTGGCTTTGGCAATTCGGTTCAGTTCAGTTGCGCAGAAGTAGGGATCGGATCATTAAATCGGTCCTATGTATTGATGCTTTCAGTTCAGCAGCTCAAACACTCGCTCACGCCACAAGGCCCTGTTACACTGTGCCTTCTCTGCAGTCCTTTCCCGAGGGCAGTGGAGTCTTGAAATGTGAACGTTCGTCCCTTGGAGCTACGATTTGCCAAGTTAGATCTCAGCACTTGAGGAGAATTCTGGACGGCTCTGCCTTCTGGAGGAGTCATCATGGTTTCCATGGGGGGGGGGATCTACTCTTGTCATGTCTTCTCTGCTCTTGCAAGCAACAAATTGGACTGAATATGCTCTGAAATAAGCTACTTCCAGAGAAATAATAATCCCATACCTTCCAACAGTTTGAGGGTAAAATCATAGGGTCACTTTGGTTTTTAATTTATTTTTTATTGGGAATTTCACCAAAACAAGACAAAATCTAAATAAAAGAAGAAAGAAAAAATAGTAATTATATATATGTAAATATCCATATAACTGCATAAATCTGAATGTATCAATTATACATAAGCTTCAACAAAGGCCGACCAAATACCCAATATATCCCCATTCGGGAGTGGCATCTGCATGTCATCAGCTCCAATATTGAAAGCGTTATTAGGTCTTCAATCCATTGCATTATAGGAGGTGAAATATTACCTTTCCAGTACAGTAGCATCAGTCTTTTAGCTGCCAAAAGGGCGTGGTTTCTCACTGAGTTGTGTTTTAAGGGAGAGGTGCGGCCTTAGGGTTTCTCCCTAAAAATGTTTGTCTTCCTCTATAGACCTCAGGGTTCCCCCCCATTTTGGCTACAATTTTGTTGTCATTCATCATTTGAATATTTTGAATATTTTATTTACGGTCCACTGACCACACCAGTACGTAAAACAATACAATACAAACAAGATACACCAGCTCTTATTTATACACTCAAATAAAAACTTAGAAAATAAAAACAGAATCAGACAAGCATAAAAGGTCTAGTCACAATAGCAATATTCAAAAATGTTGCAACTTTCTTGGTAATTGAGCTATCTGAGCCGTCAAGCAGAGTGGACAAAAGAAACTCTGAGGATCGTCCAGGGAAAGTCTGGGTGATTGGATGTATTATGTTTTCTCTAGCCCCTCGATAAAAGCTGCAGTTAAAAAGGACATGTGCAACAGTTTCCATAGATTTCATAGATCATAGAGTTGGAAGGAGCCTACAAGGCTATCGAGTCCAACCCCCTGCTCAATGCAGGAAACTAGAGGAGGGGTCTCCCATCCAAGTAATAACCAGGCTTGACCCTGCTTAGCTTTCCACACTCAGACAAGCTGAGCCAGCATAAGCCACACCTGTTTTCCACTTGGGATTTTATTGAATCTACCATCCAAAAGTTTGGAGGGTAGAACATTAAATCGAGCCAAGGAAAACGCTCTCCTATATTTTGGAATAGATAACTGTGGAGGAAGGGGGGCTGGCTGACCTGCCACACCCCCACCCTTTCCTACCCCAAAGGACCCAAGACCCCCAGAGATCTCAAGGTACCAGATTGCCAGCCTCAGCTGTCTGCAATCCTACTTGAATCTCTGTTCAGGGACTTGCCTTTCTGACTATAACCTGGATTTAGATACTGAACCAAGCAGAGCGACCACAAACACCATGTGGGGTAAAAACCTAAGCAAGGTTTATTCAGGTAGCATTTTACAACAGGAATAGGGAAATGAGAGAAGCACAAAATAGAGAGGGACACTTTGGTACACAGTAATAGAGCTGCAAAAATAACAAAACCTACTGATTCCTTATATCTCCCAGGCACACAACTCTGTTACCTGGGGGTCAGTTCTCTTCCAGGGTTGGATCCAGCACAGCCTTGCTGCCCGGGAGGACTACTTCACCTACCCGAAGGTCTGAGATGGGTAGCCCTCCACAAGGCTTGCCTTTACCAGAACCCTCATTCAGCTAATTTCACCAGGAGCTACCTGGGGTCGGATCCTGAGGCCACCCGAAGGCTTGGGCCTCTCCTTGGCTTGCCGCCATTGCTCCAACAGCCACGCGATGACCAAAGACAAAAGACAAAACCCACACGTTGGGAAAATAGCTCTTTCCCCCTCCCCTCCTCCTTCCTGTAGCTCTGCTGCCTCTTAGCCAATCAGGATGAACTTCACCTGGCCAGGCAGGGAGGGGAACTCATGACTCATGACATTTGCATCTGAAAAGCCGTAGACCCAGGCGCCATGTCTCATCCGATACTTTATGCACATTTTGCCTCCTCCCAGCTCCCAACCGGCCTTACTTGTTTTTCACATGAGGAGGCGTGTGTGTGTGTGTGTGTGTGTGTGTGTGTGTGTGTGTGGTGCATGTAGGAACCCCCAAAGGCTCTTTCCTTCACAATAACCAATCTAAGTATAGCATCCCATTTGTAGAGTAAAGGTCTGACAGACCCATCGACAAGGGGGAGCATGGGCCCTGAGCCGCTCCATGGAGCTCTTGGAAGTCGATGTCAATTAATCTTTGCTTAACAAGAAATTTAGCTTTCTCCCAAGGCATAGATAACAAGTAGGAGGGTGACAGCCCGGCTGAGACAACCTTTTTCACCACTGCTTTGTTCCAAGCAGACACATGGGAATCTAACATCACCTGGAATGCAAAAGAGCTAAGCTTAAGCAGAGAACAGCAGCGAAGCCAAAAGTGAATAGAATGTATCCAAGCCATGCAGCTGAGAGAATTAAGGCCAGCTTCCAAATAGAGAACAGCACTAGCCACACACTTGGGCACGCCAAATATCGCTCTTAGAAAGTAGGATTGAACACCTTCAAGAGAGTCTTTAAGGCCAGGAAACCAGATAGGGGCTCCGAAAAGAATCTGAGATACTATTTTGGCTTGAAAAACACGGGTAGCAGCTGGAATGAAATTCCCACCTTTAGTAAAAAAAGAACCGTAATATAGCACCCAAATTTTGTTCAGCTTTCACCTTCGCACGTCTTGCCTGAACTCTCCAGTTTGTTGCCTCGTGAAACCAAATACCCAGATATTTGTAGGAGTCAACTTGATCAAGCCTGCTATTATCCATGAGTATCTAACCTTCCTCCTTGCAAATACCATAACTTTAGATTTGGAGTAGTTAATTGTTAAAAGATTTTTATTACAAAACCCAGCAAATTCAGATAGTAAACGCTTGAGACCTAGTCATGTCTGCGAAATTAAAACGGCATCATCTGCATAGAGGAGGATAAATATTCTTGTGGAGCAAATCTTAGGAAGATGGGAGGCTATTGACCGTAGGTGGGTGGGAAGATCAGCCAGGTACAAATTGAATAAAGTGGGAGCAAGAACACAGCCTTGTCTAACACCACGAGAGGAGAAAATCTCCTGAGAGAAATGGCCATAATTACTACAGCGCACCTGGGCAGATGTGTTTTGATGTAGGGTACGGATTAGAAACAATAACCTCCTATCAATAGAGAGCTGTTCCAATTTGCTCCAAAGGAGGTCACGGGATATAGAATCAAAAGCAGACTTTAGATCAATAAAAGCAGTGAATAATTTGCCTCCTTTTGGGGTGGAGTATTTGTGTATTAAATGGGACAGAACCAAACAGTGATCAAAAGTAGAGTGGCCAGATTGAAACCCAATTTGCTCCTCCCCTAAGATATCATGGTCATTGATCCAGGCTTTCAATCTAAGGCACAAATAATTTGCATATACTTTCCCCACTATAGAAAGCAAGCTTATAGGCCGATAATTATTTGGGTCATATTTGGGCCCTTTCTTATGTATTGGTATGATAAAAGCCTTTAGCCAAACCCCAGGGATTACACCAGATTTGTTTATTAGGGAGAAAAGAGTAGCTAATAGAGGGGCCCACCAACTGATGTTACACTTCAAAAGCTCAGATGGAATACCTTCAGGTCCCAGAGCCTTGCCTGGTTTTAGTTGGAGTAACAGTTCCTCTACACTGCTTTCCATAGATTTCATAGATCATAGAGTTGGAAGGAGCCTACAAGGCTATCAAGTCCAACCCCCTGCTCAATGCAGGAAACTAGAGGAGGGGTCTCCCATCCAACTGAAGGCCAGTCGTGGATGTCAGATGTTAAATGAGGGGTGGAGTTAGAAACAACAGAATTGAGTTATTAAAAATTGAACGAAAATGGTCTTCCCAAACATTAGCTGGGATAATTCATCAGTTGAGATTGCTATTACGCAGTCGAGGCTGGTGACTCATATTTTGGTGGGGCTCCTAATCCATTACAGCTTTTATTTGGAGCTGTATAGGAGCTATCCATGGTGCTTCATGGCAGTGGACCTATTTTGGGGTGGAATTCAGTACCATGGATAGCTCCTATAAAGCTCCAAATGAAGCCTGCAATGGATTAGGAGCCCCACCAAAATAGGAGTCACCAGCCTCCCCTGGCGATTAGAGGGAGAATAATAATAATAATAAATAAATAAATAAATAAATAAATAAATAAATAAATTTAATAATAATAATAATAATAATAATAATAATAATAATAATAATAGCCGCCATGGTGGTGATGGTAACAATATAGCACCATTCACGTAAACAAAGAATAGAGAGGGCAGGTCCCTGCTCCATGGGGCTTACAATCTAGGAAACGTCACAAGGGGAACAGTTAATGAAGCTGTTCTCAGCTCCTTTGAGGAATTGAAAATATATTAATTATGATCATTCAAACCTTATGGTTCTGTTTTTACCTCTAGTATTTAAAGGTGTTGTCATTGTTTTCTCTCAAAGGGGGTTTTGTTTTTGTTTTTCTTAAGCATCAATAACCATGGGGGAAACGTTAAAGTATATTTCATCCTTGTTCCTTTTCTTAATATTTCCATTTTACAGCTACCTAGACAGCTTAGATCGAATTGGAGCTCCTGACTACCAGCCAACAGAGCAAGATATCCTTCGAACCAGGGTCAAAACCACCGGCATTGTAGAAACCCATTTCACGTTCAAAAACCTCCACTTCAGGTGAGTGCGACACAGAAATACAGGTGGTCGAGATTCTGCGAATAACAGCCTTGCATGACCGCAGCTCTACTGCCGAGCCAAACAACAGCCGTTGTAATTCACGATCAAGCAATGTAGATGCCAGATATAGATTTCCAAAGCAAAATTCCAGTCTGGGTTAGCACCTTTATGTTTGCGCTAAAAATGTGAAAGATTGCAAAAAATATGTTTTGTTATGACTGTTGATGAAGTGTCATGACATTTACAGAACAGTCCTACCTATGGGGGCATGGGGGGACAGAGAGGGCCTTCCATAGTTTGGGGGCAACGCAGGAGAAAGCCAACATATGGGCCTCTGTGGCTAGCAGTTCCCCCCAAAGGGCCTCTTCTGCAGATCTTAATACTCTGGCAGTTTCAGAGCGAGACAGGCGCTTACCGTCCTTCCCCCACAGTGGCCCATTTCTCCTCTCCCTGCCAAAGACACTCCCCCACAGACTCCACTGCGGCACCCTACAGCAGGCAGTGGAAGCCGGCAGCTCCAATGTCAGTGGGGCTGTGTACCCACTCCGGATTTTACTCCCAACTTTTAAGGAGCTATCCGTGGTCCCGAACCTATTTGGGGGGGGGGGGTAGGGTTCGGCACCATGGACAGCTCCTTTAAAGTTCAGACTGACATCCTAGAGTGGATACGCTGCCCCACTGACATTGGATCCAGCCAGCCTCCCCTGACAGCAGGGGATGGGCAACGTGCAACCCACCACTCCGAATCCAGCGGCAGGGGGAAATCAGCAGTTTTACTGCCATGGAGCGCTAACCATGTCAAATTTAGCTTGAGAACAAGCCAAATGTTGCCCTTTTAGTGCACTGTCGCAGTTTTACCACTGCGTTTCAGTAGCAAACCACCAATTTCCCCCCCCCTGGCATCCCTGTGGAGTGTGCGGCACCCTGCAGAGTGCAACTGACTGGGGCGGGTGGATGGGGGGGGTTGCGCACTCCTGCCCTGCAAAACGTTCACTAATGTTTCCAAGATGAAGGAAATCATTCTAGGGCAGTGTTCTAGGACAACCCATGTGAAGTTACCAATGTGATGATAAGGACAGCGATGCCATGAACTATCCCATGTGACGTTCTTAAGACTTCTGTTCTGTGTTTGTGCATCTGTTTCCCCCTCCCCATGCACCCTTGTTCCTCGTGTGTGTGTGTGTGTGTGTGTGTGTGTGTGTATTCCTTGCTCCAAATTAAGTTTTGTGTGAAACTTGACTGTAACACTTTTCTGCATTAATGCTTTCAAATTCCCTGGATTTACTTTGACGAGAATGCACACTACCAGTGCTGGGCATCAGAGTTTTACCCCACAGCACCCTCGTCTTCTGCCCCAGGGTTATTCTTCCTTTTTTTATTCATTACTAGAAAATGGAACCGGCTTTGCACAGGTTGGAATAGCTCTCGGTGTGATTCAGTGAAGCCTTCAAGCAAACTCTCGCAGCTGCCGGAGTTGGACACATTGTGCCCACCCTGAGTGAAGCCATACCCGCTGACACCCCTAGGCATGGCCTCTACCATGGTGCACCCCCATATCCGCTAAGGGAGGGGTCTCTCCACTCAATTCCCCTGAGTGGGGATGAGGCTGCCCCACAGCAGCAGGGAGGGGGCAGGCCTATAACTCTGTCCCTTGGCCAACTAAACTCCCCTGGCTTCAGATTGTATCATCTGCAAAGCTATGTGCTGGCTAGGGAAGACTGCCCCTAGTGGCTGAAGAAGTGACTAAAGACTGCAAACTTCAACCATACAGACACATTTAAATTAATTTACATTAATTAATGCATTCAAAAAACAAAATAACTCCTGAGGTGCAAATCCCTAGGGTCCCCTTAGTATGCATGCCAAGTTTCAGGTATCTAGGTTTCATGGTCTTGACACTATGGCACAGACAGACAGACAGACACCCTCTTTTATTATTATAAGCTAAAGACTAAGGTCAGGATCCAACGTGCTACTTCAGGCACAGCCAATGGTATTCTTCAGTCTGGATTTTGCTTTGGATAGCCCTCTCAACAATTCCATATTGCAAATGGCTTTGAAACGCCCCCTCTAATTCAAAAAGCTGTTTTCCAAGTGGCACATGTGAGCTGTTCTTTGAGAGACACAAATCCCGAGGCACCCGTGTCATGCAGAACTAGCAGCGGGGTTCTTTGGATCCAGGCCATAATGAGGAATCCTCCCTGTTTCTCCTTTAGGCTGTTTGATGTTGGAGGTCAGAGGTCAGAACGTAAGAAATGGATCCACTGTTTCGAGGATGTCACCGCAATCATTTTCTGTGTCGCGCTGAGCGGGTATGACCAGGTGCTCCATGAAGACGAAACCACGGTGAGTATTCTCTGGGCTAAAGAGTCCCTGAGATGTCGTGGGTTTCTGGCGTACTGCATTTGGTCCAAGGTCACCTTGCAATCCGTCGTCAGTTCTTAGACCAAAAGGATCTAACAGATATACTTTGTTACTCACTTGTCTTCCTTTGACTCTTAAATGCTACGGAGATTCTCATTCTACCGCCAACAGTTGGATCTAAGTCTTCCATTCACCAGGACGGCATTAGCACAGGTAACACAAGCTCTTTGCACTCTTTATGTTGGTCAAGAATTTGGCCACAAATCTGTTCCCCTTTCTCTTTGGTTATCCCAAGCCAAGTGTCCCTGGTGCAGAAGGGGGCTGCCTTTGGACAACATCCTTTTTAAAATAATAAGGGACCCTGAAGAGTTGTTATTCTAGATTACTATTTTGCTCATGGAGAACTTGCAGAAACACAGGGGAGTGGGGGGGGGGAGATAGATAGGTACCTGCCCCAGGGTGCTTGCAGTGGGCAAAACAAACAACAAGGGAAGTGGAAAGGAAAAGTCCTGGGTAAGAAGAGCTGGACGTGAGCAAGTGAAATTGTACCCAGAGTTGTGATGCCTGCTCTTGGGTTATTGGGTGGATTCATGTACACTGGAAACACAGATGAAAAGGCAGGGCCTGACTTCTAAACCAGGGGGGCAGAACCTATTTCAGCCCGAAGGCTGACTCAATTTTGGAAAAACTTTCAGGGGGCACATTCCCGAAGTGGGTGGGGCCAAAATCTAATAATACCTGTATATTTTAGCTTACAGCCAGTAGCTAAGCCTTAGGAGAGGCATTTCGACCTCTTAGAATGAGAGGGAAGCTGCACAAAAGCCGGGAAGCAACCAAACAATCCGTTGTCGGGGGAAAGGGGTGGGGACAGGGGGAGGGGGCGTGGCCATCCGAGAAATCCTAGGCGGCCAGATTTCGCCCCTGGGCCTAAGGTTCTGCACCCCTGGTCTAAACTCTAGGGGCTGGTGAGCAAGAAAGTGTTATCCACACAGACACACAGACACACACAATATATATATTAAAGCGGAGGTTGAAAATGTATTGAATACATACTGTAACAAAATCTCATTTGCCTCTGCATTTGATTGAATACTAACATTAACACCTGTTCACCAAAATAAAAGCAACACTGGTTCAAGCTCCCTCTTTCCCAAGTAGCATTGAGTTTCGGGGAGCCTCTTAGGGTGCGTTTCCTCTGGAGAAGAGAGCAGTGGAGATTTGGGGTCTCCTTGTAATAAGCTGTTTATTTACAAATGATGAGGAACGGCAGGTCAAAGTTAGGGAGAGCCACAAGAACAATGATTTTTTAAAAAAAAGATGATGATGATATTCTGATCTGAACTGGGGGACTTTTGGGATTGTGTCGCTACTGTGGATTAACATTCTCTGGTGCCCACAACATTCAGAGGCTTGTAAAGAATTCCTGATTTGGTGAAATTCTAGTGCTACTAATCTTGTTTAATTTTCTTTTTTGGAGGGTGGGATAAAACGAAGGCTACATATTCCTCATTTTGAGGGCTCTTATGAATCTGCTCTTCTTTCCCTCTGGATCTCAATTCTCAGAAGTGTACCTGGCTGTCATTTTCCACCTAGATGTAGACTAAAGAGAGTCACAAAATGGACTCGCTCTTGGTTGGCAAGACGTTGACATGCTTATATTGCTCACTACACAGAAAATGCACATTGACTATGACTAGTCAGTTGTGTTCTTAACTCAAATATCAATTGTGTGGCATTCTTCAGTGCGCGCAAGGGATGCTTCTTGAGTCTTTATGGTGCCAACCCTCAGGAAGGAAAAGGCAGAAAGGCAGGTACTTCAGAAGCAATGAAAGCTGTGTTATTTTGTCTTAGGGTGCTTCCATGCAAGGTTAGAATCATAGAATCATAGAAAAGTAGAGTTGGAAGGGGCCTACAAGGCCATCGAGTCCAACCCCCTGCTCAATGCAGGAATCCAGGTCAAAGCATCCCTGACAGATGGCCGTCCAGCTGCACCTTGAATGCCTCCAGAGAGTGAGAGAGCCCACAACCTCCCTAGGTAGTTGGTTCCATTGTCTTATTGCTCTAACAGTCAAGAAATTTTTCCTGATGTTTAGGTGGAATCTGGGTTCCTGTAACTTGAGCCCATTATTCCGTGTCCTGCAAACGGGATGATCGGTTTTTATTGTGCAATCACACCGCCTCATCCACAGAATTTTGCAGGGGGTCCAGATGACATCATCTTCCATTCGTAGTCCTCCGGTGTTTTCCCACAGCTTCTTCCACCTTTTCTCTCACCAGGAAAAATAAAAACATGAAGGTAGAAAAGATGGAATGGCTACACAGTGCCTTTTGATTATGAGCGCTAGGAGCCCTCCATCTGGAAGCTGTAGAAGTAAATTAATGTAGAAGTAAATTTCATTCAGGCTTCAGTTTAACAGAAAGTCCTGGAAGGGCAAGTTAGACCCTGCTTTGACCTTCCAGGACATCACCTGAGGGCCAATCAATCACCAATCAATCACCTCTGGACTACTTTATTGTAGCAACGACTTTCATAAGCGTTCTAGAACAGGCACGGGCAGACATCGGGCTTGCAGGATCTACCCAGGGGAGGCTGGTGACTCCTATGTCAGTGGTGCTCCTTATCCATTGCATCTTTTTGTTTGAGCTTTATTGGAGTTATCCGTTGTGCTCCATGCTGGTGGACCTATTGTGGGGGTGGGGTTCAGCACCATGAATAGCTCCTACAACGCTCTATTGCCGTGTTCTCCAACCTTGGGTCCCCAGATGTTTTTGGCCTACAACTCCCAGCATGCCCCAGCCAGCTACGCTGGCTGGGGCATGCTGGGAGTTGTAGGCCAAAAACATCTGGGGACCCAAGGTTGGAGAACACTGCTCTATTGCATGAGGCACCCCACGGGCCCAGCAATCTCCAGCCTTCCCCGGATCTCCCCTATTTTTACTAGACCCATGAGATCCACTAACTAGAGCAGGGGTGCAGAACTTCCAACCTGTGGGCCAAATCTGGCCTACCTGCAGCCCCAATCCAGCCCTCCGGGGGCCCACAGATGGTCACACCCCTTCCCCTGGCCCCACCCACTTTCTCCTAACTGCTGATCAATTGACTAGCAGTGGAGGCTGGTGGATCCAATGTCAGTGGGGTAGTGTATCCACTCCAGGTTTCAGTCTGAACTTTTAAGGAGCTATCCATGGTGCTGAACCCTATTTTTCCCCTTTTAGGTTCAGCACTATGGATAGCTCCTTTAAAGTTCAGACTGGAACCCAGAGTGGATCGACTGCCCCACTGACATTGGAGCCAGCAGCCACCTCTGTGACATCTTTTCCCCCCATTCTAAAAGGTTGGAAGCCTTTTTTACTGGCAGTAAGAGCTTTACACTAAAATATGCCTGTGTAACATTGGCCTCACTCCTTTTTGCCTTTGGCCGTGCCCCCCTACTGGAATGCTCCCCCCTCCGCCGCCGCCGAGAGCATCTCCAAAATTGAATTTGGCCCCCAGACTGAAAGAGGTTCAGCACCCCTGAACTGGAGCCTGGTGCAAAAAGTCCTGCAGTTGGAATGAAAGAGTTCTACGCTGAGGTGTTGGTTCTGAGTGCCAGAACTGGGCGGTGCTCCCAGTCCTTCCACAGGCAACAATCTACCCACGGTTACCCCGAGCCTCCTTCGTTTCAGCTGTGCAGACCCCTCTCCACCAATTCTGCTGCACGTAAATCTTAACTCAATTAAAATCCTTCACAAAATCCATTTAAAAGTGTGCGTCCATTTAAAAGTGTCCTTGCCGCTGTGGTGAATAATGCCACCGTAGAGGTAATCTAACACTGGTTCTCTAATAACGTCAAGAGCCCAAACAGACATCTGTTCGTAGCCTTTCTTGGTTTTACATCAGCCTTTGATCTAATCAACAGTGGTGCAGCTAGGTGTATTTTTAGACCCTGGACTTAGGGTGCAATCCTATGCATGTTTAGACAGAAAAAAGTGCTACAACTCCCAGCATGCTGGCTGGGGCATGCTGGGAGTTGTAGCACTTTTTTCTGTCTAAACATGCATAGGACTGTGCTCTTAATGGTCTTGAGTGGGGCTCCTTTATATGGCCTTGTGTGCAGTGGCTGGTGACTCCTGTACTCAGTGGGGCTTCTGATCCATTTACATCTTTTTGTTTCAGCTTTATAGGAGCTATTTTGGGGTAGGGTTCAGCACCATGGATAGATCCTTAAAAGTTCAGGCTGACGCCCAGTGTGGATACAGAGCCCCACTGACATTGGAGCCGTCATGCACAGTTGTGCGTCGTAAGCTCAGTCAAATCATAGCACCACCTTGACTGCAGGCATCAAATGGAGTTTGATTCTGATGCCCTCGTGCCCTCATCACCTGCCGCTCTCTGGGTAGTCATTTGGTGGTGGGGGGGGAGCCTGGACTTTGGCCCCAAAGTCCAGCCGTAGCTGCACCGCTGCTAATAAACAGGGACTGGTTGGTGGTGGCACAAGTTGACGGCAGGTTACTTTTGGCATATATAGTCGTAACATCGTAACAATGCCAGCAGAATAATTTACGGCACGTGGGGCAGAGAACCGCTTTGTTTCTGCCATTGTTGGCTTCGCCCAGTGTGCTGTTTGAGCTAACTGAAGTGTGTTGAAGTGCATTATGTGGTTATTTCTTGAACCGTCTGCAGGTGTCTTGGCAGCTTCACTGAGCTCAGCTACTAGGAATGTTCTTGTTAAAAGAAGGGGAGGCACCTCATATGGTCTTGAAATAGGGGACAAGAGTGCGGTGGATTCGTATGCTTCACGATGAATTCAGCTGGGTGGCAGGTGTGAAGGACTGGGAAGGGGAACTCTTCACTTTTACCCATCATATCTGACCCTCTGTCAGCCTTCCCCTACCTGGTGCCCTCCAGATGTGTTGGACTAATACTGGCCATTGGTGATGGGAGTTGTGGTCCAACACATCTGGCGGGCGTCAGGTTGGGGAAGGCTGCTCCGTATGCTTTGATTGCAGTACAATTAACTACGTTCAATCAACCAGTGCTCACACACCTCTGTTTTAACCTGTTCTGATTATTCTAATAATGTTAGGAGACAAGAAGCTAAAGAAAAGAGTAAGTATTGTCACCGTTGCAGGAGTTTATAGCTTCTGATTGCAACAGAAACAAATATGGAGGGGAAGAGATGGTAGAATCATGGGCTCTTGTGACTTTGCTAAATGGTGGGATTAAAGGAAAATGTGGTGTATGGAACCTGGATCTGGATCTGTCTCCTACTTTGCTTACATATGCCCTGCATTAGCAGAAAAAGAGAGTTGGGCGGGGAAGGGCCTGGCCGGGCCGGGCCACAAGTAACCCCTCATGAACTCAGGGTGGTCCACTCAGCCTTAAAGAATCTGGTCCACAATAAATATTTCATCATAAACACGTCGCGCAGATATTCCCCCCCCCCCCAAGGGATGGCTATTCCAACCACTTATAAATATCCTGTGCTTTCCCGCCCTCGACTCCTCCCTTCCAAAGGATCACTTGAAATAACCATTCCAGGGATTATTTATTTTTTTTCTTTCACTGTTTCGAAACTTGACACAAACAGACTCAACAACTTCAGTGCAGTGCGTCGGGATCTGATACTGTTCTCATGTAGGATTTCTGCAATTGGTAAGGTTTGTGGGGGGAGAGCCAATAAACATGGGATTCATCCAATTAAGAGAACAGTGAAATCTTTGCTGTGCTTTGCAAGCATGACATCTTTTGATTGCTTACAGAGCTGAAGGATGTACGGTTCCTAATGTTGCTCTGAGGCATTGAGAAAATTAAAAAGGAGGCTTGCTTGCAGACCCAGCTGCCCAATATAGCAGTTCCAGGGCAAGTGTCAGTGCTGGTGGGCCCCGGGAGGGGCTGCCCTAGAATGCCAGCCGTTGGCGCCACGGCCTGACAGCTGTCCTGGGACAGGAGACTGGAGCGTAGCCAGTGGGAAATGAGATACACACAAAGAAAGGGCACGCCCCCGAATTTCCTCTGGTTTCACCAGGTATCCTGAGACACGTTCTAAGCTGCGGCTCATGGGCTATTTCAAGGGGTGTGGGCCTTGCCCTTTATTTCCAGGCAGATGTGATGCTCAAATGCTTCTTCGAGCATAAAATTATTACTTTATTTATTTATTTATTTAGTGCATATCCCACCTTTCTACCAAAATGCTTTTTTATTGTAAAACCACAAAAATACATAATACAAACAACAACTACATTTATATCTATCTGTCTATCTATCTATCTATCTATATCTATCTATCTATCTATCTATCTATCTATTCATATACATACAAACATAAGAACAGATGTCATGCAAATATATAATTTAAGAGAACATAGACACAAAACCACGTACTTAGAAGCCACAGTCATGATAGCAATGAGGGGGAAAACATTATAGATGTTAATGCTCGTCCTCTAATGCCTACTTGTACATGAGAATAAGAAGCCCGACACATTTTGAACAATCCATGATGTACTACACCAGCCTTCCCCAACCTGGTGCGTTCCAGATGTGTTATACTACAGCTCCCATCATTCCCAGTCAGGATGCTCACTGGGCACCACATTGGGGAAAGCTGTCCCCTACACTATCCCATAACTGAACAAGAGCATTATTACATCATTTTGCTCCCAAGAAAATATTTTGCAGAAGTTAAAGCTAGTCGATGGTAATCACTGTTTAACAATAGCAATGGGCCCTGTTACACAGTTAGTTAGACAGGCCCAGGTAGGCCTATCAGCAGGAATGTATACATCTAACTAAGCATTGCACAATTATGCGCTGTATATGTAAACCATGTCGTCCAGGGGACTCTCACGCTGGTCTTTGCTTGTGGCTGCAGGCCTGGGCAAGTGGGCATGGAACACACTTGGAGATTTCCAGTGCACCTTATCCTAAAAGCTGAGGAGCAATATTGCCTCAGTGCAGCATTTACAATGTCTCTACCTCATAGGACTCTCTGACCTGAAGCTCGAGGACCCGGGGCATGTTGTAGAGCACACGATGCCAGCCTTCCCTAACCATTGCCTCAAATGCACCCGTGCGCATTGTGTAGGAATGGTAGTGGTGGGCAAAAATCTTGTTTAGGAGCAGGGTGTAAGAGTCCTTGCCCGAGTCACGAGTCGAGTCACGAGTCTTTGGACCCAGTCTCGAGTCCGAGTCCGAGTCTTGCTCCAATGGTGACTCACGGTCACTCCCAAGCTGCTCCCGAGTCCTATAAAATCATGGGGTTTTCCCCAACAAATAAGCTACTTCAGGGGGTTTAAAAAATTCTAGGCACAAGTGCCTTTTTTCAAACTCTGCACTGATTTTGGCAGAACAACCAGCAGACAACCAATAACCGGCGGCAAGGAGCAGGAACCCCAAAGAGCCAGAGGCCTTGTCTTGGCAATTCACTGGTGAATGGTCAAAAGGACCAGGCAGCAGGGAGGCTGGGAACCCCAACAGCAGGCAAGGCACCAAACCCAAAATGTCTGAAAGGTTGCTTTAGAAAATGAGTTTAAAAATACTGCTGTACTTCCTAAAACGATCCAGGTTCATTGAGGACATGATTTTTTTAAATGTTGGCCCCTTCGGAGGTGAGATCTCATAACAATCCACCTCATTGAACCCCCTCCATGTGATGACTTGCTGGAACCAAACAACTCACACCACACAAGTATCTCGGTCCTTGTTGCTCTCCAAGTATGCAACTATCCAAAAAATCTGACACACTGTGGGGCTGCCCCCTGTAGCCGTCTGTGCCGACAGCGCCACTCGCTTCCATTCTCTCGCCGGCATCACGCCCTCTCCAGCCCACTCCTCTGGCACACCAGGGATGTTGAAGAGTCCTGGTCTCGAGTCCCGAGTGAGTCCTCGAGTCCCATTAAAATATTGGGACTCGAGTCCGAGTCGAGCAGAGGGGGGACCAGTCCGACTCACGAGTCGAGTCCTCGAGTCCGAGTTCCCATCCCTGTGAGGAGGTGCCCATAACAACCCCAGAGTTCCCTGGAACATAATTCAAAAAACAATGCCTTGGTGGCCGCATTTGAGCAGCTGCAGTCAATCCTTGCGGGGGGGGGGGGAGATTGGTTGCCTTTCAGGTATTCCGAAGAAGCTTCCAGTAGATACCCAGAGTACTTTTACATCTATCCTCTTTCTTTTGTTGATTATAATGTGTGCTAGCCTTGCTCGGTGGGAACTGCGGCACTTGACGATGTGCTGCTGCCGATGCCAAACCGGAAAGCTCTCTGGTCTATAACCTGCTTTGCCTTTCGATAACCCCCCTTGACTCTTTGGGTTTGCTTCGACCTCCGTTGCGGCTGCTTCTCTCTGCTATTCCATTTCCGGCTGGGAGAGGCGGCACGGGTGCTCCGGCTTCAGCCTCTCGCTCCAAACTCCAGCAGGCCTCTTCACCATCACCACCACATTTCCTCGGCCGTCTGACCTTATGTAACCAAACAAAGGCCAAAATAATGAGATTTTGAGAGACCCTCCAAATTTGGCAGGTATGAAGCTTCTCTTGAACCAAGGAAAAAAAAAAAAAAAGAGTTGAAAGCAGCCGGAGGATCATGACACTGATTGGCTGATTTTGCTGTGAGCTCTTTCTACGACCATACACCAAACGCTGCAGCAACTGAACTAATGCACTGATTGGTTGATTTTCACTTTTTTTTGTTATTTATTGCATGAATTCCAACTAAAAAGCTGCCTTCCCTTCATTTGTGTATTTATTTGATCTTGTGGCATTGCTGGGGGGAACCCCCAAAGCTGAATCTAATCTTTTTCTTTGAGGCATGACCTAACATCAGCAAGATAATCTGCTGATAAGTGCTTCAGTTTATTGTAAATATTGCCTGTTCTGGTTTCCTCCCTCCCTCCTTCCCTTTCTTTTCCTCTTTCTTTATTTCATTACATCATTATCATTATTATTATTATTATTATTATTATTATTATTATTGTGAGATACGCTTTTGATCAAACCATCTTCCAAAAAGGACTCAGCACTAAAAACATCAACTGAAGGGTCTCAGCACTAAATGAAATAACATACTACTAAAGCCAAAGAACACAGCAAGGTCATAGTCGCCAAGAAGACTGTCGCCTCATGATCTGCTTTCAACTCTCAATTAATTCAAGGATCTTACCAATCCTTGGTTAATGTATCCAACCAAATACGTTTCCCCCGCACACACATGCACCAATGACATGACCGACATTTTTTTTAAAGAGAATGTTCTAGAAAATCTGCATGACTTGCACTGCGGTTTAGATTCTTGACCTTGAAGGGCACTAGTACTTTTGCCCTGCCCTTCCCATACATGCATGGTGCATGATGATTTATCTGAGCTGGATTCTTGTAATTTAAAAAAAAAAAAAAAAAAACCTGCTATGCAAAAATATACAGCTCTGTAAAGATCTTTTTTTTTAAAAAAAAATATGCTACAGTGCTACGAACTGTACTTCAGATCTATCGGGATTGCATCTCTTTATGTATGTACACATTTTGCAATATGTTTACATTGATTTTATTACATCCACTGTTGTCTGCTTCTTTTGTGTTTTTTCTTTATTAGTTTTAGATGCTCCCCTACGTGTTGAAAATGGTGCTGTTGCCATCTTTTGCCTCATGCGCCATCTCCTTTGTGTTGCAGAACCGCATGCACGAATCACTGAAGCTCTTTGACAGTATCTGTAACAACAAGTGGTTCACAGACACGTCCATTATTCTGTTCCTCAACAAGAAGGACATCTTTGAGGAGAAGATCAAGAAATCACCATTAATTATCTGCTTTCCAGAATATACAGGTAAGTGAAATAGGCCTGTCTGGTCCAGCGTCTTGTTCCCACAGTGGCCAACCAGATGCTTACGGGAAAGCCCACAACCAGGACATGAGTGCAACAGCACACACACACACACAGAGACACACACACATATGCACACTCATGCTCCCCAGCAGCTGATTGAGAAGCATACTTCCTCTAGGGTGGACACTTACGGATTTGCTCAAAAAAGAGGACAGAAGGCATCATCAATTTGCATATGCTAATTTACGTAGGCGCAACCCTATGCTGGTAGATGCAGTCTGGCCGGCCATAGGAAAAGTCAGAGTCCCTGCTCCAACCTCATAAAAGCCCTCCAAGGTTGCAGCGTGGACTCCACCCTTAGAGGGGCCTTCATCTGCCCTCGCAGCCAGCAGGCCAGCTGTGGCTCTGAAGACCATCTCGAGCAGGCGCTGGGGGGGGGGGGTGTTCCAGGGGGAGGAGTGGGGAAGGAGTAAGGCACCACCATCCTATGAAGAATCCAGGCAGTGCCTCAGCTGTTCCTCACGAGCAGGGGAAAAACTTTTAGACCAGTGTTCTCCAACCTTGGGTCCCCATATGTGTTTGGCCTACAACTCCCAGCATGCCCCAGCCAGCGTAGCTGGCTGGGGCATGCTGGGAGTTGTAGGCCAAACACATCTGAGGACCCAAGGTTGGAGAACACTGTTTTAGACGCTCCACTCTTCTCCCGTCTTCCGTTGGATGCCCCATATCCTCCGAGTTCGGAGAGTTCATGGATCCTAGAGTTGGAAGGGGCCTACAAGGCCATCGAGTCCAACCCCCTGCTCAGTGCAGGGAACTAGAGGAGGGGTCTCCCATCCAAGTGATAACCAGGCCTGACCCTGCTTTGCTTTCCACACTGAGACAAGCTGAGCCAGCGTAAGCCACAGGCCGGTTACAGGCAGCCACATTGGATGGCGCCCGCCCGTAGAGATGCAAATTTAGAAAGCATTATTATAATTTAAATAGAAGTACAGCACATTTCACCATAGTGGGGAAGAGTTTGAGCAGGTGACCTGGGTGCCTGCCTCTTCAGCCTTCTGTCCAGGTGCTCACTGGTGAGGGGCAACACTTGCTATGGTTCTTTATCTTTACACCAGAATTGGACCAGAATATATTAAAGGACAGCCTTTAAAAGAGAGGACGGCTTCAAACAGAGGAACACCCAAATATAGCCATCGTGACTAGTAGCAATGGACAGCCTTATCCTCCAAGAATTTGTCTAATCCTCTTTTTAAAGGTGTCCAGGTTTGATTTAGGCTAAAGCAGACACTCTCGAGCTGGGGTCCACAGATGGTGGTCGATAAGCGCCGTTCAGGTGGTCGGCAGAAAGGTTGCAGAACAGTCATCCATGTCTGCACATGGCACTTGAACTTTTTCTGACAACAGCTGGTTGGGGCTGTTTTGTCCAGGGGCGGATTATCAAGCAGGCTAACAAGGCCCTGGCCTAGGTCCTGTGAATTTCATAATATGGTACTCTATTAATTTTTCCATACAAATTTACCTTTGGTAGAACAGCAAGAACAAAAGTTTATTAACTGGTCTGCTGCGGGACACACACACCCCAATTTCCACATTGTCTCTGGGGGAGGGGGGAGTTGGCGAACCACTGGACTGAAGAAATAGTATTGGTTCCTTTAGCTCTGTGCTCCAAACAGAACTCATGACCTTGTACAAAGTGTGCTGGTACCCACCCATAGCGAAGGTGGCTTTTGAAAAGATTTGACCAATTTGTGGAGCTTTGAATGAACAACGGCTATTAGTCATGATGGCTCAATGGAACCTTCACGTCCGGAGTGGGGAAATCTTGGGGTGGCCGTATGTCCTCTTTTACAGAGGACAGTCCCTTATTTGAAAGGCTGTCAGAGGACGGTCCTCTGTTTGAAGGCATCCTCTGTTTGAAGGGCTGCCTGGTCCAAGTCCAGTACAAAGATCAAGAACCATAAGAAGTCAGGAGAACAGGCCTTGATCTTGGCCATCAGTGGTTAGCACGAGAACATCAGAGCAAGCAGGCCAGCACACAACCTTCCCCACTATAATGAGATATATTATATTTCCATTGGAGTTTTAATCATTCTTTCTAAGTGTGTGTGTATACATATCCATTAGCATATGCAAATGTTATGCAAATCAGTGTCCCCTTTTGTCCTCTTTCTTGGTGCTGCATGTCCCCTTTTTTAGAGATGTGTAAGTAAGTAGTCACCCTACTATATACCTCTGAATTCTAGATACAGTCATGCCTTGGATTGAGAGCATAATTCGTTCCGGAAACGTGCTTGTAATCCAAAACACTCTTATATCAAAACGAACTCCCCCAAAAAAAATTTGTACAGAGATTTTTAATTTAAGCCGTGCTACAGTACTTGTATTGCAAGACGTCGCTTGTATATCAAGTAAAAAAAAATTAAATAAATATTTAAAAATTTGCTTGTCTTGCAAAACACTCTCAAACCAAGTTACTTGCAATCCAAGGTATTACTGTACTAGAGACAAACAATAACGGAAGGGCCTTCATGCTCTGCTTATAAATGCCCAGAGGTATATGGCTGGCTATTGTTGGAAACAGGATACTGGGCTACGGGGATCAAGTCTTATGTAAGATGAGGAAGGCAGAAGAGGGGTTGGCCCCATGGTAATGAGATACAGAAGCTTTCACATGGAAGTTGCTTTGCTGTTACATAAAATGCATGTCTCCAACAGGAGATTGAGTTAGTTCTGGGTTTGAGGGATTAAAAAATGAAGATTCAGAATAGAGAGCCAAGGAGGTGCTTTGCTAGTTCACAACTCCGGAAGGAATTATAATGTATAACTAGCAAAATTGCATTGTTCTCGGCTCAGGTAGCACTGCCATCTTTTTGCCTGGCAGGAATCCTGTGTCTTCACATGACAGCCTGAAATTTAAGAGGGCCAGTGTGTGTTGGAGGGAGTGAAGTGATGTGTTTGGACATGGGAAGCGCAGGTTCAGACCCCTGCTCAACCATAAAACGGATCTGATGACATTAGATAAGCACCTTTCTCTCTGCCACACCCATCTCACTGGACTGTTGCGATGCTAAACCTCAGCTCTGGGCTCCTTGCGGGGAGAAGCGAGACACCCCCGCCTGCCGCCTCCCACCTCCGCCGCGCCTCCCCGCCGCCTGCCAGCCGCTGCCGCCGCTGCACCCCCCTGCGCGCGCGCACGCGCCCGCCACCTACCTACTCCGTTTCTGGAGCCCCGCCGGCGTTGTTTTGGCGGGAGGAGGAACCAGGGCAACAGGGCTTAAACAGCCCTGTTGCCCTGGTTTCCCCGGCAAAAAAAAAAAAGCGTGGGGGTCCCGTGGTGAGGAGGAGGAGGTGGCAGGGCAGCAGCAGCAGAGGGGGGCGGGGGGAAGGTAGGTGGTGGTGGGGCGGCGGCGGCGGGGGGGGTTGCAGAGCAGGGCTGCTTTGCTCCGGAGCCCCCCCCCACGACACGAGAGGGGGGGCGCTAAATATAATTTGGCCTAGGATGCCAAACAGCCCTGCACCGTTCCTGCACAACTGTAATAAATAAATAACATTTGACAGGTTCTGCTTCTCCCAACATAGAGTGGCAGTGATGAGCATCCTCTGTTGGATTTCTGCCTGCCATGCAGCTGTTACAGGGCGCAGGAGCCCTACCAGAAAAAAGAAAGGTAGTGATCCAAGGTTCAGGCTACAATCCTATTCCCACTTGCCTAGGAGGAAGTATCATTGAACTCAATGGAACTTACTTCTGAGTAGCCATGTATAGGACTGCACTGTCAGCTACACAACCCATCTTGATTAATAATAATAATAATAATAATAATAATAATAATAATAATAATAATAATAATACAGAGTGCCATCAGTGTGCATGGCTAGTTACATGATAAAAATAGACAGGTCCCTGCCCATAAGGAACTTACAGTGGCTTTCGGACTGTGTTCCAGGGAACTCTGGGGTTCCTTGGAAGTTTATTTATAAGTTTATCTCCTCAATGAGATCAGTACGTTCAGGACTTCTTTCAATAATGTAACATGCTGCTTCTGAACCAAGTGACGCTAATACTGAGAGCTAGTGTAAAGAGACTGAGCTGTGAGCCAGGAAGCCCCGAGAAGACCTTAAGCAAACTGTTTTCTCTGTCAGCCTCCTCTCTCTCGGCCTCTCATCTGCCGTATAGGGATGATCATTCTGACCTGCCATGCAGCCTTTTTGTAAGGATTAATGAGAGCTACACATTGCACCTTGTGTTAGTTGCGTGAATGCAGGGAATGGGCTGCGTTTCTTAAGTTTCAATTGCAAGTGTAGGGTGGGGAGATCAGGATCAGGACCGTGGCATGTGGGGAAGGAGCATGTCTGTCCCAATCACTCTCCCCGCAGGCTGCGCTTGGCCCCTGGGTGGAAGAAGCACTGAGCCTGAGGCTAATGGAACCTTGCGGGGAGATGTTTCCCACATTACATCACCCTTCCTTGCACACTGCAGTCCTAATCCTGACCAGCCTGTGTTTGTGATTTAGGGTGCTTCCAGACGGGGCTTTCATGGTGCTCTGCCTCATTCACTGAGATTTACGGGGGATCCAGACAACATCGTCTTCCACGTGTAGCCCTCCCATGTTTTCCCATCACTTCTCTTTTTCCTTAACCCAGAAAAACCATTGAGGAAGAAAAGATGGAACGTGTAGTTTGGCCCCTGGATTAACACACACATGTGAAGTGTTTTGAGTACTACATTAATGCTGAGGAGTATTATTAATTGCATCATCCAGAAGCGAGCATGTCGGTATTACTGACAGAACCAAGGACATTAAAGCAGAATTTGGAGGGATTTCAAGAAGCCATGCTTGGAATCTTAGCATTACATGACCTGGGATCTTGCTTACTGCAGAGGTTTAGCAGAAACCCAAACTCTGGTTCTGCAAGACTGCTGATTCCATCCCTGTATTAGATGGGTCCACCTTCAAGTGGAGTAAATTCTGATGGGTAGAGTTTCTTGCGCGTTTCAAAAGAGGCTTTCTCTGTTGCAGGACCGAACTTGTTCACCGAAGCCGTGACTTACATCCAGTCCCAATACGAGAGCAAGAATAAGTCATCCAACAAAGACATCTATACACACATCACCTGTGCCACCGACACCAACAATATCCAGTTTGTCTTTGATGCCGTAACTGATGTCATAATTGCCAATAATTTGCGTGGATGTGGACTGTATTAAAGCCCTCTTCTGTCTTTCTTTCTTTCTTTCTTTCTTCTCTCTCTACCCCCTCGCCTTTCTGGGAAGCACTCTCATGGTCAAGTTGACTGATGGTGGGTTCATTTCTCTGCCCACCCCACCCTACTCAAAATTTAGGCCAATTCCTACAGCTCTGTTTCAGATTGAAGGGACACAACAAGGTTGATTTCCCGGTTCAGTATTCACCAGTCCAGTGGCTAAAACAGCCTTGTGAAAGTAACACTATAACTCAGTGTTCTCCAACCTTGGGTCCCCAGATGTTTTTGGGCTACAACTCCCAGCATGCCCCAGCCAGCGTAGCTGGCTGGGGCATGCTGGGAGTTGTAGGCCAAAAACATCTGGGGACCCAAGGTTGGAGAACACTGCTATAACCTCTTAGGTCTGCATCCACAGGACTTCCTTTTTCTTTTTCTTTTTTCTACCATATATACATTGAAGGGGAAGCAGTCTCTTGTAGGTCCTATTGACATGAAGAAGAAGAAGAAGAAATAGCAAAATGACCCCTTTTCCTGACAATCCCTTCTCCCCTTTCCCTGGCTTTAAAACCCTTTGATGACTTCCTCTACCGTCCCATTTCTGGAATGGCTGCCAGTATTCAAACTAACACAAAAGGGGCTAAACAGAGCCCCTAAACGTATGTATTTATAGAACCAGAATGCATTTAAAAAAATAAAAGTGAGCAAGTCCAATGCTCAAGTATTTGTCATTTAAGGGCCATCCCTTAGATGTGACATAGAAGATATGTTGAGGCAGGGAATCTGGACCCCAAACTGAGCCAGCAGGCGGAATGGTGTCATGGGGGCAGGACCCCAACCCAAAGCCCCTCCCCCTCCTATGACATCATACACTCGTGCTCCACCCATTTTTTTCGTCTTTCTCCATCTAGAGAGAAGCACAGGTTCTAGGCCAGGCCTGTGACCCGGCATGCAGAAAGGTTAACCCTTTCCCCTGCACTGTTCTCTCAGTTAAAATCTCCCTCCCAAAGCTATTCTTTGCAGTGCAGGGTAAAACAGTGCAGTGCAGGGTAAAACAGTGCAGTGCAGGTATTAGACACCTCTATGTTTTGTCCTCTGGGGCAAATAGCATATTTGGGAGGGGCAGGGGGGTTGGGTTTTTTTGGGGGGGTATGGCTCAGGGTGAAAAGATTAACCCTTCCCTCCTCTAGTGCAGCAGCCCTTACCCAAATCACTCATGCGTGCGGACAAACACTCATAACACCGGCTGCTATTAACACTTTAAAAAAAAAAAAAAAAACATGCAAAAAGATCCTTTTCGTGGATCTCCTCTTGCCTTACATCAATTTTGACCCGAAATGACACTTGGAACCATTGAAGACTGGTGGCTCCAATGTCAGCAGGGCTGTGTATCCGCTCTGGATTTCACTCTGAACTTTTAAGAAGCTATCCATGGTGCTGAACTAATTTTGGGGTTGTGGTCCAGGGTCATGCAGAGATCCTTTAAAGCTCAGACTAAAATCTGGAGCGGATACACAGCCCCACTGACATTGGAGCCACCAGCCTGCACTGATCGGAACACAGTGAAAATGTTAAACCCCAACAAAGTGCATGAATGAGGAGCTTTGCCATCTCCCCAATATCTTTCCCTTTTTACCTATTCCTTAAGAAAAGTAAATCATCTGGAGTCACATTCTGACTCCGGCTTCATTCCAAAGTTAAATGGGTCGCACATAGTATGGCTTGGGTTGCGGTCTGTGGGCTTTGTTTTGTTTTAATTTTAGAGGCAAATAACTGGATGCCAGAAGCAAGTGTGCAGAAGTTCTGTCAGTGTCTGTTAATAGGAAAAGGCCCTGTTATAGGAGAAGCTACTAAATATTCTGGAATAACCTAACGAAGTGGTTTGCAAACTGGGTTCCAGTGACTCCCAGAAGCTTAGCAGGGGCCCTTCAATACAGTGCCAGCTCCGGGTTTGGGAGGGCCCTCGGGCAAAATGCCCTCAGTGGGCCCCTCTCTACCTGCCCACCAGCATTGTCGCCAATTGCTGCAGATCATCCTCCTCATTCTTGCTCCTCTTCCTCATTGCCTCTCCTCAGGCAGGGAGGACAATGAGCAAGCGGGCCGGACCATGTACTGCCCCTTCTTCACACCACCACCGTCGTATAGGCCAGAGCGAGAGGCAGGCGAACAAGCAGGTTGCAAGGGCTCTTGTCAGTGGGGCCCCTGCGAGGATGTGGGCCCTCGGCAGGCTGCCAAACTATGCCAACCCTTGATGCCGGCCCTGATTCAATGAGAAAGCCAGTAATGGTGGATAAGTTTCCCTGGAAAATTGCTTGCCCACCCACAGTCAATCGTCCCTTGCCATGCACTGCCACCGTTGACCGTCTGGACTGTGTTCTAGGGTGTACTTCAGTTCACACAATAAGGATCAGATCGACCAGTGCTGTGGGTCAACTGACCGTACCGCTTTTGGAAGATGCTCCAGAGAGTTCCCTGCAATGCACACAGGTCCTATGAGCCATTACATGAAGGTAGGAGGTTTGAAAACTCCGAGCCGAGTGCATTTGCGTCACCGATAGCAGGGTGGTTTTTGGTTTTTACCTCAAGTGTCAAAACAGGTTTAATCACTGTTCAAAATCTCTCTCTCTAGCCTTTGTCCGTTTGTTTCTGTAACCCCTTTACAAGCCCTTCTGTAGTATTGCATGTTCTTTCCTTTTTCTCTTTCTTTCTTTTTTTTTTTTTAGTTGATAAACTATTGTTTCTTCGGCGATTCTTGACTGTTCATTGGAAACAGCCCTTGCGTCCCAAATTATATTGCAGGAATTGTACAGTTGTGAGTTACGTGCGTTTTTCTCACCGGGTTTATAGGGAGCCTGGCTGTGAATCCCTATTCCTCGGGAGCGCCTTTCGGCAGCGGCGCTGCTGACTGAGGCTGGACCAGTGGGCGGATATCCGGGGCCCTGCAGCACTTTGGACCCCCAAATGGCGTCTCCCTAGCCCCCGGCACTCCACTCCCACCTCCACCGGCACTCACCACCTGGGGCTCTTTCTCCTCCCCGCTTCCCATGATGGGAGGCCCCTCCTCTAGTTTCCTGCATTGAGCAGGGGGTTGGACTCGATGGCCTCGTAGGCCCCTTCCAACTCTATGATCTATGAAATCTATGAATTCCCGCAAGCCAGCCGCACTTTTTCTCTCTTTCTTTTAAAGCAGCCCGGGTGCGCTGAGAAGGGGGACGCTGCAGTTGCCCTCGCATCTTCATTTTCTTTCCAGATGGCCTCTAGATGGTGTCGTGGTCCCAGAGGCACACTGGGGAGATCGACACGGAACACGCCGGGCGCGACACTGACTGCAGCTTTCCTGGACTGTTTTAAAAGTTAAAAGGAGAGCCAGGCAGACAGACAGAGAGGTGCTCCTGCCTGGTAAAGGGAGAGCGAGCGCCAGGGTGTAAAGGGAATGGGAAAAAGAGCGAACAGCAGTGGGGTGCAAAGGGAGGGCAGGGGAGGAGAACAAGCCCCAGGTGTGGGGGACAAGATACAAAGAGCACCAGGTGTGAGGGAGGACACACAGAGAGCGCCAAGCGGGGAACAAAACTGGGGGGGGGGGGATGTGCAAAAGTGTGTTGGGTGACCCCAGAGGGCATCTTGACCATGGCCTCCGAACCTTGGCAGCGCCACGGTCGTTGCGTGCATCTGCGTGCATGTCTGCGTCTTTGCCAGTGGCACATTCACATGTTAGGTGTTTGATCCAATACCTAGACCGGCTTCAGGCGCCGTACCTGAGCATCGGTCCGTTCATGTGATGGAGGAGCAGGCAGGCCTGTAGCCTTCCCCTCCGCCACGCACACCTAAACTTAGGTGTGAGTTATAGGCCCGCCACACGGGGCTAGCGATACACCCAAGGGGTCCTTGCTGACGTGTGTCCTCCAGCCAGTGGAGGAGGATGGCTCCAAGGTCAGCGGGGCTGTGTATCCTGCTCCGGATTTTACTCTGAACTTTTAAAGAGGTTTCCATGGTGCTGAGCCCTATCTCCTATCTGCCTCCGGCCCTTCTTGCCCGAGTGCTCCTCTTGCTTTTTCTTTTTTTGAACTGCCCACACCAAGGTTGCCTTTGCAGCACACCGACAGGTATTTGCGACTTGCACCCACTGCTTTGGTTTTCCCAGAGTGCCGCTCTGACCCTGTGTCAGGGACGGGGGCGCTAGTGGGCAGACCAAAACGGGGAACGGGAGCCACCGACACTTCCTGGTGTGGACGAGGTAACCTGTGGACAGGTCGAGGCCGTGCACGGATACGTCTGCTTTTGCTGCCAAACCGCTTTTTGAAACAATCCAAAGCTGCAGTAGCGCTGGAGAAAGGGGTGCAAGTCTCAGCAGGGGACTTCCTGAGAGGTAAATCCCACTGCTGCCTGTGTAGGAAGGTGACCACCGCAGGCGCTCTGCCAAGGGCCCCCTTCAGCCTGGAGCCGGCCCAGCCTCCAGATGGCGATCCATGGATATGGTGGCCCGTACATGCGACGGCCCAGTTTGCATGATCTCTCCCTCACCAGCAGTATTTTGGGGGGGGGGGGCGGGATTGTACAACTTGAGCCACTCACTGCACACGGAGTGCCCCCCTCCCATGTTACTTTCGGCGCACGGCGAGGCGAGGCGCAAATGCGTATAGATGGATCATAGTCGAGGTATGTTTCTGAACTGGGCCTTAGCGGTATTGTGTGTTTGCCGCAGCGTATCCCGGGTGCCGTAATGCCACAAGCGCACAATCTTGTCTTCCTATCTATATGGCCTTCAATGGTGTGGCCCCCGTGTGTTCCCATTTCACTTTCCATTACCTACGACAGGCTTCTTGTTGTTGTGACTTCGTTAACGTGACCATGGGGCGTGTTTGCAAGGGGTTTCTGACGGAAGACCACCAGTGACCCTGGTAGTCATTGTCTTCATGATCTTAGTTTGGGCAGACACTCGTTCTCTTCATAAAAGATGGGTGTTGAGTCATGGGTTACAGCGATGCTACTATAGGCAAGATGGCAAGCTTGTAGTGTCCACACCTTACAAAATGGGAGATGTAATGGTAGTGCTTTGGTCCCACACATAGACTTCAGTCGGACGGACACATCTCGAGGTGACTGTATGTATTCGTGTGCCTGTGTATGCAGCCATTTCCCTCCTCTCTTCTCAGTACGCCATGATTTAACCCAGAAGTCTGCAATGGATCATAGTTTCCCATTTCATCCAAACATGGTGAAATGCAGGTTTGGAGCCAACCAGGGTCTTAAACCACTTTCAGACTGTGGTTTAATATCCTGGCTTGTTCCAAATCTGGCAACCATAGTAGAGCTGGCATAGTGGTTAGAGGATTGGACCTGGGACTCAGGAGACCTGGGGTCTGGTCACCACTTGGCCATGAAGCTCACTGGGTGATCTTGGGCCAGTCACTGACTCTCAACCTAACCTAATTCACAGGGTCGTTGTGAGGATGAAGTGGAGAGGAGCAGGATCCTGTATGCCACCTTGGCCTCCTTGGAGGAGAGGCAGGATATAAATGTAACTAACAGTCAAACAAACAAATAAAAGTAACAGGAAGCTATGGTTAATTGAAATCATCCTAGTTTAATCATGGCATGCCAAGAAGGGAGGAAGAAAAAGGGGTATTGCATGAGGGGATAAGGCTCATTCATATCTCAGTTTATTAAGCTATGTTCATCTGAACCAGGACAGTGTTGTCCATTCACCAGAAAAAAGCTCATGATTGAATGAAAGCTGTAATGCGTGGCATGCAGCATACTGACCAATCAAGGGGCAAAGGAGTGACTGTTGTAATCACCACAGTTAAGAAGAGAGGCAGAATCAAATTTTCCACCCATGTTTGTTTTCCCATCCATTGTATTAGAGCAGCCGTCCCCAACCTGGTGCCCTCCAGATGTGTTGGTCTACAACTCCCAGAATCCCCCAGCAGCGATGCTGGCTGGTGCATTCTGGGAGTTGTAGTCCAACACATCTGGAGGGCGCCATGTTGGAGAAGGCTGTATTAGAGCTACATGGCAGCCATTTTGTGCCTCTCTTCTCTGGGGATTTCTTGAGGGCAGCCTCCCATAATGCAGTGCACCGTATCATCATGGGACAGTCTGTGTGCGCCACGGCCACCCTGGTGAGACATTCTGTGCACTCGGGAGTATATTGCCTATAATATTTATTCCTTCGTTGCCATATAATCCGCTGCAAGAAGGTTGACCAGAGGGCTAGGCTAGGCTAGGCCTGAGCTGCTACAGGCCGAAATCGAAATCCTCCCTCATCACCTTTCAGCCTTACTCAGTCGCCGCTGCCTCTTCCACAGCGACCACCAGCCTCATCAAAGCTGGCTGGAGCTGAAAGAGTGCCAAGTTGAATGGCTGCCTTTAGCGAGAAGGGAGGCGAGAAAAGAAGCCACGGGAAGCTGGCCGGGGATAAAAGGCTTCCTCAGTCAGCTGGAGCAAGGAAGGGGAAGCTTGGAGAAACATGTGAATTGTGCTGTTGACAGCTTTCTTCTTTTCCCAGAGGAAGTGCTGAACTTTAAGGCTTTTTATGGAGGGGTACTGTTGGTTATCTGTAGGCAGCTTTGGTACTCAGGGAAGATGTCGGTTGTCAAGGAGATACCTGAGAGTAACCAGCCAACGTTTGACTCGTGGGCCTTTTCCAAATAATGACAAGAGTTTTGCAAAATAATATTCTTACAGGGTTTGGGGTTTTAAGTGGCCAGGCCTGTGTTCTGGAAAAGCTCTTCTACTACTTTGAAGGGACTAGAATGTTGTGCCTGGGGTTTAGGGTCAGACCTGACATCATCAGGGGGAATTTTGGGGCGTCTGTTGAGTGTCCACCAGCTGCCGCTGCCCTGGAGCCCCCCTTTCCAGAGCTCCGGTGAGCACCAAACAGCCACTATTGCAGTTGCCCTTGGCTACATCACCCTGGTGCATTATGGGCAGTGGCAGCTGCCTAGTGCTTATTGGTGGGGCACTGCTACCACCATCCTCCTCGGGTACCCCGCCCCCTGCATCCAGTGGAAAGAAATAGGAGAAGGGAGTGGCCACCTACTTGAGGACATGGGGGCCCACCACCATGGGGAGATACACCAGAGGGTCCCATTCCAAGGACCCCCTCAAAACTGGAGCTGGAAGCATGGCATATTAACAAGAAACACAGCATAATCTCTTGTGGACACGAGTCCTCAACTGGGCGTGGGGGGGGGGGACCCAGCTCTGCTGATTGGGGAGTCCTGAAGATCAGAGCAAGGAAGGAAGAGGCAATCTTCTTGGGGAAGGATCAGGGATTTGATCTAAAGTAGAGAGAGGTCAGGTCCAGGGAACACTGAAGAGATGGGAAGAGGCAGGCTATCAAGGAAGACTGGGAACGGGAACTGAGGGCCAGGAGGAAGGTCTCAAAGGGCAAGACAAGGAGAGGCCAAAGTCCAAGGGCAAGTGGGTATTTTGAGGTGGCAGAGGAGGTAGCATAAACGCAGAGACAGATGCCAGCTTCTTTCTTGTTTTGTAGGGAGATGGGTTGCAGAGGCTGCTGGGAGTGCAGCCACTAATGAGTTGCGACTCTGCCTCATTCTGGAGGCGCCACGTCGAGTTGAGGAGCGAGTCCTGGCCTGCTTCCAGGTGTGCTTGTTGTGGCTGGCCTCAACCCTCCAATACGCCAGCGTTGCCCAACCTGATCCCCTCCAGATGCTTTGGACGTCAGCTGCCATCAGCCCTGCCCAGTGTGGCCAATGGTCATTAGTCCATCTGGAGGTCAGCAGGCTGGGGTAGCCCAAAACATCTGGAAGACAGCAGGTTGTGGGAGGCAGCATTATGCCTTCCCTGAAGTTAGCAAGCAGGGGGGGATTTCTTTCAACCGTAAAGGGCCCCCAAATGAAAAAGCCCTTGGGGCACAATCCTAATCATGTCTGGAGCGGGGGGGGAAAGCCCTACAATTACCAGCATGCCCTAGCCAGCTATGCTGGCTGGAGGATGCTGGGAGTTGTAGGACTTTTTTCTGTCTAAACATGCATAGGATTGCACCCTTGATGCGTTGTGCTGAAGAGCAGCAGCTGCACTGTAGACAGGGAGCACCACCATGGCTCTTGGCTAGCGGCGACTGCATCTCCCTAAAGAAGCGTGGGGACTGTCATTCTGCCAGGTTGTCTTCAGGGCCGGCCCTACCATGCAGCAAGGTGAGGCAGGCTGCCTCGGGTGGTGGAATTTAAGGAGAAGGCAGAAATTGATATATGAATTAAAGGAGCAAGACTTCTTTTTTAAGGGCTGACCCTTGCACTGGGAGTGGGGGGCTAGGTTTGGTGCTCTGCTTCCGGCAGCAAAACGTCTTGGGCAATCACTGCTAGGGATCTGTAATGAAGAATTCTCAGCAGCCTCACCAAACCACAATTCCCAGGATTCTTTAGGGCTTCTTTCCTGAGCCTGATACCCTTCCGTGTGCTGGACACTACAATCAACCTCTGAAGCACTCCTTCAAGGGAGGTTTGGAGGACGGCAGCAATGGATTTTTGGTGGTGGCCCCCCAATTGTGGAATGCTCTTCCCAGTGAGGTCTGCCTGGTGCCAACATTGTCACCTTTTCATCACCAGGTTAAGACTTTCCTCTACTCCCAAGCATTTGACACCATATGATGGGACTTCTTGATCTAGTTATTTTACTGGGTCTTGGTTGTTTTTAATTGTTTTTAGTTGTTTTAAATCTTTGCATGTTTTTAACCCTTGCTGTAAGACGCCTTGAGTCTTTTTAGAGAAAGGTGTCTACTAAGTTTAATAAATGAAATGAAATGGACTGCAACTCCCATAATTCCCAGCCAGCAGGGCCATTGACCATGCTGGCTAGGAATTATGGGAGTTGCAGTCCAACACATCTGGAGGGCGCCCAGTTAAGAAAGGCTGCTTTAGGGGAAGCCATGATGGTTAAAGGGGTATAAAACTGATATGTTTATAGCAGCCCACCCCAAATAGATGCCCTCTGGATGTATTGTGTTATAACTTCCATCATCCCCAGCCAATGTAGCCAATTGCCATGCTGCCTGGAGCTGATGGGTATTGTTCTCTAATACATCTGGAGGGCACCAGGTTTGGGGAGGCTTCTTGAAAGAATAGGCATGCCCTCAAGATTGCATCATGGGTATTTTGCAGAGCTGGGACAAGTTTTTCATTATCAAATTTTTAAGAAACAAAACAGAACCCGGGGTCATTCACAAATAGCTATTGCAGCGTTATACAGGTGGCCGTGTGGACTGTTAGGGCAGTATCCAACAGCGTTGTCCCCCAAACTCTAATGGCGCGAGTGGAGCTCCGCTGAATCTTTCCATTGCAGAAATGGACGGTTGCCCATTCCTCTTTCACAACTGTTTGCACAACTGCGGTTGCACAAACCGAACTTGAGTTGGATTCTTCTCCTGCACATAGTTCATAACCTAGTTTCCGCTGGCACAACATCACTTGCGCTAACGGAATGACACAGTTGGATACTGCCCTTAAAATTTAGTTTCCTCTGTAGTCTGGATAAGCAATATATGGGTTGAGAATGATGAGTGGGAGGGTGAACGTGATCGAATAACAGCGAGGGCAGTCAGAGAGGGAATAAATAGGGAAAGAGCCCAGACTCAAGCAGAAGAACGAAGAAAGAAGGGCAGTAGATAATAGGTAATCACTGAAACTAAGTTGAGCTGAACTCATTTGAATTTTCATGCACACGTTCCTGTCTAAAAATGAAATTTCAAAATGGCTAACATTTTTACTCTGTTGGGTGAACTGTGACATTCAAATTTTGTGATGCGAAATATTGTACTTTTGTCTTGCAAAAACTGTCTGGAAATTCAAGATCCAGCATAAGTGTGGGTGCTTGATAGCAGAATGTGAGCAACAAAGTCCAAATTTCAATGGCAAACCTTACAGTTGGGCATGAAAACATGAACGTTAAAGACTAGACTCAGTCATCCAAATCTTGATACTCAATTTTTTTGTCCCCTGATTTGGTTAATGTATAGTACCAAATTTACTCAATGCTGTGGCAAGCCAGCCGTAAGGTATTGTCAAACATGGATGTTAGATCCTGAGTACTGGCTGAATACTTGCACGTCCAGATGATATTTGGTGACTAGTCATATCAAATTTTGCAGAGGATGTGTGTGGGGGTTTTTTAGAGCAAATCCTTATCTGAAGCTCCCCTGGGTCCAGGCTGGATGGGAACCAAGTTGATAACTTCTGGATTTTTATGTAGTGTAGTAATTAAAGAGCGTGAGATGTAAGTAGGGAAGGCACTGGGCGGCCTATTCAGAAGGTTCAGACACTGCCGCACCTGCTCCCAGGATCCATATGACTCCTACCCACCGGTGTTCATGTGCAGAGTGCAACATCAGGAAGGGGAACATGTGCACATACAGCTGAATGTACCTAGGCACCCTTTTTCCAATGATGCCATGAACTTGCAGACTTTGAAGAGGCAGGGATGGGAGCTGTACGTGCTTTTAAGTTTTAAAAAAATTAACTCAAAAAATGAAAGTTTGTTGTTTTTTTTAAATGGCATGGGGCGTTCCTTAGGAGGAGAGCTTTGGGAAGTGGTCCAGTTTCTGTGGTACAAACGATGGTGCTCCGGGTGCTTTAAAAATGCAACATCCCCACAACAAAAGTGCAGCCTTCAGTTAAGATGCGAGGACTGCACACAACAAATGGGAAGCAAATGCTCGTTTATTGCACAGAGACCTAGGGTGCTTCCAGACGGTGGGCTCCTTTAGCAATCCCAATCCAAAAGCATTGTGCAGCTATTCCATATTTTCCTCCTTAGCAGAATTTTTTTTTTCTTCCTGGTAAGGAAGCAGCCAGAAGAAGCAGTGGATCAAAGATGGGGTGGTGGTTACAAATTGATGACGATAACGTCTGTACCCCTTGTAAAGTTCCATGAATGAGGCAGGACAATTGCACAATAAAAGCCTTGTCTGTTTTTGTGTGTTGGGGGGGGGACCTCAAGAGCCGCTGAAGTTCAGGGGGCTGGCGAGAGAAGGAGATGTTGAAGGTTGAAGCAAGTGTGAGAAATCAAAGTCGACATTCCCTGGGGGAACAGAGGCGGAATGAGATGAATTGTGCAAAAGGGGAGATTTGATGGGTCTTACAGTAAGCGCACCATCTGAAGTCATGTGTGCCTTAGAGATAATGCAGCATAGTGGTTAAGCAAGTGAGCTGTGAACCAGAAATTTCCCGTTCATATCTTACCTCTGCCATGTATTTACTTAGGAAAGCCACAATCTCTGTTAGGCTCCGCCATTATTATATGGGATAATACCTTACAGGGGTGTGTCATGATTACTGATAAGATGCATTTGGACACTTAAAGACTGACTATTGTTAAACAGAACCATGCGTGTAACACAAAATTCCTTCCAACAGTCTTTAACTCACACTTCCATATTCGTGATATGGGGAGTTAAAGAGCAGTAATCAGCTTGGATTCTTGCGCATGCTCACATGCGCGCGCACACACACAAACACACCTGCCTTCTCAAAATATATTTATGGGGAACACTCATCCATGCACAGAACCAAGGATCATCCCAAGGGGATGAGCAGTGAGACAAGATTTATGGGGTCCTGTGATCTTCTCTTAAATCTGTTCTTGTCTTCATCTCAGGGCAGTTCAATGAGACCTTGACCCTGTTTTGCATGAACCAATGTACTAATTACCCTCGTAAAGTCATGCCATGCTAAAACCAGGTGCATTCCCATATTCTTAAAATAGTGCCTGCCAAATCAACGACCAAAATTCTTCATTTAATAACTGCCATCCGCAGGGACAAGTAATCACAGCAATCATCATATTCCTTCTACCGCGGTCGTTCCTTCACCTGTAGCAGAACAGGGTATGCTCTTCTTGCCATAGCAATAATTCAACATTCAGTACCAAAGTCAATCCCCATGGGGTCATATTCAGAAAGAGTCACCTGGCTTCTTCTGCCTGTGTGCCTTCTCTAACACTGAAATACCCCATGATACCCGTGGGAGGGGGTGTGTTGTCCATGCTTTAAAGAAGCTGAAATTCAGCACCCATGTAATCCAAATTCTGTGCTAGATTCCACAACCTGTATAAATCATGCAAATTAAGCAAATGTGTATAATTGAAGGTGCAATTCTACGCATATTCTATGCACTGCTGGCTGGGGCATGCTGGGAGTTGTAGGACTTTTTTCTGTCTGAACATGCATAGAATTGCACCCTTGTTCTCTTATTTTGCACAACATATATTTTTTGTTGTTGTTTCTACTTTAATCCACTTTTCCTACAAAAGGGGACAGGCAAAAATGCTGAAGCCCCTCCCACAACTACTGAAAACATATAGCCATCTTGCTGGCTTCTGGGATTCTTCCAGGAGTCGTTGTCATGTGCTTCAAATACAGCCATATCTGTCGATTTCTCTTTCTCGACATTTCTCGTTTTTCCCATCTGAAGTCCATCCTTTTCCTGTTTCCACTTCAGTTTGCGACTTGGAGAAGAAGAAAGAGAAGTCTGCGACAGAAATTCATCTGAATTTTCTTGCGCATCGTTGTGTGTGCATTTTTTGCTTAGAGAACTGCACTGCAAGATTTTGGAAATGTGCAAATGCCAAAGCATTCTGGCTCACATACTGATTCGGGGAGTGTGAAGTTGGCACGTTCTTATGAAAATGTGAACTGAACGAATTTCTCCCAGCATCCCTAGGTTGGAGTCGACGGGCTTTTGGCCTCTCCCCACCCTGGGCAGCTCTGTTCCATTTTCCTTCAGCAGCAGAAAATCAAAATCCTGATGCTATCCAGATGCAGCGACATCTGCACATCAGATCACACACATGTCATGTCTGCAATGCTCCAGGTCCACTGGGAAGTTCCCTTCCTTGGTGCAACAAGTAGTGATGATGCTCCTTGCCAGTATCCCTTGGCCTCCCATCTTCTTGCCCTGCTGCGGTGCAACTTGGGCATGGCTAACAGGTGTAGCAGCAGCAGCTGTTGAGGTCTGTCCCTTCAGGGGCCTGTGGGGTGGGCTTGGGGGGCTAGCCCACATCCAAGGGCTCCCCCCCCCCACTCAAGCAGCGAGTATTGCTGAGAATGGAGTCTTCCCAACTTGCAGCCTTTATTGAAGAACAGTGCAGTGGTGCAATGCTATTGTCTGCTGCAGTCATGATCCAGATGATGGCTGTAGCCACTGCCAGCCCTCTAGGGTAGGACACTGAGCAATGCACTCCTCAGGCTTTCTTTGCTTGCTGCCACCACTCCCCTTATTCAACTAGTTCACGCAGGGGGTGGGTTGGTCACTTCACCCCAAACCCCAGCAGTCTGTGCCCGGTTCAAGGCTCTGTATTCCGCCAACCCCAGATCTTGCCATCTTAGCTCTCTGACTGGAGGCTGTTCTGGGTTACTGGCCATCACTTGCAAAAGGGAAAGGACCTGAGCTCACCTTCCTGCCCCTTCAAATATCATCCCACTCTCTGGCCCTCGGAGCCCTGTGTTCTCTCTCGCACTCCTCTTCCTCTCTGGCTTTCCTTTCCACATCCTTCACCACAGGCTCCTCCCCCTCCTTAGCAGCGGCTGCCCTTTTTATATCCTCTGCCCAGGGGCCCCCCCCCTCTCTTGTCTTTAACCCTTCCCTCTCTTCCTGGTCTGTGGGACCACCGATGCTTTTCTTCCTCTGGCCGCTCCTCTTGGGTGGGTGTACATGCTTGCTCAGGGCTCCTCCGCTACTGTGATGCGGCTGCAAAGAAGGCAAATGCTATTTTGGGCTGCATTAATAGAAGTATAGCTTCCAAATCGCGTGAAGTGATCATTCCCCTTTACTCGGCACTGGTTAGGCCTCATCTTGAGTACTGCGTCCAGTTCTGGGCACCTCACTTTAAGAAGGACGTAGACAAACTGGAGAGGGTTCAGAGGAGGGCAACAAGGATGATAAGGGGACTGGAAACAAGGCCCTATGAGGAGAGACTGAAAGAACTGGGCATGTTTAGCCTTCAGAAGAGGAGACTGAGGGGAGATATGATCGCACTCTTCCAGTACTTGAAGGGTTGTCACACAGAGGAGGGCCAGGATCTCTTCTCGATCATCCCAGTTTGCAGGACACGGAATAATGGGTTCAAGTTACAGGAACCTAGATTCCACCTAAACATCAGAAAAAAAATTCCTGACTGTCAGAGCAATAAGACAATGGAACCGACTACCTAGGGAGGTGGTGGGCTCTCCCACTCTGGAGGCATTCAAGGTGCGGCTGGACAGTCATCTGTCAGGGATGCTTTGACCTGGATTCCTGCATTGAGCAGGGGGTTGGACTCGATGGCCTGGTAGGCCCTTCCAACTCTATTTTTCTATGATTCTATGATGACTTATGCAAACTGAGAGTTAATGCTACCCTATAAATCAGTTTTCCACAACCTGGCAGCCCTCCAGATGTGTTGGACTACAGCTCCCATAATCCCCAGGGCAGCTGCCATGGGGATTATGGGAGTTGTAGTCCAACACATCTGCAGGGCGCCAGGTTGCTGGAAGTCTGCTGGGAAGTGTGGAGTGACTTGTAATGGCAGCAACAAGCAATAACCATCCTTTCCCACCAGGGGTCAGCGTTAATGGCAGGGGGGCAGATAACTTTAAGAAGGACGTAGACAAACTGGAGAGGGTGGCTCTCCCACCCTGGAGGCATTCAAGGTGCAGCTGGACGGCCATCTGTCGGGGATGCTTTGACCTGGATTCCTGCATTGAGCGGGGGGTTGGAGTTGATGGCCTTGTAGGCCCCTTCCAACTCTACTTTTCTATGATTCTATCTTCATCACCACCATCTGGGTGAAGCACTTGGAGTGGAGAGAGCTGTCTTTCCAGCTGTAACTCTAGTTTGAGAGAGTTGCAGAGGAGATCTGCGATGGCTGTGATTTCTCAAATGTATGTGGGGGGGGGGGAGAGACATGTTTTCACATCTTTACTAGATCTAGATCACCCTTCCCCGAGCTGTGCCTTCTGGATGCGTTGGACTAAAATGCCCATCATCCCCAACCATCCCAGCCGGTGGCCCCAGTGATGGGAGTTGTAGTCTGACACATCCGGAGGGCAACAGGTTGGGAAAGGCTGGGCTCGAGTGTGTCCACCTGGGAATTTCTCTAAGTCTTGGGCAGGTTGATTTCAGTGCATGAGATGCACACCACACCTGTGCTGATCTCCAGGCAGGGCCGGCGCTACCGCTAGGCAGACCCAGGCGGCTGCCTAGGGCGCGTGGCGGAAGAGGGCGCAGAAACGCTGCGCTCCTTCCTCGCCGCCGGCGCGCTCCTGCCCCGCCTGGCCGCCTCGCCGACAAAGGCACCGCAACCACCAGGTCAGTGCGGGGGGGGGATTGCGGGCGCCGGGCGGGCTCGCGCTCGCGCTCGGCTTTCCTCTGCACCCGGAGCTAGGCCGGGTCAGGAGCGCGCGTGGCGACGGCGGCAGCAGTGACCGGTTGGCAGCGGGGAAAGCGGCTGCTGGAGGAGGGGGAGCAGGAGGCGGGCGGGGGGGCACTGGGCAAGCAGGCATTCCCCGGCACGAGAGGGGGGGCGCTAAATAGGGCGTCAAACTGCCCTGCACCGGTCCTGTCTCCAGGGAATCCACATTGGCAGTAGTGGTACAAGAAGAATCCTTTGATTGCAGCCTTCCCCAGCCTAGTGGTGCCCTCCAGGTGTAGAATCATAGAATGGTAGAGTTGGAAGGGGCCTATCAGGCCATCGGGTCCGACCCCCTGCTCGATGCAGGAGAACAGATGTGGGCAGCCCAGGCAGTCGCCCATCCAAGCACCGACCCGGCTCGTACCTGCTCAGCTTCGGCATGTGGCCTGCATTAGGTGCTCTCGACGCCACCTGCTGGACTGCTGTGTTGCACTGCAACTCCCGTCAAGTCCAGCCAGCATGACCGTTGGCCATCTCAAGGACACCAGGTTGGGGAAGGCTGTAATAAAGGGATTGCCCTTTATTCTCCAACCTTGGGTCCCCAGCTGTTTTTGGCTACGCTGGCTGGGGCATGCTGGGAGTTGTAGGCCAAAAACAGCTGGGGACCCAAGGTTGGAGAACACTGCCCTACAGGACTGCTTCTGTATATGTTCCTTTCATGAGCCAAGTCAGCTACCTGCTGACTACATCTACATCAGCGGCATGATTCGAAGGACGTGTTGCCGCCCCCTTGATGAAGCTACGCAGCAGGTCTGGCTGTGGGTCAGTGGCTAGATGGGAGATCACGTGGAATCACCCAATGCAGTCGTGCCTTGGGTTCTAGGGAAGAAAAATGCGATATGATATGAAGCGCACTAGGGGTGCAGGCCAGACAAGGGTTCAAGACTGGGACTGAAAGGCATGTTATATATGGGTATTAAAACAAGGTTGATTTGCGTAATCGTTACATTGTAATGGCTGCTTTTCCATTTTGCAATCATTAGATAGGTTTGCATGATGGTAGATGAGGGATGTTGGATCTCTTTCGGCCTCCAGGGCTGAATTCCACTTCAGAGAAGCGCTCAGAGGCCACATTCCAGTGGTGGGTGTGGCCAAAGGCAGAAGGGGGCAGGGCCAAAGTACCTAAAATGCCAGCACATTTTAGCTTAACGCTCTTACTGCCAGTAAGTCAGCCTTAGGAGAGGCATTCAACCTTTTAGAATGGAGGAAAAAAACTACACAGAAGCCAAGAAACCATCAAAACATTGGTGGTCAGGGAAAGGGGCATGGCTCCCAGGAGGCCAGATTTGGCCCGTGGGCCCGAGTTTCTACACCTGTGTTTTAACTGGAGATGCAGAGGTTAAGCCTGAGAGCTTCCGTGTGCAAAGCAGAGGCTCTACCCCTGAGTGACAGTCTCTCGTGCGGAACAGGCCCTGGCAGTGATACACGTTCCCTTCCACAACAAAAGATATTGTGCAGCCATTTCGATGCAGCCCAGCTGAGCATCGCGGTGCATATGACGTTGTGCATACACATAGATGCATGCACAGCATCTGCCCATGCGTCAGCCTGTTTCTTCCACACACACAGTTCCCCCTTGCTTCAGTTGGGGCATATGGCTGTTACCCATAGCATTGTGGGATATCCATGCTAGTAGGGGCTGCTACAGTCCACAGTGCTGGAGCATTCCATAATACTCAAGAAATTGGGGGGAGACTCCATCCACACACACACACACACACACTCTTGTGTTCTTCTTGTGCCCCTACGAGAGCATCTAGGTCTTTATCTTTGTCTTAATTTGTTTCCATTTCTTTAAAAGGCATTTCCCCATAAAGGGTACCTTCCCCTTCCAATCATTTCTGTCGTTGTACATTTTTGGTTGCAACTTTACAACCCATCTTTTGCACCAGCAGTGTTGAATCTCTTTCAGTCCGAGGGCTTAATTCAATTCCGGAGAAGCTCTCGGGGGCCACATTCTAGCGGTGGGCAGGGCAAAAGGGGGCGAGACCAAAATACCCGCATATTTTAGCTTAAGTTTTTTTACTGTAGGTAACTAAGCCATGGGAGAGGCATTTCAACCTTTAAGAAGGCTGGAAAACTGCGCAAAGGCCAGGAAACCACCCAGTGATTGGTGGTCGGGGAAAGGGGTGGAGCCCTGGAGGGCCGGGTCTGGCCCCTGGGCCTGAGGTTCTGCACCCCTGTCTTACACAGAACGACAGTCAGAGTAACAGACTCGCTTCCACACTCATTCATACATCGTTTGTTCCTCGCTCTCTCGTGCTCCCCGTCTCCCCCGAAGGCTATAAACCCTTCGAAATGCCCTTTGGAGCAGGATTACAAGCAATAGCCCTGATCTGCAGATGTAGCCCTGTCAGAAAAATCCCCAATTGCAACGGCCAGTTGTTTGGTTGGGAAGAAGGTGTCAGGGGGCATGAACCCAGCCGCCGCCCGCCCGCCCCATCCCTTCCCAAAGAGCTGATTGGCGGGATTGCAAAATTTCTGCTCCAGGCTACACAGATACAGTCCTGGCTCCGCATCCAGCTTGGAATATGCCTACAGACGTCTGCTTCTTGTGTGTATGCCCCCAGGCTGGGTGGGTCAGGGCAAACCACTTCCCCGTTTTTCCTAACATAACACTAGAGCATACCAGCCACCCTCATTCTTGCTTCCTTTCTGTCACTTCTTTCCCCCCCCCCCCGTGGTATCTGTTTTAAATGCTTTAAATACACGCACGCACACGCACACAGAGGGAGATTTTTGAAGGACCCCTGAAGCTTGCTAAACTCTACAGTTTCTTTGCCAATTAGTTCCAGAATCCTTTTTTTTTTTTTTTTTTGGCATGTTTGATTGGCCTGAAATGTATTAACTGTCGTTTTGTATGGAGTGCGAATGACTGTCTCAATCGGTTTAATAGATCTTTTGATTCTTATTGTAATAATTTATTGGCTGTCAGTAATGTATTTATTAGTTACCAAATGTTAATAAAGTGCCAGCTCTTTTCTAGTGTGCAAGAGATTTTATTGGGCCTTCCTATTCCAGGAGAGCTTCGAGGAAATCACTAAATTATAAACAAACAGCTGTTACCTTCTTCCATGATGGATAGATGCCCATATTTGGAACTGCTAATACAATTGTGGTAGCAGAGGTATCCATCTCAAATCAGTCCGGGGGGGGGGGGGGGGACTGGATTCTGTCCATCTATTGACATTGGTTTGGTTCTGGCACTACAACAGCGATGGGCAGCTCTCTTTTTTTGCACCACGACTGCCGCCGCCGCTGCTGCTGCTGAATTAGAGCAGCAAAAACATTAGTGGTTTGCCTACAAAATTCCGTGGTGCTACAGCAAAAGAAAAAAAAGGTAAATTTTGCTTTAAAACACAGCACGATTTTGCTTGGAAACAAGGTACATGTTCCCCGCATGCCAGTGGAGGCTGATGATGGCTCCAATGTCAGCGGGGCCGTGTATCCACCCCGGATTTTAGTCTGAACTTTAAAGGTGCTGAACCCTGATCCCCAAAATAGGTTCGGCACCATGGATAGTTGGGAGTAAAATCCAGTGTGGATACACACACGCGCGCGCACGTGCGCACGCACACACACACGCACGTGCACACATGCGCACGTGCGCGCACGCACACACACGCGTGCACGTCCACACACACACACGCGCACGCACCGCTGGCATTGGAGCCACCACCAGCCTCCACTTGCCACATGCCTTATTTTAAAGTAAAAATTATTCTTTTTTTTACCACCAATGCTGGCTCCGGGTTTTGGGGGGCTTTTTGCCAAGACACCCTCATCGGGCCCCTCTCCCTCAGTGAGCCTGCCTGCTCACCTCACCAGCAATGTTGTCAGCTGCTGCTGCTGCTGCTGCTCCTCTTCTTAATTACTGCTGCCACCTGCTTGCTTATTTATTTTATTATTTAGTCAGTTATTTAGTTCTTATTACATTTCTATATTGCCCAGTAGCCAACGCTCTCTGGGCTTGCCAGGCGGGGAGAGGCAGTGGGCAAGCTGGCAGCGGCGTCTCCTGCTCTTCCTTCGCACCACCACCGTCGAATGGGCCAGAGCGAGAGGCAAGTGAAGAAGCAGGTTGTTGCAGGGGCCCTTGTCTATGGGCCCCCAGCTAGAGGGCGTGGGGGCCCTTGGCAGATCCCCAACTGTGCTGGCCCTTGACGCCGGTCTAGTTTACCACCACTGAATTTCGGTGGCAAAATTGGTGGCAGAACCTTCCGTGGAGGGTTGTGGGCCCCCCGGTGTGTTCTAGGGGGTGAGATTGGCCCCTAGACCCATGGAAGTTGCCCACCCTGCACTATAAGAATGAGCCTTCCAAGAGCCTCAGGGTCATACACTCACTCCCCCTGCCTCTTCCTCCTCCCTTTGCTTACGATTCCCTTCCTGTCTGAAGCAAACTGTAGTTTGCTGTTTTATCCAAGCTAACGCACATGCCCTGCAAACTGGAATCGAAAACTAGGAAGGGGGGGGGGGAATCTCACATGAGAGGAGGGAGCCCGCGAACCTGAGGCTATTCAAAGGCTTCCTTTTGTAGCACACACCACACCATGGTTTAGCATTACACCTCAGCCAAGCTTGTGTGCTTCTTTACACAGTGCATAGTTAAACTGTGGAATTCGCTACCACAAGATGTAGTGATGGCCACCACCAACTTGGATGGCTTTAAAAAGGGATTGGACAAATTCACGGAGGAGAAGGCTATCGATGGCTACTTGTCCTGATGGCTATATGCTACCTCCAGTTGCTGGGGAACATGCGCCTCTGTACTCCAGTTGCTGGGGAACATGGGCGGGAGGGTGCTGTTGCACTCATGTCCTGCATTGTGGCTTTCCCTCGGGCTTCTGGTTGGCCACTCTGTGAACAGAATGCTGGACTAGCATCTGATCCAGAAATGGCTCTTCTTGTGGACTTAAGTTTGACTCCATCTGGGGAGTGAATAGCACAATCCTACGGTGTGTTAACTCGGAAGCAAGCCCTACGGCAGTCAATGGGGCCTAGTCCCAGCCTGGTGTGTTAATAGAGTTGCAGCCTCCGCCTCCCATAATTTGGGGTGTGTGGCCCTTTCCGCATGTTCCATGAACGAGATCGTGCAAAACTGTGCACTCCCTCGGCCTCCGTGCCTTTTGCTGAAGGTGCGAATAAAGCCAATGCACAGAAGCAACAGCTGCTATGGATCAATTACTCGACACTGAGGTAGGTATTCCGCAAAGAAGAGCCCTGCTCGGCCGCTCGCCTGTACACGTGGCGTGAGGGCTCAAAGTGTGTACAGGAACAGGGCCACGCACGCTGGCCCCGCCCCTCCGTTTCCGGCCTCCCCGCGTCAAGCAGGGAGGTCTGCAGGGGAGCTCTACTTGTGTTTGTGTCAACGTGAGTAGAACTCTCCACGCGATCAGGGACCCAGCGAACGCGAGCGGAACTGTCTTCTCCAGAACTTGCCGCCCGAAGTAGGCAAGCCAGGAATCGAGGGGCTGGAGCCATGCGGGGCAGCATCCTTTCTCTACACCAGGGGTAGGCAACACCTGCCCCCCCCCCCCCGCTGGCCTTTCTTGCGGCCCCCGGCACTGTCGGTTAATTCATCGCTGTGGCGGCGGACAAAAGGAAGTGGTGATTTTTCTTCAGAACAAGGCATGGGAGGAGCAGGCACCTTCTTTTGAAGCAGAGGCATACTCCCCCCGCTCGCCTTGTTTCTCCCCCACTGCCACACCGCCAAATTTTGGCAGCAATTTCAGTGGCGCAAAGCTGGGAGTAGGAGCGCGGGCCACGGAGGGCTCTGGGGCCGATGCGGCAACCGGACCTCTAGACACTGTCTACCCCTGCCCTGCACACAAGTTCAAGCAAATAACAGTGCTGCAAACAAATCTGTTATCTGGCTCAAAACAGCCCGTTGAAATACAACATACTAAGGCCAGTCCAAGGTATTTGGGTGACCAAGGTAGAGAATCTTTAACCATCAAAGCAGGGCCTTTTCTGCTGTGGCACCCTGGCTGTGGAACAAACCTCCCAAAGAGGCTCGCCTGGCACCTACGTTGTGCTCTTTCCTGCGCCAGGTGAAAACCTTCTTATTTTCCCAGGAATGTTCAGTCTTTTGGTCTCTGCTGTTTTGAATATTTTACTGTATTTTAAATCTCTGTACAGCTGCTAGGTTTTATTTCGGCGTTTACTCCTATTTTATGCTGTCGTTTTAAATTTTTCACATTTCTATACTGGATTTTATGTTGTATCTTGTGGTTTTAATCGTTGTGAACCGCCCAGAGAACTTTGGCTGTTGGGCAGTATAGCAGTGTAATAAATAAATAAATAAATAAACTCTAAACGGCATTTCTCCACCCTGAGCACACCAAACGTCCTCTAATTACTGCTATAATATGAACATTCCAGCTCTTTGAAGTGGGGACTTGCAGACTTGGGGAGTAATCCTATACATGTTAAGACAGAAAAAAATGTCCTACAGGCAGCTCCCAGCATTCCCCAGCCAGCATGGGAAGTTGTGGGACTTTTTTCTGTCTAAACATACATAGGACTGTGCCCTTTCACAGACACACTGGACATGTCTGTGCTACAAACTTAAACCAGTTCCCTTCCCATGCCACCCCCTCCCTATCCACCACTCCTCCCAGCAAGACTTTGGCTTCCTAACAGAGTATTCTCAGCACCAGCAGACAACTACAGTTCCCACAGTGCTCCCTGTGGGGAGGGGGGGCGCCATCAAACTAGCATGGGTACGAAGCCATTTTAAGTTATGCAAGGCTGCTGTAGCCACACTAGCCCATGCAAAATCCAGTCCGTTGCCAGAGCCCACACTCTGGGGTTAGAGAAAGCTTCGAAAGGACTCATTCAAAAGGTATCTCGTTCCCGTTCTTTCATGAGCTTTGCTCTTATTCCTGATTCCTGCTTTGCAAAGTTAGACGATGCAATCCGACCGTTTAACAGATCCTCTTCCTTTTTAGCACTGTGCCGTCATAATAGAAGCTACGCAGGTGGATGCAAGCTACTAGGTGTGCGGGTGAGGATCCATTAAGAGAGGGGCTGGAAAGGGAGCAACTAGAAATATATATATTAGGAGTGAAAGACTGTGGCCCTCAGCAGAGAGAAGGTGTGGGGAGAGAACAAGCTGTGACGTTTATTAAGATGGAGTAACCTGAGCAAAATAACATGTCTGTGGTTGGCATGCAACAGTTTCAAGCATTGCTTCATAATGCAAGAAACACCACACCGGGGAAGTGTCATCTGTGTATATATTCTTGGGGTACCCTTTCTTCATGTTGTGCATCCTGACACAATGTTCCATATAATTATGTTTGTAAATGTGTTTGTAAATTTGTGTGTCCATGTCTATCTGTCGTTTGGATTCAACAGATTAATTAAGCATGTTGCATCCCCAAAGTTTGCTTTAGAAAGTAGTGAAATGCACAACGGTCACAAAGGCATACGCAAAGTAGCCGTCTTGGTTGTATCTTACCTCTGATGCATTTATTCTTCTTGAGCTTTTGCTTCCAAACCTGTTACGCGTGGCACTTGTTGCCTGTTTTTCATAATGTGAGGTGTGTTGGTTGCTAATCATGGAAATAGACGTAAGATGAGAGTGGGGACTGGTGTAACAGTCATTATGATGGGAGTTAAAGTCCAACACAACTGGAGGGCGCCAGGCTGGGAAAGGCTGAACTCCCAGTAGGTTTCGCCTCCTCCCATCCCTCCCTTGGTCATCTCCTTGTCCCGCATGAACTGATATTTCTTCTAAAGGAGAGACGTCACTTTGATTACATTTTTGGAGTGCAGTGCTTCCATCTTTTAGATAGACACATTTAAAGTTCCACCTAGGGATGTACAGACTTTGTTAAATACATTCCGTCTGTGTTTCATGGATTGTCAGGCACCTTTTGTTCCATCATCCACTCACTGAAGGAATTGCAATTTTTTCCATTTCCCGAACTTGCACTTTCAGAAATGCGCAAATTCCCCCAAAATGTGTATTTTTACACATTAGCCTAAGGGGGGAAATGTGCATTTTTGATTGGTGTTCCCCCCCCCCCGTATTTTTCTACATCTAAATTTGCATAAAATTCTGGAAAGTAAAAAACTGGTCTGCAAGTCCGTGGAATCCGTGTGACTCCGGAAAAGCCAGTCCGCTGTGAAATCTGCAGGTCAGATTCACAGAAATCCGAACTCATTTGAATCTGCTGCGTATTTCTCCAGCATCCCTAGACCTGGTTTTGTTCGGGGTCCATGGTGTAGAGCAGGGCTCTCCAACCTTGGGTACCCAGAGGTTGCTGGCCTACAGCTCCCAGCATACCCAGCCAGCATGGCTAATGGCAAGGGATTCTGGGAGCTGTAGTCCGGCAACATCTGGGGACCCAAGGTTGGAGAGCCCTGGTGTAGAGGAACCAGGACTCACAGGGACGCAGCTCTGGCACTTTTTAATTAGCGGGGATGCTGATGTCATCAGCCACCTCCGTCAGGCTTCCCCGTTCCCTCTGAGCCGCAGCTGCAATCCCCACAGTAGCTGGGGTGGAGGGAGAATGATCTTTTCCCCAGCAACAATGGAGTGTTCCCTGTTGTAACGCAAAGCATTTGGGGGTGTCTTGATCTTGAATTAAGGCCCATTAACTTTACCAAAGACCTGCTCCTTGTGGAAATAAACCTGCTAGAACTGGCTTGCTGATATAGATCAACACAACCGCCTGCATTTTTGGATTCTCCTTGGGGGGCATAACTATGGGGGCTGTCATGATGAGTGCCCGCACCCCAAAATTGACCACTACACCACTGTACCTAAAATCCCAGCCATTAAACTTGACAGGCAGAGCTCAAACGAAGCACTAAATTGGAACCGGTCCACTTAATGATGTGACATGGCTTCTTGTCTTCCAGTTCCCAGGAACTGAATCTCATTTTCCCCACCCCAAATCTAGCAAAGTGTTCTATGGAATGATTTAAAACAAAGAAAGAAAAAGGACAGAACTTGCAATGCACACTTCAGATTAAAGGAGGAGTGTTTAATTGAGATGCAGCAGAGGAGCAAAAATGGTCCAGCTGTTCAGAGGAACAGGAGGTCAAAGAGGTCCTTTTAAAAGCCTCCCTCGGGCTCAACCCTGACACGGGCATGCTTCTCTTGTGACAGGAATGTCGCTTTGAGAGCCACCAAAGGCTGGCTGTAGGCAGATGGGGAAAGCTCTTTTTGCATCTGCCATTCAGTGGACGTCCTTCCATGCCAGCTGGATTTAGGAAGGTGACAAAAGCCTGGGGATAGATGAGGTGGAACAGGTGCCAACAGGCGACTGGTCTGGAAAAGGAACTATGCCCACCCCACAGAAGATGACGGGAAGAGGGATAGCTAGAAGCCAAGGGAGCCAAACTGGTTGTCTTCTAACTCTGGGGAGAAGAGTGCAGTAGGATTTAGGGTTGCCTGCTTTTCAACCTACCCCTGTAGCTTCTGCCTTTATTTATTATTTTCATTTATAGCATTTTTACCCCACCCTTTAGCCAAAAAGGCTCCCAAGGCAGCTTACAAAGCTATTTCTTAAGCCAGTCCCTGCCCGCAGGCTTACAATCTAAAAAACATGACACAAAAGGAAAGGGGTTTGGGAGAGAGGAGGAAACAAGCAAATTCAGGCTCTAGATTCTTAGCTGCAAAGTTCAGCAGGTCCTGGACGCAGTGGAAGGACTGCTGCTTCCGCTCCCTCTGATGGCCTCCCACAGATCCAGGCATGATGGAGCGGTGCCTGACTGCTGCTTCCTCTCCCTCTGATGGTCTCAGCAGCGATAGCTGATGGCCAGGAGGGTGGGGACGCTCAACTGGAGCTCTATCCAGGCACGATGCCGCCCTATAATGCAGGGCTCTTGAACTTCTTTCAGCCCGTGTGGGCCAAATTCCATTTCGGAGAAGCTCTCGGGGGCCGCATTCCAGTGGTGGGTGGGGTCAAAGGCAAAATGGTCGGGGCCAACATACCGTAAAATAACAAAAAAATGCCAGTATATTTTATCTTAATGCTCTTACTGCCAGTAACTAAGTCTTGGGAGGGCTATTTCAGCCTTTTAGAATGGGGGAGGCGGGGAACTGCACAAAAGCTGGGAAACTGTCACATGATCATTGGTCAGGGGAAAGGGGGTGGGGCCAGGGGAAAGGGGTGGGGCCAGAGGAAGGGGCGTGGCTGTCTGGGGAGCCCCCGAGGGCCAAATTTGGGGCCCGGGGCTGAGGTTCTGTACCCCTGCTGTAGGTCTTTGGTGCCACTTCCTGAGACACCATTTTGAATCTGAGTTTCCCTCCGCCGCCTCAGTCGCTATTCTACACCTGACTCCAGTTCATGGACCTCGGAGTCTGAAGTCTGCTTACTTTTGTTCTAGGGAACTTTCCTAAATGCAGAATTTAATCTTTTTCATGTATGGTACGCTGACCAGAGAACCTGAGTTATTGGGCAGTTCAAAAGTACAAATCAATCTATTGATCGACGATCAATCAAATGGAATTTTAGCAGGGAAGGGATAAACAAAGTACTCAAGGGAATTTTAGCAAAGGAAAGGGTATGTTGTACTGAGAAGAGGTCGAATCCATCAAAGAGAAGTTAATGAACTTCATGAATATATGAAGGGATAATCATGTGAACTTGCAATACTATTATTATTTATTATTCTAGTATTTGTATTTTTAATGGAAACCGTCGTTTTAACTATTTTATATTCTGTATGTTCCAATAATTTTGTTGTGAGTTGCCTTGGGGATTTTAGAGACTTAGGACGCAATCCTATGCAAGTTTAGACAGAATAAAGGCCCGCAATCCCCAGCATGCTAGGAATTGTAGACCTTTTTTCTGTCTAAACTTGCATAGGATTGCGCCTTAAGGTAATAACTAGGGGAGGCTGGTGGATCCAATGTCAGTGGGGCTCCTTATCCATTGCATTATTTTGTTTGAGCTTGATAGGAGCTATCCATGGTTCTCCATGGTGGCTGACCTATTTTGGGGGTGGAGTTCAGCACCACGGGTAGCTCCTACAAAGCTCCATTGCCTAAGGCACCCCCACTGACTGACACAGGAGTCACCAGCCTCCCCTGGATCTGCCTTGTTTTTACTAGACCCACAGGCTCCACTAACTAGAGCAGGGGTGCAGAACCTCCAGCCTGTGGGCCAAATCTGGCCTACCTGCAGTCCCAATCCAGCAGTTCGGGGACCCCCAGATGGCCAACACCCCTTCCCCTGGTCCCACCCACTTTCTCCTAACTGCTGATCGAGTGACAGTAGTGGTGGCTGGTAGTTCCAACACCAGTGGGGTGGTGTATCCACTCCGGGTTTTAGCTTGAACTTTTAAGGAGCTATCCATGGTGCTGAACCCTATCCCCAAACTAGGGGATAGGGTTCAAACACGACACTTACTCATGCTATTGCTATTCCATGGACGGCTCCTTTCACACAATGGGCACGTTCACACGTCATGCTAATCCACCCTGCAAATAAGCCACGGTGGGCTGGTTGTTTGCTGCACAATACACCTGACAGACAATCGGACTTACCATGGTTTGTTCTCCCACTCCTTTCCCCTCAGTTCTCCAGCCGGCTCTGGCAAGTATCCCAGTGTCTTCTGAGGCAGAACCCATCTTGTCTCCTCCTCCCTGCTCCGATCGCTACCCCTTTTCGTTCACACTGCCATATATATATATATATATATATATATATATATACAGTAATACCTTGGATTGCAAGTAACTTGGTTTGAGAGCGTTTTACAAGACAAGCAAATTTTAAAATATTTATTTAATATATTTTTTTACTTGATATACAAGCGACGTCTTGCAATATAAGTACTGTAGTACGGCTTAAATTAAAAATCTCTGTACACATTTTTGGGGGGGGGGATTTCGTTTTGATATAAGAGTGTTTTGGATTACAAGCACGTTTCCGGAACGAATTATGCTCTCAATCCAAGGCATGACTATATATATATATATATATATATCAGCCTCAAAAAAGAGCAATTGGGGTTATGGGGGGGTTGGCATCTCAAAACTGTGCAACTGTGTTTGTATTTTATTTTATTTTTATTTATTTTGGTCAATCTTTCGCAAATGTGCTCTTACAGCTGTCTGATATGTGTAGTCTTGCCTGGTCAATTTCCTTGTCTGTTTCAGCTGTCAACGGGAGTGGCAAAGTGGAGTAGATAACAGATTGACAAGGCCAGACTGCATGTAGGCTAATTAGCACACACTTGCCAGGGGCCAATTGCCGAGTTGTCAATTGAGATCCACCGCCACCGGTAATGGGGGGGGGGGGGCAGCAAAAAAGGAGGTGCACCAAAAGTCTCCCCATTAGCAATGTAATTCTCGCAAATTTAAGTATTGAGCTGCCAGTTCTCAGTACCACCACTGTCTGGGCCAGAGCAAGAGGCAGGTGAAAAAGCAGGTTGCAATGGGGACAAGGAGGAGCAAATCCAAGGGGCTCTTGCCAGCAGGCCCATGCTGGGGTGTAGGCCCTCAGCAGGTGCCCGACCATGCCTACCCATGGCGCTGGGCCTGGCTAGGAATATGATTGTGCTGGAAAAAACATAACCACCCACTTTCTTGTCTTCACTGCTTCATGATCTATAACTGTTCTGGTTTTTGTAAACACGGTTCCTCTTTAACCTTTTCTCAGTTGCTTATTTAGTAACAATTCTCTTTCCCTAAGCCTAACTTTCTTTTTCTCTCTCTCTCTCTCTCTTTTTCTCTCTGATTCCTTGTCTGTCTCTTCCTTTTTCTTTCCTGATACGTGCCCTGCCATAGAACCGCATGCATGAGTCTCTAATGCTCTTCGACTCCATCTGTAACAACAAATTCTTCATTGATACCTCCATCATTCTCTTCCTCAACAAGAAAGACCTTTTCAGTGAGAAGATCAAGAAATCACCTCTGACCATCTGCTTCCCTGAATATACAGGTATGTGATAGTTCGACTGCTCAAGAATCCAGAGGTGAAGCAACATAGGACCGCCAGGCGTAGCAGACGGAGCAATGTATGTTGAGGCCCAAGGATATTATGGTTCAGTCAGTGTAAAGCACCTAGATCTTTAATCCAGGACTGCTTGAGAGGTATCTTCCCTCGAAAATGGAATATACACTGGTTGATTGCCTACCTGTCTTCTGCCCCAGCCATGAGCTGAACTGCCATCATATCATAGAGTCTAGACTGTTGACATGTTCTAATTACTCAGAAGGAAGAACATCAGTGAGCAGAAACAAAAAATCTGACTAGTCACATAAGGCTTCAAGTTCCATGCACACTTACCTGGAAATAAGTCCTATTGAACTCAATGGGTCTTATTTCTGAGTAGACCTATTAGGATTGCACTGTAAGACAACTTTTGCCAGGCTATGCCATTTCAGAGTACAAGTGGGGGATTGCCTGTTTGAATATCCCTCCATATAAAAATAGTCCCATTGTATTAAAAAAAAAAAAAAAAACCCTATGGCAAGGAATTATCTCTGTGTATGTATGTATGTATGTATGTATAGACCACGTGAAACATAATTTCCCAAGGTCCCTTGGGATTTTGGTGTGTGTGTGTGTGTGCGCGCATATATACACAGACATATATGTGTGTGTGTGCATGCACCACACTGTCACCTGCCTCCCCTTTCCCGATCATGCTGGCTGAGATCTTTTTAAGTGGAGATACCAGGAATTGAATCTGATGAGACCTTATGCATGCAGTGTATGTGCTCTACCATTGTACTATGACAACGGGGGAGCAATTTTGGTGGGTCGGTGGGCTTGCAGTGTCCCCCAGATCCCACTGAGGGCCACAACCAGTGGGGTCTTATGGCTCCAGTGTCAGTCAGTGGGGCTGTGTATCCACTCCGGATTTTACTCCAAACTTTAAAGGAGCTATTCCACCGTGCTGACCACATCCCCAAAATAGGTTCGGCACCATGGATAGCTCCTTAACAGTTTTGGAAGTAAAATCCGGAGTGGATACGCAGCCCCATGGATAGCTCCTTAAAAGTTCAGACTGGAACCCGGAGTGGATACATAAGAGCCCTGCTGGATCAGACCAAAGGTCCATCTACTGCAGTCCCCAACTGCCTTCAGTGGCAAAACCAGATGCTACCGGGAAACTCACAGGCAGGGCATGAAGGCAATAGCCCTCTCCCACTGTTGCTCCCCAGCAACTGGTATTTTCTTGGGCATGCTGCCCCTGCACATGGAGGTTCCATGGTGCCATCCTCACCATGCCTTGTATTTCCAATGTTCAGGCAGTGAGTGCCATTGGCAAAAGTAGCCCAAATGGCACCGCTCATGCAGAAGAGGGGAGTATGAGCGGCCTTGGCAGAGACCCAAGGTTTGCAGAGGTACAACAAAGGTTCAGAAAAAAAAAATTCTTCAAGGGGGAACTCCCCCTCAAAATAACATCCCAGTGCGATTATGGAATGGAAGCTGACTGTTAGGATGGGGGGAGGCAGAAAACCGGGAGGGGGAGGAATGGAATGGAGTATCCTGGAAGAAGGCAGGGTGCCAGCCAGCCAGCCAACCCGAACAGGCACACTCCACCCTGCAACACTTTGTTGCAGGCCCCAGTTCTCATGACTAATAGACCCATCCTTCACAAATTTGAATCATGGCCGTCGCAACATCGCTGGGGCAGTGAATTCCTTAAACTAATTGTGTGCTGTGCTGGGGTGTTGCTACGCCAAGGGCCGTGGGGCCCAGATCTGTTTCGTGGGGGCCCTGCATGGCCACTAAACTTGGTGGGGGAAACCTCCATTGGTGCCAATGGGAGCTTTCCTTCTAAGCTTAATTGCCTGGGGTGGGGACAGTTTTCCTGCCAGGGGGAGGAAGAGTGCAAAGTAATTGCCACTGAAGAGGAACTACTGATCTGGGGTGATCTGGAGCAGAGTGGAAATGAAGTGATGAAGCATTTTTTTTATTTGAGGCGATTTGGAATTGGATGAGAACCGAATTGGCGGGCTTTGTCCCTCCGTGAAATGTAAATGAATCCTAGTCATTATTTCTAAATGTGCGTATATAGATCTAAATTAGCATGTGCAAATTTTGTGCAGATTTGTATGCTCTGGGCCTGGGCCCCAAAGCTTTTATCTGCCTAGCAACACCACCCGTGCTCTGTGAGGAAGTACTTCCCTTTGTCTCCACTGGATCTTCTTCCCGTTCCTTCTTGTTGGATCACCCCTAAATTCTAGCATTATGAGAGAGGGAGAGAAACATCTCCCTGTCCACCTTCTTCATACCATGCATAATTTTATGAACCTTTAAAAAAAAAAAAAAAATGAATTGTGTAATGCAGCTCATGAGTTGGATATACTCAAGTTGCCACCTTTAACTTTTACTGCTTGCTGCTGCTTCTTTTTTTAAAATAAAAAAGGATAATTAACAGCCACTGATAGGGGGGGAAATCTTTTTTGTCGGGTTCTTTCTTCCTTCTTTTTCTTCCTTTTCTCTCTCTCTTGTTTGTTTGTTTCTGTTATAATTGCAAATAAAACAATTAGACATGGTCTGGGGGGAGTCTTTGGAGGAAGTTGCAGGCCTAGGATTCCTATCCAAATTGCTTCAATTACTTTGTTGATGAATTTTTGATGCCACTGTCGTGCCATTTTTAAAAGCATTTATACTGTTTTGTTGTTTTACTGATTGCTTTCTTATGCCCTTTTCTGACCATTCGTAATCACACACAGAGATGTGAAGGAAGCTCCCCCAAAAAAAAATTGGAAAAAATTCGGGTGAGAAAACTGGTTGTTGTTGTTGTTGTGTTGTTTTTCCCCCTGAATTTTTCCAGGTTTTTTCTGGGCCTTTCACATCTCTAAATTCACCCATAATCATTATTATTTATAATATTCTCTTCCATAGGAAGATCCTATTATTTTCAGGCATCGGCATATCAAGATACATAATCAATTAATTTTTTTCTTGCCTCCCCACCCACCCACCCACCCCCAACTGAATGCAGGTCCCAACACATATGAGGATGCTGCGGCCTATATCCAAGCACAATTCGAAAGCAAAAACCGTTCGCCGAACAAGGAGATTTACTGTCACATGACATGTGCGACGGACACGAACAACATCCAGGTGGTATTCGATGCCGTCACCGACATCATCATTGCCAACAACCTCCGAGGCTGTGGCTTATACTGACCCCGCCCCCCGTCCCCACCCTTTCTCCCTTCCATCCTGTATAGCAAGCAACATATTTGGAAACAATCACAACGAGAGGAAAATGAAATAAAATAAAATATTTGAAGGAAAAAAAAAGGCAAAACAAAATATGAGTCTCTCTCGCACACACACACACACACACACACACAAACACACACTTAATAATGAATCATGCAAGTTGGTAAATAAAAAGGCATAATGAAAAATTATATATACATATATGTGTGCATATATCTATATGTATATATATATATATTTAAAAACAACACTTTCTTGTTTAGTTTGCCTCAGAGAGATCTGGATAGCACTGATGTCCCTGATATAAGATCTTCGCCCTTCCTTCCTGCTAAAGTAACCAAATGGCAGATAATTCAAGGTAAAAGTTGCCTTCAGAAAAGGTTAAGGAAAAACATCCGACCAACAAACTATCCACTGAATTTTTCTAAACTGTCTGCCCATATATTTAAAACGTAACATATCCTGTGAATTTTAAAAGGAATCAACTTTCTTAAAAAGAAAAAAAAAAGTAGTAATGTTATTTTTTTAAGACTCCTTTGTGCATAGGGTGCTTTAGGGGAGGGGAAAGTCTCTCTTTTTTTTCCCCTAGTTCCTATGGATTTCTTTTTTAACAGTACCACCATCTGTGGAAATGTTCCATCATAGTTGTCGCTGCACTGCATCTTTTGCTGTGTGGGGGCTGAGTTTTCAGGGTTTCTTGGTTCTGTTCAACTCTTGTGTGGTTAAAACCCATTAAAAACAAAATGTTGGTGGTGGGAAAAGAAATGCAGAAAAAGATTATGGGGACTTGTTTTTCCCCCCTTAAGGAGATGACAAGACAGCAGCCATATCTGAATATGTAAAAAGAATCCTTTGCTTGAGGAATGTAACTTCTTCCCCAGCTAAAGTCCAAGGTGGTGGATGCTCGTGCGTGTTGTTCTTTCTTGAAACCAGCATGGGAGACTGTAAGAAAGAGGAGAGTTCCATCAGCGACTTGAAAGTTGCACCTTGTAGGCCCCTTCCAACTCTACTTTTCTATTAAAATAGTGCCCCCTTGAGGCTAGGAGGAGGCATTTGCCCATGAAAACCTAATTGTCAGTGCCAAGTTCCCTTTTAAAGGAGAATAGTTCCCTTCCTTAACCACAAAATTATAACCCAATTTAAATTTAGTTTTATTTGGCTCTAATTTGGGGAGATTAATCCCTTCCTAATCCTTTTCCAGTCCCTTTTCTCTCCCCCCCCCCCACTTCCCTAACACTTATGTTCATGCCCAGACCTCTTCTTTTCTCCTCTGTATCTCTAGCATGGAACTTTCTGCTAATGTCCTCTTTGTTAGTAGCGTGGCCTTTGGGCCTTTGTATAAAGACACAGCCTTCGTTATCGCCTCAGTGTATGATGTCTTGAGTCGTTGGACTGGTGGCTGTGAGTTTCTGTAGGATGCTGTAAAACCTGGTTTTAGCCGAATCTTGACACTTAGCACGTTTAAAAAAAATATCGAGATTTAAAGGGGGGAGAAGAGAAATTTAAACAAAATTGCTTTCCTTGTATGCTTCATAAGTAAGAAAAGAACAGAAAAATCTCATTCCTTTCCTGCTTTATTTAAAACACACACACACACGCAAACACACACACGCAAACACACACACACACACACACACACACACACACGACATTGTGAAACCATCCTAAGAGAGGCATTCTCCATTTGAGTCGGTTGTGATTGCGAGTTGGCAATGGCGGGGTAACACCTTGAACCAAGCTGACGAATTGTTGGCCACAAATGCATACGAAACACCATCTAAAGTCCTTAGAATCCTAAAGGCCGTTAAAATGCAGGCCACGAGAACCCTTCAGATAGGGTTGCCAGTTCTCCGAGATCAGCCTGGAGAGTTCTGGAATTGTCTGCCCAGTGAATAGATCAACCTACATCTATGGGGAATACAGCAAAGAACATGGGAGTTATGGGGCTCTCGGTCCTGCCTCCCAGTTTCCCCCTCCTCTATTATTACAGGTGCTGTTTTTTGTCCATGGGGAGTCGGGGGGGGGAGAAGGAGAGAAAATTTCCTCCTTTGCTCTTGCATCTTCCTCACTTTAGCTGTGCCCCGTAAGGGAGGGTTGCTGGTGGTGTGTTTAAGTAAGAACAGATGGTCAGTCATGGAATCCCACCGGGAAACATCAATGGTTATTTTCATATTTCCGTCATTGCTATATGCATTGTTATCCACTCCAGATTGGCGTCCAGGGATGTCCAGAAAAATTTCCTCCCAAGAGCCTCTTTGTGTACACGATTATCAAAGCTGCCCTCAGACTGGGCCAATCAGCCAGAAAGGGGTGCATCTTACTTTCTCGTTTAATGATGATACATTGTTCTGAATTGTCTCATTCACTCTCTGGATTTGTATTAAATAACACACACACACAGCTGTCACTGGCCTCAGGTGGCCAAAATTACCTAAATTACCTTTGTTTTGACTTTTTTTGTTCTGAAGGACACTGTGTATTTCATACCATTTTCTTTCCCTCTCATTTTCTGTCTCGTTTTTTTTTTTTTTTTTTTTAAGCGGATTAGTTTGGGTTGGGAGGGCATTATTTTTTTCTTCCATTCTGAATTTTATTTTATTTTCAATTTTCCACGCTTCCCTGTGAATGCTTTTATTTGTAACGCTCGCCTGTCACCACCCCAGTTCCTCCGACCCTTTCTTTTAGTGGGTGGTGTTTCTCTCTCTCTTTCTCTCTCTCTTTCTCTCTCTCTCTCTTTCTCTCTCTCTCATGTGGGGATGTTCGTGCTGCAAAAACAAACAAAAAACAAGAAAAAAAAGAAAATGATCTAAAAAAAATAAAAACACACACAAAAAACAACAAAAAAGTAAAAAAAAAACAAAAAACAAAATCGAATGTAGTGTTTACATTATTTAAAATGCCACCGTTTTCATGACCAACCCTTTTGTCATTTCTACTTTGATTAGCAATCAGACATCGTCACAGTTTCACTTTTAAGAGGTACCTTTGCTGGAAAAAGCCAATTACACCTATTTCAACTAAAAACTGAATAAAATAAAGAGGAAAAACTAAAGAATATACATATATATATATATATATATATATACACACACACACACGCACACGCACACACATATATATATGTGTGTGTGTGTGTGTGTGTGTACATATATATATATATATATATATATAAGCGCCAGGTCTTTCTAAGCCTTTCTATTACCAATCGGTGAGGTTTCTGTGCTCTATTAGACACTGCCAATTTCTTTCTCTGACTAATGGAAAATTCATGTGTAGCTTAATAAAGAGAATGTTTGTCTGTACCACCAAGGCTCTTCCTCTCTCACCTTCTGATTCAAGACTTGGGTTGTTTTATGGTCATAATTTCCTCTTTGGTTTTCTTTTTGAGGAGGGGTGTATGTGATGTACCCTGGGATCCCCTGTGACCCTTCTTACCCCCCCTGCCTAACCTGGCGCCTCTAGGAGTCACCAGGCAAGCCACATTAAGTGGATGTCTGAGTGCCTCCGCTTTACCACTGGGACTAAACCCACAATAAAACATCCCATTGAATTAACACAGAGGTGGTGTTAGGGGGCGGCCCACTAAGGCTGGAGCCCCTAATCTTTCATTTGGAGCCCTGAGTCTCGGGGAGGCCCTCTGCCCCACCACCCTGCTGTCCATGGGCACTTGCTGAAATCAAGGTGCAGGGGCCCTGAGGATCTCTGTTGTATCTGATCCCCCTGGATTTGCTGCTGTTGTTGTTGTTTTTGCCCTTTTGCCTCAACTCCTGCTGCCGCCCCTTGAATCTTTCTCCCTGAGTGTTTTTCTGAAATCAAATGCCCTCCTCTCCCCTGTCCATACATCCCTTTTTACAAATAGGGGTGTCCTTGGGAGACAGGCTCCTTTAAAGACACACAGAGGGAAAGACTTTAGAGCATATGTAAATTAGCATATGCAAATTTGTGCCTTTTTTTTCTTTCTTTTTTTTTCTTTTTTTTTTGGGGGGGCCTGAGCCCTCGGATCTTTTCAGTACCTAGCCCTAAGAAGATTAACATACACCTATCCAGTAGCATGACTGACTACAACAACCAAGGCCATAAGGTGAGATGAGATACAGTGGCTCAGAATCTACCCAGGTCAGAATACACCATATTACTTAAACCAAAGAGCTGGGTGATTAAGAAGAAGACATTCAAATATAGGAAGTTGCCTTATACTGCATTAGGCCATAAGTCCATCTAGCAGGGGAATGTGGGGGTGGCCAGGAGAGCAGGCATCAGCAAAATAGGGTCATCAGCACCATGGATAGCTCCCTAAAAGTTCAGAGTGAAATCCATAGCGGATATAATGCAGCTACCAGCCTCCTCTGCTTCTGGGTAACACTGGAAGGCCAGATTGAGAAGCCAGGAGGGCTGGGGGTTCCCCACACTTGATATAGGTCAGTTTTGTTTCCACTGACGGGCAGCAGCTCCACAAGGCTTCAAGAAAACCATGACCAGCCCATTGAACCCATAGCAACTGAGAGAAGTATTATGATTATTAGAACATAACAGCACAATATATTATAATGATACATTTTGTAAAAGTATACATGCTGTAGCCAAAAATAATTAATATAAACTATACATACACACTGAATCCCAATTGTCAACTAGCTTTGAGATGATGAGATCTCCAGATCATATCCCATTTCATTAGAGCAACAACCCTGAGCCACCTTCTATTTTGGGGGCAGATTTCCACATCATTCTGAATTGACTTCCATATTGAAGCTTCTGGGGAACAATAAACCCCTTTTGGGGGGAGTTCTGCTTAAAGCATTCTGGATTATTTACATCAGAAGACAAGTCTTGGGAAGAGATATTCAAGTAGCCAGAGGGTTACTTTTCAGCCGCCTTCCATGAGAAATATCCTTTAGGTGGTTCTGATGAAGTAATTGAATGAGATATGATCCGGAGATCCCATCAGCTCAGATTCAGCCCACAGTTGGGCTTCAGTGTGTATGTACAGTTTATGTAAGTGATCGTTGGCTACACTTTATGTATTTTTGTGTGTATGGCATTGTAACATATTGTACTGTTATTTTCGGGTTGTAATGATGCTCATTTCTCTTACTTGCTACAGATTCTATTGATCTTGTCCATGGTTTTCTTGCTATTTGGGGGACCCTCCCCTTTGTATCTGTCATTCCCAAAGGCTTCAACTGGGAGTCTTTCCCAACCCTACCTGGAGATGCTAGGGACTGAACCAGGGACCTTTGCATGCAAAGCCTGTGCTCTTCCCTGAAGAGGAAGCATATAGCCAATCAGGACTAGTAGCCATTGATAGCCTTCTCCTCTAGGAATTTGTCCAATCCCCCTTTAAAGCTGTCCAAATTGGTGGCCGTCGCTACATCTTGTGGAACTGAATTCCACAATTTAACTACGTGCTGTGTGAAGAAGTCCTTCCTATTATCTGTCCTGACCCTCCCACCAATCAGCTTCATGGGATGACCCCTTTGGGTTCTAGTATTATGAGAGAGGGAGAAAAATGTCTCCCTATCCACTTTCTCCACACCAGGCATAATTCTGTACACCTCTGTCATGTCCCCCCTTACTCGCCTCTTTTCTAAGCTAAACAATCCCAGCTGCTGTAACCTTTCCTCGTAGGGGAGTTGCTCCAGCCCCTTGATCATTTGAGTTGCCCTTTTCTGCCCTTTTTCCAATGCTACAATATCCTTTTTAGGTGCAGTGACCAGAACTGTACACAGTATTCTAAGTGCGGCCACACCATAGATTTGTATAAGGGGAGTATGATCCAAGTTGGCAGTTTTATTTTCAATTCCTTTCCTAATTATGCCTAACATGGAGTTTGCCTTTTTCACAGCAGTCACACACTGGGTCAACATTTTCATCCAGCTGTCCACCGCAACCCCAAGATCTCTTTCTTAGTCAGTCACCACAAGCTCATATCCCATCAGATTATACTTGAAGTAGGGATTTTTTGCCCCAACATGCATTACTTTACACTTGCTTACTTTGAACCACATTTCAAGTAGTTGTTGAGTCCTGAATCAAACAACTTTCATTGTCCTGGCAAATGAACAGCATGGATTTCATAGAATTATAGAGTAAGAAAGTGGAACGCCATTTAGCCTAACTACCTCCTTGATGCAGGAAATCCAGAGTTAGAACATCCCCAAGAGATGGCTTTCCAGCCTTTGCTTAGAAGACCGCCAGTGAGAGAGAGCCAACCAACCCCTAGATAATTGGTTCCGTTATTGAACTGCCCTTACCAACAAGAGTTTTCTCCTAACATTCAACTGAAATTTACCCTACTGTCATTTAAGCCCATTAGATTTGATCTAAAGGTGAAATAAAGATGGCGCTAGAGGGCAGCACTTCACTTTGCAGCCCCCTAGTGGGGTTTGTTTTTTAATCATTATCTAAAAATATATATATTAAGAAATAAAATTAAAATCATGAGGGGAAGGGATCCTGTTGGGTGCCAACTGAGGCACCCACGGGTTTAATGTTGGAGACCCCAGGAAGGAAGTTCTCTACTTATAGGAATCTGCCCGTGAAATTGACACAGGGGACAATCTCTGATTCAGGATATTAGGCAGGTGTGTGAAGCAAAGATCAACCCTGATTGCAACATATATGATTGACACCTCAAAGAAGGCAGGAAGGAACATTGGGGTGCAGGTGAACAAAAGATCACGCCTACACATTTTCAATGCCTTGCGGAAGTATTCACACACAGCCCTTTGACTTTTCCACATTTTATTGTGTTACAACCTGGAATTGAAATGGATTTAATTGGCATTGTTACCACTTGATGTACACAAGATACTCAACACTACTATGAAGGTGCACAATATTTTTATTGAGGCACAAAAGTTAAATAAACAAAGACAAACTGGCACTTGTTGGTCGCATAAGTATTCACACACTCTGAATCAATACTTAGTAGAAGCACCTTTGGCAGCACTTACAGCTGTGAGTCTTCTTGGGTAGGTCTCGATCAGCTTTGCACATCTGAATCCTGCAGTGTTTGCCCATTCTTCTTGGCAAAATTTATCCAGCTCTGTCAGGTTGGATGGGAACTGTTGGTGAACAACAACTTTCAAGTCTTGCCACAGATTCTCAATCGGATATTGAGGTCACTCTGGGCTTGGACTAGGCCATTCTAAGACTTTCAGGTTCTTGTTTTTAAACCACTCCACTGTTACTTTGTCTGTGTGTTTAGGTGTTTAACCTCCACCCCAGTCCCAGGTCCCTTGCAGACTGAAACAGGTTTTCCTCTAGAATTGCCCTGTATTTGGCTCCATCCCTCTTGCCCTCAATCCTGACCAGTTTCCCAGTCCCTGCCGAGAAAAAGCATCCCCACAATATGATGCTGCCACCACTGTGGAGATGGTGTTCTCAGGGCAATAAGCACTGTTGGCTTTGCACCACACATAGTGTTTTGCGGCAAGGCCAGAAAGTTCCATTTTGGTCTCATCAGATCAGAGAACCTTTTCCCACATGTTTGCTGTGTCTTCCACATGCCTTTTTGCAAACTCCAAATCAGCTTTGATATGGGTTTGCTTCAGCAATGGCCTTCTTCTCACCACTCTCCCATAAAGCCCAGCTTTGTGGAGCATCAGGGGGATAGTTGTCCCATGGACCATTTCTCCCATCTCAGCTGTGGATCTCTCAAGCTCCTTCAGAGTTACCATTGTCCTCTTGGTTGCTTCTCTGACTAATGCCCTCCTTACCCAGTCACTGAGTTTTGGTGGACAGCCTTCTCTAAGCAGAGTCGCGATTGAGCCATATTCTTTCTAATTTGTAATAATGGATTTAACAGTGCTCTGGGGTATGTTCATAGTTTGGGATTATTATTTTTAATAACTCAGCCCTGATTGGTGTTTCTGCCAGGGATGTTGAAGAGTCTTTGGTCTCGAGTCACGAGTCGAGTCACGAGTCTTTGGACCCGAGTCTTAAGTCCGAGTCCGAGTCCTTGGTCCAAAATGGTGACTCACGAGTCACAAGTCACGAGTCACTCCCAAAGTTGACTCCACGAGTCCCTGTTAAAATCAATGGGGTTTTTTCCCAACAAAATAAGGCTACTTCATATGTGTGGCTTAAATAAATTCTAGGCACAAGTGTGCCTTTTTATTTCAAAACTCTGCCACTGATTTTGGCAAGAACAGACCAGGCAGAAAAACCCAAAATAACCAGGCAGGCAGAGGAGGCAGGGAACCCCAAAGCAGGCAGGCAGAGGCCTTGGTCTTGGACAATTCAACTGTTGAACTGGTCAAGAAGAGACCAGGCAGGCAGAGGAGGCTGGGAACCCCAGACAGGCAGGCAGAGGCAGCCAAACCCAAAATGTCTGAAAGGTTTCATTTTAGAAAAATGATTTAAAAAATAAACTTCCTAAAGTTTATTGCTGTACTTCCTAAAACTTATCCATGTTGCATTTGAGGAACATGATTTTTTCTAAATGTTTGGCCCCCATTCTGGAACGGTGAGGTCTCATCACAATTCCACCCTCACTGAACTGGTGATGAACTTGCTGGAACCAGAAACACACTCAGAGCAGCCACACAGAGTAATCTCAGGTCCTTCTTCTGCCTCTCCCAAGTATGCAACACATCAATCAAAATAAATCTTGACACACTGTTGGGGCTGCACTCCTGGTAGCCGTCCATAGTGGCCGAGCAGCGGCACACCTCGCTTTCCTGCGCTCTTCGCCGGCAATCATGCTCCTCTCCACTCCTTCTGGCACAGCCCAGGGATGTTGAAGAGTCCTTGGTCTCGAGTCCCGAGTCGAGTCTCGAGTCCCATTAAAAATATTGGGACTTGAGTCCGAGTCGAGTCAGAGGGGGGACTCAGTCGGACTCACGAGTCGAGTACTCGAGTCCGAGTTCCCATCCCTGGCTTCTGCACAACTTTATCCCTGAGTTGTTTTGATAGCTTCTTGGTCTTCATGATGCTGTTTGTTTAGATACCAGGGATGTTGAAGAGTCCTTGGTCTCGAGTCACGAGTCGAGTCACAAGTCTTTGGACCCAAGTCTCGAGTCCGAGTCCGAGTCCTTGGTCCAAAATGGTGACTCACGAGTCACTCCCAAAGCTGACTCCACGAGTCCCTATTAGAATCAATGGGGGTTTTTTCCCAACAAAATAAGGCTACTTCATATGTGTGGCTTAAATAAATTCTAGGCACAAGTGTGCCTTTTTATTTCAAAACTCTGCCACTGATTTTGACAAGAACAGACCAGGCAGACAAACCCAAAATAACCAGGCAGGCAGAGGAGGCAGGGAACCCCAAAGCAGGCAGGCAGAGGTCTTTGTCTTGGACAATTCAAACTGTGGAACTGGTTAAGAAGAGACCAGGCAGGCAGAGGAGGCCGGGAAACCCCAAACAGGCAGGCAGAGGCAGCCAAACCCAAAATGTCTGAAAGGTTGCATTTTAGGAAAATGATTTAAAAAATAAAATCTTCACCAGCGATTGCACTTCTCTCCACTCCTTCTGGCACAGCCCAGGGATGTTGAAGAGTCCTTGGTCTCGAGTCCCGAGTCGAGTCTCGAGTCCCATTAAAAATATTGGGACTCGAGTCGGAGCGGGGGACTCAGTCCGACTCATGAGTCAAGTCCTGGAGTCCGAGTCCCCATCCCTGTTAGATACACTCTCCAGCAAACTCTGGGGCCTTCCAGAAACAGTTGTATTTAATCTGAGATCATGTGGCACTGCGATTGCACACAAGTGGACTCCGTTCAACTGCTTACAGTACAGTATGTGACTTCTGAAGGCAATGGGTTGCCCCAGAGCTTATTTAGGCATGTCACAGCACAGGGGGCGAATACTTATGAAACCAACAAGTGTCCGTTTGTTTTTCTTTAGTTAATTTTTTTTTTGTGCCACAATAAAATATTTTGCACCTGCACAGTGCTGAGTATCTTGTGTACATCGAAGTGGTAACAATGCCAATTAAATCCATTTCAATTCCAGGTTGTGACACAACAAAATGTGGGGAAAGTCAAAGCAGGGGTGAATGCTTCTGCAAGGCACTGTATATGCATTTCCTGCAGTTTAACCCCTTATATCCCTGACTTACATGTATCCAGTCATGTGCTCAAACCTCAAAGTCGTACGTTGTAGAAAGCGTGAGCAAGACTGTGTGTATATTGCACCAAAAAGATTCTACGCGTGCCCTGAAAAAGCAGAATTCTGCAGCCCGTATAAATTATGCCCATTCAGCGAGCTGGCTGACACGGCTTTTATTTTGTGCCATTTATTCTGCATGTTTAGCTTTTTTGCACCATTTTCTTCTCCTCATTTCTGGTCATGGGGAGGGCAAGGGAATATTCAGTGTCCTGGAGCCCCACGTCCAACCGCTGGGGATCTTCCTCAACCTTTGGCACCTTCTGAAATTTTATAATTCTAAGCTAGCCTTCCCCAAACTCCTCCAGAGGGCAACAGCAGGTTGGGTAAAGCTACTCCAAGTCATTAGTTACCTCGGTCGGCCAGTTTCTTTTCCTGCTCTTGCTCCCCCCCCCCCACTCAACTGCTACCTCAACCTTCCATACATCTTGGGGGGTAGAGTGGGGGGGGAGTGTTAAAACATACGATCTCAGCCTATTCTCAAACTTTATCTGAAATCATTGATATCCTGCACTTTGTCCCTAAGAAATCACAGTGCCATATATGCTAAAAGCGGTAGCCAGCAGTGAAAACTTAACAGCGTCTGAAATATCTAGGAGGGCTCACAAAAGCGTGATTAAAAAGGGGGGGGGAAATAACTGGCTGCCTCAACGGAAGCAGTGAAGGAGGCATAAAGATCTCCCAGGGGAGGATTTTCCAGAGGCAGAAGGGTGGGAGACACCACCACCAAAAAGGCCCTTGTGAATACCTGGAGGGATTGCAAGAAAGGGCCTGTGTGGACGATCTCAGTTCTTGGGCAGGATTATATGGAGGAAGGCAATCCCTCAGGTAACCTGGCCCCCAAACCATTTAGGGCAGCTTTCCCCAACCCAGGCCCCTCCAGATGTGTTGGCTGGGGAATTATGGGAGTTGTAGTCCAACACATCTGGAGGGGCTGGGTTGGGGAAGCCTGGTTTAGGGCTTTATAGGTCAACACCAGCACTTTGAAGTGCGCATGGAAATGACAGCCAAAGCCAATGCAGCTGGTGCAGAAGAAGGAAAGGGGGAAGCAGGAACCTTATATCCCACCCCTGCAAAAAGAGCCTGGCTGCAGCACGTTGAACCAACTGAGGTTTCAAGAAGGTCTCCAGGGGCAGCCCGGTGCAGAGCACATTGCAGTAGTCCAGAGACGAGAGGTGAGCAAGGCATGGATCACCATAGCCCGATCAGAAGGTTCTAGAAAGGAACTCAATTCCACACCTCTATCCTTCTGCATACCTAGGGAACCCCGCTCCCAACTATGTAGAAGAAAAAAGTGCTACTTTGTTTTTGGGCTGCCCGATTTTGCTTTCAAAATTATAGACACTCACCCACCTGAGTTTGCTGTGAGAGGGGAATTATGCCTTGGCATTTGGATTCTCTCCTGGGGTTATTCAGGGCCGGATTAAGATAGGGGCTATTGGAGCTGCAGCTCCAGGCCCCTACCCCAAAACAGGCCCACAATCAGGACCGGTGCAGGGCAGTTTGGCGCCCCAGGCGAAATAATATTTAGCGGGGGGCCCTCTCCAAAGCAGCCCTGCTCTGCAAAAAAAACAACAACCCTGCGCCGCCACCACCAACCTACCCTCCCCCCGCCCTGGCGGCGGCGGCTGCTGCTGCTGCTGCCGCCGCCGCCTGCCGCCGCCGAGGAGGAGGAAGTGACGCGACGGGACCCCCGCGCTGTTTTTTGCCGGGGAAACCATGGCAACAGGGCTGTTTAAGCCCTGTTGCCCTGGTTCCTCCCGCCAAAACAACGCGGGCGGGGCTCCGGAAGCGACACGACGCGGAGAAGGTAAGTGGCGGGGGGGGTCGGGGGGGTGTGATGGCGGCGGCGGCAGGAGGCGCAGCGGCAGCGAAGAGGAGTGCAGCGTTTCTGCGCCCTCTTCAGCCACGCGCCCTCCTCAGCACCAGGCCCATAATGCTCTTAATCCGGCCCTGGGGTTATTAGCCGCTGAAGGGGGGAGGTGAGAAAAGTTGAGCCCCGCTCCCCACACAACATCGTCCTAATCTTGCTTCCCTTCCCCACTGTTGCTACAGTTACGAGGGCAAATAGACGTATTGAATGCAGGCACACATTGAACATCACGTCTGTTTTGGCCCTTGGTCAGTCTAGGTTCATGGAAGCTAATCCTGTTTCTCCTCCACCCCACCCCACCTGGAGGATTTGCACTTGTTGAACCATTTATTCGAGACATGACCAGACCGCAAACACACACCATCTCAGAGGGAAATCTTAGGACAGTGCGTTCGACTCAAGTGTCTACATTTGCAATCTTTGGTGTGCATGGCGTTTGCTGATCCCAAACTCGAGGTGACGTTAAATACATCTTTGAATCCCACTGCTTGGGATTCTCCTTCTCTTCCCCCACCCCCGCTTTTTAAATTAACAAACATGGGGAGGGGGGGGGAATTAACGCTTTCCCTGTGTGCAGCAAAGGACTCCATGAGCGCATACAAAGATAGACACACACCCTTCAATTTCAGAGAAGTTCTGCGGGGGGGGGGGCACTTGACGCATTCCAGTGGCGGGTGACGCCGAAAGCAAAAGGGGGCAGGACCAAAATACCAACAATACCAGCAAGTTTTAACTAAAAGCTCTCACTGCCGGTAACTAAGCCTTGCGAGAGGCATTTCGACAAAGAGGGCATGGGCATGTGGTGAAGCTTGGAGGGCTGGATTGGGACCACGGGGTCTGCGGCTCAACACCCCCTGCTTTAGTACTAAAGGGGGGCCTGCAAGCTGTAAAGCTCTGGGGATGATGGAGCGGAAACTTGGCTCCATCTCAGACTGACTTGTCCCCAAGATCTGAGGTGAGGGCCCTAGTGCCTTTCCTTTTTGTGTCTGCAAAAGCTATTCGCTCTCGGGTCCAGTCGATTTCACAGAATCATTGACGTACTAGCAGGGTTGCCAAGTCTGAGAAAACACACACACCCCGACCTGGAGGGGGACGCCGGGTGATGTGGGGCGATTCCTGGCAGAGAAGGGGAAGAGCCTGATAGGTGTGGTGTTGGTGTTGTGGGGGAACCGGTCGGCATATGGGAAAAGTAGGGGGTAGCCCCAAACAGATCAAAGGGGGGAAACTGGATGTGCAAGGTGGCACAGAGCTGACACCAAAAGTTTTCAAGCCAAGCAGAAAATAGCCTTCCCCCCTTCCTCTGGTTTTGCCCCCGAATCCTGCCCTGAAACCTTACTCCTCTTCCTGGAGATGAGGAGGAGGCTAAAACTCTGAAGCCAGGTCAGACTCAGACTTGGTAACCCGTAATAATGCCATCACACAAGCCCAATTTTTATTCATATTCCAAGCCATTGCTAGGAGAATGAGATGGTAACAAGAAAAGCAATTCCTAGCAGCATCTTTATGGTTGGATCCCTTATGGGCGGTGAATAAATCTATTAAATAAATAAATAATACCAGCAAGTAGCAGCCTCACTGGGTACAGTGGATCCACCAGGGCTGGCAATATATAAAGAAACGAGAGGGTGTGAGGCACTGATGTATAACCAAAAGCAACAGGACAGGAGAAAACAGGAAAGTGTCCCAAGGAGCTTGTAAATACTGTTTATTGCCCAACGTGCTTTGGAAAAGATCCGGTGCTCAGGCCCACAGGACCACCAAAAAAAAAAAATAAAATTACAAATGTGCATATGCTAATTTACATCTGCTCTGAAGTCTGTGCATGTGTGTGTGTGTGTCTTTAAAGGAGCCTGTCTCCTAAGGACACCCTCTATTTGTAAAAAGGGATGTATGGACAGGGGAGAGGAGGGCATTTGATCTCAGGGGGGGGGGGGGAAACCCAGGCAGAAAGATTCAAGGGTGGGGGGCAGCAGGAGGGGAAGCACGTGTGGGCAAGAAGCCAGCTCATCCAGGCGGATCAGATGCAACAGAGATCACCAGGGGCCCTGAACCTTGATTTCAGCAAGTGCCCCTGGACAGCAGGGCGGTGGGGCAGGTGGCCTCCCAGAGATTTGGAACTCTGGATGAAAGATTTGGCTCTCCAGCCCTAGTGGGCTGCCCCTTAACACCACCTCTGTTCCCTTCCCTTTTCTTACAGGAAAGACAAAGGGTCCCATATTCGTTCTCTCCACCCCACTTACCAGGTAACACATGGGAAAGGAATGATTGGTTGTTTTTCTTTCTTTTTAGGTATGGTGGGGGGGGGGGGCAGAGAGAAGCAAGAGACCAGGGTGGTACGGGATGGGGAGAGGCATTGGTGGTGCAGGGACCACCGAGAGCGCATCTTCTTGTCCGGGGCTTCCTCAACCCTGGTAGCACCCCTGTCTGGGTATGGCTGCCTGCCCCTCTTTCTACTACATACAGCTGCTTCGTCTGAGATGTACATCAGCTTGTAAAAGGTGTGTGCAGGAGCCCACGGGACTGCCGCTACATCTGTCTCCCATAGGAGAATTGCTCGCCAGAACAGCAGAGGTGCTCCCTCTCCCTTGAAGAAAGGACAGTGATCCCCCGAGGAAGATAGCAGAGGATGCTGGGCTTGAGCTGGTGGCTCAGTTCCCATGAGTGGCTCAAACCAGTGGTGTCAGCCCCATTGTTCTTTAGGTTTTTTGGGGGTTTTTTTAAGGCTTCTGGGAGTTGAAGTCCAAAACATCTGGAGATCTACCTTATGTACCCAATCCCTCCTTTACAGCTGAGAACGAATGAGAACAGATGGACAGGCATATGGGGTCACAATGAAAAGTGAGCCCTGTGGTGTAGGCTGGACTTACAAGGTGGGTCCTGTAGCTGAAAAGTTTGGTTCACAGACAGGCCTGTGGCTCACGCTGGCTCAGCTTGTCCGAGCATGGAAAGCTAAGCAGGGCCAGGCCTGGTTATGACTTGGATGGGAGACCCCTCCTCTAGTTTCCTGCACTGAGCAGGGGTTGGACTCGATGGCCTTGTAGGCCCCTTCCAACTCCATGATCTATGAATCTACACATGCATATGGTACATCTATTGATTTATCTTCAGTTGATAATGAATGCATGAGGTGATATTAAAGTTCTCTTTGTGGGGATGAATCAGTCGATATCTTTTTTCATACTTGCAAGTCTCCTCTTGATGCTACAGCTATTTATACATGTGTGAGGCAGTATGCCGATGTACTCCAGTTGCTGGGAAACATGGGTGAGACGGTGCTGTTGCACACATGTCCCGCTTGTGGACTTCCTGCGGGCAATTGTTTGGCCACTGTGTGAACAGAATGCTGGACTAGATATGGACCCTTGCTCTGATCCAGCATGGCTCTTACGTTCTTGAGTTGGATGCACTTGCTCATGCATCTGAAAACAGCAGCAAAACCAAGTACTTTCTTTTCCTGATAGAAAAAAAAATAACTTTTAAGTTTCTGAAACTCCTAAACCTACCCATTTGGAACCTGTGAACATCCAGCCTGTACCTTTCTTTGTCCCTGAGATGAGCTCTGTTAGAACAAGACAAGAATCACCAGCTGTGACCTGTAGAACAAGGAATTTACTGTGTTTTTCACTAAGGACAATGTGTGCATAGGCCCTAGTTGGTTTGTTTTCACGTTTTAATGTGAACTTACCTAATCTCACACTTTCGAACCACTATGCAAAACGAAATTCAGTTATCCTTTGAGATTCACACTTTTCCAAATGTCCCAATGGAGTTCTCCATTCAAAAAAAATGTGTACAATAGAGAAAATAATGTTCAAATATGCACTGTGTTAGGAAAACTGCTTCCAATGTGTATGTTGGTAAAAGTGCATACAAAATGCATGTATTGGGAGACATGTGCACAAAAATGCTTATGAATTTTCATGCAAACTTTTTTTTTAAAATCTCAAAGTTCAAGACAAACCGAATTTAAGATTGGAAAAATGAGAAGTTGGGAGAAACTGAAATTGACAGGTTCAGCTCTCCCTAGTTTCCCAGGGGCTCATGAACCAAGCTCAACTTGTGTGGAGCCTCTAGTTAGTGGTAACAGCTATTGGTTCTGACAGCTGCTACAGGCATCTGATGATGCCCTCTCAGCAGGGCTGCTACCACCTCTTGCCTGTTCACTCTGCCTGGCTTTCAGGCAGTATAGGAGGAACAAGAAAGTTGCGGAGAGCTAGAGTGCAGGTTAGCTCCAGTTAGTGCTATTTTTCACATGACAACACAGCAATGCTTTGCTTTTCTCTTCTTTATTACATTTTTACACTGCCCAACTTCTGAAGCCCTCTGCGAGGTTCATACACACCTTCCCACACTCTCATTTCAGTGCTTTAAGACAGAAATGCACCCTGGGAAAGGTCTTATTCCAGGACATCCCTGTGCAATTATCACAAAGCTGGTCATAGAAACTCAATGGCCCGGTTCGTACATCACAATAACCCTGAGGGGTTGGTTTTTGTTTTTTTTTAAAAAAGAACCACCTGGATTGTTGTGAACAGAGTGAAAATGAGGGCACAAGCATGCAGTCTCCTCCTGCCTGATTGCTCCCTCTGCAAGCAGGAGAGGCTAAACAGCTCAGGGACGCTCGGCTGGGAAAGAGGCAACCCAGAGTTGGAGCCCAGGGTTCGTTTCTGGGTTCCAATTCTGGATTGTCTCTCCCGCAATAACCCAGAGTTCCTGATTCACACACAATGGAGCATCCCCAGGGTGTTCAGCCCTTTCCCCTTGCAGGAGCGAGTGATTCAGCAGCAGGAACCAGCAGCCCTGGGTTGTTGTGATGTGTGAACCGGGCCAATGGCCTGCACCCAGGTTACCTATGTGAACGTGCAGGGAACTGGCCTGAGTTTTAGGTTCCAGCACATGTGGATGCTAGGGCACATATGCACCGAATAAGTACATCTAAGTCGTTGTCCCGTGTCCCCCCATCCCCAGAAAATACAACCAGGAGGGGATGCAGATTATGAAGCAAAGGAGAGCTCCGTATGAAGGCCTTAGTTTGGAGAAATTGCTTTGGAGGGAACAATGCTGAGTAACACTCCCAGTCCCTTTTATTTCACATGATCTTTTTCTCACCCGATGACTGACGGTCAGTTTAATGGAGAATCTAAGCATAGGGTTGCCATCTAGTGACCAGCTGAGCTAACAACATCAGAGGACACAGACAGGCCTGTGGCTCACGCTGGCTCAGCTTGTCTGAGCGTGGAAAGCGAAGCAGGGTCAGGCCTGGTTATTACTTGGATGGGAGACCCCTCCTCTAGTTTCCTGCATTGAGCAGGGGGTTGGACTCGATAGCCTTGTAGGCTCCTTCCAACTCTATCATCTATGAAAGGAAGCAGAGAAAAATGGGAGCACCATATGAACTGTACAAATTACCAGTACCACTGCTCCTACCACAGATCTAGAAGTAGGCTCTGCTTTCAGTAGAGGACAAAAATCTCTGTAGGGCTAAGCTGTTCATGATTATGGGACAGAACATTCACACATTCATATATATCCCAAAAGTGTACTCATTTTTCTGAGTTGTGAGACAACTTTCACACCAAGTGTCTAACTGTGAACCCACGCAGCTGTTCTGTTACACACTGGCAGTGGACGTGTGGGGAAATTCTCCTTACCAGTGGTAGGATGATACAGATAACACCAAGCTACCCCACAGTGTGACTGATGGGGGGGGGGGGTGAAGGGAAGAAAATGTGCATGTTTGTAGGAAAGAAATTTTGAAATGTTTCCAACACCGATCAATAATTTTATTTCCTTTTTTTAAAACAATAAAAACAAAGAGCTGTGCTCTGAGCAAAACTTAATCACAAAAAAATCCCCCCCCCCCAAAGTTTACTAACAGCATTGCAAGGTAAGGCTTTCCAACAGGGTTTATTGAAATAAGTTATCTTCAGTTAAACACACAATTCATAGTTTTCTTATATTCACCTTCAAATATCCTAAAAACCGGCAGTAAAAAGACATTTTCCAATATATATATATATATATATATATATATGAATACTGGGCACCTTCTGAAGGACAATGATACGCCTCAAACACTTAAAAATTACCAGGCTGCCATCATAAAACTCATTTACGCAGCCTAAGACCGGAGGTCTCCAATACATCTATCAGAGTTTTGCAATACTGGAGAAAAGTTTGACCACGCCTAAGCTAATGTCTAGTAGCCTCCAGTTCTCTCACACATCTGTACATCTGATTAAGATAACGGGCATACATATTATTGCAGAATGTAAGATTATAAAAATATACTTTTGCATGCTGCCTTGCCTCTCTTCAAAAATGGCCAACTCCCATTCCACAGTGGAGCCTTCCCGGCAGACTGCCTCCAAGACCAAACTTCAACACTCTCGTCACTGTTTACCTACTTACTGAAATGTTGAATTAGGAAGCCTAATGTAGCTGGGCTTATTAGCTGTTCCTTATGCCTCTTTTCTCCCTTTGGCCACATGTCTATTGCTGACAATGAAATGCATAGAAAAAGCAAACAAACCAGCCCGCCTGGCAGGGAGAATCCAGGAATGTTCCAAGCTGTCCATGCTGGGGCCAAGAAGAGATAACACCTTGTTAACACCACTCTAAACTTTTAACATCTTCCACTCTAAGTTGTCTCCTACTGTTGGCTCACTCTGCTTCCCTGTTCCAATGCTTAGAAATGCCACTTTTCTCCAAAAGACTCTGCAGAGGCCTACTGCAACATTTAAACACTTATTTTTGAGACGTGCGATTGTTTGCCCCTCATGTTCGCTTACTTAGGAGAGCGCTTCTGTCAATACCATTCTTCATTTCTCACTCACTCAGTTTCCCTCTTGGAAAAGCTTAAATGGGACAGACCGGCAAGCTCACTGCATCAGAGCAGTGCATGGGCATGGCCCTTGTCAGCCACCGTCCCCTGCAACTCACCTTAAGCAGCGGACCAGGACCAGGGCTTTAAAGACTGCATTTTTGGTTTGCAAAGGGGGAGAACATGTGTGTCACTTAAAAAAAAAAAAAAATACCCAAGAGAGGCTAATTTGTCAGCTGTCCAAACACTTATTAGATACCACATGCTTTATACAGTGAAGATGCAGCCAGCTTGCTGGTCCTGAGCACAGCTTGCTGAGCTTTGAAGTGATCCTCCTCACTGACAGGGAGAGCGCAGGATGGCGTAAAGGTTGCTCGTGTGGAACAGGAACAGGAGCCGGGAAGCATTACGACGGGTGCTGCTTCTGAAGCCTTCGCTCTGCGGCAGCGGCCAACATTCTGCGGCGCAAGGTGATGGGGTCGGAGGTCGTCCCTTCGGCCTGCAAGGAGAGCTCTGAGGCAGAGTCGTCGGAAGTTTTGTTGAGGTAGCGCCTGGAAGGAGGAAAACTGAATGGGTGAAGGAAGAGCAACGGAGAGGCTCACTCTGCTTCTAACGGTTGTCCCAGGCTCTCATTTAACCCTTCCCCCAACAACAGTAAAGGCAGGCTGTGCACACTCATCTCAAATTAAAATCCTGCACCCAATGCAAATTCTGCACCAAGAAAAGCTGGATCTTGTAGCCAGTATAAATTATGCACATTGAGAATATTTGCACATTTTAGTTGCAATTGCTATTTTGCATAATTTATCCTGGTTTTGCTAGCCAGAATGTGGCCAGAAGCTCTGCAGGGCCATGAGCCAATCAAAGGCTCCTTGATCCACCCCTCTGGCTTCTAAGATTTCAGTGCCCATATATTTTCAAGCATATCTATCTTCAGAACCATAAGAGCTAGAAGCTTGCTCTATACTTTTTTTTCCCCTCGCCTGAGCCATTCCACATGAAAGTTTGTACCTATAATCCAAGTACAAAATATACACACATTGCATGGGTTAGGAAGGGCACATGTATGTATAAATGGTGGCCTTTTCTTTAAAATATGCACACAGAATGCCATATTGCTCACAGTTGCACATATTTTGGAACGGGAAGAGCCACAATCTATATTGGTGCATGCCCTTTATAACTGAAGTGATATACATGCATTTTTCTCACATGTGTATCTGCAACCTGAGTACAAAGCACCTTGTAAGAAGTTCAAGGAGGGTTTGATAAGAGGCAGCTTTGTACTTTTGCCATTTCTACGCTACCAGCCAATCCACTCTGTTTCCATTCTTTGTTACTCCTCTAATTAACCATGTCCTCTTAACAGGGATCAGAAAATCTCCCAGTTCTTTACATCAAGCACTACACGCTACTGGTTCTCTCAGATACCAGCCATGTCTGGGTCACCGAGTTATCTTTCTTCTCTCAAGTTTCACAGTGAAGGTCTAATTTCTTGTCCACAAGAGGCCAACAAAGCAGGATTTGCTCCTCATCCTGGAGTTCCAGATATCAGAGGACTGGCAAAGTATTTCCTATGGCTCCAAGTCAGACACAGCCAAGCAACTGCTTAATGTATCCCATGGCAGAAAATACACACTTGCCACCATTCACACATTATAAAAATTTGTGCTTTCCCGTCCAGAGGTGGAACACCTCACCAAACACCCCTGAAAATTTGTCTGGACTTCAACTTAAAAAAAAAAAAGGGAAAGACGTTGTGAAATCAGCTACTGCTGTTTAATGTGGCTTTGATATGACAGTTCACAACGAAAGGCCAAAGATCATGCGCACACAGAACACACACCTGCGAGCTTGTTGCAACAGGTCTTCCTTCCTCTGTACTAACATCCACTGCCTTTCATCAGCTGACTTGGAAAACCGACTCCCTCTCACTTCAAAGTTCTCGGTCTCCATGGACTCTGCTTCTGTCTCGTTCAACTCTGCCATCTCTTCCAGCCTTGTGTTGAGCTCCAGTGGGACTCTCTCGGCCTACCGTGCAAGATGGAATGGGAAAAAAAAGGAGAATTCATGCAGGTTCCCATTATTTAATGGAACTCACCGGAAGAACGGAGGTGTCCAAGTCAAACGGAATGAGTTGAACCGAATTTCAGAAGTACTGAAATTACATGGTGTGCAGACATTGCCAAAGTAAATGGAAACTCCAATGCCATGGTACCTGCAGGCACCTCCAATGGTGCCCACAAAAGGGTCCTCAATGTGGTGCCCATGGGCACCCAGGGGGGAAAAATTGATTTATTTTTTTATGTTTCCATTTTTAAAAAAAATATGTACATGGATTTGTTTGAAATGCATACAACTTTCTAGCAATTATACACAGACTTCAACAAAAGTGGACCAAATATCCAAATAAGTATCCATTTGAAGGTGGCGTCTTATGCCACCTGTTCATATATCAAAAGCACTGTAAGGTCCTCAATCCATTGCATTATAGGAAGTGAGTGTTTATCCTTCCAGTGTTGTAATATCAATCTTTTAGCTGTCAAAAGGGCACAGAGAATCCATTTCCCCTTCTATTTGTTAATTTCCATGAAGCAGGTAAATAATTTAAAAGAGCATGTACATCAGTTAATATTAAAGACTGTTCTTTAATATTTAAATTTATCTGTGTAATAACCTCCTCCCAAAAAGAAGGAACTACTGAACGCTGCCAAAACGTATGTTTAAAGAAAGCATTAGCTGTATTGCACCACCAGCAATTAGCTTAATTAGGCAATCTCTTATTAAAGAGAGACTGCGGTGTCCAATAAACATAAAACAAAAGCTTTTGCTTAATAAGACACAGCCTAAGGATCCATAGACACGATAGGTAGACGCCAAAGCAGCAATCCACTGATTAGGCATTGCCCACAGCAGTTTCTCAAATTCTGAAATGTGCCCACGGGTCCACGTAGGGCAGGGCTGGGGAGTGGGGACCCTACGGGATGCCAGTAGGATGTTCATGACTGAATCTGTTGGTGTGGATTACCCTTTCAGCAGCCAGGCAGCTAGCTGGAGCCATTGTGGATCTGTGTGGAGAAGTGGACCCTGAGACAGGAGGTCTGAGTTCTGGGGCAGAAGCCATGGTCCTTGCTGAGATAGGGCTAGGAATTCCAAGAACCACAGTCTACACGGCCAGAAGAGAACTATTAGGATTACTGTTGCTCCTTCTTTTCTGATCTTTTGCAGCACTCTGGCTAGGAGCGGAAATGGAGGGAAGGCACAGAGTTTTTCCTTTGGCCAGTTGGTGTTCAGTGCATCTACTTCTTCAGTTCTGTAAGGGTGGAATTGTGAAAGGAACCGTGGGAGTTTGTGACTGAGTTTGGTCCAGGGACCAACTGGCAAGGAGCAGCCCAGGACCAATAGAGTACTCAAAAGTTTAGTCAGGTGGTCCTTGCTTTTCCTGGGTGATAGTGGGAGATAGCCCATTATGGGATGCCTTCCTCACACCAACCTGGAGAACAAGGACCTACACACATCCCCTTTCATACCCGACACACCTTGCTCAAGGATGTAGGATTAAAAGGAGCACTATTATCTTCTTTGTAGATCCCTAGAGCCCTCCACCCGCAAAACACAAGAGAAATACAAGTACAAATTCACATAGTCAGTCCCAGAACAGACAATTATGCTTACAATGGTAGCCTGTTCACACCTTTTAGCCAGATGCTGTCTGTAATGGATTCTCCAAATTCACCAGGGACAAAGCTAAGGAAGGATAGTAAGCTCTTTCTAGAACTTTAGGCTGATGTTTGTGCTCATTTAACTATACAGTTCCCCTCTGCTATAATACACCAATTTTTCCCTTGCCAAGTTACCTGAGTGGCTTCTTCAGCATCCTCTTGATCGGTGCTGTGCCTTTCCAGCGGACTGTTCAAAGCAGGTCTGATGCTATCTGAACGCTGTAAGCATGAATAAAACTAAATTAATTGATGTAAAATGGAAAGAAAGCCCCAAACAAAAATGTTAATAAGTGCATAGTTGCATCATGCATTATAGATTCTGCATTTGACTGGATGAACTCCAAGGTCCCTTCCATGATCCTGCAGAAATAATGGTGGCCCCATGTTCAAAACTAGCTCTCATACATGATTACTGTACTCTTTCAGCCTCAGATTTCCTACTGAAAAAATGTAGTACAAACAATAGATAAAAATATACAAGAACCAAGCTTCACTTATTTATTTAAAATATTTATATACCGCCCTTCATTATGAAATCACAGGGTAGTGTACAAAATTCATTAAAACAACGTTTAAAATAAAATACAAAGATAAAAACAAAAAGTCTACAAAGGTTAGTATTAAAATTAGCATCTAGGTATTAAAACAGAGTGTTGTATTGCTATGAGTTTGCTTTGCCTCTCTGAGATCCTTTAATATTTACCAAGAGGTAGCTATTTTAGTCTGTTGTAGCAAAACAATATATTTTAAAGCAACCTTCCCCAACCTGGTGAGCTCCAGATGTGGTGGGACCACAACTCCCAGCATCCCTTGGCCAGCCACTGCTGGGAGTTGTAGTCCCTGGAGGGCGCCAGGTTGGGGAAGGCTGTCTTAAAGCCTAACAAGCTTAGGTCACGATGTTAAGGTGCCACAGGACCCTTGGTTCATTTTAAAGTTTACATTATCCTGTTTTCAAAAGTATCTTTGCAACCATAAGGGATAGATTTTTAAAAAACCTATCTCCTGATTCTTTTTTGTCTACTGTTAAAGTATCTACCTGTGGCAACTCTACTTGTTGGATATATTTGGGGATTACATGTTGAAAGTATTTCGTCACTGAAGATGAATGGGTAAAAATGCATCCTTGCATCTTCTCTACTCAATTTGTGGTTTCTTGTCATGTTCCTCATCCCTATTAAATTGACTGTAGGTTGTTGTTGCTGTTGTTTTTGCAACTCTTTTAATATGCCAAGTACCTCTCAAACCATACTCAGTCAAAAACCCTGCAAAAAGTAGGCCGCTGTTTCTTCCCATTTCCAGGATAGGTAACTAAGTTAGGGTGCAATCCTGTTGTCAGGGTCTGTCCTACAGCGCCATCTAGCAGCAGCTTTGCATATGACTGGCCGTAGGGCTTCACAGGGTGTGAGCCCTGGCTGGTAAGCCCTTGCAGAGTTCAGGCCCAGACCAGCGGACACTCCCAGATAGGCTAATGCGGACCAGCTGGGAGCTGCCAGGAAGGGGCTATATAAGAGCTGCATTTCACCTTCAGCCTTTGCCACAGCAATGTGGTCTTTTGTGCTAGCTGCAGCCTGTTCCTGACCTCCTCCCATATCCAACCTTGCCTCACTGTGCTTGACCACCCGCTTGTCCCTGACCAACGCTTCTGCCTCTGGCCCTGCTCAGCCTGGTATGTCTTGGTTCCTGCCTCTTCCTGACCTGCCTCTTCCTGGACCCTGTGCCTGTTGCCTGGACTGGCCTTCTGCCTCTGGCCCCTGCCTGGACTCTGTTGCCCTGAACTCATGTGAAACCTTGGGCCTACTGTCTGTCCCTGTCTCCATTGGCCCCGGTGTTCCAGCCCTGAACCCTTGCCACCCATGACCCGGACCCTGACACCTGTGCATGTTTAGACAGAAAAAAGTCCTACAACCCCCAGTATTCCTTATCCAGCCATGCTGGGAGTTGTAAGACTTTTTCTGACTAAACACACACAGGACTGCACCCTTAAGCTTACAGCTTTTAAAAAGTCAGGTGGTGATGTGTTGCCAACAAAAAGAAGTATGGAGCCAAGATATTAGATACCTTTCTATTGAAAAAAAGATGATTTCACAGACTGATATGCTGTAGTTCTGTTAGGATTTTAAATATGATTTTAAAGCTGATTTTCAACTTTCATCACTGATTAGTTCATAGATCAATATTACTCAAAGTAGCATGGACTAAAAAATTCACATTTTGGGGTAACTATTTCAGAATATTAATGTTGCAGAACAACCCAGCATGCCTGCTGCTGATGGCCTGGTACTGGAAATACACTGCCTATAAGCAAATTGGGAAAGGAATATCTGGCTTATTATGTGCTTTAGTTTGCCAACCTGTGTTGGGAAAGGCACCTGGATACGCCCCTCTAAGATGTTGTCTGTTGTTATTTCTACAGAGCGTGTCAGCTGCAGGTCCTGCAGAATGAGGTTGTAGGGCACCTGAGGAAACATCTCCTGAATCTGATGTGCCTAGAAAAAGCAATGTTTAATGGTTACAATTTAGGGATCCAACTGTGGCACACTAAACTTCGTATAAAAACTTTAAAGTAACCAAACCCCAGATTCCAACAGCTCAGGCTGTGGGGAAACCCACAACAGCACCCTCCCACCCATGATCCCCAGCAACTGGTGTACAGAGGCATACTGCCTCTGATACTGGAGGTAGCATATAGCCAATCAGGACTAGTATCCATCGATAGCCTTCTCCTCCATGAATTTGTCCAATCCCCCTTTAAAGCCATCCAATTTGGTGGCCATCACTACATCATGTAGAAGTGAATTCCATAGTTTAACTATGCGCTGTGTGAAGAAGGACTTCACTGTCCTGAATCTCCCGCCAATCAGCTTCATGGGATGACTCAAGTTCTAGTATTATGGGAGAGGGAGGAAAATGTCTCCTTCTCCACCCTCTCCACACCATGCATAATTTTGTACCCTTCTGTCATGTCTCCCCTCACTCACCCTTTTCCTAAGCTAAACAGTCCCAGATTTTGTAACCTTTCCTCGCAGGGGAGTTGCTCCTTGATCATTTTAGTCGCTCTTTTCTGCACTTTTTCCAACTCTACAATATCCTTTTTTTAGATGCGGGCCCAGAACTGTACACGATATTCCAAGTGTGGTCACACCAAAGATTGGCATCACTACAGTCTGCCATGATTACAAGCAATGGCCACTTCTTTTCCATGGGAGAAGCTGCCGTGATTGCAGTGGGTGAGGGATGATGACTGAATTGAGTGTGTGTCTAACACATGCACACAAGTGTGTGCGCGTGTGTGTGAGTGAGTGAAGGATCTGGGCTTCATTGGGGCTGCTGTATGTCAGCAGTGGGATGACCCCACCCACTTTGGGGCCCAGCACCACCCACTTCTGATATGCAGCCCCCCAACATGCTTTCCCAGAACCAACTTGGCCCTGGGCCAAATTGTTTCCCCACCCCCCCACCCCCATTGTACACTGATGCTGCTATATAAACAAATAAAAACAACACAGCAGTGTGCAAAATATTAATTGGACTTACCATAGCATTGAGCTGGGAGTTGCTTGCCTGCGCGATACCGAGGATATTGGTGGTATGCATCACCTCCACGGAAAAGCTGGGCAGCCAGCTAGCGATGCGGGAGCCTAGAAAAGGGAAACCCAAAGCCAAGGCACTTGAAAAACGTTTTCAAGGAATTTGCCAGTTTGACCTCAATCATCTAGACTTCATTACAGACATTTGCAAGATGGATTCTGCCCAAGGGAAAGACAGGAACACAGGAGAAAATTAAGATGTAGTACACTTGCTGTAACTATCATTGACGAACGTTTGGCTGTGAAGTGCAAGATAAAGACTTGAAATGATGCAGGAGCTGATAGAACAGTGTTCTCCAGGCTTGGGTCCCCAGATGTTTTTGGCCTACAACTCCCAGCATGCCCCAGCCAGCTATGCTGGCTGGGGCATGCTCGGAGTTGTAGGCCAAAAACAGCTGGAGACCCAAGCCTGGAGAACACTGTGATAGAAGAAGGGTCCTGCTGTTTTATTAAATGAAAAACCTTCCCAAAACAATGGAAGGAAGTGGGAGGTTATGGATTCATGTGTGCATGCCACTACAGTAAAACCTTGGACTGCAAGCATAATTCGTTCCGGAACCGCGCTTGTAATCCAAAACACTCTTATATCAAAGCGAGTCTCTGGCAGACGTGAGCGGGGCCGATTTCGGCCTGCTACGCCCGCTCGAGGCGAGCGGTTACATCCCTACGACTACTTGTCTTGCAAGACCTTGCTCGTTTATCATGTCAAAAAATTCTGCTTGTCTTGCAAAACGCTCTCAGGCCAAGTTACTTGCAATCCAAGGTATTACTGTATTCTGTAGCAGTGCAGCAAAAACACAGAATATAGTGCTTTGAACAGAAACCATTTCCCTCAGAATGCTGGATCACTGTTATTTTTTTTAAAGCAAGTTTCCAGCCGTTATGGCTGCCAAAGGTATGTTTGAAACTATGCGGGAAAAGTACTGCTGAGATGTCAGTATCTCTGAGGGGGCGGCTGGTTAAAGTGTCCAGCTTTTGAGGGTGGGGCTTCAGTGCCCCGCATAGCTCCTTGCTTGTTTCTCATGACTGGCCAAAGCAGAATTATGTCAAATAGCCAGAACTTCAGAATAAAAATACGCTAAGCCACCCAGGGTTTACTACACCCTAGAACAAGCCATGGCTACTTGGGGTGGCTTATAAGCCATCCCGCAGGAAGTGGCCTGGGTTTAGACGACGGGTTTAGACACGGCTTAGTGTGTCATGCAAACCCAGCCATCCAAAATAAAATAAGACTGTGCATGATTGATCCCAGCCACAGAAGTCAGCTTTTCTTGATGATGGAGAATCTGGATTATCTGGTCACAGAATGTCAGCCTTAGCATGGCATATACACAGACCTATTCATGGCCCAGCTAACATCTAACACAGAAATGTTGCAGAGTCAAAATGTTTCCTGTTCAACGATTCCTTCATAAAATATGATGCAAGCTGCAAGAACAAACTGTGTTACCTATCATCTGTAATTGTGCAAAGTATGACTGGAAGTATAAAAGGATTAATGGCTTGTTTGCTCAGTCATTACCTTGAAATAATTATTTTCTTGGTTAAAATGTCTGATTTATTAAAAAGATCAACTTGTTCATCTGAGGACCAAAATACACAAGAAATCCATTATTGGATCTCCTGATATTTTTAAAAATTGAAATGCAGAGCAGGGTGTGTGTGTGTGTATTTCTTCACAGCAGTAGTGTTCGGCTAAAGACAATTAACCCTTTCCTCCAACACTGTTTTCCCCAATTGAAATCCACCACATCCCAACTGCTGTTTCTCCAAGGAAGCTGGGGGAAGATATAGGTACCTGCATCCCCCTGCATGACTCAAACAAGAGCCGTTGGGGCAGGATTTTTAACAAGGAAAACAGTTCAGGGCAAAGGGTTTATTTATTTAAGGGATTTATGCCCTGCCGTTCAAAAAAATATTTTTAGGGTGGTTTTACTATACATAAAACAAAACACAATCCATTCTTTTAAAAATTAGTAACAAAACGAATACACATGAAAGCATATAAAAGCAAAATAAAACCAATTTCATTAGGAATTAAAATAGTTAAAAGGCTTTTCAATATAAAAAGGGTTTCACCTGGCACTAAAAAGATAACAAAGTAGCACCAGGCAAGCCGCCCTGGGGATAGCATTCAACCACCAGGTTGCCACCACTGAGAAGGCCCTCTTTCTTGTTGCCACTCACCTTACTCCAGTCCCACTGCTGCAAACAGATTGGCAGCCCCCATGGCCACATTTCAGAAGGGAAAACATGTCAAGAGATCCGACCACAGATCTCCTGCATAATGTGTGTTCGACCCTGAGGCTGAAGCAAGTTCAAGGAGAAAAATAGAGCTTCCTTGATCATTGGAAACTCTGGACTCACCCTAATTTTAATTCAGAATGAGGGTAAAGGCAGACATAATAAGAAGCTCAAAACAAATTCTTCAGCTGCCATGTGAGACTGACTTCCTGCCAGATTTGCAACTGAAATGACAGATGTCCATCTTGGGAAATAAAATGTTGGCTCAGCTATCAGTCTATGTCCTATGCTTCATGGGGGGTGCCTACCTTTTTATTTTTAAAAGGACTGCATGAACATTCACCAATTTGTCATGTGGTTAGTTTAAGGGGGGAAAGGGGGCATTAATTTATTGTGTGTTCTGTACTTTGTATGATTCCTCAATCCTTACCTATTATTCTAACGTTTAATATATGTTATGAATATTTACCTGCTCTTATCTATTCTCTCCCTTCCCTTATTCTCCTCCCTGGAAAAGCAACTGTTATATATGATTAATAATAAGTTGCATCCAGGAAATTTACAATAAGAATCACACACCCCAAAAAACAAAAATGCAAAACTGCCACAGGATAGTCTTCGTGTGTTTCTGTGTTTTCTTGGTGGCATCACAGGTGGCCACTAAGCAGAATCACACACACCTGGCTTTTCCTTTAAACTTGTTTTTTGGGGGGCAGGGGAAGAAGAGTATTGCCTGGAAAGGAACAGGCACATCTGGAGAATGCAGACAGAGTGCTTCTAGAACAGTGTTCTCCAACCTTGGGTCCCCAGATGTTTTTGGCCTACAACTCCCAGCATGCCCCAGCCAGCTATGCTGGCTGGGGCAAGCTGGGAGTTGTAGGCCAAAAACATCTGGGGACCCAAGGTTGGAGAACACTGTTCTAGAGTATCCTCACTGCTCTAAAAATGCTAGACAAGGGCTCTCCAACCTTGGGTCCCCAGATGTTGCCTGCCTACAGCTCCCAGCTTACCCAGCCAGCATGGCTGATGGCAAGGGATTCTGGGAGCTGTAGCCCAGCAACATCTGGGGACCCAAGGTTGGAGAGCCCTGTGCTAGACGCATCTTCCACCCAAGTTTGTTAACAGAAGCGTTATCTTGGGTCTGCAAAGGCACTGCCCACAGATTTTGAGAAAGGGTGCAGCACACAACACCCTGGAATTTTGTGAACATAAACAAGGGCTGCTGATTAAAAGTTCAGCCACCCTGAATTAACAACCTTCCATTTAATAGGTCCTCTAATATGTTGAAAGCATAGTTGCAAACTATGTGCATGCCTGTTGATTCAGGAATATGCTTAACCATTTCCCCAAATATTTTATATCATTTAGTGAAGTGAAGAGGAACTGTTATCTCTATTAAATATCCAGCTGTATTAAAGTACTGTTTTTATTGATTGAAGGCAATAGAGTTAATTTACAAAGATTAATCTAATGCATTGCCAACCCAAAAGAAAAAGGATTTATGTCTGGACCACAGCTGGCAAAGATGCAAGTACAGTAGAGATTTTATAGCACAGCAGCATCTAGGTTGTATTGTGCTACACACTAGATCAGCCTTCCCCAAAATGGCCATGCTGGCTGGGAATGATGGGAGTTGTAGTCCAACACATCTGGAGAGCACGAGGTTGGGGAAAGCTGCACTAGGCTATGTTTCAAGCACCCATCTACATGTCCATTCAATTCATGCATAAAGCTTCTATCAATAAGCAGGCCAACTAATTGCTTTTTAAATGCATATTCATTTCTTCATCCCGAAACAAAGATCAATTAGCTGGGTTCATAGAAACATTGACATTAGAGAAGTGGACGCTCAAAGTAAGACATGCTGGTGGAGCCTTTATCTGCAACAGGTGAGCTGGCGAGGAATGAAGTTTGAAGTTAGTCAGCCCTGCACTTTTGCTCGAAAGCCTAGGCACTTTTTTTTTTTTAAGTAATTTACGGATGAAAGAATCTGTCTATTTCGGTTTCTACAACAATTGAACTTTTTAAAGCACAGGTTTGTTCCATCCCATTTCCACATCATTTTGCAATATTTTTAGCAAAAAAAAGTCAATGAAAAAAATTGTATTCATTTTGTATGCATTTCTCCCATTGTGTGCATTTTGTTTGTATGCAAAAATCGTGTATGCAATTGCATACAATTGTATGCAAAAATGCATATAATGGAAGAAACAGTTTTGTATTCTTTTCTCCTAATTTATGCATTTTTGATTGGAGAACTGCATTGCAAAATTCAAAGAAGTGCTGAAGGATAATTATCTTTCAGAAACTGAAGGATACTTACAGTCTGGTTTGCTTACTGGTTTAAGAATTGCGAATTGGGTCAGTTTGCATTAAAATGTGAACCAAATTAATTCCTCCTTCATCCCCTAGTATGTGTGCCATCAACTCACCATCCTGACTGATGGTCAGATAAGTGCTGATATGAGGACACCTATTTAAGCTTTTGACACAGTCAATGTCAACTTGCCTTAGAAGCGGGCAACTTAGAGCAAATGTGGTGATAAGGCTATCAACACACTTCAGCGAGGAACCTCAAACAAGGACATTATCCTGAAAGAAAACTACAAACCCTAATCCTGCGCTATTCTCAAGATATTCCAGCCAAGTCAACACATAAAAGCAAATAAACTAACCATCAAAGTGGAAGAAGTGATTGTGCTGGTTCAGGTGAGGTCTGCCTTCAACAACTGCCACAGGAGCCAAGTTTTCATCCAGGTTCTCTCTTTGGTGATCCTCCCTAGCGCGATGGTTGTCGGTGATATTCAGAGACATTCTGCAAGTAGGGCAGGAAGTGTCTTGTTCAAGCCAGGAGCGCAAGCAGGAGCTACCAATAAACAGAGAAAATTCAGGGAGTCTCTTAGGAGGAAGTTACGGGAATGTTCATGTCCTCTCAGAAGAAGCAACAGAGCATGCAACGTTTTATCACCATCATCTAACAGATTACACTGGACCCCAAAAATGACTTGATCAAAGGCTTGCCACTCATATATGGCCCTCTTCTGTTCATTTAATTTAATTTAATTTAAACTCTATCTACCTGCATCTAGCCAAAAGCTGGAGAATTAATAAATGCAAACAAAGCCTGCAGTGAATACTATTTATAAGCAAATAGGCTAAACCTAAATAAATAAATATATAAAGCTTCAGAATCTCAGGTCTGGAGATTAAATCTGGCCCTCCTGGGGGTCAAATCCATCCCTCCAAGGATCATCAGATGGCCATGCCCTCTTCTGCTGGCCCCACCCCTTTCCCCCCAAACACCAACCGTTGGTGGGTTTCGCAGCTTTTGTGCAGTTTTTCCACCATTCTAAAATGTTGAAATGCCTCCCCTAAGGTTTGTTACTGGCAGTGAGAGCTTTAAGCTACAATATGATGCTACTTTGGCCCCACCCCTTTTGCCTTCAGTCCCGCCCACCACTGGGATGCACCCCCCCCCCAAGAGCTTCCCCAAAATGGAATGCAGCTCTCAGGCTGAAAAAGCTTCAATACCCCTGGGCTTAGACACAGAGTAAGGGACAGATTGGAAGTGCCAAACACATGCAGCAGCCATTCCCTATTTATGTATAGTTAGATTTATAGGCCACTTTCCCCACCAAAAGGCTTTCAAAGCAGCTTACAATAATAATAAAATCCATCAACGGTGTTATAATACACTTAAAATTAAAGGATACAAAATAAAAACAGCTTACATAAGGATAAAATCCTAAATTCAAGACCTTAGGAAGCCTGGTAGAACAGACAAGCCTTCACCCAAGTACCTAAAACCTTCAGTGGAGCAGACTTAGCGGATGTCCTTTGGGACGGTGTTCCACAATAGAGATGCCACCACATGGGGGGGAAAGCCTATTTGTAGTGGAAGACAACCTTACACAGACGATGGGGGCAACCAAAGCAATGCCTGTCCACTTTACCCGAATTCACAGGGAGGATACCTATGGGAGAAGGGGATCCCTCGTGTACCCTGGACCCAGACCGTTTAGGGCTTTAAAACGTCAAGAACAGCACCTTGAACGTTGCTCTGAAACAAACCTATAGCCAGCAGGAATCACAGAATGCCAAGCTGCTGCATTCTGAACCCACTGAAATATATAAATTCTCTGCAGCCCCGTATACAGTGTACTGCAGTCAAGAGTTACCAGAGCATACTGTAGATCAGTGTTCTCCAACCTTGGACGCTGGCTGGGGCATGCTGGGAGTTGTAGGCCAAAAACATCTGGGGACCCAAGGTTGGAGAACACTGCCGTAGATGACTTATCCATCACTTCTAGAGCACTTTTTCCCAAGAGCTTCACAATGGCTATCAAACTGAACCCTGCATCAACCTTGTAAGGCAGGAAAGAATTGCCCCAGGTCAATGTGAGCGAGCTCCATGGATAAGCAAGGGTTTTAACCTGGATCTTCCCAGCACTGTAACGACTACACTACACTGGCTGGCTTTCAGGGTACATTGTGACTTAAGACAACCAATAACCACCCTTGATTCATGGTGCTAGAGACCATCATCATCATCAGGCGATCACTCGTGACCGAGTAAGATTGTCTTCCGGGATAAAAGGAGGAGATTCTAAAGAAGATTGTGTAGACTCTAGCGATGGGTCCGTAAGTGACTGTGGAGGCCAATTCTAGATCCACACAGCTTCCCACAGTGAGGACACAGGTTACCAGATAGAAGATGGTCCTGTAAAGGATTCATTTGACGTGCTTTTCGCTTAGCACGTTTCTCCCTTTCACCTTGCATTCGGGCTTCTTCAAAGTCCATGGAACCTTTGTGAAAGGCCAACCTCCATTTAGATCGTTCATGGGCCAGAGCTTCCCAGTTTTCGATGTTTATATTGCATTTTTTTAGATTAGCCTTATGAACATCTTTAAACCTCTTATATTGACCACCGATATTCCGCTTTCCATCCTTGAGTTGGGAGTAAAGTAACTGCTTTGGGAGACGGCAGTCAGGCATTCGAACAACATGACCGGTCCACTGAAGTTGGCGTTGAAGGATCATTTTTTCAATGCTAGTAGTCTTTGCTTCTTCCAGTACACTGACATTTGTTCGCCTATCTTCCCAAGTAATTTGCAGGATTTTCCGGAGGCAACGTTGATGAAACCTTTCAAGGAGGTGGAAGTGACGTTTATAGATAGTCCATGTTTCGCAGGCATACAATAAAGTTGGTAATACAATGGCTTCATAAACCAGTGTTTTGGTCTTCTTACAAATATCCCGATCCTCGAACACTCTATGTTTCATTCGAGAAAATGCGGCACTTGCAGAGCTCAGACGATGCTGGATTTCACTGTCGATGTTAGCTGTAACAGAAAGATAGCTGCCAAGATAGAGAAAATGATCGACATTTTCCAGTATTGTCCCGCCAAGCTGGATAGATGGCATCACCAAAGGATTGGCTTGCACTTGCTGATGAAGCACTTTGGTTTTTTTGATGTTAAGTGAGAGACCAAGTTTTTCGTATGCTTCTGCAAAAGCATTGAGGATAGTTTGGAGATCATCCTCTGAATGTGCGGAGACCACATTATCATCAGCATACTGAAGTTCCACAACGGAGGTTGTAATTACCTTACTTTTTGCTTTCAGCCTGCTGAGATTAAAAAGCTTTCCATCTGTTCGATATATAATTCCCACACCGGTGGGAAGTTTCCCCTCGACAAGATGTAAAACCATGGTGATGAAAATGGCAAATAATGTTGGGGCGATAACACATCCCTGTTTAACACCTGATCCCACTTTAAATGGAGCACCATGAGAGCCGTTGTTGTCCAAAACCGTTGCCGTCATGTTGTCATGGAGAAGTCGCAAGATATTCACAAATTTATTGGGGCATCCAATTTTCATAAGGATAGTCCAGAGAGCTGTACGGTCTACAGTATCAAAGGCCTTAGCCAAATCGATAAATGCCATATAAAGGGGTTGATTTTGCTCCCGGCATTTTTCTTGGAGCTGACGTGCAGTAAAAATCATGTCTACTGTCCCTCTAGAGGGGCGGAAACCATATTGAGTTTCAGGGAGGATCTCTTCTGAAATAGATAGAAGACGGTTTGCGAGAATCCTAGCAAATATTTTACCTGCGGTTGCTAAGAGAGAAATGCCCCGATAGTTTCCACAGTCTGTTCTATCACCCTTCTTAAAGAGGGTGATAATTATGGCATCCCTGAAGTCTTCTGGGATCTCTTCTCTTATCCAGATTTTTTCGATGAGTTTATGAAGATGTTGTACAAGTTAATCATGTGCTTAATCCGACCTCATAGGAAAGGAATGATGCCTTTTCAGGTATGTGGAAAAGCAGCTCTGAAGGGGCGTGCCCAGGCATCTCAGGGGAACGGAAGTGTCTGCTAGCAGGGACTAATTATCTTATTAGAGGCGTCTCAAAACCCTGACAAATATTTGTGGCACAAGCTTGGGAGGAATGACAACAAACCGTTCCTTGGTTTCTTAGGGGAGGCGCAGCGGTAGAGCACATTTCTGTGCACAGAAGCTCCCAAGTTCGACCCCTGGCATCTCCAGGTAGGGCTAGGAAGAAATCCTGCCCGAAACCCTGGAGAGCCGCTGTCAGTCAGTGTCGACAACACTGGGCTAGATGGACCAAGGGTTTGATTCGATAGAAGGCAGATTCCGATTTTCCTTTAATCCCCCTCCAGTTTGATGCCGGAGCTTACAGGACTGAGGCAGGAGCAGCAACTACCAAAAGGTGCTTACCAAAACGACACACCTACGGCGTGTTCAGATACTAAGAATCCTGTTGGATCAGACTAAAGGTCGACATCAGCTTCCATGAAGACCCCCAGCAGGGCACGAAGACAACAGCCTCCCCCCCCCCCCCGAAACTGGTACAGCAATACCTTGGATTGCAAGTAACTTGGTTTGAGAGCGTTTTGCAAGACAATCAAATGTTTAAATATTTATTTATTTATTTATTACTTGATATACAAGCGACGTCTTGCAATACAAGTACTGTAGTACAGCTTAAATTAAAAATCTCTGCACAAATTTTTTTGGGGGGGGGGATTTCGTTTTGATATAAGAGTGTTTTGGATTAAAAGCACGTTTCCGGAACGAATTATGCTCTCAATCCAAGGCATGACTGTATTCGGTCTTTTGGGTAGGTTACTTGTCCTTTGTGACTAGCCACGCCTCCCATGGCAGCCATTTTGTGGTGGTGCCCAGAACGCTTTCTCAAATTGCCAAACGTGTCCAAGGGTCCGAAAAGGTTAATAGCCAGTGACAGAACTATCCTTCGTAAATTTCTCTAATCCAACCTTCCCCAACCCGGTGTCCTCCAGATGTGCCACTGGCCATGCTGGCTGGGGATGCTGGAAGTTGTAGTCCAACACATCTGGGGGGCACTATGCTGGGAAGGCTGGTCTAATCAATCCCTTTTTAAAGCCATCTAAGCCAAAGAATATGAAACGTTGTGTGAAGTAGTATTTTCTTCTATCTGATCTAGATCCACTGCTCTCCCATTTTACTCAGTGACCATTTTTGCAGGTGGAGTTATTCCCATGTGGGGGGAGAGAAAAGCAGACCTGCTTACATTTAAAGCCCTTCTGAAATCCCAAAATGTCACAAATTCCAAATCATACAATACATTCTTTTCATGTATGTAGTCACAGCAATTGCTCTGACCGCTGCAATCAGGTCATATAAGGTCTGAACTGTCAATGTACTGGTTTTCTTTTTCAATCTTTGTCTCATATATTGTATTTATTAGTTGCTACAAGCTGCCTTGTGAGAGTTTTATCCTAAAAGCCGGAATATAAATTACATAAAATAAATTGAAAATATGTGCCGGCTTCTTGAATTCGCCACTCATTAAAAAGGGATCTGAGACCTCAAACAGTTGATGCTGGTGAACATCTGGGCTACAAGCAAATAACTTCAGAGATGCAACAGATTGGTCTTCAATTTTAGTATGCATGGTATAGAGGAAAATATGATTGCTTGCTGAGGACTCTCTCTCTCTCTCTCTCTCTCTCCCCCTTTTCTTTTTAAAATATCACTGTGAAAGGCTAGACTGCATTATGAATGCTGGAATCTATCCTTTCAGCTAGTTTTTGGAGTCTTGGGCAAACGTATAGGAATTCTGCTCAGCAGATTTTGTTGGAAGACTATGCTCCTGTACCATGCATTCATTTATGACATTTCTATATCGCCCAATAGCCAGTTCACAACATGGTAAATGTAATATAAAGCCTTTAACGTACAAAAATTTTAAACAGTTAAAAACAATTAACAGTCAAAATACCAGGACCCAATAAAAAACGTAAGATTAAAATGTCCCAATGAGTACACCGAATGGAGCCAGAGCTGGATAGGCAACCGTAACCAGGAAAAGCAGTATATTGTTGGGGCGGGAGGTAGAATAAAATAAAAGAACTGGCTGTACACTGAAACCGAGCAATTCACTGCAGAAAATCAGAGCATTCTACCCAGCCGTGTTCCCCAGGTGCATACTTATGGAAGAGATGACCACAAGGGAGTTTCCGCGCAGCCTGCATGGAATCCCAACAAATGGCACAGTCGTCATTGTTGGCTGCAAGCTCCTCGGGAGTTGCTACTGCAAACCTGTGATAGGAAAAGCAAAGAAGAATATAGACATTTATGTACTGGCCGCACTAAAACACCATCTGAGCTAAGAGACTGAGCTCAGTAATGTGGAGGCCCTGCTCCAAGCGCCTCCACATACTGAGATTTGGTGGGGTGGCTACTCTTGAGCAGGACTTTTCTGTGGTGGCCCCTGAATTGTGGAACGCCCTCCCTAGAGAGGTCTGCTTGCATATTCTTATTATTCTCCCAGGCCCTTAAAAAGTTAGATTACTGCAATGCACTCTACTTGGAGCTGCCTTTGAAGACTGTTCAGAAGCTGCAGCTTGCATAAAATGTGGCAACCTGATTAATAACAGGGACCAGAAGGTCTGAGCATACAGCATACAGTTCTGGCCCACTTGCATTGGCTGCCTGTATGTTTCCAAGCTGAATTTAAGGTGCTGGTTGTAACCTATAAAGCCTTACACAGCTCAAGACTACAATACCTGACGGAGCGCCTCTCCTGACATGAACCTACCCAGATACTACGATCGAGGACAGAGGCCTTCCTCCAAGTTCCTCCTCCGACTGAGAGTCAGAATGTGGCAACAAGGGAGAGAGCCTTCTCAGTGGTGACCCCCCATTATGGAAGTATCTCCCCCACTGAGGCCCGCCTGGTGCCAACACTGTCATCTTTTTGGCGCCTGGTTAAGGCTGCCCTCTACTCCCAGGCATTTAATGGCATATGATGGGACATTTACGTCATTTGTCTTTATCAGGTTTAGTGTTTTATTGAAATAGTTTAGCTGTTTACATTTTTTTAAAAAAATTGTATGTTAAAAATTTAATACTGTTTTATTATCTTGTATTTTATGGTTTGTAATTTTTGTGAACTGCCTAGAGAGCTTCAGCTATTAGGCGGGATTGAGATGATGATGATGATGATGATGATGATGATGATGATGCCTTTTAAAGGAATTTAACTGCTGCTTGTGTTATTTTTAACATTAAGTTTAATACTATGTTTTAACCTTATTTTTTCCATCCTTTAGCTGTCTGAATATTTACTTCTCTAAAATTATTTTAAACTACTGTTCCTGCTTGTAAAGCTTTTTTTAAAAAAGTCTTTTGATATGTTATTGTTTTTTAATCACTGTTTCACTGTATTTGCTTTTAGTATGTATGTCACCCTGAGAGCTTCAGCTACAGGGCAACTCATAAATTGAAGGAATGTTTTTAAACTTATTTTTTTACACATGAAAATATAGATTTCTAAGAGCTATACATAAACTTCAACAAAAGCAGACCAAACTGAAGGAATAAATGACGAAATAAATTTCGAACCAGGACAATGGCATGCAGGATGCCATCCAGTACACAGCATTTATTTACTTTCAAACTGGGAGATTTGATACAAAATGCCTGCTTGCCTTGGCCAGTTTACCAATGGCCTAATTCAGAAGTACCACCCAACCATTACATAGGATGTCATTATCCTGAGCCCTCAGGCTTGCTCACTGCCTCCTCCCAAATGATTTGAAACCAATTAAATCTCATGTAATCAATCAACAGATTAATTAATTTCATCAGGTACCAACCCTAAAAGAAGCGCTGGTATGAACCATTTATAATATGCTGCCTGCGTTCACTCGGTCTGTTTGAGGCGACTGGAATTCTGGGGATCAGCAAGTTTGCTTCTTATAGGCCAGTTATGAAACTGTGATGTGGCAAGGAAATTAAAAAAAAAACAAAGCCCAGCCAATAGCTCCCTCCTATGGTATTATTATTATTATTATTATTATTCAATTAAAGAAATTTACTCACCTTGCTTCCATGTTTCCAACCACACGGAGATAGTTCTTGTGGCGGCGAAGTCTACGCTGAACCTCGTGAAACAAGTAACGCAGCTGCATAAAGATCACCAGGCTGGCCATCGACAACCAGATATTGCCAAATAGCTTCCAAATAAATGTAAAAAAAGAGTATTAAATAAGTCAGCAACAGAAAAAGAAGGGGGCAGGGCAGAGGGGGAGAGGCAGAAGAGAATGACACAGGAACACACAGCCATGATGTGTTTCAAAGCAGGAATTATCCTACTGCGAGCTTGGCTCTCGCTTGGAAGCTGTAACAGAGCCGCATTCTAAAAGCTGCAAGTGAAGTGCTCTCCTTTCCCGCCTTCCTAGAAACAAGCTGCTTGTGGAGCTCTCTTTCAGAGCGCTGCTCAGTTCGGGCTTCCAAGCAAAAGCCCCTTCTTGTTCTTTCCAGTATGATGGGAGGGAGGAGGGAGGCCTGCCCACAGGCACAGCACCTCAGAGGCTGCTTGTGAGATGTAAAGAAAAGGGAAAAAAACAACAACACAGCACTGTGCTCTCCCCCAGTTTTCTTTATCCCTTGCAGCTCCCCCTCTGGTTCTGCAGCAGGATGTCAGGAATCGAGCCCACGGGGGTGGGGGGTGGGGGCAGAGGTGGACTGTTGGGTGGGGAGGGAGACTCCGGCGAAAGGAGATGGGGAGGGGATGAGTAATTACCTCCAAACATTTTATTTGCAAGTCTTAGAAAGAAAAAGGGTAAAAATGGGTCTCATATTTAAGGATGGCTTTAAAAGTGGACCCTGGATCTAGAAAGGTTAAGGCCCTTGATGGATACCATCCACAGCTTACAACACTGAGAATGTATTTGTACAAATGCACTATGTATTTAGTCAGTATGCTACCCCTGAAGGCTACCCTTCTGGAATCTGGAGGCAGTGGCTTCGTTTGCTGGCATACTACTCCCAAAGGATAAGATCCATGAGGAGGAAAGGATAAGGCAGGGGAGGGGGGGGCGTTCTTTGGGAGCATCCACAGTACAACAAAATGTGGTTTCAAGCTACCGCGTTAACAAAGATCTTGAAAGCAAGGAAGATTATAATCACTATTTACCTATCCCCCAAGGAGAAAAAACAATCATGACATTTCTGTTTGACATTTACTCAAGTGCCTCTCAATTTAACAGGTAAGTATTAAGGTACACACACCACAACCAAATGTTTCCAGAGAGCTGTGCACACGCAAGAGTATGATCCATCTAGCTAGAGCTATTCTTGCTGTTTTCACACAGCAGGTCCCACTGCCAAAGAGGCAGGCCACAGCCCAGTTTAGGAAGTGACTTGTCTCTTCTGCAGTGGGAACTGCAGAGGCAAAAACAGCAAGCAAAGATGCAATCGATTCTCTCACACATGTTCTCACCCTTCTTTGGATTATGGCAGTAATCCTTAACTATCAATAACACTGTATTTTTACTCTTCTATAAAGGCCAGTTTTGCATTATGTCTATCCTACATGGGACATGATTTGTCAGAGTTTAACACTGCATACCAGCATGTGAATGTGATGCATCAGATCCAGTGACAGAAGCGTTAACTCCATGATGAAATCCGTATAATAGACATATGTTCCCTTGCTTTCCCAGGTGCCTTCATGGTTAAGATCCCAGAGATGAATGACATAACTAGGTGAAGGAAAGAGAGATCATTGTATTATTTGAATAGTGTCTTGATTGTTCTACAAATAATAAAGAAGTAACAAACAACTTATTCCTAGCACACTTTGGTACACCCCTGCTCACCTAACTCCCATTACTAATCCTAAAGCACATGATCTGTAAGGCACCATGACCCAGGTAGAAGTCTATGGGGCCATCCTCTCCTCTCCTCACTTAGCCAAGCTGGGAATAATAAAGGCAAGTGCAGAGGGATAAAGCTTAGCGGTACGCATCAGGAGGGCCCCAATTTGAGATGGAAAACGCATACAAAGAATTGTTGTCACATGTGATGGTTGTGTTTGTATGCACACTGAAACAAGGCTCAGCTTGTCTGGGTGTGGAAAGCGAAGCAGGGTCAGGCCTGGTTATTACTTGGATGGGAGACCCCTCCTCTAGTTTCCTGCACTGAGCAGCGGGTTGGACTCGATAGCCTTGTAGGCTCCTTCCAACTCTATGATCTATGAAATCTATGAAAGGACAAAAGTGGGGATTAAGATGACATGGCTATGGGTGAAGATGGGGTAGGACTAATGGACAAAATGTCTGTATCTCACTAAATTGACCCTTGATTAATCACAAATATCCTACCTAGCCTACACTGTTGATCCACCTGCACTAAGCACACCTATGAGCCCTATTCATGTGGTCAGGTCAACATATGAAGTAAGGAGGGGGGGGGGTACATATGCAAGCCCTGCCCCCCAACCTCTCCGCATGCACCAGCTGTGCTTCTGACCTTTGCACATTCAGCCCATTGTGTCATATTTGTAATGTTTGCCCGTAAACATCCAACGGCTGGATCCAGGATTTGCCTTCCATGAAAGGAAGGGACCTTCAGTGAGGGGAAGGGCTTCACTCGTGGAAGGCAGGTTTGTCTGTCTAGTTTTTATTTATTTATTATAGTTATAGCCTGCCTTTTATCCTGGAAGGAACCAAGGTGGCCTACATAATCCTCCTCCTCCTCCTCTCCGCTTTATCCTCACAACAACCCTGTGAGGTAGGTTAGGCTGAGAGTCAGTGACTGGCCCAGAGTCCACCCCCGTGAGCTTCATGGCCGAGCGGGGACTAGAACCCGGATCTCCCGAGTCCCAGCCCAACACTCTCACCACTACACCACACTGCCTAGTTTTTAGGAATCTCCACTCCCACACACACCACAGATCACCCCATTCAACAAGGTCTCTGACCATGTTATTGGGCAGATTAGAAATGTAATAAATAAATAAATAACATTTTCAGGGGTTTGGAGGGGCTACTGTGAGAAGGAGAGGGAGGGAAAGTCCCTGACACCAGCACAGTTGATCCAGCTTAAATCTGGATGAAACCGCAAAAGTGTTTGCTCTTTGTTCAGGCTTTTACACAGAAAAGCAGGCTTTTACTCATATGTGTTTCATAGAGGCTCATAAATTCAGTTGTAAGAGATTATGAGTGAGCAGATGAATATGTTAATCTTAAATTCAGATTTCATTTTAAAACAGGTAATTTTAAGAAACATTTAATATGAACTAATTTTTAAAAATAAACATCTACTTTAAAAAAATTAAAAACTCATTTCAGTAAAAAAACACTGATTTAAAAAAAAAATCAACCTCTGAAACAGACCTTGTACCAGAGATGTGATCCAATGACCACAGGTGCATGACTAAATAACTCTATAAAATCATGCTGTTCTCCTAGCATACTTTTCTCTGGAGAAGGATTTGGCTAAATTTGAAAATAATTAAGGCAAACGAGCTAGGCATTAAAGGAGGAAAGCAAAAACAAGACTCAAATTCATCATATTATTCAACATTCATGTTGTCAAAACCACATGTCCAGACATCTTTCTAGGACTTACCTCATTTCATTTGCTTGCTGAAGACGACGGATACAAGTGCACCAACCAGAGTGCGGCAGTTACCACACTCATTTTTTTAAAAAAAAGAGCCTTCCATTTTTACTGCAGCTAAATAGGAAGCTTATGCTGGCTCAGCTTGTCTGAGCGTGGAAAGCGAAGCAGGGTCAGGCCTGGTTATTACTTGGATGGGAGACCCCTCCTCTAGTTTCCTGCATTGAGCAGGGGGTTAGACTCGATAGCCTTGTAGGCTCCTTCCAACCCTATGATCTATCTATCTATAAGACGTGGCCTTCCAGCTCATATTATTCACTCTGATGTGGCCCACAGCGCTGCTCAAACTGTCCATCCCTACGTGTACTGCCTACCCTTTGTGTATACCAGTGTTCTCCAACCTTGGGTCCCCAGATGTTTTTGGCCTACAACTCTCAGCATGCCCCAGCCAGCTACGCTGGCTGGGGCATGCTGGGAGTTGTAGGCCAAAAACATCTGTTGCAGAACACTGGTGTATACCATAATTTAACCCAGTGTTTCAGAATAATGCCACTGATTATTTCATTTTAATATACTAGTGTTTTATTGTGTACCTTTTACATAATACAGTTACTTTACTCCCAACTCAAGAATGGAAAGCGGAATATCGGTGGTCAATATAAGAGGTTTAAAGATGTTCATAAGGCTAATCTAAAAAAATGCAATATAAACATCGAAAACTGGGAAGCTCTGGCCCATGAACGATCTAAATGGAGGTTTGGCCTTTCACAAAGGTTCCATGGACTTTGAAGAAGCCCGAGTGCAAGGTGAAAGGGAGAAACGTGCTAAGCGAAAAGCACGTCAAATGAATCCTTTACAGGACCATCTTCTATCTGGTAACCTGTGTCCTCACTGTGGGAAGCTGTGTGGATCTAGAATTGGCCTCCCACAGTCACTTACGGACCCATCTGCACAATCTTCTTTAGAATCTCCTCCTTTTATCCTGGAAGACAATCTTACTCGGTCACGAGTGATCGCCTGATGATGATGATGATGACATAATACAGTGCATGTCTTATTGCATTCCTGCAATTCAGGGGTGTTGAACTTCTTTCGGACCAAGGGCCGAATTCCATTTCAGAGAAGTTCTTTTGGGGGGCCACATTCCAGTGGTGGGCGGGGCCAAAGGTAAAAGGGGTGGAACCAAAATACAAAAAAAAATCCCAGCATGCTGTAGCTTAAAACTCTTACCGCCAGTAACTAAGCCTTAGGAGAAGCATTTCAACATTTTAGAATGGGGGGGGGGACTGCACAAAAGCCGGGAAACCCCCAAATGATGGGTGGTTGGGGGAAAGGGAAGAGGGCGCGACTATCTGAGGAGCCCTGGAGGGCCGTATTGGGCCCCCAGACCTGAGGTTCTGCACCCCTGATGTAACTGATTGACAATAATTGCAAGCTCAAAAGGAAAGTGGGGAAAAAACAGCTGGCAAATGAACAAAGATCAAGTACACAGGCATACCCACAACCACACAAACTTTACGCCTTTCATGCCTGCCTAAACCCCAGTCTCTTACTTACCGTAATATCACATGCACAGTTCTCACGGTGACAAGTAGAGACTACAGGGAACAAAAACAGGAAACAACTCACTGAGCATTGTTTGAACCCTGATAAAGAACTAGAAACCGGAGACAGAGAATCAGAAGAACGAGAAAACTGGTTTTCAGGGTGATGGGATACAATAGGCTTCTTAATTGTCCATATTAAACTCTTGCTTATTGTCTATGTTGTCTTCCTGCCTATGTTCAAGACAAGGGAAGGGGTAAGCTCCAGAAACTAGTATGGCTCCTTGGCCCCAGACAGTAGGCTGGCTAGGGGCTTTCTCCCCTGGGAGACTGAACAGTGCAAGGAGAGAGTTTGCAAATAGTGTTCATTGTTTTAGGGGTAAGCTTAAGGAACGTTGCTGGAGACGCAAGTGAGAACCAATACAAACATTCACCGGAAGAGTCATAAACCAAACTAGAGGATTATATTTATTACGGATTTCAGCATATTAAAAACAATATTCAGAGCCACAAGCAGTAGCCTGTTTCATAAACCAACATATGAAAGGACTGTCCCCGACAGCCAGTTCAGATGCAATTCTGATATCTATTTTTTATGATCGCTGAAGTTGCTGCCATGGTATTGGGCAACTTGTTACAACTCATTTAAACCGTATAACTCACATGTTACATGGCTTAAACGAGGAGACCCATATATGTGAACTGTCATGTGTGCTAATAGGGAGCAAAATATAACATACGAAATATAATTTCTGATTTCAACTACTTGTGGAGCATTCACCATACTAAATGGTGTTTGCATATCCTGCTTCCCACTAATTTCCTATTTATTATTTACTATCAAACAGACCCAGTTTTGTATGGGTTGGAATTACCCCTACTGTGGTATAGCAATGCCTTCAGGCAACATTACGCAGCTGTCAGAATTGGATACATCGTGCCCACCCCGTGTGAGTGAAGCAAGGGCCGTTGGCATCCTTATGGCCCAGACGGAGGTGTCTGCCCACAACATTCCCGAGGGGAGCCTGCCCCACATCAGGGGAGAAGGGGCAGCCATATAACTCTGTCCCTCAAAGTACTCCTCACTGGCTTCAAACTGTATCGACTGCAAAGCTATGCACTGGTTAGGGAACAGCACTGCAGACTTCAAACAAACAAACACGTTTAAATTAATTAACCATAAAACAAGCCATGGGTTATTTGAGGATTGTCTAACCCGCAAACAACCCTGCCACCTGGGTTTGCACAACACGTCAAGTGAAGTCATTGCAAGCCAGACACCTGCAGGTGCCCGGCATGACGCAACAGCCCCCGGGGGTATATTAAGCCATGGTGGGCCGTCATGTGGTACAAACCATGCTTAGATTCTTTGAAATAAATGGGACAAGTTAGTCATGATTAACTTAGCTCCCATTGATTTCAGTGGGTCTACTCTAAACATGACTTAGGGTGCAATCCTATGCATGTCTAGTGAGCGCAAAGTCCTACAACTCCCAGTTTTGTGTTTTGGAACTCAGACCCCACCTCTGCCTTGCACTTAGATTTTTGGGCAAGTTATTTTTTCTTAGTCACACCAGTTTGCCTCCCAGGAAGTGAGTGTTTTGTGACTGGCCAGGTCCATCATGGCAACCATTTTGTGAGAGCACCCACAACAAGCTCTCAACATTCCAAATGTGTCACCTGGCCCAAAAAGGCCTGGGGGGTGGGTTCGTTTATCCATTTAGTTTAGAGGACCAGTGGCCACCAAAGGGCTCACGGGCTGAGCTATGAATGAATGCTGTAATCCATCCTGAATTAAAATATATAAAACAAATTTGAGAATATGAATGGGCATAGTGAGCTATTATTTAAAATGGGCTACATTCACCAACTATTCATATACAGTCATGCCTTGGATTGAGAGCATAATTCGTTCTGGAAACGTGCTTGTAATCCAAAACACTCTTATATCAAAACGAAATCCCCCAAAAAAATTTTGTACACCGATTTTTAATTTAAGCCGTACTACAGTACTTGTATTGCAAGATGTCGCTTGTATATCAAGTAAAAAAAAATTAAATAAATATTTAAAAATTTGCTTGTCTTGCAAAACGCTCTCAAACCAAGTTACTTGCAATCCAAGGTATTACTGTACTGGTCTGAGCTTTGCTAAGTACAGACAACAGTGTTAACTGTGCACGGCTAGCTTCCAGCGAAAAATATTCACAACCTGGATTATTCACAGTATTACAATAAGCCCCATTTACTGGCTACTTTGTGATACAAAAATAATTTCTGACATACTCTAGCTCAGTGTTCTCCAACCTTGGGTCCCCAGATGTTTTTGGCCTACAACTCCCAGCTACGCTGGCTGGGGCATGCTGGGAGTTGTAGGCCAAAAACATCTGGGGACCCAAGGTTGGAGAACACTGCAAAGAACTTTTTAAAAATACCCCCCCCAAAGAAAAAAAAAAAAGGTTGCACAAATAAAGCTGGGCTAACAAGAAAATGTGAAGCACATTACAATCAAATTTAACTGGCGATCTCACCTCTGCTGCCATGAAAGATAACGTGTGCATTCCATGGGTATAGCCGATAATGCCACACACAACTGCTAGACCACAGCAGGAAAGCAGCATAGCTACCAGCAGGGTCAGGACTCTGATGTGGCTGTTCATGGGTGTGGTAGGAGAAAAAGAGAGCTGCAATATACAAACAAAACGGGTCAGAAAACACCCATTGCTCATTTTGTCTGCCAGAGCTACCAGCTACGACCATTCAAAAGACTTGCCAAGAGCACATCTTCACAGCTCACCTTTAGAGGAAATCAGATTAGCTGTTTCAGCACATCAGATCCCTGAAAATGCAGGAACATTAAGCCGGCATTGGTCCCTTGATCATCCACACAAAGAAACTAAGCAGAGGCTAGGAGTGGGGGTGTCCTAGGGGGCAAAATACCTGTCCTAGAAACACAGCCTTACTTTCTGATACAATGACTGGGTTCAGACAACACAATAGCCCACATTCAAGGGTTGAGTATGGGTTGAGTGTGGGTTGTTGTTGAACCATGGGTTGTTGTTGAAATGTGGGTTATCGTGTTATCTGAACCCAGCCGAGATAACAAACCATGGTGAACAACCCACAGTTCACAACCCAACAACAAACCATGGGTTCTCTTCATGGGTTGTTTGTGGTTAAAAAAACCCATGGCTTGTTAGTGCAGCTGGGTTCAGACAAAGCGTTAACCCACAGTTCAACAACAATCCACCCTCAACCCTTGAGTGCGTGTTCTCTGAACCCAGTCAATGTGGAAAAAAGAACATGAAAGATGGCGCACAGACTTAGTAACTCTCAAGTGCAACGTGAACAGGAGAACAAAGTGCGTGTTGAGAGGGCTTCCAGTCATCTAAAGCAGGGGTGGGGAACCTCAGTCCAGCCCTTCTGGGGTCCAAATCTGGCCCTCCAGGGTTCCACAGATAACCACGCCCCCTTCCCCTGGCCCATTTCCCCCCAACCACCGATCATTTGTGGGTTCCAGGCTTTTGTGCAGTTCTTTCCCCCTTCTAAAAGGTTGAAATGCCTCTCCTATGGCTTAGATACTGGCAGTATCAGCTTTAAGCTACAACATGCTGGGCTTTTTTTTGTATTCTGGGCCCCAACCCCTTTTGCCTTTGGCCCTGCCCTCTTTGCCTTCGGCCCCATCCTCTACTGGAACGCTGGCCCCCAAAAGCTTCTCCAAAGTGGAATCCAGCCCTTGGACTTAAAGAGGTTCCCCGCCCCTGACTAAAGATAGGGCTCCATTATCCATTCTAGTTCTTTGTCAAGGAGTCCACATCATACGCTGGCTGGGGCATGCTGGGAGTTGTAGGCCAAAAACATCTGGGGACCCAAGGTTGGAGAACACTGGTCCACATCACTGAGACAACTTGAAGGAAAAAATAAATTATATTTGTATAATTTATCCTGCATCTCAAATTTGGATTTCTTGGGTGGGAGAACTCCTACGTAAATAAATTCCCTGTCCCCAGCTCCAAGCCACTGGCAAAAAAAATAAAAAATAACTTACATATTCAAACCTGTCCTTGCAGAGCTGAACCATGAGATGTAAAAACACGAGCCCAGAGAACCAAAGGCACCACATGACCACTTCTTCTACCGTCTGGACATTTAGCACGCCAAAAATAAAGATAAACTTGTAGAAGATGAAGTTCCAAAATTTATCCTTGAGATGCTGAAAGATATTTGTACATAACAGTTTTTAAAAGTCCACGTTGAGCATTCTGGATGACTCTCAGGCCTGGCCAAATCCTGTATGTATTGATACTGGATAGTGATTCAAAATTAAAATTAACAGCTAGGCAATCTAGAAATCTGGATAAATGTAACTGCACCACATAGTGCAAAATCTGAGTAACAAGTAGTTGTCTTTTTCTAGATCTTCGGATTCTCAGGGTTTGGCATTTTTTTTAACCTATGAGACTAAGTTCTATTCTAGTCTTTTTATATGAACTTTTATGGATGGACACTTTGTTTAACATGGAATGCCAAATGTAAAAATATGTCATGAGATGGCGTAAGCTACAGTTTACTTGCATATAAGCAACAGTTTACTTGCATGTAAGCAACATAGCTTGTTATTTTCAAAAACATGTTGGATGCTAAAGTACAGTTGGCTGACATGCATCACTTATTTGAGATCTATTCTAAATTTAGAATTTTGGCCTGTCAAGACACATGGGTGCCTTTGAAACATCTTTTGAACACAATATTACACCAAGTCATTTTGTTCCCAGTCTGGCAGCATTTTTCTTTTTATGTAGCTAAACTTGTCTCAGTAACCATGAATACTATAATGATGCGCAATTTAAAGAACAAGAATTTAATGAACACTATTAACCCATCTGCTGCAACATCCCACAAAGTTATTCAATAAGGCCAGCGAGGCATCCGGGCCTTTCTTACCTGTCTTTCACTAACACGGAGAGGACCAAACACGACACCCTGTATTAGTTTAGCAATCAGCATCAGAATACAACAAGCAGTATTCACCAATACCTAGAACAAAAATAAAATATATTTGGATAAGTATCCTGTCTTGAGTCTCAGGATGAACAAAGAAAATTCCGCCTTAAAACTCAGTGGTTTGGCATCCTACTGATCTACATATTTGGCCAACTGACTGCCTTATTACATTTCAAGAACCATTAAGAGTGTTTCTCCTACCTGTGAGCAGCCTTTGCCTGCTCAAAGCATTCGGTGGTCAAGAAAGATGGAAGTCTGGGTCTCTCTCCCTACCTGAGCAGAGAACCTATGGTTGCATTTATATCAGGGGTAGGCAACCTTTTTGGCCCATGGGCACATTTGGAAATTTGGGGAACTGTCCCAGGCACAACTATAAAATGGCTGCCATGGGTGGGCATGGCTAGCCGCAAAGGGCAAGCAACCTGCCAGGAGGCATTAATGGGAAATTAAGATGGCAGTAGTCAGAGGCTCTCACCTCGCTCTGAAGCAAAGCCAGCTGCCCGTAAGAAAATATATTTTTAAAAATTAAATTAAAATTGGGAGGAGTACGGTGTCTTGGTGGGCACCAAGGAAGGTGTTTGGGAGCAAACTGAAGCCTGTGGGCACCACATTGCCTACATTAAAGGCTGTCGACAGTTTCCTGGAAAAGAGACCACCATAGGCTGCAAACTATATACGGTACCTCCAGAAACGATAAATCGATTTGCTCAGAATAGTTGCACAAATTTGGAGCCGAGAACTGCATATCTCTAGCACAATTTACACAATTTGCGCAAATCGGGGCTGACCTGTGACGATTCACATTGTTGTTGTTATTCTTGTTGCAGCATTTAACATGAGAAGTATGGCAGCAGCATCCTCCCACACTGCATATATGCACACCCTCCACCTCGGCCACCTTGAATTTTCTGACAGTTAATTTCAGATTTGCGCAAAATGCAGGCCTCTGCTCTGCAATTTGCGCAAATTGCAGAGCGGGGGCCCAAATTTTGTGCAAACTGCCCCAGCTTTTTTAAAAAAAAAAAAATTACACAAATCACGGTCTACTTTAAAAACAGAAGTCCGCATGCTGGCACGACTCACATCACACTGAGTTGGTGCCAGAACAGAGTTGACGGAACAGGATCCATCAGATTTTCACCCCCCTATTGGCTTCTTCACACATCCCTAGATATGATCTGTTCAGCTACATTATGGGATCTTTTATCAAGTCTAAATCTATTTGCAGCTTGGGTACTCCAACATATACAAAGTCAAACTAGGACGTTTTAAGATTCCCAGTCATCTTATTGCCAATGTTAACTAAGGCTGCAATCCTAAGCACACTTTCCTGGGAGTAAGCCCCATTGAACTCCATAGGGCTTACATCTGACTAGCTATGCCTAGGATTGAGCTGTAAAGGAACTACAGTCATGCCTTGGATTGAGAGCATAATTCGCTCCGGAAACGTGCTTGTAATCCAAAACACTCTTATATCAAAACGAAATCCCCCCCAAAAAAAATTTGTACAGAGATTTTTAATTTAAGCCGTACTACAGTACTTGTATTGCAAGACGTCGCTTGTATATCAAGTAAAAAAAAATTAAATAAATATTTAAAAATGTGCTTGTCTTGCAAAACGCTCTCAAACCAAGTTACTTGCAATCCAAGGTATTACTGTAAATGCATGTGACATGGACACCACACATTCAGTCGTCAGGAGAAGGACACCCCCCCCCCAAGCACATAATATTCTGTTCACTACTCTCTCTCATGACCATACTTAACACACCTTGCATTCTCTCCCCAACAGGAGAAGGCATGGGGGCAGGCACACGTTTGTAACACACAAGCCGGCAACGCAACAAATATTACTGCACACAATAGCCAGAGTGAATAGCTACGTAACAGGAACAGGCCTTTATTACTAACAAAGACAAAGCCAGAATATTTCACTGCTGGTGCAACTCTCTACTGAGAAGACTCAAAAGGGACACATATCAGGAGTGACCTAGAGGCCATGATTGCACGCTCAACAAGGGATTTACTGGTGGGCTTGTCCACAGTACGTTCCATATAGCTAGAAACCACACTTCGTAAATATTGAATGGAAGGCTTACCTGCAGCGCTCACATGCTGCCAAAGACAGTGGTGTCTTTCAAACAACCCCACAGCCAATCCAGTGGGACTAACTATTATAAACGCTAAGCTAGCTAGATATGGGACTTGCTCCAAGGATTCCATCTGGTGACTGACTGCTAAGTGATTAAACACTTGTGATTCAGACTTTCATCTTATTCAGCAAAACGTGCTGCCTGGGACACCTTAGAGATTAAAGCTGTGCTCCTGCCTGAAGTGCCCTGAGAGTAAAAACCCATTGAACATAATAGGACTTACTTCTGAGTAAACATGTACAGAATTGAGCTGTAATCAGTTTATTTTTGCGTGAGCCCTTTATGGGTAGCTTTATCTACTTTATCGGATGCATCAAGTGCACTGAATCTTATTTCGCTTACAAAACTTATGTTACAATAAACCAGCTATGCACTGCGGTGCAGCAAGGCGTATTGCACATTAGCTCCAGTGTGCAGCTCAGCCAGCTAAATCTAGGTAAATCTAGGTGTGTCCCTCTCCCACACACTTTGGGCAAGCATGAGCTGCACAGCACAAGCATAATCGTAGCCCGCAGTACTGGGAGTGAGGCCACTGAGCAGCTGTCAAGTTGTGTAGCTATTAATGCCAACTGCAAGGCAATGACCTGGCTCTACCAGTACTGGCCAGAGAATGTTCCTCAGTCGTAAAGCAGGTTGTTCTCTTGACATCAAAGAACCACAATTCTATCCTGCCCTCCCCACAGCATAATTAATCCTATTCCCTCTGCACCACAAAGCTGCCAACACGGAACTCACAAGAGATGCAGAAGATTCTATGTCATGGAGTGGGACAATATTTTAGTATAAAGGTGGGGACACTTTTCAGCAAATGGTAATCCAGGAAAGGTCGGGGGGGCATTCCAGTGGTGGGTAGGGCCAAAGGCTACTCAGAAGAAAGCAGGAATTACTCAGAAGCATGAGCCGCCTTTCAGGCGGCATCCCAAAAACCAATCCCTATGCATGTCTACTCAGTAGAAAGCATTGACAACACTTTCAGATGGCATCCCAAAAACCAGGGGTCTTCAAACTAAGGCCCGCGGGCCACATCCGGCCCGCCTTGCCTTTTTATCCGGCCCGGCAGCCGATCGGAGTATTCATTAATGCCAGGAATATTCATTAATATTCCCCCTTCTTCCCTCCCCATTCCTTTTTCCTGTGTGTCGTGTCTTTTTAGATTATAAGCCTGTGGGCAGGGACTGTCTTGTTAATTGCTGTAAACTGCCCGGAGAGCTTCGGCTATTGGGCGGTATAAAAATGGAATAAATAAATAAAATAAATTTCTATTTAAGGGGGAAAAAATTCACCCTATCAAGTAAAAAAAAAAGGACCCGGGTCCTTTTTTTTTTACTTGATCCATTTGTTCATATTTTTTTCAAACTATAGTCCGGCCCCACAACAGTCTGAGGGACAATGAACTGGCCCCCCGTTTAAAAAGTTTGAGGACCCCTGCCAAAAACAAAGCCTACGCATGTCTATTCAGAAGTAAGCAGTTATCCCCTGGACTGTTTAATAGCCTGAAAGTAACTCTTAGGAATGATTTAAGTGTTAACAGGCTGTTCCTACTCCTTCACTGTTCATATGCAGCAAGGCAATTCTAATCTGGATTTAGGAGGTTTAATTCCAAACAGATCAATGTGGCATAAGAGATGTGTGATCTTATCCACATACACAGATTTCAACTAATAAGTTGCTTAGGGTTTACCTTCCATTTGTTGGGAAAGGGAGAAGTGTCATCTGGAGCTAGTGCAATCCAGGACTGCCAATGTGAGCTGGGAAAAGTCACTCGAAGTACTGGTTCTGGACTAGGTTGCACTCCCCTCAGACTCAGTGCTTTCTGTGAAAGTGCAGGTATCAGCAGTAGAAAGGAGTGCTTTTTACCAGCTTTGGCTGCTGAACCAGCTGCAACTTATCTAGAGAAAACAACCTTGCTTCTGTAAAATATGCCTTGGTTACCTCCAGGCTAGATTACTGTAATGAACTCAACATGGTGCTGCCCTTAACCCTGAAACTTCCATTGGTATAGAACAGTGATGGCGAACCTATGGCACGCATGACGCGTGCCACAGCTGGCACGCAGGGACCTCTCTGTGGGCACTCGAGCCATTGGTCGCCAGATCGCGAAAAGACCGTCCCCTTCTGCATTCAGCATCGGGTTTCCATAGTGACTCCTCTCCACTCATTCCTCGCTGGCCTCCACAGGCAGGCACACTCCCAACATCTCCACCCCCAGAAGTGGACTGCGCAGGCACCCAGCCCTCCTTCTAACTGAACAGACAGCTCAGAAGCACAGCGCGCACACCCAAATCTTTGCATGCCCGGTGAAGAGCCATGCCCTGAGACAGAGCAGGGCGTGATTAGCTAGCGCCCCCTCCTCCTTCTTGCCAAATTTAAGGCACTTTGAAATAAATAAGTTGGTTTTGTGTTGCAGTTTAGGCACTCGGGCTCAAAAAGGTTCGCCATCACTGGTATAGAATGTGGTAACAAGAATGCTTGTAGGGACTAGACCAAGGGAGAGCAACCTCTGGCCTGCAGGGTTTGCCCATCTGGCCCATGGAGGCTTGGGCTCCCTCTATGGGAGTCCACCTGGCCTGGAGACTACCAGGGGCTTTGCGAGGAGTTGGGGAGAGGACTCTCCTTGTTATCTCCGATCTGGGGCGCTGGCTGGGGCATGCTGGGAGTTGTAGGCCAAAAACATCTGGGGACCCAAGGTTGGAGAACACTGCCCTGGAGGTCTCCTGCCAGCCAATGAAGCAAATACTGAGTTAGAGGAGCCTGTGCTCTGTGACTTGGCACAAGGCAGCTACCTGTGAAAAGGCCCTTAAAGTCGCTTGCAAGCCGCCTGTTCAGGAACTGGGCTCGGAAGCCAAGATGCCTCGACACGTTCAGGATACTCCTTCAGAGCAATACAAGACAGAGAAGAAGACAGGAGGGGCCATAGCCCAGCGGCAGAGCACCTGCTTGGCATGTAGAAGGTCCCAGGGTCAAACTCCGGCATCTCCAGGTAGGGCTAGAAAAGACTCCTGCCACCAAACCCTGGAGTGCCACTGCCAGTCAGTGAGCCGCACGATCTCTGCAGCCCACGGGTTCAGATGACACGACAAGCCACGCAGCTTGAACATTCAAAATGGCCGCCTGCACGCATGGTGGCTTGTCTGAACGTGCGAACCAGTCTAGTGTTGACAATAATACTGGGCTAGATGGACCCATGGCCTGACTCAGTATAAGGCAGCTTCCGATCTTCCTAACGTAGGGCAGCCAGACAGCCTTGGGACCCACATGAAACTAATCCTCTTCATCAATATCACGACACTGGCTAGGGCTGATGGGCGTTATAGACCTAACACCATTAACACCCGATGCTCCCACACTCCCTTTCATAACCAGCCCCTCACACCTGCCCCACAAGTATAACCCCACTCATTTCACTCCCGTCTCCGCTCCCCAAAGCCACAACAACTTTCCTTCCAGTGCATCTTCTTCCGTAACACGCTCGCCACCTCCCCCGACCACCACTTCTCTCATTCTGCCCCATAACACCTCCCATAACAACTTCTCCGGCGCACTCCCACCCCACCCCCCAAAAAATCCCTCTCATAACACGCCCCCAGCAGAACTCTTCATGGGGGTCCTCCAAGCCCCCCAAACACAGTCAGTCACACCACCCCCTCCCCGTCCAGCCTTTCCCCAATTTGAGGGACGGTCTCCAGGGAATGCTGGCCTACAACTCCCATCACCCCCCCAACCATGGGTCATGCCAGCTGGGGATGCTAGGAGTTGTAGTCCACCCAGAATGTGAAAGGAGCCCAGGTTGGGAAAGGAGCACATACACACACACACACCCAAACACACACCTCCTACACGCCCCCAAAGACCTCTCCCCAAAACCCCTTCCCGGCCCGCTCACCCAAATGCAGAGGCTGTCGGAGAGCAAGTAATAGGCGACGTCCAGGGCCCAGGGCTTCTCTCACTCTGCCCCATAATATGCCAGACCTCTCAGGTGCACTCCCCGCCCCCCATAAAAAAAAACATTGCCTTTCATGACACGCCCCCAGGCAGCAGAACACCTCACGGGGGTCCTCCAAGCCCCCCCCAACACACCACCCCCTCCCCGTTCAGCCTTTCCCCAACTTGTGGGAGGGTCCCCAACGGAATGCTGGCCTACAACTCCCATCACCCCCCCCCGACCATGGGTCACGCCGGCTGGGGATGCTGGGAGCTGTAGTCCACCCAGGGAGGGAAAGGCGCAAATACACCACCACCACCCAAACACGCACCCCGGTGACCCCCCCCTCCGAAGACCCCTCCCCAAAAGCCCGCTCACCCAAATGCAGAGGCTGTCGGAGAGCAAGTAATAGGCGACGTCCAGGGCGGCCGGCCCGAGCCGCGGCGACGGCTCCAGCGGCGGCGGCGGCGACTGCTCCGGCCCGGGCTCCCCGCGGTGCTCGGCGGCCGAGGCCTGGCCCAGGGCGCGGTAGGCGCTGAGGACGCTGCCCAGCAAGGCCAGGGCGCTGAGCGCCGTGTAAGTGCGCAAGCTGGGCCAGGGGAAGCGCTCCAGGAAAAGCAGCGGCATCGCGGCGGCGGCGGCGGCCCCGGCGGCGGCTCCCCCTTCCGGAGCGGCCCTCGCGCTCCGCGGAGTCTCCCGGCAACAACCAGGCGAGGCCTACTCGGGCGCGCACGGACGGAGCGAGTGCCGCGCAGTCCCCTCCGCTGGGCGCCGCGGGGCCTCTTCGGCGAGTGAGCGCCTCCCTCCGGAGCCCGCCCGCCCGCCCGCCCGCTCGCTCCGTCGCGGCCGCTGCGGAGGCGGCGCCGGCCTCTCCGGGCAGGGGCAGCAGAGAGGCGAGGCGGGTGGCCGCGGAAGGAGCCCCGGAGAGCTGCCGGCGGGCGGGCGGGCACCTCTGCCTGCCCCGCTGGTGCAATTTTGGGCGGAGGGGAAGGGAAGGAAGGAAGGGGGAAATGGGCTGACAAAAGCCTAATATAGATTTGGGTGAGGTGAGCTGATAGCGCGGTGAACTTCCTGCTAGCAGGGGCGGTGCTAAAGTCCCGAAAAGATCCGGGGCTCAAGCCCGCAGGACAAAAAACAATCACAAATTTGCATATGCTAATTTACATATGCTCTAAAGCCTCTGTGTGCGTGTCTGTCTGTAAAGGGCCCTGTCTCCTAAGGACGCCCCTGCTTATAGAAAGGGATGTATGGACAGGGAGAGGAGGGCATTTGAGCTCAGGAAAAAACCTCAGGCGGAAAGAATCAAGGGGGGGGGGGGCAGCAGGAGGTGAAGCCCATGTGGGCAAGAAGCCAGCTAGTCCAGGGGGATCCGATGCCGCAGAGATCATCAGGGCCTCTGGCCTTGATTTCAGCAAGTGCCCCTGGACAGCAGGGTGGTAGGGGCAGGTGGCCTCCCAGAGATTCAGGGCTCCAAATGAAAGATCCCTGGCTCCAGCCCTAGCGGGCTGCCTTCTAACACCACCTCTGCCTGTGTGTGTGTGTGTGTGTGTGTATAATATCAAAAAATATAACATGTAAATCCACTGAAAAAATAAAGTATTAAAACTCACATGGTTAATTATAAATTTATCATTAGTAAAGAAAAATCAGCATTTACAAGTAACATTTACAAGGTACAAACCCACCCACCCCCCAAAAGAGGAAAAACCACAAAAGAAAAGCAAAAGCAGTAGGTTTTATAGCATAAGGAGGGAGGTGTGGGAAGAGAAATGGTCATGCCAGCTGGGGATGATGGGAGTTGTAGTCCACCTAGGTTGGGGAAAGGAGCACATACACCCCCAAACGCCCACCTCAGTGATCCCTGATCCCATTATGTCTGCTAGGACTTTTTAAATGGACGCACACAACCCAATGCTAGTCATGACTAACTTATGTCCCGTTCATTTCAATGGGTCTGCTCTAAGTAAGACTAACATTGGATGCACGGAGCATTCAGTTCACGTGGAGAGCCCCCCATGAATAGACAATAGCCCCCCATGACAGCAACGAAGGAGAGGTGTATTTAAACATGCTTTATCGCAGCTACAGCTGGCTGGGGCATGCTGGGAGTTGTAGGCCAAAAACATCTGGGGACCCAAAGCTGGAGAACACTGCTTTACCGGATGCACAAATACTACACACACATGTAACTTTCCTCCAAAGAAAGGTCAGAACTTTGCCCAGCTTCGTCTGGTATGCCAGCTACGCTCTTTCTTGGGATCCATGCTTTAATTACCACTCATCTAGATTACTGTAATGTGCTCTACTTGGGGCTGCCCTTGAAAAGTGTTCAGAAACTATAACTAGAGGGAAATACAGTAGCCAGACTTTCATCAGGAGTGTGCTTTATAGACCATATATCACTGGTCTTCAATCAATTTTACTAGCTTCTACTTTGTTTCTGAGCACAATTCAACATCCTGGTTTTGACCTACACAGCTCTAAATGGTTTGGAGCCAGGATATTTGACTGACTGCCTCCTCCTATATGGATGACTCCATATTTTTTATTATCTTCATGAGAGACCTGTTATATGGCCCACCACCTAGAGAAGCTAGACTGGCTTTGTACTTGAGACAGGGCCCTTTCTGTAGCAGCACCCCAATTGTGGAATTCCCTCCCTAGGGAAGTTATATTGGCTCCCTCTCTATTATGCTTTAGGTGGACAGTGAAAACTGGCCTGTTCCATTGGGCTTCTAATGGTGTCTAATGTTTTATATCACTTTTTACTGACACTCTCATTTTATTGTACTGGATGCACTGGCTGCAAAGAAGGCAAATGCTATTTTGGGCTGCATTAATAGAAGTATAGCTTCCAAATCGCGTGAAGTGATAATTCCCCTTTACTCAGCACTGGTTAAGCCTCATCTTGAGTACTGCGTCCAATTCTGGGCACCACACTTTAAGAAGGACGTAGACAAACTGGAGAGGGTTCAGAGGAGGGCAACAAGGATGATAAAGGGACTGGAAACAAGGCCCTATGAGGAGAGACTGAAAGAACTGGGCATGTTTAGCCTTCAGAAGAGGAGACTGAGGGGAGATATGATCGCACTTTTCCAGTACTTAAAGGGTTGTCACAAAGAGGAGTGCCAGGATCTCTTCTCAATCATCCCAGTTTGCAGGACACGGAATAATGGGCTCAAGTTACAGGAACCCAGATTCTACCTAAACATTAATACAATGGAACCAACTACGTAGGGAGGTGGTGGGCTCTCCCACTCTGGAGGCATTCAAGGTGCAGCTGGACAGCCATCTGTCAGGGATGCTTTGACCTGGATTCCTGCATTGAGCAGGGGGTTGGACTCGATGGCCTTGTAGGCCCCTTCCAACTCTACTTTTCTATTATTTTTATACCTGTGTTTCTTGATTTGTATGATGTATCACCCCAAGCACCTGACCTGATAGGCAGAGGTGCAATTCAGAAATCTAGTAAATAAACTGAGTATCAATCTAACATTCACTCCCTATTTTATTAATTGCAGTACATACCTGCCAACAAATAATTCATTTTTAACAACTTGTTTGGTGCTTTTAGTCCCATTTAATCACATCCCCTTTAACACAGTCCTTGTAGTTTCAAATCCTCCATAAAACTCCCCACACATACTTCACAAATTAAACAATTATATATTTATTTATAACTTATTAAACTGCTAATAAAATAGATTTTTCTAAGTGTTGTATAACATGAATTTAAAAACACAGCACAATAAAATCACAATAAAGACAACTTAAAACCAGTAGACATACCAACCCAGCATAAATATATGTGGATGCAAAAACTAAAGCCACAAGAGTTAAAACCACACCACAGGGACTAAAATAGAATGCTTTAAAACACTAAAAAAAATAATACTAATATACTTTAAAAGCCTGGGAGAACAGTTAAGTCTTAGCCTAGTGCCAAAAGGATAGCAGTGTGGGCACCAGGCAAGGTTCCTTTGGGAGAGCATTCCAGAGCTGACAAGCCACCACCAAAAAGCCCTTGCTCTTGTTGCCACCCTCCGAGCCTTAGATTGAGGGGACACTTGAAGAAGGGCTTCCATGGATATATGGGAGGAGGCATCCATAAGGTCTCAAGCCAGCTGAAACTGGTAAAAGGTGCTTCGTGCCACAGAGGCTACTTTACCTTCTTCATGACAGTGATGGATCTATGAACATCTCCAGGCTACTCACCTGTTCTTTCAGGAGAGCAGCCCCCTGCAGAACTGAGTTCCTCTCATCCGGTTTGAGGAACCAGCCACTGGCAGTGCTTCTGTCTTGTCTGGATTAAACTTCAGTTTATTAACCCTCTTCCAGACCATTATCACAGCCTGGCACCGATCCAACATCCGGGCCTCAACTAGCTCTGAAGAGAAATAGAGCTGCATGCCATCTGCAGGCAGTCTCCGGGTTACGAACGTCCTGACTTATGGACAACTCATACTTAAGAACGGACCACCATATATGTAAAAATCTGAGTTAAATACAATGGTTCGTACTTACGAACACATGCACTATACTTTGCGACACTTTGAAAACATTGTGCAGCTTCTGTTCCGACTTATATACACATTTGACTTAAAGACTACAAATGGATCTCGTTTGTATCCCGGGGACTGCCTGTACATATCGATGACAACACATTCCAAACCCGAGTGACCTCACTCAGTTTCATGTAGATCAGGGATGGGCAACTTGTAGCCTTCCAGATGTTTTGGCCTACAACTCCCATCATCCCTCACCATTGGCTATGCTGGCTAAGGCTGATGGACCAAAGGCAGAAGTTGCCCACTCCTGATGTAGATGTTAAACAATATGAGGGATAAGACAGAATCTTGTAGGACGCCAAAGCGAAAATGCCATGAAGTCTAGCAGAAACTCCCAGCACCACCTTCTGAAAATGCCTGTCTAGATAAGAGGGGAACCACTGCAAAGCCATCCCACCCACACCTAACACTGACAGCCGCTCCAGAAAGATGTCATTGATGGTACAGAAAGTTGCCAAAAGATCAAGGAGAATCAACAGAGTTGCCCGCCCGAACCCTGATTGAAATAGACTAAAAAAAAATCAGTCTCATCCAAGAGTACCTGGACCTTGCCAGTTACAACGCACTCAAGCATTTTGTCCAAGGAAGGAACATTTGCCACTGATATATAATTGTTAAAATCTTCGGGGTCGTTGTGGTTTCTTCAGCAGTAATCACACACTGGCTTTCTTTAAGTGGCTGGGGCCACTCTTTCCCTGAAAGAGGAATTGATTACTTCCCAGACCCAGCCAGCTGTCTCCCAGATGTAATCAGCAATAAGAAGCGAGGGGAAGCAGACACATGGTTAGTCAAATCTTAAGAAACACTGTGTCCACATCCTCAGCCCCCCTAACTTAAAATTCATCCAACAATATAGGACCAGATAGTTTTCTGGACACCCCCATGGATTGACCTGTACCAACTGCAGAGTCCCAAGTCATGACAGATACAAGTGATTTTGCTCTCAAAATGCATAGCCAATATGTCACAAGGTGCCACTGAGGGTTCTCCTACACCATCATCAGGACCAGATTTTAAAAGGCCACAAACCACTCAGAAAAGCTCAGCTGGGAAACTTTGAGTGGATGTAATGGTAGTGGAGGGAAAGTGCTTCTTTGGCACCGTCAGTACCAGAGTAGGCTCAATAATCTTGTGTTGGCTTGTGTTCACTCCACTTGCATTCTAACGTCTCCCAACTTGCTTCATTGCCCTCAGCTAAGATATATACCAAAGAGCCAAATGAGGTCACTCAGGAGCTATCATGTCAACTGCCTGAGCTATCACTGTATTCCACAAATTGTCACAGGGATTCAATGTCAGCACCAGTCATGCTAGCCATAAAATCCCCCAGAGCCCTCTGGAATTCATCAACCTCCAGGAGCAGACCATCCTAATAGTTCCTCCATGCTGGCAAGGGGCGACAGCCGCTGTTAGTCTGAATCTCAACAGGAAGTGATGTGACCATGGTAAGAGACAGGTTGTAATATCCCCCACCTTCACACTACTATCCTCCTGCCCAGTGTAGGTATCCTGCTGTGTGTTGAGCTGATGACATGTTGGGACAGCTCGGTGGCTGCTGTCATGGTGGCCATGAAGGCCTGAACTGCCCCAGATCCAGTGGCCTCAGCATGAATGTTGAGGTCCCCCAGGACAATCAGAAGGTCTGCAACACTGAAGACCACCTCCATCAGCTCAGACAGGGAGACTGCTGGACAGTGGGCTGGGCAGTACACCAGCAGAACCTCCAAGCTGTACTGCTCAGCCAACACAAGATACAAACACTCCCAACAACCTGAGGTAGCTTTCCCCAAAGAGCCACGACTTGTCCAATCTGGTGCAGCTCAGGACTTCCAAGGCCACGTTAGTCCAGTAACATGTATATTTATCTGCTGGATGACACCCATGCATATTTCCCATCCATTGATCAGGGTAGAAGCAGTCTACAAGTTTTATTATTAAATTATTTTGTAAGGGTGAACCACATTTTGACACACACATATGCCCATGAACCTGTTTTATGTAATTTAAGTCATTAATATATATTTTATCCTGCTTTTCAGACAAAGTGTTCTTCACTGCAAAACCCAAAGGCTGCTGGCAACTCCCAATCACCTCAAGCGCAGCTTCCAGTCTCTCTCTCTTTCATTCACTCATTCTCTTTTTGAAACAGCTGCTCACTTTCAGCAGGGGTTAAATGCATTTTTAGGTTTCATAGATCATAGAGTTGGAAGGGGCCTACAGGCCGATCGAGTCCAACCCCCTGCTCAATGCAGGTTTAAAAGCATCAAACCTGGCATGCCCGTGCTTTCTCATCTGCACTGGCTGCCAGTCTGCTTCCAGGACCAATTCAAAGTGCTGGTGCCAACATTTAAAGCCCTAAACGGCTTGGGGCCAGGGTATCTGAAGGATCAGTCTCCTCCCATATGTTCCTGCCCAGACACCAAGATCTGCATCAGCGGTCCTTCTCCGAGAGCCCCTGCCAAAGGAAGTGAGGCAGGTGGCTACCAGCAAGAGGGCCTTTTCTGCTGTGGCACCCCGGTTACGGAATGAGCTCCCCAAAGAGGTTCACCTGGCGCCTACTTTGTATTCTTTCCGGCGCCAGGTGAACTTTTCTGTTCTCCCAGGCATTTTAATCATTTTAATCTTGTAGTTGTTTTTTAATTCCATTATTGTAACTGCTGCTGCTAGCTCTGCTGTTTGTTTTTAATCTGTGGTTTTAAATTTTATATTGTATTTTATGATTTTAACTGTTGTAAACCGCCCAGAGAGCTTCGGCTATTGGGCAGTATTAAAATGTATTAAATAAATTAATAAATAAATAAATAATGGATTCCCCGTCTTGATAACTCTGGGTTGCTTTGAAATATCTTACCTCATACGTGCTGCCCTGTCCCCGATAAGATTGCATATGTTGTGTGCAGTTTGAGGGCCACCTGCATTGCTGGGACATTCTCCAGGGATGATTATGCTCTTCAAAACAGACACCACTTTGCCCCATCAACTTTGCACAATGCACTTGTTCGATCATACAGAAGCACCACAAACATTCCAAGTAGCAGGATGGGGGCTTCTTATGGGGTATACACTTACAGTGCTATATCAATTTCGACATACATCGGTTAGTATTTGCTTGACTATGTCTTGTGCCCAAATGAAGCATTAAGTTGGCTGCAAAGCTGTGGCGCTTTATCAAGGCCATTCACTCCGAGGTTTGATTATATGATTTGGGATGACCCAAAGCTTAGGGATGCACAGACCCAAGTTCCTTATCCATTTTTGAGTACCACTGGGTATTATTGACATGGGGGTGCCATGCTCATCTTGCACCCCAATAAAACATTGGGCAAGATGCAAGACTGTGGTGTCTCATAGAGGCCTCACTCCCTGAGGGCTGGATATATTTGTTTGTTTGTAACATTAATATACCAAGAAGTATAATAATATCCCTAGGCAGTGATTTGGGGTGACCAGCAGCAAGAGATACTGACCAGGTGGGTTTGCACGATCGAGGAAGGAAAAGCCACAGTGGCTTCTTTTCCCCGTCCCACATGCCAGTTGTGCACTGCCTCATTTCCATAATTACCTGCTTGCTGTGTTGTCCAAACCCGGTGAGGTGGGCGGCAGGGATGACTTCCAAACCACCCTGCAACCCATGGCTTGCTCTAGGGTTCCAGGGCGGTTTGGAAACCACCCTCGCCAGGTTCGGACAACAGCAACCCACACACAACACGAGTAATTATGGAAATGAGGCAGCGTGTGACTGGCACACACAGGGCGGGAAAAGAAGCCACCGTGGCTCCTTTTCCTTACCCAATCCATGCGAGCACAGCCACTATCATTAAAACTAGGTGCAGAGTAGAACAATCCAATATGAACAAGTTACTGAAAAGAAGCAGCAAAATGGAAGCTAACTTGCTTGCATTGGATTGTTTCATTCTGGAACTGGTTGGAATGTTTGCATCTCTTGCTACTGGTTTTTAACATTTCTAATACTTTGAGGATATTTTATAAGTGATTTTTAAATTTATTTTTGTCTGTTAGCTACCTTGAACTGGCAGGAAAGATGAGATCTACATTTCGTTAAATTCATTGCCACAAAGTATTATCTCAATGTTTATATGAAAGCAGATCTACATTATGCCTAGATGTGGAGAGACAAATGCCCAGAAAATAATGCACCAGTACATCAGACACTTTCACACAAGAGCAGAGTATACAGCCACCACTGATGAACCTCAAACTGCTCACAAGTTGTATTATCCAATACCCATGGGATCATCTATAGTTGACAATACCAGACTCTGCACCAAAGGCTTCGTTCTATCCATTGCCACTTACCTGGGAGTAAGCCTCATTGAACTCGATGGGACTTTCTTCTGAGTAGACATCTGTTGCATTGAGCTTTTAGAGAAATCAGAACTGCAGCTTGGTTTTTTGTGCCATGGTAAGAAACTAAACCACAATCTAGAACGGAAATTGATCAGAAATCTCCATCGTTCAGAATAATATTTATTTGGAGGGTAAAGACACTGAAGTGGCAACACCTGGCATTCAAAACGAAGGGGTTTTGTGGCTCATGCGCAGTCACAGCACGTATCCCAGAAGTGAAAGTGGCTTGTAGGAACTTAACATGGGTTTCCTGTTTAACTCAATAACATTTGAATATTAAAATATTAAAATGCCACACTTAAGCATATCCCAATTTGAAACTAACAGCAACTCCCCCAATCCACTGACATATAGTTTTTCATGACTGAACCGTTAATACTACTGCACTTTCTGCCCACTCCAAACTTCTCTGGCATTCACTTTCTTCTCCTGCCCAGCCTTTTCAGCTCGGTCCTGTATCTGGTTCTGTTCAAATTGCAGGTGAGGGGAGGTAGAAGCAAACGTGGCCTGTGAGCACCTCAGGAAGCTGCAGCAGTCAGTTCCCTTAGTTGGGCAGAGCTGAGTGATGGAACACACACAAGTTGAATCCCCACCTGACAGTCCCTCAGGGCCTTAGCTTGTACACAAAGGACCACGCTATTAGTAATCCGCTTCTTACATTCTGCATTTCCCGAGGTATATTTAAATGGCTGAAGACCATATCCTTTCAGACTCACACAGGATGCTGGGGTAACCAGTCAACCAGTGGGCAGAGGTCTTTTTTCCTTAATCTTGTTGGAAGAAGAGAAACACATGAAAAGGGAATGGAGTCCATTTTGTTTAATGTTATTAAAAAAAAAAAAAAGTCAGGAGACTATAACAACATAGGTGATTAAAACGCAAGTACACTCGTCATTCCACTATCTAAACAGTCAAGATTCACTTTCCTATTCAGATGGTAGAAAGTTTGGGGAGGGGGGAAATTGGGAGGGGAAGAGACATAAAAAAAATCCTGGCGTCATGTTTTCTCCTCTACATTTTAAAGCTGTTCTCACAGAGACGGCTTCTACCACACTTCAGGAAATTCAGTTGTAAATAAAATTGAACCTGCCAAAGGAAAACAAAAATTACCAATTCTTAAAATGGTCATGACTCTGCACATGTGTTTTGATAATCAGCTAGACCAGTGGTTCCCAACATTGGGTCCCCAGATGTTGCTGGACTACAGCTCCCAGCATCCCTTGCCATTAGCTATGCTGGCTAGGTATGCTGGGAGCTGTAGGCCAGCAACATCTGGGGACCCAAGGTTGGGAACCACTGAGAGACAGCAGTTTTAAACTACTTTCTTTCTCCAAGTAACCCTTTCCATATCGACTTGTCTGCTGCAAAAACTCCTGTGTATTTCAAAATATTCTGGAGCATGTTTTAGGTTGCACACAGTCCTTCTGGGCCTCAGCATTGCTGTCAATGGCGGCAATCAAGTTTGCATTCAGGGAAGCTTGTCCACCATTCCTAATCTTCTCATTGAGGAGCCCCTACAAAGCTTCCAAGGAATCGCAGGGTTCCTTGGAATTCAGTTTGGAAACCACTGAGCTAGACAAATTGGAATGACAAAGGAAAAGCAAAACGCACATCAATCAGAAGTCTGGCAAGCAAGTTTCAAGGCAGAACATTAAGACTGATCCTCCTGAGGTGCACCCACCACACCTGCTTGGTAAAGCAGGCAGAAATGCAGTAACAGAAGGAAGATATTGTAGGGCAGGGGTTGGACTGAACTTTTTTCAGTCCAAGGGCGGAATTCCAGGCTGGCAAAGGTCTCGGGGGCCACATTCCATCTGTGGGCAGATCAAAGGCAAAGTGAGTGTGACCAAGCAGGCAGGGCCAAAATGAGATTCTTACTGATTTTAAGCCTACTCAGAAGTAGGACAAGTTTCGGCATGTCTACTCACAAGTAAGCAGGAATGAATCACTTCATAGCACTTTCAAATAGCATCCCAAATACCAAGCGACTGCATGTCTACTCAGAATTAAGCAGCGCAAGCCTAAGTAGTAAGCAGGAGTTAATCACTCAGCAGCTTCCTCCCCAGGCCCTGCACCCTCTTCCTGACAGGGAAGAGCTCTTACCTCTGATCAGCAGCTGATTGGAGATAGGAGCTTTTCCTTCTGAGCACTGAGAAAGGGAAATAAGAGCTTTTCCCTGCCAGGAGAGGGGGCAAGGCCTGAGGAAGAAACTGGAGGCTGGACAGGAAGCCCTGGCAGGCCATATCTGGTCTGCAGGCCTGAGGTTCCTCATGCCTGTTGTAGGGCAAGGTGCCTTCTGCTGACTCTCTGATAAGCAAGGGGAACAAGGAAGAGACTTACTATGTATGAAATTCTTAGCATGTACGGCAGGAAATCTTGGCTAGGAAGTACTTTACGGAAGGCCTCTTTATAGAAGAGGAGGGAAGGCAGTAGGTTAAAAACTCTGGCCCTCATCCACTCCCAAAGAGAGATGTGACCAACTCCTATTGCTTCAGCCTCTGTTCCTCCAAACACCCCTCTTTCCCTGAGTAGGCAAGTGGAAGGGGGCAACTGCTGCTCCTTGAAGGCTAAATTTGGACCCGAGGTCTCCAGGTGCTAATCTCTGCAGTACACTTAACACCTTGAACCCAAATGTACTACAGGGTGGTAAATTCAACTAATTTCAAATGAACTTGCTTACAAGAAATAGTACTTCAAAATCACATCTTAAAAGCAAGGAGGTTGGGGATCTTAATTCTTGGGTTTTTAGAGAAAAGTTTTCTTTTCCTCCTGGAGGAAGCACATGCAGAAAAATTGTACTGAGCTAACTTACTGAAAAAGTGACAAGATTTTCCCCTTAGGAATTTACTGTCATGACTACACAGAAAATGTAGAACAAAGTCCCTTACCCTGCAGAATCCCAAAAAGGGATTTGGATGAGGAACTTCTTCATCCAGCACACTAAGGGTGCAATCCTCTGCATGTTTAGACAGAAAAAAGTCCTACAACTCCCAGCATTCCCCAGCCAGCATAGGCATAGACTTTTTTCTGTCTAAACATGCATAGGGCCGCACCCTTAATGGCTTCACGTTGCCCATACATCTGCATTAACCAATTTACTGCCCAAAGCTGTTCCGTTAATCCTAATCCTCCAAACTGTCCAAAGTGGAAATATTACCAATTTCTGCAAAATCCTCAAAGCATACAATCCGAGTAGTTCTACTGATATCTACACATTATGGGTTGTATCCAATGGTGTCATTCCACTAGCACAAAGCTTCTACCACTTGCAGAAACCCTGTTTTTATTCCTGCACAAGTGTCAAGTCCAACAGTAATAATGCTTGTGCAAGCCGTTCAGAACATCATGCACAACTCATGACTTCATTAGACTAGATGCTGCTTGTGCTACTTTTGCTAGTTTTGATTGTGACTGTGCAACTACTAGCAGGATGCCAACTCTTGTAATTTTTCCATTAGCATAATGCCTGACATAACACAGGAACTAGTCTAATGGTCTCATAAAGATTGTGGAACAGCTTGTGCAATGCTTTGTGCAACACATTGCACAACAGCTCCCATAAGCAGAATCATAGGATACGAGTTGACATTTGTGCAAGGATAAAAATAGGGTTTCTGTAGCAGAATGACACCATTAGATATAATCCTATGATTGCAGAGCTCCAGAGGACTGGAGATTTTATATATGCAGAACTCCAGTACCCCAGTATGAATAATCCTAGAGCCGCCTGCATTCAGGAATAATGATGACAGGTATGCAGAATGCACCTGTAACAGTAATGCAATCGCATCACATAAAACAAAACACCACCCAAAAAATCAGAAACATGCCTAGACTACTTACGAAGGATGTGAAGCACTAAAAAATATATGCTACTTTTATTATTTATTTATTATTATATTTATACCCCACCTTTTTTCCTGCAAGGAACCCAAGGTGGCTTACAGAATCCTCCTCCTCTCCATTTTCTCCTCACAACAACCCTGTGAGGTAGGTTAGGCTGAGTCAGTGACTGGCCCAAAGTCACACAGTGAGTTTCCTGGCCAAGCAGGGACCAGAACCCAGATCTCCCGAGTCCCAGTCCAAAACTCTCACCACTATGCCACACTGGCTCAAATTATACTTCGATACTTCAAATTATGACAGCCCACCATGGGTTACTTAACCCATGGTGAGGGTGCAGCGCATGCAGCCACCATTTTGAATATCCAACCCTCACTCGGGGGTTGTCGTGCTGGTGTGAACTTAGTGAGCGTGGGTTATGTGAGGGTTAAACAACCCTCATATAACCCATAGTCTATTTTAGGGTATGCGAGGGTTGTTTAACCCTCGCATAACACATGCTCACCAGGCTCACATGAGTGAGGGTTGGATATGGAAGATGGCACCCATGAGCAGCGTGGCTCATTGTAGATTAAATAATGCGCGACAAGCCACAGCGTGGCATCTGAACCTGGCCACTGGCTTGGACCCAAGGGCTTTCTGAAGTAGATTCACAGCAGGAAAGTTTCCCATCCTCTCCTCCCCACTGTAGCTACCTGAATCTCCACCCAAAGGCCTCTCTGGAAGGTCAAGGGGAGCTCCACTACAATGTGGGATAGCACACAGTGGCTTGCTGGGGGAGTGGGGAATTACGCCAAATTAAGCTTGGATCCTAATATAAGTTAAAAAATAATAATGAACAGAGCCACTGGAGAGCTGCTGCCAGTCAGTTTCGACAATACTGGGCTAGACAGACCCATGGTCTGACTCAGTGTAAGGCAGCTTCCTGTTCACGGAAGGAAAGTTTCCCATCTCCTCCTCCCCCCAGCACGTCATTCCACATTATTCAGGAGGGCCCCCAGAAAGGCTTTTCAGGTGACTCCACTGGAGGAAGAGAAAGCAATCTTTCCATCCATGAAGGACTTATTTTAGGATCCAAGCCATTGTGGACACATAAGAACCCCAACCCTGAAAGCACTCAGCCAGCCCCCATAGAAGAGAAGCAGCAGTGCAAGGAAGCTTCTCCATTTTCCACAGGCAGCATCAGCGAAACCAGTACAAACAGCATACTCTACCTGCTCAAAAGCTGGGGAAGGCTGGAAATGATAGGCCCATAGCCTGGCGCATTGTCATAGAGCTCAAACAGTGGAGCAGCTACCAGCTTGTAGTTTTTGGGGACTGCAAACAAAGCTAAAACAAATCCAGGAGAGGACTAATTAAAGACAAGTGTGCTTCAAGCAAGGCCAAAGATTAAGGCTAGTTTAATTTACTTAAATCCATACGCAGAACATTATGTGAAAGATTTGCTTTGTACAAACTGAATGTACAGCTGTCATGCCTAACAAGCAGCTCAGAACACATCGTAAACATGTATGGTCCAATCCAACCAAAGTTAAGCAATTTTAAGTTGTGTTGTGTTCAATAAGAAAGGTTTAAGGAGATGCTTAACTCCCACACTGAAAACCAATGACATTGTAAAATGTGCCCACAGCCCCCCCCCCCCCCCCAATTGCCTACTCCTGGGCTAGAGGTGCAGGCCATCTTGCTGAGGCTTTTGTTCACATGGAAATCTAGGCTCCGATGTCTTGGAAAAACATATGAGCATTAAAGACGTAATAGAATGATTACCCTTTTCTTGAAGCTGAACCAAAAAGAGCTTCTTGTGCTCTTTTGGTTTAGTAATATGAGCTGGAATATATGGATACTGTGAAAAACAATAAAAAAGGACAATTAGTTAAAGTCTGGGTACAGCTTTTCTGAAATTGCAGTAATCAACAGTAATGAGTGCTCATGGGAGCGCTGCGGGGAACCAGGCTGGTTAGAGTCTAGCTGCTTTGAATCACATCCTTTAAATATAGAAACTCAAAAGTTATTTTCCAAACGTGTATATCAAATGCAAGATACTGACACAGGTAACTTGACTGTACTTCAAAACTGTAGTAAACTTTACTACTTGGTAAGGGCCAAAGTACATGTAACGTTAATCATGTTATTAGCACTTGCCTGATAGTTGGAGTAATTTCTTCATATAAATAGCCACAATGGAGAGCAAACCAGATCGGGACTTTGCCTTTGCCCCTGCCACGATTCCAGTGTGAATCAGGCCTGCATACGCCTGCCATTTGCCCTGGGAGGAGAGCTTCCATTGGCACCACCAGCAAATAGGGGTGGGTGGGTGCATGCACACGATCAGATCAGAATGGTGGCAGGAGAAAAGGGTCCTGCCCTGATTCACCCTCCATTGTGGCTATTCCAAAACAGGCAAGTGGAATTAGAGATGAACCAAGTTTTCATTTATAACATTTGAACTCAAATCTTTCAAACTTCAGATGTCAAAATAATTGATTTTCAACTGAGGTGGCGTGAAGACGTTTTTATTCAAACTGGCTTTTGACAGCTGACAATATAGAGCAGGGGTGCAGAACCTTAGGCCTGGGGGCCAAAGCCAGTTCTCCAGGCCTCCCCAGAAGGCCCCACCCCTTCTCACAACCACGGATAGTTTGGCTGTTTCCTGGCTTTTGTGCCATTTTTTTCTCCATTCTAAAAGCTTGAAATGCCTCTTCTAAGGCTTAATTACTGGCAGTGAGAGTTTTAAGCTAGAATAGGCTGGTATTTTTAGTATTTTGACCCTGCCAGCACTGGAATGTGGACCCCAAGAGTTTCTCCAAAATGGAATTCAGCCCTCAGGCTGAAAGAGGTTTCTGCACCCCTGATATAGAGGGACAGGGTACAATGATTAATTAACCCTGCTTTCTTGGGAAGGGATGGGCTAGAAGTCCAATAAATAAGTAACATGAAAAGGGTAATGTAAGGGTTAATCCTTACCTGTGGGGGCTCAAAATTTGGTCGCCACCAGTTACCAATGCAGTCATCAATGACCCAGTCTTGCTGCACTCCATCCTGACGACCCAGTATCTGTTAAAATACAGATGCAAGAAAAATCCTCACATGTTCTATGGCAGTACCTCACTAAGGTAGAATATCGTAAGTTAGTCCAACAGATTAGCCTCAATTCTTTAATTTCTATAATCAATACAGAAGTGTTGAGAGACTTGCAAACAATTAAGAACTTTAACTGATTACAAGGAAACACCAGATGCCTTCTTAACTATATTTATTCTTGCCTTTAAGTATATTGGTTTGATTGTGTATAATTTGCAATAGTAATGCGAGCCTCAGTAATCACTTTTTACATACTTGGGGAAACTTTTTAAAACACTTATTAAAAGCAACAGTGAGTTTTGATTAAACTTTGTCATTGCTTCAAGGAAGGATGAGGTGGCAGTGATGTAAACAGAACTGTCAATGATTAAATTAAAATATTTCTAAAGAAAAAAATGAATTATTCTTTATTGCTAGGCAGGCTTTGGTTTTGAAACATTACACAACATTCCTCCATAACATCTGGCATTCAGAGGGATACCGTAGTTCCTCTTTTACATGGAGGTTTCATGCAAACTGTCATAGCGAAGAACTGCCTTGCGGGAACAGACCAAGGGGTCCCTATAGTACAGCATCCTGCTCCTGACGATGGCCAGCTGTTGCTTCTGAGAAGCCCACAGGCTTTGCCCCCACCACCACAGCTGTATCTCTCCTTCCCCATCAGATGAGATGGGGGCATTAAAGGAGCTGAGCTGCAGCCACCACCTCCTCCTGCACATCCGCAGCACAAGTAAAGTGCATGAGCTGCCAACTCCTGCCCACTTCCTTCCCAGTATGAACTGGTGCTGCTGAGTGTGCCGATCACCTCCTCCCTTCCAGCACAGAGGGTGCTCAGTGTGTGAATCTCCACTGTACAATGCCGCCCCCGCTAGGGGGATATTTTATTTTATGACTTATTATAAAATGTATATCTCACCTCTCCAATACCAAGGAAGGGCAGTAAGTGGCCTACATAACGAAAATAATATTTTAACAGCAAATAAGAAGGGGGGGAGGCAGAAGATGCTTGCAGACAGGAAAGGAGGCAGTGGCAGCCTGAGTATGCTGAAGGGCCTAAAAGAGCACATGGCTGAGCTAAATGTAACTGATGCACAGAGTCTCAAAGAAAAAGGGAGCTGAGCTAGCTGAGGCATGGACCAAAGACTGGGAAAGAGAGGCATGGGGGCTGGCCCAATTTAGCAGGGTCATCATTTTGACCAAGGCAGAATATTTTAATGAATTAATCAGGTAGATCAATTAATGTTGTAACCCTAACAGAGTGTGCTTTGCACATCTACGTAATTTGCATTACTAGCTCACTGAGCAGAACAGGAAATAAAGTCTTCACACTGACATTCCATTTAGCATAGAAAAGAATTTAAAGAAGTGTGTGTTAAACTTAATAACTTCACATGATTTACTTTAACTCTTAATATGCTTTTGCTTTGGTTATCACTGAGAGAAGAACACAAATCAGCAAGCAATAGAGACTATGTTTAAAGAAAAGAGCCCTCTGTCCAATCCCAGAGAGCCTACTGTCCACCACAAAGGGACAAGTACTTCCTCTTCATGAAAAAGCTCTCTGGCAGTTCTGTCCAGTATATGGCTAGACTCCACCAGTGAAGCCTTGTAAACTTTTAGGGGGGAAACCAGAAGAGCTCAGCACTCAAATACATACACACAGAACTTTATCAGAGTTGATTTTCCAGGATGTGAAAACCACAAACATACATCTGCACATGAATGTATTAACAATTAAGGTGACTCCTGGATTTACCTTACAGATATACTCAACACTATTAACCTGTGCTCATGTGAATGCAACCATAAATGGCTTACTGTAATCCACCCTGAATCTTCAGCATAAAAATCCAAATAAATGTGTCATCTACCTCTGTCATTAAACGTTTGAGACCTTCTACCTCATCTTCTCCTGGATTAAGCTCACCACCTGGCCTGTTCAAAATATAAAAGATGTGTTTTAGGCACAGCCATAATCAAAACAGCATTTGAGAGATGCTTTACCAATTTGAGGAAATTATGAGACTACTCCCAAGATTTTAGTCAAACTAATACCTCAGAAGAGATTAGATACTCCCATGGAGGCCCAACTGCTTCTGATCCAGGGAGATGTCAAGCCCCAGAATGTTGTACAGATTTTCAGCAAAGCAATTATGCATATTATTCTCTCTGCACATCTTGTGTATCAGACATCTTTTAATGTTTTAGAAGAGTCACATATCGTGCAGTTAGACCGCAATCACGTCGCCTTTAGTGTTCTGAGAGAAGTAGGGCTTTTTTCCCCTGCCAAGATAAGCAGGGTTCAGAAAGGACAGATGGACAAAATCAAAATTTTAAACAGTTTTAAAATCTGCCACGGCTGAGAAGGAATAAAGCTGCAGTCCTAAACATATTTAGCCAAGAGATGCTCTTTCACTTGGATACTTCAAAACCAAAGATTTGTCCCCATTTTTCTCCACAGGAAGTAACTAGCACCCTAATAGTGCAATCCTATACATGTCTACTCAGATGTCAGTGCCCGTGTTCAATGGGGCTTGCTCCCGAATGGGTATAGGATTGTGGCCTAACAGATCAATCCTATGGCCCCTAGCCAGCGTCTAGAGGGCCATAGGATTTTTCGGATTCCCAGCTTTGAGGTCAGAAAACAGAAAGAGCCACCTCAGAGAAGGGGTGTTACGGGGGGGAGGGGAGGAGACTAGCACCGCCAAGATACGCTGTATCCTGACAGCGCCTCAGCCTCCTCCTCCCCATCCGAAGCGCCGCAGTTAGATGGCCGAAATTAGCCATCCAGCTGCTTTGCAGGGGGGAAGGAGTGTATTTGTCCATTTCTGGCCAACCAGGTAGAATTACCTTTTGGACACCTCTGCACTCCTCCCACCCTGCAACAGGATGACTGTAATCCTCTGAGTTCATAGGACTACGGCCATCCCCATTGGATTGTGCCCTAAAGCTACTATTATGGCCAAACGCAACCAGCACCACCACCACAGTGAATTACCTGAAATGGGAGGCAGCATACTACCATAAATGCATAAGAATATAGGACATTGCTTTACACCAGGTCCATGTAATTGTCCCTTAGCCCAGCACTGTCCACCCAGCAGCGGCTCTCCAAGGTATCAGGTAGAAGTCTTTCATATCACCTGTTACCTGAGCCTTTTTTAAAAAAACTGCAAGTATGAGAGATTAAACCTGGGACCTTCTATGTGCAACACATGTGCTCCACAATCCCTCCCCATATAGGAGTTTAGGATTTGGATGTGGGATACCCAGAGTCAGACCTCCACTCACAAATCCATGAAGTATGCCAGGTGGCCTTGTGAAGCCACCATCTTTCAGCCTAAGGTTGCTGTTAAAAAATAAAAATAAAAATGATAATGTGCTTTATGCAACAAAAAAAAATGCTACAGAAATCACAGTAATCAGCTGTTAGCCAATTAAATAATTTTTAACACAACTGTCTTCGTTTTTACTCATTGACTGATATCACTAAACCCTTAATATAGGTGTCTTCATGGCATCATCGTACAGTAGATCTCCGGATGAAAGGAGGAGATCAAAAAGATTGTAGACTCTGCGATGGTCAGGACTGTGGAGGCTCATTCTAGCACACAGCTTCCCCGGAGACAAGGTTACTAAATGTACACACCTGCAAGGCATCCCAATGTGTTCAATAAGTTTTACTCCTAGGTAAGTATGCACAGGATTGCAGCCTTCATTAACAAAAAGCTATCATGAATAATTAGGAGACATTTTGTATTTCCTATTACAGTAATGGGCCAGAACCTAAATATTATAAAAGCACAAAATGTGCCCTTAATTCTAAGCCACATCATATAAACATGAACCATGCTGATTGCAGGACATGAAATAATGGGCTCAAGTTACAGGAAGCCAGATTCTGCCTGGACATCAGGAAAAATTTCCTGACTGTTAAGGGCAATACGCCAATGGAACCAACTACCTAGGGAGGTTGTGGGCTCTACAACACTGGAGGCATTCAAAGTGCAGCTGGACAGCCATCTGTCAGGGATGCTTTGATTTGGGTTCCTGCATTAAGCAGGGGGGTGGGACTCGATGGCCTTGTAGGCCCCGTCCAACTCTACTATTCTATGATTCTATAAGTAAAACATTAGCTGATTAAGCTCCTGAATAAAATTTGCAGCCCTGATATTAATAGTAGTTCTTTAGTTTGAGCCTCTGATTTTTGGCTTGAAAACTGGAGCCTCTGTGGCTCAGGAATACTGATTCAACAGTGGAAGAGATGTGGCAGCAAAGGGCACACACACTTTCATTCTTCTGTCTGTGACTCAGGACAGGAGTACATATTACATGCAGGGGACAAAGCTAGGCTACCTTTCCTAGTGAAAACCAGCTCTGGGAGGGATTTGTTTTTTTTAATGAAGAAGCTTGCTTAACCTTTTCCATATCTGCCACTCCCCCCACCGTGCAAGTCACTTTTCTTTCCTATGGGATTTTAAATACATGATGCCTGAAACTGCATGGGGCTTTTGGGAGAAGCAATTTGGGGCGAGGAAGCAAAAAACAGGGGAAAGGGAAGCACTACTCTCGCCCGGTCCCATTCCACGCCCATTTCTCCATTATAAATCCCTTTCTAGGGTTTTCCCTAGAAAAAGCAGCCATTGAGCTTTTATACATGAACTTATCTGTAACACGTATTTAGGTCCTACAATGACTACAAGCTTCTTTTTCAAAAACCAGGATTTACAATTCAGTGCTAGACTGTGACATCTATAAAAAGCGAGCTACTGAATTTAAAACTGACTTGAGAAGACGCAGACAGCCATTAGCCTGGTTACCTGTGGCAATAGGAATCATTTCTGGCCAACCAGGTAGAATTACCTTTTGGACAGTGGAAGCGCATCTAGTCTCCCCATCCCCCTTTTTAGGGCATCAATACACCACAAACATTTAATGAAGATATACATGGATACATAGCCTAATACATTTTTGCAAACCTATTTGCAAAAAAATTTAATAGTGCCTTTACAACCTCAATATTTACTTAATACATTTATATACTGTCTTTCTGCAAAAGCACTGAGATGGTTTACAGTTTAAGAGACATCACACAAAAGGAAAAAGGAATGGGGAAGGCATAGGCAGGTTCATGTATCTACTGTTTCATACTGCTACATAATGACCAGGAGGAATGGTCACTGCAGAAGGCAGTTCTGGGAGGGAAAGCGGCAAATGGTGCCAGCCAGGCCTTTCTTCCTCCGTGGCAGCCAGGTGAAATGGGAGCAGAACAGGGAGAAATCAGTGCTTAAGAGTTATTTGCTCTACCTGGGAAGGGCAAGCTAATTTCCCTCTTTGTGGAGTTCCAATCATTATGCAGTGCTAGTTTTGGCAATGCTCACTTACAGTTTGAAGAAAGTCGTGCCCAGCTGCAAGAGCAATACATGAGGCAGCCTGTGTTCATGCACAATCAGGACTCCCTCAACGGTCCGCCTCATTCCAATCTTGTCAAATTCCTCTCTCATGCGCTGGAACCGGGCAGCCACTGAACTGTCCTTCTCGTATAGTGGTTCCTTGGTCCCAAATGTATAATTTGTGAGAGGATACCTGAAAGGAATGACACCTTAAGTACAGAATTTCATGCAAACTGACAGCCTATTTCAGGATTTGATCACAGTTCTCAAGAACAGGATGCCAAACTGTTGCTAACGGCTGTGGGCAGAGCTATATGTTTCACCTCCACCATCTGCCTTGAAGCCTCAACCACTGCTTCTCCTGTGTAAAGCGGTATTGGTTAGCATTGATTCATAAGGGGGGGGAAATCAGGCAGGTGAAGCTGCAGAGGGGAAGGGATGATCCCAGACCCAAACATGGGCAGAAGCCTACAGTTTGTTTTAGCTCTTCACTTGCTGAGTACAAAGAGCTAAAACAAATCTCTGTGCCCTGCTCCAAGCTAGAAGGAGACAACACAGGTGCAGCGGTTGCCTCTGCACTTGATGAGAGGTTGGAGCATCTGGCCAGCTCAGAGGCAAACCTCCACTGTCCTTCACCAGCTCTGATCTAGAGGGGTAGAGCAGAGGTGCACTGGCTTGTCTTTGCATGTGCCAGTGGTTGGAGTTTCAAATGTCCAGCAGGTGCTAAGGTAGAGAACGTCAGGGCATTTCCTCCACCCCTCACCAGCTCAGAGCTGGATGGAGACACCCATGGAGCATCTGCTTGTCCCTGACCTCCTGCTGAATTTCAATAATGCAGCACGAGATCAGGGTCAAATCCCCAATCCCATGTGGCAAGGGCACGTCCTGGTGGACCACCAAAGCCACCCAAAATTTGTCAACCACTGTGCTTAACCTTTTCCGCATTCACCATCTTTCACTTGCAATTCCCTCCAGCAGCAGTTCCAGACCTATGTTTTCACTGCAAATAAATGATGAAGCTCCATTTCCTGGAAACTGGGAATGGATCTATAGAATTGGGGGAAAGTACTACTATAGGGGGGGAATGAAGATGGCCACTCAAGTGATTGATAGATTTTCGTGTGAGCTACTGGAAGTGGAGTGACTCTTCACCCTATGGTCTATCGCTGCATCAATCTTGAAAGGCAGCCCTATAGAGGGGGGCCTTTCCCCTGAGCTGGAGAGGGGAAATGAGATATAAAGATCCACCCCTCACAGGTTGATGGTCCAGCTACAGAATGTACCTAGTTGGGGGATATGGGCTGGGAGGCAGTTAACAGCAGCTTCTCTAGAAGAGAACAGATACAGAGGAGGGAATGGAGAGAAAAGAGGGCACTACAATTTGGGGTGATGGGGCAAAAGTGCTAAAGAGGAAGGAAGCAGTCAGTTTCAAGGTTCGTTTCACTTGCTTATTCATAAGGACAACTGCACATCAGCACTTGATGAATACGCTGCCAATGTGTTAAAACAAACTTGTAGCACCTTGCAGAATAGACATTTATAGTGGTATAACCTTATACCAAAATGAAAATAATATTTCTGTTCTGCTCCAATAACTTGGCTATCCCTCAGAAATTTGTCAGAGATCTACTACCAGAACTTCCAGTGTTACTTCAAACACGGTTGCTTCTCAATGGTCAGCTCACACATTCATTCAGCTAGTCGTCACTTTGAAGTGTACCAAAGAACAAACAAACAAACAAAAACCACAAGTACAAAAAAAATCGAGTGAGGCGAGTTCTCAACGGCAACGAAAGCATGCGGGGCACATGCACGAATGATTCAAGCGCCCAAGTGTGCAGAAATCTCACGGGGCCAATGCACGTGCACAGAGTGCCAGGCGCGAAAAAGTCATGCACGTGTGTACGAGCCCGAGCGAGGCGGAATATAGGAACTTCTGGGAGCTCGGGGTGGGTGGTGAGAAGAGACCCTCAGTATAAAAACGGGGGGGGGGAGGGGAGGAATTGAAAAAGGCGTCGCTCTGAATTGCTATTTTAATTTGTTTTAATCTGCTCGCCGCCGCCCAGGTTATTGGGCGACTGGATCATGAATGAAACCAACAAATAAAACACTTCATTCCATGCTGGGGATGAGGGGGAGAGATGTGAGGGACCCGGGGGGGAGGGGAGGAGAAACGGCGCCCCACTCACAGGTTGATGGTCCGCTCGAGCGTGAGGGGCTTGCTTTGCTGGATGTATTTGTTACCGAACTGGTTGACCCCACGGGGCCAGCCAGTCTGGGAGCGGTTGGGCGGCACGACGGACATAATGGAGGCGGGAGCGGCTCAGAAGGCCGCCAGCATTCCCCAGCCGCGCTGCACCTCCGCCTCACGCTCCTTCGCTCGCCTCACACCCGCGAAAGCCCGAACCGGAAGCAGCAGGCCGCACTTCCGGGAACCATAGAGACGTCGGCATAAAGCAGCACCCATCTACGTCGCGCGCGCCTACGGGAGAGCGCGCTGTCCATTCTAAGCAACCGGAATTCCATAGAGAGGAGAGAAGAGTGGGAGTCGAAGACGATTGCCCCATCGCTGACGTCACGGGAGGGAGGAGGCCGCGGCCAATGAGAACACGCAGAGGATAGCCTGCCGACGGAGCACGCGTATTGGTTGTCGGAAACCTGCCTCGAACTCTCACTGGCTCTTCCTGTCACCAATCGTTTCTAAGGGAGAGGGTGGACGGCAGAAAGTCGAGCTCGTTTTACGTTTGGACTTCAACTCCCAGAAGTCCCTGCTAGCGTAACCAATGGTCAGGAATGCTGGGAGTTGAAGTCCAGAACATCGGGCGATCAGCTTTCTGGGACCCTAAGAGAGACCGCAGACGTGGTAGACTTATAAAAGTCAATTTCTTTGTGACAGACCTCGTGAGAAGGGAAGTATTTTTCTATTGTTAAGACCCCTTCTCCTCCCACCCTCAGGCTTCTAATAAGGGTTTCCTATCTCCGGGCCTTCTTTCCCGCGCCCACCGTGACGATTGGCTAAGCCAGGATTTACTCCCGCCTTCAGCGCGCGGCTTCCCGTGAGGCATGACGGGAGTCGTAGTTTCCTGCCGAAGGCGCGCGTGTGGGGATGATGAGTGGAAGGCGCAGGGGTCCGTCGCCGGCTGAGGGAGATTCTTTTTCTCCCCGGCCTGGAGAAGCGGCCAAGAAGCGAGTCAAGCGCGAGGTGTGCGTCGAGTTCTCTGCGGCCGTGAGGGAGCAGGTCCTGAGGGAGAAAGTGGCCGCGGCCTGGGCCCGCAAGGAGGCGCTCGACCACGGTAGGGAGGAAGGAGGTCTATGCAGGCCGGGGAGGGGGCAGTTAGGAAGAGGGTGTGTGAGGCAGAGGGAGCAGTCAGCCTTGGAACCCGTTTTGAATGCCCGGCTCTAAGGCGCTAGTTCTCATTGAAGTGGGAGACCAGTGTCTGGGTTGTACCGCTTCAGACCGAGGCGGGGGAGGGAGCAGGATCTATTGCCGCCTTGCTGGAGAGTTATGGGAGTTGTAGTCCAGCATGCCCGGAGGGCACCAGGTTGGGGAAGCCTAGGACAGAATGTTGAATTTGGGCCCGAGTTCAAATCCTCACTTGGCCATAAAGCTTGTTGGGTGATCTTGGGTCAGCCACTTTTTCAACCTAGCCTACCTCGTAGGGTTGTTGTGAGGATAAAATAATGGGAGGAAGCCACATATGCTGCTGCTCTGAGCAGCTTAGAAGAAGGGGGCAGGATGGTGAATAAGGATGAAGGGGGAGCTTGTCAGGGTCTTATTTGAGCCAGAAATGTGTCTGGGGATATAATTGCAGCTCACGTGGTGCATCAGTGAAGCCCAATGTGCCTGGCCAGGACTCCATGTGAACAGTAGATTGTATCTCTGAACACTTCTCCACGTCCTACCCTCAAGCATACTCTGTAGTGTGCAGACAGGTTCCTTGGCAGACAGGTTGCGGTGGGAAGGGTTCTCTGAAGGCAGAAAGTTTGAAAGCTGCTACCCTCAGCGATGAATGCCCTTAAAAGTAAGCCCTGGGGCTGAGCCAGGCTCTCATTAAACCAGTGGTTCTTAACTGCAGTTGATCTACAATTTTCTGAAGCATTCAGAACTTTTTCAGTGAAATGGGGTGGAGGCACATTTGGGATTTTAGGCAGCCCCTTCTCCCTCCTTGCAATGGCTTTTGACAGGCGGCAGAGGAGTGCTCACCCTGCCCTGAGGATCAAATTCCAGATCCTCGATTTCTCTGTCCTTAAAAAAAAAGTGGCACACAGCAAAGAGGAATCAAACAGGTTTGCCCCCTCCCCACTTTTGGCAAGAAATCAACCCAAAAGTAATAATCTTCCATCCATGAGCCTAAGTATGTGTGATAAGCTGAGAAAGAAAACAAGGGAGGGGACACTGTAATAGCAACAAAGATAAATGAGAGATAGATTCTCCAAGAAGTGCCAGTTGGGTTCAAATAAACCTAGCATTTAGAAGTTGGCCAGTGACCGTCTGGCTTCCCTTTGAGTTGCCCACATCATGGAATGTTTGACAGTGCCCTATGAATTGACTGGAAAGGAGCATGTACACAGTACTCTTCTCCACTGAGCCAGCCTTTGTGTATCTGGGGTTAAGGGGTGCAGACTCTGGCTTCTGCTGCATTCCTAGGTTGAGTGCAATGTGGCCCATAGCTCCTGTGCTTCTTCATTGCAACATTTCCTCAATGTTGTTTGTAACTTTGACTTGAGCCTAATAATTGATGATGAATGACCAACCTTGTTGAGGCTAAGAGTTTTGCATGAGTTGTATGTGCAACTAAGTAGAGTAAAAAGCAGAGAAGGCGGCATTATTAAAAGCATCTGTTTCAGAAAGCTGTCATCCCTTGTGTTTTTGCTAGAGGCCATTGTGCTGGATCCTGTTCCCTTCCATCACTGCATCATCCCGAATTTTATCCAAAACGAGAGCTTTTTAGAAGGACTGCAGAAGGAACTTTTGAGCCTGGATTTCCATGAAAAGTGCAATGACTTGTACAAATTCAAACAGGTACTTGTTTGGGATAACCTTATCCTAGGATCATAGCCGCAAATAAGTCCTGAGGACCATCTTGCTGGAAGACGTGATGATAACCCCCCTTCCCTTCTCCACAGATCAACCTACGTAGTCCAAAATGCAGTGGGTGCCCAGCAGAAACATGTCTGAATATAACACTAGATTCCTCATTCAGTTTTGCCAAACCAGGTGCTACAAAGAAGGGCAAACATCGCCCCTCCTCAACAAACTGCTTCAGGATTGTTGAGGGAGCCAAATTGCTTAATTTCCTCTCAGACATACCACATGTGCCAAATAATATTTCTGCAATACTGTATACAGAGAACAAGGAGAAGGAACTTTCAGATGTCCCTGGATTGTGAAGTAGCAGAGCTTTTGAAATCAGAAATAGCTGCCCCTTTGCCCTGCTTCCCACCAAAGAAATTAGCAGAAGAGGTTGTCAAGGTGTCTGGTAACTGGGTAGCTTAGCACAAATTCACCTTTAACTTTTTTTTTTTTTAAGGTTCTGAGGCTCTAGGATGGCTTTTTCCAACCTGGCGCCCTCTAGATGTGTTAGACTACAACTCCCAGAATCCCCCAGCCAGAGTTGTAGTCTAACTCTAACACATCTGGAGGGCACCAGGTTGGGGAAGGTTGCTGTAGGACGTTGTATGATATCATCTTGTATGAGACAATGTCCAGAATGAAGGAACATTAAAAGACACTTGCTTAATTGCCAATAAACCCACCAAAGTTGCAGCCAGGCTGCTTGCCTACCTGCTCATATCTGAGCTACTCATTTGTGGGCTGAAGGGGGAAAATAGGAACTTTTATCATGTTTTCCTAAAGACAGTTTTTACTTGCCATAGCAGACCATGTGAGTGGCTATTTACAAGCCAGGCCAAAATGTAAGCAAGGGGCATTGCAGGGAAATTTATCTCCTTTAAATGTGATACTGTTTTTCACAAAAGTAATTTGGGAAGGTGAGGACTAATGAGGGTCTGTTGGGGATAAAATATAGGATGGAACATGGGATGTACCTGTCAGTTTCAGGTAGCTCTTATTCAGGCAATTTTCAGTTGTTCATGACTGTATCTATCAAAATCAGGGCCTTGAGTACTACCTAGAAGGCTCTGGGATGCAAATGCAGGTTTGAGAATCTTTGGGAGCCCATTTATGAACCCTACTCGGAGAATCAGTAGGTGGAAACAGACATGTGTGGAGCGCCACCCCTTTTCAGTGCATAGGAAGAAATTTGGCTTACACAGTCTGATTTGCTCTTATCAGTCAACTGGTACATCGTGTGTCTCAGATCAAGCCTATCTGGGAATGCTAGCTATCATTATGGAAAACGCAACACCAGTTTTTCCGAAGCAGTGGTCATGATCATTATAGCATAGTGATCAATTTCATTCCATGCGCCACCCATGAAATTGCTTGACCATCTTTAGAGCAGCTGCAGCCACTGCTCAACCTTTCTACCAGGAATGCTACTGGGAGACCAGGATAGCCCCAATTTAATTCCATTTGTGTGTGAGTTCTCCTTGCCAGACATTCTTTGACATTATTCCTGGAGGAAATAAATGCCCTTCATCACAAAAGCTGTACAGCATGTAGTTGTGTGTAGGGAGGGACTCTTTAGGGAGCAGTTAGTGTACTGGTTAAGATTCTTCTTCCAGTGACTGCCAGCTACTCTAGTTGCCACAGTCCTCACTTTCCTCATGCACCTTTCTTCCCTCTAGGATGGCAACTTGGAGGGCCAGCTGGTTATTCTCTTAACTGGATTTGGCCCTGGGGGCCTCCAGCTGCTGGTCCCTGCTGTAGGGAAAATGCACAGATAAAAAATATCTGGATATTTCTTTTCCCTTAGTTGTTACTATAAAAGCCATTTGGAGAAGAATGCCAAAATTGTAACTTGTTGTTTCCTATTGCATGTGCAAAGTCAGATGACTTGAAGAGGAGAGCTGAGCCTCACATTGCTGCATTAAGGTAAAATTGTCGCTTTGTACTATGCCAAGGATGCTTTGGGTGATGATGGCCAAGTCAAAGGGGCAGGGGTGTCCCTGTGTGTCTGGCATTTAGCCCTGAAAACATTGCGGCAACTGCCACTATTCTGCATCATATTTGGACAGATGCAGATGGTCCAGACTGGTCTGCTTACAGTTAATGGTCAGTTGTTTTTATTTATTTATTTATTACATTTATCAATCGCCCATCTGGCCGGTCACCCGGCCACCCTGTTGTTGAAATGGATATAGATAGTGCAGGCAGCCCCTGAAGAAGGAGACTTGTTCTCTGAAACTCTGGGTGAGCACACAATAAACAGACACTTTTGTGACGCAGTCAATTATTTTTTCTTTTGAAAACAGATGGCAAAAGGTCAGGCTTCATCCCACAGGCAACAGAAGTAGTTGAGATTTTGCAGGTTGCCATTCCACGTTCTCTCTCCTCTTTCAGAAAAGTTCTCTTTGAAGAGTTCCGGGCTTGGCTCTCTGAGGTGGTCCAAGTGGATCTGGAGTCAACTGCCGATCTGTCCTGTGCTAAATATGAATATACAGGTGAGCAAACTCCCTGTTCTGTCCATTGCAGAGATGAGATTGTTGTGTTGATAGGAGACGGGAACAACATCTCTGAAGGATATCATTGGCCTAGGGGTTCAAGCAAAAGACTGGAGCCTGGTAGTTTGGCCAGGCATGCCTAATAGACTCAACCCTGGTCTAGCTGCTCCCCCGTAACATACACAACAAAGATTATATCACATGTTGTTCCAGATACCCTGCTGTGCCACGACGACGAGTTGGAGGGGCGGCGAATTGCCTTCATCCTTTATCTTGTGCCGCCATGGAATGAGAATGATGGGGGCACCCTGGACCTGTTCAGCACAGATGGTAGGTGGGAAATTGTAAGCCAGTTCCTCCTCCTGCAATATTTACTCTTCTACAGAGTAAGCTCGCCACCTACACAGTTCAGTAAATAAAGGCTTCACAGTAATTTCAGCCACTTATATTCATTAACAGCATTGCTAACCTACTGGTAAGGAAGGGTGCTGCCATCTGTAAGGCTGTTTCTCTCTGTGTGTGCCAAAGGAACCAAATTCAAGTGACAAAAATAAATGTTACACACCTTTCTCTCCTACCATGTTCTCCCCTGCACTGTTTTCCCTGCAGCCCCTTTGGTATCCCAAGAACCTCCTACCTCTTCTCTATGAATCCCTCTTGTCCCTACAATCTCTGAGATGGCCCTCCCACCCCCCAATGCCAAGCTAAGCAACCTGCTTTCATCACAGCAGTTGCAGTGATTGACAAGCCTGGCTTATCAGAAGTTAAACTGTTTGTGAACATTATTATTTGCATCAACTCAGTGGCCTGTAATACCTGTTATGAAAATGAAAATACTGGAATACTGGAAAATACTGGAATATTTACTGCACAAGGGCACCTAGTACAGCTAGGTTTACTCACTGTGGTCTTTTTCTGCTGTTTGAAGTTGCCTGTTCTGTTGTTCCGAGTTTCATTTTGACCAAAGTTAGCTAGCATCAACCATTGCTCAGAGGTGGAGCACGTTCTTTGCATGCATAAGTGCTTATGTTCAATTCCCAGCATTTCCACATAAAGGGTGTTGGGTAGCAGGGCTGGGGAAGGCCTGAGTCCAAGAGTGTGGGAGCATGAGTGGGGAATCTCAGGCCCGAGGGGCAAATCCAGTCATCCTGGGGTTTCAGTCTGGCCCTCCACGGTTTCCCCAAATGGCCACACCCCTTCCCCAGGCCCCATCCCCTTCCCTCCAACCACCAATCATTTGGTGGCTTCTTGGCTTTTGTGCAGTTTTTCCTCACTAAAAAGCTGAAACGCCACTCCTAAGGCTTAGTTACTGGCAGTAAGAACTTGAAGCTAAAGTGTGTTATCTTTGGTATTTGGGACCCACCCCTTTTGCCTTTGGCCCCACCAACTACTGGAATGCACCCCCGCCCCCGAGCTTCTCCAATTCAGTCCTTGGGCTGAAAGAGATTCAGCACCCCTGCCTTGGAGTGTCAGTGCTAGTGAGAGGAGTCTGCGCTGTGCTCAATGGACCAGTGCACCTTCATATGTACAAAGCCACTTCAGAAGCTTGAATTAGTGGCTTTTTAAAATCTGCTAGTGCAAACTTTGGGCATCTTGCTTGCTCGCTATTGACTAACCACAGTAGGCTCTCATGTATCTTGGGCATGGAGTGTGGCTTCAGTGCAGGGCTGAGTTTACACTTGAAGCACTGCTTTTAAGCCTGAATATGCCATCCCACTATGGATTGGATGCCATCTGTCCTCATGGGCCATGGATGCTGCCCATATTCAGAGGCCACACAAAGGCAGATAGTTGTTAATGTAAATAACTGACCTGAGGGAACAGTGAGTGAAATCCTGGGACAAAGTATGCAATTCCTCCCTGGCTTCATAGTCTGTCTAGCGAAATATGAGTGGATTATACTTCTGGATCTAAGTAATCAATTGTGCATGTTGTGTGATACTTTTCTCCCCGGCAGATAACTTTGAACCTTTGCAGATCATCAAATCGTTGGTCCCTTCATGGAACTCGCTCACTTTCTTTGAAGTCACACCAGTCTCTTACCATCAGGCAAGAAACTTCATGTTGTTCTCACCCTCGTCTGCAAATGCACCTCCATCATTTGCATCACCTCCGAGGTCTGGTTTCATTTAGCAGCAGCAGGAGTGTGTAGTTAAATAGCTGTGTCTTCCCCACCTGTGGCCCCGCTTCCCAAATGTGTTTTGCCCCGCCAAGCATGTTTCCAGTATCAAAGCTCAGCTGAGGAAAGAAGCTGCAGGGGGGCAAGCAACAGGAATGGGAAGAGCCCTGTGTCCCTCCCCCGCAATGCCTCTTGCTTTCAAAGTCGACCCCCCCCCCATCTTTCTGTATGATTGGGGTTGTTCCATGCTTAAACATGGGGGGAGGGTCTGCTCCCTCTACTGCCACCGCCCTTGGTCGCTTCTCTTATTATCTGGGTCTTGTGAAGGACTGCAACCGGTCCTTTATCTCAAAACGAGAGATCAAAGGCGCCAAACTGCCAGCCTTGGCTCTGCCGTCTTGACACTGATTCTCTCAGGGATGTACCCTTAGTCTATACACTGGATTTAGCACTGAACCACAGAGGAACCACACACACCGTGTGGGGTAGAACCAGGAAAGTTTATTTAAGGTAAACCGATTACAATAAAAGGTGGGAAATGAGGGAAGGGGGAAAAGGTGGGGAGACACGTTGGTATACACAAGTAGAGCTACAGAACAACAAAACTAGTTCCTTTACTATATAAACACCCAGGCACTTACTTTTTGCCGGGGGGGGGGGGCGTGTTGGTCTTCTTAGGGCCTGCCTTAGCAAAAGCCCTACTCCAACAACACCCAAAAGCCAGGGCTGGCAGTATCAATTTCCCCCCGCCCCTCCTTTCAGTAGCCCAACTGTCTTTGGCCAATCAGGATGAACTTCATCTGAGCTAGGCAGGGGAGGGGTGGCTCCTTGGTGTCAGAGGAGTGAAGTCCTGATCATGACTAGAGTGCTTGGGGAACAGGAAACTGTACTTTTGCAGGAGACTCTCAGGCCCAGAGTCATCAGAGGAACTGCATACCTTTGCATGAGGTTCCCAGCCTCCAGCTGGGATCACACTTGTTTACACGTGTGTGGTGGTGAAGGGTCTGCTTTTCTTCACAGGTCTGTAACCTCATCCTTGGGAGATACAATGTTTGCTGCCATCCAAACCCATAACCAGAACTTTGGGGGAGGCAGCCTGAAGGGTACACTGAGGGAGACACTTCTAGTCAAATGTGAAACAAGCAAATCCCTCAGTAGAAGTAGCCTGGCATGTTTAAAAGGACCTCAACTCACAAAATATATTTTTTATTTATTTTCATAATAATAAAAACTTGCCAGTTATCAAAACACTGGAAGGTGGGAGAAAATCTTACCTCTTCCTGTCTCACTAAGTAAAATCTACCCTGCATGTTTTTACTTAGCAATAAAAAGAAAAGGATGTGAGGGTTACTTTCTCTCTGTCTTCCTGAAGTGAAAGGTAAACATGTTGGAAGGGGACTTGAGGGATATTCCCTCTTCTTCCCCCTGCCCCCGTGGTTACGGACCTGCTGCCATCAGAGTGAAGTCTTCCCTTTTAGGTTTTACCTACGCATGTCTGATCTGGTAACTGGTTGGGCGTTATCTGTGGTTGCTCTGTTGGCTCACCTGACTACTGCTCATTAGTTAGAGCATGGGGGGCTTCTTCAGATCAGGGCTTCCCCTTGTTCCTGAAAGGAAAAATGGCAACACCGTACATTTGCAATGTCCCTTCTAGTCCTAACAACAGGAGTCATCAGAAGGGGCAAGACGGTGTTCATAGATCTCCCAGTAATCATCCGTTTCTCCCAAGAGTGAACCTATTGATCTATCTCAGTGTTTCCCAAACCTCTGGCAGCTTTTGTTTTTACTGAATTAAAGGCACTTGTCACTCTTAGCTCTCAAAAGGCTGACTTTTAAATTGTGGGTGGATGGTACTGAAAGAGCCTTACCCAGTGTGCTTATAGTGCCACTCTATTGCGTACTATAGTTTGTCAGGAGCCACCAGGACTAGAACTGGGAACTCTCTGCTCTGTGCAGGCTCTGGAGTGGCTCCATGTAGTCATTATACCCTCCTAGACAGGAAGGGCTATAAAACACTTCCTGTTTGGGCTGGTATTTCACCTGGGCAACAACAATCTTCCTAGTGCATTTTGGTTTGTTCTTCAGCCACCTTCTGTCTTGACCTCCTGGCGCGACTCCTGGCTCTCAGCTGCTGGTTCCCCTGACAGCTGCCTTCGGCTTGGCCCTGACTGTCTATATTGAGCCCCCACTCCATGCTTTGGGGTGGGTTTGCCCTTCATCTACTGAGCCAGGAAGCAGAGAGGAGCAAGAGAGGCCAGCAGGAGTGTCAGCCTGGCTCTGTGTCCTAGCCAGGTCCACTGGCACTTCCATCTAGGAGTGCCCCAATGCCTGGGGTCCCCATGACATAGCATGGTCACTCATGTACCTGCTTTGTTGGTTTTATTTTGATCAAATAAGCTGGCTTGGGAGTAGCTTTGGTCTCTGGTATTTCATGTTCTTTAGCCGGTAATTTTTGCAGGTCCTTTTGTGTGAGTTCGGGAATTAACGGCTCTCATTCTCGCCGCCGGCAGAGCCTGCAGCAGTCAAGCGGCTGTTGTTTATAACAAGATTGTTAATTGAGTGAAGTGGGTCAGGGAGATAAGGAATTCACAGTTGATACAAGTTTATAGACAAAGCGTGAAACTGCAATACACAGTAAAGGTAATGAGGCTTGCAAGCACAGAGACTTAGATCAAAGAACCTACACTATTTTCTCTCTAAGACTGAAGAACCTACCTAGCCTGTTGCTAGCAATTCCGTAGAACTTGAAGTATTTTACCAAGCCGCCTGCTTGGGATTGGGCTTCTGGGCTGGCCTTAGCTGAGGACCTTGTTCCCAACAACCTCAACAGAGTTTGGGATGCTCTTTTACCCTCTCCTTGCCTCCTCCTCTCACACCCCACCCCTCCTTCTGATGACAGGCTGAGCTGGTTCTGCTCAGGGGTTCCTGGCACCTCATGGTGCTTGAGGGTATTCTGCAGCTCTTTGAGACTGCTTGGGAGACCATTGAGGGGAATGCAAATGTATCCCGGGCTTAAGGATCTAGATGCAAATGTCTGCTCGGAACTGGTCTACTCTGCCCTGGGCAGGGATTATGCAGGTGACTGGGTGAGGTCAGGCTTTCTCTCCACAGTTTTCAAATATTGCTGCATCACCCAGTCTTCAGGATGGGGCAGGACAAAACTCCTGTACAGATGGCCTGTAGCCCATTTATGCCTTTTAATCAGTCCCTGTGTCTGAGAAATTAGCACTAACAGCTTGTTCTTTTGACTTTACCCCATCCCAGGTGTCTGAAGTCATTTCCAAAGAGAAGTGTCGTTTGTCTGTGAGCGGCTGGTTTCACGGCCCCTCGGTTGCAAGGCCGGCACGCCATGTTGAGCCTCTCCCCACACGGATCCCCCACATCCCTCATGATGTAAGCAAATGTTGCTCCCTCCCCAGCAGTGTTACCCTGCATGTTTGGGCTTAGATGACCTTGTTCCACAGTGCTCCTGCCACTTAGTTGACATATCGAGGGGAAACCTACCTTTCTGAATCCACCCGGGTCTCTCCTCATCTTTGCCAATAGGCTGCCACATGATCTGCTTGCAAGAGCAAGAATCCCTTGGGACTGAAATTAATGCCACTAGAAGGGCAGGAAATGGTGTATCTAACAGAGATTGCCAACTGGCAGCCTACGGGCCAAATTGCCAACTGGCCAAATTGCCAACTCACTGGGTGACTTTGGGCCAGTCACTGACTCTCAGCCCTAACCTACCTCACAGGGTTGTTGTGAGGATAAAATGGAGAGGAGGAGGAGGGTTATGTAAGCCGCCTTGGGTTCCTTGCAGGAAAAAAGGTGGGGTATAAATATAATAAATAAATAAAATAAATAAATATCAAACTTTAATCCAAGGGTGGTACAAGTTGGCCTGCAGTTTTATTCATAAAGTAAAAGGGAGAAAATATTTTAAGAAGTAGAGAGGGTCCACGTATTGCATGTCTCTCCAGATTTTGTATGTGATGCCTCCACTGTGCGCAGGGTTGTATATATGCTGAGTTTGTTGTATATGGGTTGTTTAACCCAGGAATTGGGTTAAATTTAATACAGGATTTGCCAGGGACAAGTGGAGTGTGCAAGCCATTTCTGTTTTCAATTAATTGTTTTGTGATGTCCGAACCTGAAAGGTTAACCCAACAATTGCTCATAGTTTGTTGTTCGGTTAACTCTGGGTTGTTTAACCCATAAACAGCCTAGAGTTTCTGGGTTTAGACGTCACAAAATTGAAAATGGAATTGCTCGCACACTCTGCTCACCCCCTGCAGTTCCTAGGTTAAGCAACCCAGGAATTTTCGCCAGACTGGTTCTGAAAATTACAGGGAGGGACTACACATGGCAAGGAGGAAAATGCCGCATCTCCAACTCTTGGTGTGTCCACACGAGGCTTTATCATGCAATTGCCCTGTCTCTCAAAATTTTATGGGGGATCTAGACATCAGGGTTTTTCATTTATAACCCTCCCGTGTTTCCCCACTGCTTCTTCCATCTTTGTTGTTTCCACAAAAATCTGTTACGGTGGAAAAGAGAATAGCTGCACAATGTCTTGACTGGTAGCACTAGGAGCTGTCCGTCTGGAAGCACCTCTGTGTTTTTCCTGGTAAACTAACTTGGTGTGCTTGCAGGGGAAACTGGGAGGGCTGGAGAGAGACACTTTACCCTACCCCCTAATTATCCCCTACAAATGTGCCCCCCTTGTGTTTCATCATCTTTTTCCCCCCACTGGAACTATCTGAAATCAGGAGTAAGCTGAGCTGTGGGGAAAAACAGCTTATGGAGTCTGGGGGGATGCATTTGCAGAGAGAATCAATGGGGCCCACTATTTTTTTTTCTCTGTGAAAGGACCTTTCCGCCTCTGCATTCATGTTACCTCAGCAAACATGAGTTTGGAAATGTATTTGCCAAGGTGAAGTCTAGTTTCAATCTCAGCTTTAATTTTAGAAATGAGTTTCTAACTGTTATGGCTGCAAAGATGTTTGTGGGCCACACCTACTGAGATCTCAGAAGCTAGAAAGGTAGCTAAATACCTTTCTAGCCCCCTAAATACCCCCTTCTTCCCTCCCCATTCCTTTTTCCTTGTGTGTCGTGTCTTTTTAGATTGTAAGCCTGCGGGCAGGGACTGTCTTGTTAATTGTTGTAAACCGCCCAGAGAGCTACGGCTATTGGGCAGTATAAAAATGAAATAAAATAAATAAATAATAAAATAAGATTTTCAGTAATTGCAAGGGTGGGGGGGGGGGCTTCTGTCTTCTTTCCCTCCCCATGACTAGTGAAACTGGACTAAATTATGCAAAACAGCAAATGCTGCAGAATAAATTATATGAAATGAGAATGTCTATATGGTTCAATTTTCACAATTTATGCAGGTTGTAGGATCCCACTTTCCTTGGTGTAGAATTTTTACTTTTTTAAAAAAATGAAAAGGCCATGACTGATATCTCCATAGATATTACCGGTAAGTCCTTTCTAGCTGATGGTTCCAACTGTACTATGGAGCTGAACTGCACTTGTTTCTCTCTGGCAGTTTGGAGCGGAGTGGCTCCCTAGAATATAGAAGTTGGCCATCCCTGGAATATAGAAGAGTAGAGAGCAATGCAGGGTACTAATAAAAACCAAAACCCTTGATGTCTAGAAGCTGTCCAGTTTCTGAGCATTCACTATGCTATAATAGTTAAGTCGGATTATGTTTGTGAGTAATTCTGGGGTGAAGTGATTGCTATTGGAGTACAACCAATATGTTTGAACACCCTACAATGTGCATCGCAGATGTCAGCGCTCTTGGCACATGGGACTGCAGCCCTCCAGATGTTGCTGGACTGCAACTCCCCATCCCTCACCATTGCCCAGGGCTAGGGTTGATGGGAGTTGCAGTCCAACAACATTCTGAGGGCCGCGCGTTCCCCACCCCTTCCTTAAGGAGATGCAGACAGCGGACAGGAAGGTTTTCTTTTAGAATGGCTAGCTTGGTGCCGTAATGAAGTTTTTGTTGGGTTTCTTTCTTCTCCTCCGTCCTTTTAATTGTTCCCTAGCATGAAATCTTGTATGACTGGATCAATCCTATTTATCTGGACATGGATTCCCAGGCCCAGATCCAAGAGGAATTTGAGGATCGGTCTGAGATCTTGCTGAAGGATTTTCTCAAGGTGGGTACTCTTAAGTTCAACTCCTACCCTGCAACATCACTCAATTCTTTCTGGGCAATTGTGGGGTGGGGTAGAAGTAGGAATCTTTCTTCCCCTTTTTCTTAGAGAGTTCTATAGGGTAGTTTGAAAAGTCTTTTATCATTCGGGCTTCAAGTACCCTTCTCACATCACAATCTGCCAAGACAGCAAACTCTCTGTGCACACAAATGATTCTGACTTGGCACATGGATACCCTCGTCTTTAAGATGCTATCTGTGTGCCAAGTCAGAATCATTTGTGTGCAGAGTCGTTCTTGTTGGCTGCGCAGTGACTGTGGGACTACATTCCACTGGAAACAGACCTGAGTATCTTCTAGAATTGTCAAAAGACTTGTTTGATTTGTGCTAGTTACTGGTAAACAGAATACTAGGAGTTCTTCCATCTGTTACATTCTGACTTTTGATAGTTTCCATATGTTCTGAAAAGGTGCCAGTGGAACAAAGATGATGTATCTGTGTCCAAAAACAAGTGGAGGATCTAGTGCATTATACAGTAAAACCTTGGATTGCAAGTAACTTGGTCTGAGAGCGTTTTGCAAGACAAGCAAAAAAAATTAATAAATTTTGACTTGATAAACAAGCGACGTCTTGCGATACAAGTACTTAGTGTCAAGAAAAATGAAGACTTTACACTATCATTCTTTATTGCAGCTTAAATGTGTACAAATTTCTTATGGGGAATTTTGCTTTGATATACAAGTGCTTTGGATTACAAGCACGTGTCCGGAATGAATTATGCTTGCAATCTAAGGTATTACTGTATTTAAATTTGTCCTTTGTTTACAGATTCAAGAGAGTGGTACTAATGCCTACGAAACGCAGAAACAGTGCAATCCTATGTATGTTTACTCAAAAGTAAATCTCACTATGTTCAGTGGGGCTTACTCCTGAGTGAAGTCTCTTTTTACCTTGGCAGCAAGAATGATCAGAAAGAGAGAGCTAGATTTGCTGTGGAGATACAGCGCTTTAATATGTGTTAAAGCCTGTTTCTTTGTACCCCTGCAGTATGTGTGTGTTTTGTAGAGTTTGAAAATTGAATTCTTTTTTCTTTTTTGTATTGATTTGTTTCTTTATGTATTTGTCATTGCCTTTGGCTCGAAAATGAAATTTATCTTGGAACAAAGAAAGAAAGATGTTCTTAAATCTGTTGTTTCTTGCCCTGAGAACTTGGAGATGAGGGGAAACTATTCATTAAGCGTATGCAGCTGTGTATTTAACAACTGCCTGGAAGCCATAGGCAACATGGAATTGCATGCAGGTGGGTGGGCAGGCTGGCGGAGGAGGTGGATTGCTCCATTCCTCCGTTCCTCCTCTGCCAGTCTGCTGCGTAGGAAGCGAAACTTCACCCCTCCTCTGCCGGCCAGCCTGCTTGGTAGAAGGCCAATTTGTTATTAGCCTGCTAAGAGGCTAGTATCTTGTGTTTCCACGGTGGCTGTGGAGAGGTTGGCTTCCCTCCTTCATGGCCAGCATGGAAATGCAGGATACTAGCCTCTTAGCAAGCTAGTAAGAAGCTTGCAGGATAGTAACTTTTGTGGCGTTATTCACATAGCTGAGTTAACATGGTAGTTTTAAACGTATTGTGTAGCCTTTAGATAAAAACAGATGTTCTCGGTTTTTTAAAAAAAAGATTTAGGAATAGCTTTGGGTTCCGTTCTTTCTCTTCTGGAATAAGAGCCACCCACAAGAGAATATGCATGTTCAAATTTTATCAGTGTTGTAAACTTTGGAGAGTATGGAGATGCTATCTGTGAGTTATGATTATTGTATCTTATTTGTGTTTTTGTATTATAAAATTAAAAAGCATATTAAGTAGATGTAGAACCAGAATGTCGCCGTAAGTTTGATACAACGTGCCTCACGTTTGGCAGATGTTAAGAAAATGGACGTTGACAGCAAGTGCTCGTTTGAAGCTGCCTTTCTTGCCTGCCTTTGCAGTATTTCCCTATCTGGAATCGAAACATTTGCATTGGCTGGCGAGCTTCAGCATGATAAGTTTAGGGGGGGGGGTGTTACCCCACAGTTCAATACTGAACTACAACAATTAAAAAAATAAAACCACGGCACGTTTAGCTGCAACAGAATCATTGAGCCATTTTAAAGCCATCAAATTGCTGCGAGCCACCAAAATATAATTTAAAAACCATGAAAGGCCTGGAAAAACATGATCATTTTTACCTGGGACTTGGAAGGCATCCAGCTTTGCAGCAGGTGAACCAATAAGGAGAGGGCAGTTTCATAGCTTGGGTGCCACCACCAAGAATGTAGCTCCTGAACATCAATCATCTGTGTGTTACAATCCTGATTTTACTGGATCCATTTGGAGCGACTTCCTTTCTCTACTTTTTCCAGGGCAAGAGCAAAACCCAAATTGAAGAACTGAAGCAGTGTAGCTTCTGCTCTCATCAGGAAATACCCTCCCGGTGGTACCTAAGATATCAGAGGTCCAGTCCATTATGGCTTGGAATAGGGCCTTTAGTATTGTAGCACCCATTCTCTGGAACTCCCTGCCACTACAGATTTAGACAGGCACCAGCCCTTCTGGGTTTTCAGTGCATACCGAAAACCTTGTTCCAACAAGCTTTCTGGAATTGTAATCTTGTCTTTTTCCTTGCTGTCATGTTACTGTATAAAACCTAGGAGACACAATATTTTATTATGGCTTTATATACTGTACTGTAAGTGGTGGATAAATATCGATCAATAAAGGCTGTTTCAACGTGCTTGGTTCCCAGAAAGACAAGTTTCAGCTGGTCTGTGAAGCTCTGAAGAAAGAAGAACTCAGATGGAGCAGCAGGGCCCCCCCTAACAAAAGGTCGGGCTGCCTCAGTCTATAGATCTATCGCACCTCACTTCTCTTAGGTGAACGGGGCTCATCTTGGCTAATAATCTCTGCTATGTCTATTTGACCTGTGAATGTAATTTGGGTATCCCACCTGGAATTTGGCAGACTTCAGTTAATCCAATTGGAGCCCTCCTGGTTATAGAGGGAGCTTTCCAAATGTTTGAGCATTGTGGCTTGAAATCCCAGAGGGGGCTGAGTAGGACTTCTGTAGGTCAGGAGCTGGGACATCAACATCCTGCATGGTTTCATGTGCCTTCCCCACTGCTAATATTCTTCTATTCCTGCCCTTAAAGAGAGAACCAGTGGATGGATTGTTGGGCAGGCATGGGTAGCTTTTCCTCCCTGTTATGGGCCAAGTGCAAGACAAGGATGCCATTTTTGTGGCAGACCCATGTTGCACATAATTTTATTTATTTATTATATTTATACCCCACCTTTTTTCCTGCAAGGAGCCCAAGGCGGCATACATAATCTCCTACTACTACTTTATCCTCACAACAACCCTGTGAGGTAGGTTAGGCTGAGAGTCAGTGACTGGCCCAAAGTCACCCAGTGAGTTTCATGGCTGAGTGGGGACTAGAACCCAGATCTCCTGAGTCCTAGTCCAACACCCTAACCACTACGCCACACTGGCTCAGAATGTGCAATTCTGAGCCAGTGTGCAATTCTGTCCTATAGACCAGGAAGCTCTGAATTCAAATCCATGCTTGGCTATGAAACTTGAGCCAGTGACATTCTCTCAGCCTAACTTACCCCATAGGCTTGTTGTGAGGAGAAAATTGAACAAAAGCTCACATACACCCCCCTGATCCCCTCAAAGACAGGGTAGTATACAAATATGATAGGCCTATAATCTGACTTCTTGTCCACCCCCATGGAAAATGCTTTGAAAACCTGCGTCTCAGAAGCAAAATAATTTTTGCCAATGCATGCTTTATTTGCCTGACGTAATCTCTATGTATAATTTGGCTCTATGTAAAATTTGGGTTGCCTTAGTGCAGAATTTTAACATTTTATTTTATAGAGGCACAGAAGATACTGACCCATTAGTAATACTTGCTGTCATTTTAGGCACTATGAAAAAGCTGAAGAGGCAAGCTTGCCAGCCACGCTGAAGACCTGCATGGAGCTCTTCCACTCAGAGGCCATGTTCCTGCTCCTTTCCAACTTCACAGGCCTGAAGCTGCATTTCTTAGCTCCAGGGGAGGGAGAGGAAGAGGAAGGAGAAACCACTGTGGGTGGGGATTCTTCCAAATGCACACAAGGACAGAGCAGCCAAGAGGAAACTGGAAGAGACGACACAGAGGAGCCTGGTAGAATCTCAGGAAATGAGGACCACAGCGGAGAGAGCGGTATGTAAAAAGCATCCAGATCTAGTTGCAGTGACATTTGTTCAACACTGCCCATTTATGGTGTGTCTCTTGTGAAATGCTTCAGGCCCAGTTCCTAATCCAGCTCTACAGTTCCACTTTGACTTTAGTTTGCTGAGGATCACGTTCGCCACACAAGGCTGGCATCTGCTGATCCATTATGATTTGACGTAAGCCACATCACTGTTCTGAAGGTTGTTGGCTTCACATTAGGAAATCTGCCCCCAAACTGACAAGGCACTGCATTTTTATCTCGTGCAGGCTTTTAAAAATAATAACTGTGACCGGCAGACAGACAAGGCTATACGTACACTGTGATTCATTGAGAGTACAGAAAAGAGCACAGGATGTTGTCTTTGGGCACAGATTTCACTTTATAACCACGTTTCTAGTCCTTATGGCTGTGACGGTTTGCTTAAAAATGTCTGGGCAACAACTGCTGAAATCTCCAAACTCAGAAGGGTGCCTGAATGTCCTACATAGTTCCTTGCCCCTTCCCAAGACTAGTAGAACCAGAATGAATTATGCAAAATGCGAGCAGTTGTGCAAATTTTCTGAGTTTTTGTACTTTAGACATGTTTTGGAATTCAGATTTCCTTGTTGCTAAGTTTGGATTGCCTGGGCATCAAATTGTGTACACCTTGCAGTACACAGTCAGTCAGTCAGGCGATCACTCGTGACCAAGTAAAATTGTCTTCCAGAATAAAAAAGAAAATTTACAAAAAGGAGGAGAATTCTAAAGAAAATTGTGTAGACTCTAGCGATGGGTCCGTAAGTGACTGTGGAGGCCAATTCTAGATCCACACAGCTTACCACAGTGAGGACACAGGTTACCGGATGGAAGATGGTCTTGTAAAGGATTCATTTGACGTGTTTTTCGCTTAGCACGTTTCTCCCTTTCACCTTTCACTCGAGCTTCTTCAAAGTCCATAGAATCTTTGTGAAAGGCCAACCTCCAGTTAGATCGTTCATGGGCCAGAGCTTCCCAGTTTTTGATGTTTATATTGCATTTTTTTAGATTAGCCTTATGAACATCTTTAAACCTCTTATATTGACCACCGATATTCCGCTTTCCATCCTTGAGTTGGGAATAAAGTAACTGCTTTGGGAGACGGCAGTCAGGCATTCGAACAACATGACCGGTCCACTAAAGTTGGCGTTGAAGGATCATTTTTTCAATGCTAGTAGTCTTTGCTTCTTCCAGTACACTGACATTTGTTCGCCTATCTTCCCAAGTAATTCGCAGGATTTTCCAGAGGCAACGTTGATGAAATCTTTCAAGGAGTTGGAGGTGGCGTTTATAGATAGTCCATGTTTCGCAGGCATACAATAAAGCTGGTAATACAATGGCTTCATAAACCAGTGTTTTGGTCTTCTTACAAATATCCCGATCCTCGAACACTCTATGTTTCATTCGAGAAAACGCGGCACTTGCGGAGCTCAGACGATGCTGGATTTCACTGTCGATGTTAGCTGTAACAAAGATAGCTGCCAAGATAGAGAAAATGATCGACATTTTCCAGTATTGTCCCACCAAGCTGGATAGATGGCATCACCAAAGGGTTAGCTTGCACTTGCTGATGAAGCACTTTGGTTTTTTTGATGTTAAGTGAGAGACCAAGTTTTCCGTATGCTTCTGCAAAAGCATTTAGGATAATTTGGAGATCATCCTCTGAATGTGCGGAGACCACATTATCATCAGCATACTGAAGTTCCACAACGGAGGTTGTAATTACCTTACTTTTTTCTTTCAGCCTGCTGAGATTAAAAAGCTTTCCATCTGTTCGATATATAATTCCCACACCAGTGGGAAGTTTCCCCTCGACAAGATGTAAAATCATGGCGATGAAAATAGCAAATAATGTTGGGGCAATAACACATCCCTGTTTAACACCTGATCCCACTTTAAATGGAGCACCATGAGAGCCGTTGTTGTCCAAGACCGTAGCCGTCATGTTGTCATGGAGAAGTCGCAAGATATTCACAAATTTATTGGGGCATCCAATTTTCATAAGGATAGTCCAGAGAGCTGTTCGGTCTACAGTATCAAAGGCCTTAGCAAGATCAATAAATGCCATATAAAGGGGTTGATTTTGCTCCCGGCATTTTTCTTGGAGCTGACGTGCAGTAAAAATCATGTCTACTGTCCCTCTAGAGGGGCGGAAACCATATTGAGTTTCAGGGAGGATCTCTTCTGAAATAGATAGAAGACGGTTTGCGAGAATCCTGGCAAATATTTTACCTGCGGTAGCTAAGAGAGAAATGCCCCGATAGTTTCCACAGTCTGTTCTATCACCTTTCTTAAAGAGGGTGATAATTATGGCATCCCTGAAGTCTTATGGGATCTCTTCTCTTATCCAGATTTTTTCGATGAGTTTATGAAGATGTTGTGCAAGTTCGGGGGGGCCTTCTTTAAAGATTTCAGCAGGAATCCCATCTGGTCCACTAGCTTTGTTATTCTTCATTTGATTAATGGCTTTTTTTACTTCATCCAAAGTGGGGAGTATTGCAAGTTCCTCTCTAATTTGTTTTTGCGGGATTTGCGAAAAAATCTCATTATCCACCTTAGATTTACGATTTAAAAGGTCATAATGCTCTTTCCAACGCAGTGCAGTAGACTCTTTGTCTTTTAAGAGTTTGGTGCCATCTTTTGATTGTAAAGGGTTTGTACCATAGGTTTTTGGTCCATAAATGGCCCTTGTGGCCTTAAAAAAGCCCCGTGCATCATGAGATTCTGCAAGTTGTTGAATTTCTTCAGCTTTCTTTTTCCACCAGGCATTCTTAAGTTCTCTTGTTCTTCTTTGGACCTCAGCCTTTGCACTAGCGTAATTTTTTTCTTGGCAGCGCAGTTAATATCATTTTGCCATATTTGGAAGGCTTTCCTTTTTTGGTCAATTATATATTTAATCTCATTATCATTTTCATCAAACCAATCCTGATGTTTCTTAGTTTCGTATCCAATAGTTTGTTCACAAGCTGCAGTAATGGGAGGTTTTCAGCTTAGACCAATGGTCCCCAATGTTGTCAGGAGGTTCCGTAGGTGCAGGGTGCAGTACACACAGCCCTGTTGGTAGGGCCTCTTGTTCCCCCATCACTCCTGCGAGAGATGGGATTATGCATTGGTCTGGCTTAAGGTACACCGTCTGTGATCCTTTCATTCTGCTCCTCCCACGCAGGCTGAGATGAAAGCAAAGTGCTTGGAGAGAACAGCAAGAGAGGCTTTGGCAGGAGAGCCATCCTGCATGCGCCTCCACACTCCCATGTCTCTATTGCCTTTGCTTGTGTGTGGGTGTGCCCAGCTGAGGTGCACATAAAGGGAATGGCTGTCTGCCTCTCAAAGCCTCCATTGGGGGAGAAAGGGTTAAAAGAGCCTTTTGCCTGTATTGTCAGCTTGGAAGAAAGTTGCTGAGGTGCATAATGGGGTGGGAGCAGTGTGAGGGATCCTTTAGATCAGAGACTGCTAAGTGCTAGTTGGGAGACCTGTGGGGGCTGGATTGCCTATCCTCTATCCTCAGCATACAGTGTGACCAGCACTGAATGGAGTACCTGTTGTCTTCCCCCTCAGGCTCAAGTGTCCCTTTGTGTGCTGGAGAGCTGAGACGTTGGACAAAGGGCTGCTACACCCTCGTTCATGATGCCCAAACAACAGAGTTTGCCCTAGACCTGCTGCTCTTCTGTGGGTGTAAAGGTTGGTTTAATTTTAGACTGCCACAAATGTCTTCATTCTCGCAGGTTTTTGGAGCCTAAGAATGGGACCAGGTCTTATTTATGCTGCTGCTAATACCTTGTTTGTATTTAACAAGAAAGAGACTTGCATCACCAAAAGACGAACACATTGATTACAGCACAAACATTGGTGGACTAGAGTTCACCTCATCAGATGCTTTTATCTTAATAAATTTGTTAGACTTGTGGCACTTTAGTTGTTGCTGCAATAGACCAACACAGCTGTCCTTATAGAAATTGTTTTTATTTGTGGCCTATGGATGTATTTGTTTTAAAAAAAAAAAACATATGCCAAGTACATTTAGTTAACACACAACCTTTTCTTGTGGCCTGTTTTAGTCCAGACAACTTGAGTTGAGCAGTGGTGTGGGGATTTGCTACAAAACTAGTGAATGATGCTAATTTCTCTTCTTTTTTAAGATTGGGATGTGGAATGTGGTGGCTTCACTTCATACATTGCAAAAGCTGAAGATGAAGAGGTAAGAAGTGTTCTGGTTTTGTTTTGTTTTGAAGCCAAGTTGAGCAACTTGATCAGACCACAGCTGCTTTTGAAAGCCATTTCATTGAACCCCCTTGCTAGAACATCTGACATAATCCCCCCCCCCCCCGCCATGTGTTTGCCCTGGCAGGATCTTGTGAACATTTCTTCTTGAATTGTCAGCAAACTGCATTACAGTCATGCCTTGGATTGAGAGCATAATTCGTTCCGGAAACGTGCTTGTAATCCAAAACACTCTTATATCAAAACGAAATAAAAAAAAAAAAATTTGTGCAGAGATTTTTAATTTAAGCCGTACTACAGTACTTGTATTGCAAGACATTGCTTGTACAGTATATCAAGTAAAAAATAAATAAATATTTAAAATTTTGCTTGTCTTGCAAAACGCTCTCAAACCAAGTTACTTGCAATCCAAGGTATTACTGTACTTGCTTTTCTTTGTGACAAAGCATCATATGTCACTTGAAGAGAAGAGCTATTCTGTCAAAGGACCCTAACTTAATGTCATCGTGCCTTAAGGGCAAGAAATGCAATGGACAAGAAAGGTGGAGAAGGACCTTGGTGCCTACAGTCCTTGCTGAAGGTTGGGAGCTGCAGGACAGAGCAAGTCTCTTGTGAGGGCTGTGCAATGTTGCTTGCACAGTTTCAAAGGAATTGGGTAATTGCCCAACAGACAGTAGTTTCTGGGGTCTGGCTGCACTGAGATCTTTGCTAACACACTGAGCAGGGAAATATTATTACATATATTTACTTATTCTCTATGCATAAGAATATTTACTTCTTATTTACTTATTCTCTATGCATTTACATATTCTCTATGCAGCTTGCATAGTTTCTTACAGAAGAATTTGGATTTTATTTTAGCCCAGAATACACAAGCTTGCTCAAAGATTTAATGTTAGGTGCTTCCTTTAATAGTTCTAGTTTGCTTCTTTAACCCTTCTTGTTTTGTTCTCTCCAAGCTGCTGACAGTTAATCCAGAGGCCAACTGTTTGGCCTTGGTTTACAGAGATCGAGAGACGCTGAAATTTGTGAAGTACATTAACCACCGTAGTTTGAAGCAGAAAGCAACGCAGCCTGAACAAACTGGATTCTGGGACTTCTGCTTTGTTTACTATGAATGATGGATGGCATGGAGTTATGGTGGAGGATCATCACTCCTACTAAAAAGCTCAGTGGGCCAACTTTTGTTATAGGCTAAAATCTTATAGCATCTCCTCTTCCCAGCCGTCTTGACAAAAGTTAATTTTGTGCCTTTATCAAGTACCCCACTGTGCCCGTTTATGGAACTTGTATGTATCCTAGACCATTCATGGCCTCTTGAACTCTGAACTGCTGTGTGTTGTCATAGAGGTTCCTGGCTAGCAATGAGAGATTCAGATTAAGTCTTTTGGCTGAGGCAGGATCTCAGTTCGGGCTTATACCTAAGCAGCCTCAAAAAGCAAGGCAGCAATTGGAAAAAAAACCTGTACTCCTTCCAAATATTGCAAGCAGAAACCATAAAAGCAAGGCGGAATTACTAAAAGGGCATGCACTTTATTCCTTATACCAGTCCCTCATCCTAAGAAGGGGGAGGAGAGGTCAAGTTCCTTGCCATACTTTTTTGAGTGATTCTGCTCTGTGAACTATGTCGTTTTCTTCTTTTTAGTGGTGGGAGGAGATGCATCTCTCATACCTCTCTAGAAGAGTACATTTGCTCTTCCTATAATTGCTTACAGTTACATAATCCTTTCAATAAGCTTCAGTTTCTCCAAGACAGCAGTACCAAGACTGAAGACCGTATTTTTCCAGGCAGATTGCACCTGCTCAGCATCATTTAGAAGGGACTGAATCATCACAGATGGGACTTCTCAAAATCACAGACAAGAGGGAAATTGAGGTCTGTTTGTTTTATTGAAGAGTCTAAGTGCTGCAAAATACTAGTGATTTGATAACACCTTTACATAGCTATATAAGCTATCTGAGGTTCTCAAACTTTGGTCCATTCCGTGGAAATTCTATGGCATCTCTCCACTAGCATGATGTTTATCAAGAAGGAGCTCAGTGTTCCTCCCCTCTTTCCCATCACAGCAGTAGTGCTCAGCTTCTACTACATTTATTACGGTAATTTTTCTTCACAGGAGTGTATGTGCACGTTCTACTCCACTGGGCTTGTGCTTACCAAGAAGTCACTGCGAGCTGATCTGACAGGATAAGCTACGATCTATCTGCTGCTATGCCTTTTTGTCCATCTCACGGGGCTGGCAGCCTATTACGAAGATCATCCCAATGCGTTCTGCTCCAGTCTTTGGTCAAGAGGAAGTCGTTCCCAGGCGCATTATTTTGATTAACATAGTAACACTGTTGTTCTTAATAGCATCCCGGCAAGCAGCAATCACCTGTGCCTTGGGCTTACCAACTGGGGAAGGGGGGAAAAAAGTGAATTAAGGCTGTTCTATTCCATACACTCAAGAGCATATCAGCAAATTCCCTTTTCAACCTTAAGGCTGCAATCCTATACCTACTTACCTGAGAGTAAGCCCCACTGAACCCAATGGGACTTACTTTTGAGTAGATGTATATAGGATTGCACTGTAAGCAACAAAAGGCTGGATGTGCACAGTAATTTAAGACAAAGGCCATACGCTTTCCACAGTTCTGCTCCCTTAAGAGAGGGGCCTCGAGTGGTCCTGGCCCTTTGGGCTCTTTTCAAAGGGGCCTGCTTCAGAGCATGATGAAATATAAATGTGATCATGAGAAATCATGGCAGGGAATTCACCACATAGCCATTTTTTCACTATCAAACTGTGGTGTCAACTTACCCTAACCCCTGACTAGGAAACTGAAATTGTTTACTTTAACATCTGAAAAATCCAATTTTACCTCAAGTTACAGAGTGTTCCTGCGATGAGAACTACCTTCCCTACTCCACACACAACTAATGCAGGGAGAAAACAGGAGTACACTCTCCAAAGTCACAATTTGTGATTCACTGGTGTAGACGAACTAATACACTGTGCCAGTAAAGATTTTCACAGGCCCTTTTCACAAAACAGTTTCGTCCTTTGGAAAGCAGCTCCCCATTTCAGCAATTTTGCAGAGAGCACTGGCCCAACATTTGCCTCATCTGGCACTTCTATATGCAGCTCCACCCTCCCTTTTTGCCAAGAGAAGGGAAGGATTGGGCTCTGTATTGCACTGGGGAAGGGGACCACTTTTCACAGTGGCATATATTGTGATCAGCAGCATGAAATGCAGAAGCAAATCTGATCCTCCCCATCCCTAGACAAGGGGGAATGGATTGCACGCTGCAGATCACCTCCCAGCAAAGCTACAGCATCAAGCAGGGTCCTTCCTTCTCTTCGCAAGTGCTTTGTTTCTAGTAGAGGACTGTTCTCTAGGAGAAAAGTTCACACCTTTCTCTGTGAAATACATGCTCCATGAAAATGTGTCTCAGGTAATATGTTCAGAATGAGAGTGGGAAGGAACCATGAGGATTTCCCTATTCTTAGCCGTGCCAAACTAATGCTCATTAATCTCCCAAGAAAGGAAATGCCAATATGGTTTGCCTTCAACTGACCCAGTGAACAGTGATTCCCCCTTTTTCTTCCAACAGCCTCTCAGATATTTGAAACTACCATCACATGCCTCCTTAATCTTTCTCACATTACTTTTGAACAACTCAGGAAGCAAACCTGTATTGGAAGAACCCTGGAAACTATGTTTGAATTCAAACCTCAAGGAATGAAAGCCTGTAGGGCCAGAATTTGGAAGAATTTCTGGCACTTGGACCTTTTCCAAATGAAGATAAGAGCATCTGCTTTCACAAATCCTCAAACACCAAGTGTACACCTGTTGCCTTTCTAAGCTAAGATGAAGAGCAGCCTTCACTTAAAACTGCCCACTTCCTTCTTTTTGATCCTTCCAGCAAGCAGGGAATGAACACACATTAAAAGAATGGTTCCTTCCCCTTCTCCACACATACCCCGCAGACGTCCTGCTCTTTGGATAGCTTGGTTTATTGCCTTGAGGTTATTTAGAAGCTCAGTGTGATTGGTGCAGCGAATCTTGTACTGGGACAGCAAATCCCTGTTGAGGTCATACAGTTCGATGTATCGTTTCTTCATATTTTGCCTGTGGCAATAAACACAGACTGTAAATAACAGTTCTCCAAAAACAATCTCTGTCCAGGGCCAGTCCCATTAACCATTATGAGGACTATGACTGGCAACGAATCCGAGAGTTGTATATGGATAATTAGTCACTATGTAGATACTCTCACGTGCTTGATCCCAAAGGTGACTCCAAGAGCACCAAGGGTAACACATCACCCCTGGGCATAGCAATAAATAGGGAGCCTCTTCTATGCTAGTATCACTCTAAAGGTGCCTATTTTATTCTTCCAAAGAGAATTGCTGTAGTTATTCGGAGAAAAACTCCCACTCCCAAATCTGCAGAATCCTTTGTAGCATTAGATTTCTTTGTGGGAGAACACAGCCAGCAGGAGTACATTAGGCATTACAGGCTAATACCCACATGGCAAACTAAATGCAGCCATTTTTAGTGGCAACCACTGCCAGGTATGGAAGGCTTGGGTCATAGTGATGCAAGGGTAGAAGAGCTCCCCCACCTGAGATTCACAGCCCTGCCACTCCCCACTGGCAGCTTATAGGCTGTGTGCCATGTCAGTAGTCTTAGATCCACACATTACTGTGTGTCTATTCTACATGAGTATCCCAGGAGGATGTGGCCCTCCCTGATGAGAACTAGGACTTTGTGCCAGGGTGAACTTTAGTTTCAATAGTTTGTGTTGGCTCGCATGCCACTATTATTTCTTACACTTTTATCCCACTTTCCATCCAACAAGCTCAGGGCAGCATACACAGCTCTCCTCTTGGTTATTTCATCCTTGCCGGAACCCTATGAAGTAGGCTAGGCTGAGTGATTGGCACTAGGTCACCCGGTGAGCTTCCTGACCAAGTAGGGATTTGAGCCTGGGTCTTCCCCAGGTCCACCATTCTTCTAACCACTACAGTGCACTGCTCTCAACATGGTGCATGCAAACAAAATATTCACACAGAAATTGGCACAGAGGGATGTGGAAGGCAAGCTGGGAACCCACCCCCGCCGTGTACAGCTCACTGCTTCTTGGAGGAAGAGGCACAATACAAGCGTAATAAATAAAATATGGTTTGATTAACATCTTAGACAGCAACGGCAGCATAGTATGTGATGCCCTCCTCCCCACTCCAAGGATGTGGGACCTTGTCTTTTCCCTCATATCCCTTGTAGGATCTTGGCACTGATTGTTCTGCTCTGTGTTATGGTCTGCCAGATCCATCCCACCTCTTATTCCAAACTGTAGTCCCTCCATAGGTCCAACTTAGAAAACACCCCAGAGTGAATGCATTATGTTGCACCAGGAAGGCCAAATTAATTGTAGCTACTTAGTACAATCATCAGGTTTAGGAACAAGGTGCACCTCTGAGCTGTTCACATCCTGCACCAACAAAATGTAATAAATAAGCTATGGAAAACCAGTGAGGGGGAAACCCTCTACAATAGGCCTGCAAAAATTACGATCCACCAAGCCAAGCCCACCACTTCTGTATTGTGGCCCTTTCACATATTTGCTTGACTATCCTCATTTTTGTCATGCCAGGGCAGGCTGGAGAGACAGGAACTCAACCTCTGCAGGACGTACCAGGCAGCCATGGAAATCCCATGCAAGTGGAAGTCATACAAAGCAAACAGTCGTGTAGTAGTTAAAGTGTTGGACTAGGACTCGGGAGATCCGGGTTCTAGTCCCCACTCGGCCATGAAGCTTGCTGGGTGACTCTGGGCCAGTCAGTAACTCAACCTAACTTACTTCACAGGGTTGCTGTGAGGATGAAATGGAGAGGATCATATATGTCAGGGGTCCCCAACACTGTGCTCACGGGCACCTCCAATGGCATCTGTGAAGGGGTCCCCAATGTGGCACCTGTGGGTGCCTGCAAACCCCCCCCCCATTTCTTAATATATGTACTTGGATTTGTATATATCCATATCAATGAATACATATGAAATGCATACAACTTTCTAGCAATTATACATAGGCTTCAACAAAAGTGGGCCAAATATCCAAATAAGTATCCATTTGAAGGTGGTGTCTATATGCCACCCATTCAAATATTGAAAGCATTGTAAGGTCGTCAATCCATTGCATTATAGGAGGTGAGCGTTTATCCTTCCAATGTTGTAATATCAGTCTTTTAGCTGTCAAAAGGCCACAGAGAATCCATTATGCTGACCATTTGTTAATTTCCATGAAGGAGGTAAATAGTTTAAAAGAGTGTATAGATCAGTGAACATTAAAGACTGTTCCAGTACAAAATTTATCTGTAATAACCTGCTCCCCAAAAGAAGCAACTACTGGACTTTGCCAAAATTTGTTTAAAAGAAGCATTAGATACAAAACAAAAGCTTTTGCTGAATAAGACGCAGCCTAAGATCCATAGATGCGATAGGCAGATACCAAAGCAGCGACCCACTGATTAAGCATTTTGTGGTGGTGCCCACAGCAGTTTTTCAAATTCCCAAAAGTGCCCATGGGTCCAAAAAGGTTGGGGACCCTTCACATACACTGCCTTGGGCTCCTTGGAAGAAAAGTGGGATATAAATATAACAAACAAAATGGCACTGTCCATTTTTTCACCATCCATAGTGCTTCCTGGAGCTAGACTTCTAGTTCATTCTGCTTAGCTCAAACAACAGCAGGTCAGATCATACATACATTGAGAGCAACACAAAGTCAACTCACATGTCTCCCATGAGGCGTGAATCCTCTGCTCGAACCAACATGCTACGGATGTAATTGGAGCTGTCAGCCATGTTGGCTGTGAGCTTCTGACAGACTGCGTGAGAGCTGTCCACCTATGCGGAAGGACCAGCCACACATTAGGACGCCCATGCGGCACACCAGGCAGACTTGGCAAGAAGGTTCAGATGCCGGCATCTCCCGCAATTGCAGGCTGGAAGAGAGATGGGTCCTGGCCCCCTGGAGATGGGACTATTTCTCCCCCCCTGCCCTGCTTAAGACCACTGTCATGCTGCAGGGACAGTCCATTGTGACATTCATCCAAAATGGCCACCAGGTCTCTTGGCTTTGGAAGCCAAACTAGGAATTGGACATTCTCAGTCCCACAGTCCTCGGGCATCCATGATGTGAGGGCTCTCACAGACTGCCCACTTTGGCCAAGGGACTAGGTCCCTTCTCATGATCCTGTGTACTGATCCTTCCCTGAGATTCAAGAGGGCCCCTGGGCTTCCACCCTGTCACCCTGTACATCTGGCACCCAAGATCATCAAGCTCCCAACCCCTGTTGTTGCTCAATCCAGCTCCAGAAAGAGGCTTTAACACCATTTCATTTAATGGAATGTCTCCTCCTGTATGTACCTGCTTGGACCCATAGGTCATCTTTAGAGGCTCTTCTTTGGGTGCCCCTGCTGAAGGAAGCTAAATGGGTGGCTACAAGAGAGGGCCTTATCAGTTGTGGCACCCCATTTATGAAATGAACTCCTCAAAGAGGTTTGCCTGGTGCCTACCTTGTTGTATTTTTGATACCAAGCAAAGACCTTTATTTTCTCCCAAGCTTTTAAGAGACCTGTTTTTATAGCTGTTTTACTGATTCTTGTACTGTTTGTTGTTTTACATTGTATTGTATTGTATTCTTTAAAATATTTGAATTGTATTTTTAACTGTTTCTATCACATTTTAGTCTTTTAATTGTTTGTAATCCTCCCAGAGAACATCAATTATTGGGTGGATGAAATGTGTAATAAATAAATAATGCAGCCCAGGTTTGAAGCTGAAGTTGTGAGAACCCCTGCTCTCCTGCTGCAAGTCGGTGTGAAACTCGATAGAAACTCCTTCAACAGAGGGGATGGATCCGAATGGCCCGGCTACTTTGACACATGCAACCCATTCCAAGAGAACCTGCTGCTCTCTTTGGAAGAAAAAATAACTAGAACATGGCACTGTTTCACAAATGATTCCTCACTTTAAGCAGATCATTGTTTTAAGTGACAGAATGAGCAACGTATTACGGACATCCAAGAACAGTACAGTATTTTTCCATGTATAAGACTATACTTTTTCCTAAAATCATTAGACTAAAAATTGAGGGTCGTCTTATACACGGAAGTAAGCCGAGGAGAGAACCGTGTGGTTGCGAAACTGCCCAGTGGGGTGCGTCTTATACATAGGGGTGTCTTATACACGGCAAAATACGGTATCTTTGCACAAGACCCAGTGAAACCAAGAACTGGCTTAGGCCCTATCCATTCCAACTTGTGCGAGTTATTTCCAGGGCATTGCATCCCTCAGCAATATTTGAAAATATTTCTCACTCACCATGATTAGGGCCTTGCGCACCTCCTCAAAATATGCTGGGAAATCTGCTTCAACCTGCAAGTCTTCGATAGCCCAAAAGGAGGCCATCGACTGGATAATATCGCCAGCCAGGTCGATGTTGTCAGTGTTAATAGAGATCTAACAGACCAGAAAAAGAATGACACACTCATCAGCTTGCCCGAAGCAAACTCTTCACATCATGATGCCAACAGTCAGCGGTCAAGGGCCCAGTGAATAGTCTTACTCTGATGCTGTAAAACTGCTGAGGCTAAGCTGGTGTGGCCCTGAATGTTCTCTTATCGGCTAGAGAAGGAACAGCTGCAGGGAGCTTGGTTACCAGAAAGAACACTCAACTCAAACTACCAGTTACTCTGGGACTGGCCCCATCCATTGGCCAGGGGTCTAACAACTGTTGGTTGTGCAGGTCTGGTGTGTGTGTTATTATTATCTCTTGTAAGCTGCCTTGAAGATCATTCAATCAAAAAGATGGGATATAAATCTGCTAAATAAATAATAATAATATAGTAAAGAAATAAGGGACCCATCCACAGAATTCATCTTTGGTTGGGACCAATCTTTCTGACCCACCCCAGACTTAGAAACATCCTAGTTTCTGGTTGTCCACTGTAAGTTTTCTTAAGAATCAACGTAAGAGGACATGTGCTAAAGCTGCCAAGTAGATGAAGGGGCAGCAGAAAACCACTGCCTGGCCATTCTGAATTCTCAATCACTACTTCTATCTCTGACTTATGTACTTACCTGGGAATCTCCCTGCACACTTCCAATAATGCACAAAGGAAGAAAGCAATTATTTCTAGGATTTTGTGGGCTTGACGATAAGTTCGCAAAAGGAATTAGCTACAAATGTTTTTACTAGCCCAAACATACCTACACTCATTGTTTGTGATGCCTCAACAGCACCCCTCCCACAAAGGAAAGTATCTTCCCATTAACAAACACTTCCCTGCCTGCTCACCTGGATGAGATTCTGACTCGCCCCAGGAGACCAAGCAAGCGTCTATTTACAGCCCTTACCTCCCCACTGGGATTCATTTTGATGCACAGCTGCCCTGCATCACGCAGGGAAGTGAAGCAGACTTCAAATGACTCATTTTGCAGCTTCATGTCCTCTGGTAACAGGAAACTTTGTTTTAGCCACACGACGACCTTGAAACGTAAATTCACAGCATGACCCTCTAGGAAGACTAAACAATATAAAAACATGCAGCTTCTCTATGCCCTGGTGGGTGTGAAATAGTACGGATGAGTACCACGCCGGTCCTAGGCTGAGGAGGAACAGGCAGCTGCATTTGTTCTGGGGTTAGGGCTCCTCTGGAATCTCAAGCCCCTTGCCTACCAGGGTCCCACTGGGAATGCATGTTTAACTTCATCCCCCCTACTACCAACGCCTGACCTTTCTCTCAGATCACACTGGGCTCTGGATGTAGTGGGAGGGGCCCTTCGCTCCCAATGAGGACTCTCGGGTGTGGATGGGGCTCCTGGTTGAGGGGAAGAAGCAAAGGGACTATGTTGGTAGTGGCAGTGGGAGGAGCGCCTGGGGGTGACTGACATAACACCAGGATCATGGGATCTCCCTGCACTCCCTCTCCTTTGGCTCCTAGGAGCCAAGCCCAGGCCAGACCTTTCAGGCATATCCCGGAGCCTCCGGTGATTTAGGCAGCACTGCACCCAGGGCGGCATCTTCCATCTGCTCCTCCAGACTGCCATACGCTTCCTCAGAAAAGGGGTGTGTGTGTTAGGAGTGGGCGCAGCCATCTCTTGGATGAGGTGGTATGGGGTCTCTGCTCTCAGCCTGCCCTATCTATCTGCCTCCTATAGCTGCTATCTTCTCACTCAGGAGTTCAACATCCCTGCATCTGGGGATGAGGTGAAAGAGAGGCCTTGCCTGGTCACACTGAAACATCCTTGACTGCATTTAGTATCACCAGTGTGTGCTGGGGGCTCCATCCCACCTCAACTCACCTGTCTCCCCCTAAACTATTCCCAATGGGCAAGAGTGCTGCTGTTCTCTCCATCACTGCCTTTTATTTTATTTTCAAGCCAGGTTGTACCCTTTCCCCCTCAAGCAATAGATAGACTAAGAGTATAACAGGAATGCCCTCCCACAGGATGAACTCAACCATTTGGTGCAGTGAATGTCTCTATTCTGTCAATATTCTCTCCTCCTGAAGGCCTTCCCCCTTCCCAATGTCAGGAAACAGTGGAAGAAATTAATGGGAAGACTTTTAAAGAACTAGATAAAGCATCTTCCCCAGCCTGGTGCCCTCCAGATGTTGGGACTACAACTCCCACAGCTAGCTGGGGGATTATGAGAGTTGCAGTCCAACACATCTGGAGGGTGACAGGTTGATGAAGGCTGAGATAAACTTTTAAAACACATTTATTCATAATATTTAGAAATCACATTCTGTGAACATAGATGAGCCCAGTACCATCTCTCCAAGGGGGTCTTTCCCCACCTTGCTACCCAAGATCACTTAGAGATGCCAGAGTTGAACCAGGAAGCAAAGAAGGTGCTCCACTGCTGAGTTAGGGCCCTTCTGTACCCCAAAGAGAGGCGAGGCAATGTGCAAAGCAGATGGGCGCCCGTCATTAGTTTTTAAAATAGTTCATAGCAAAGGGGATGTTTTTAAGTAACATTTTTGTTTTGTAGAAACATCTCAGTAGCAAACCAAAATCCCAGGGAATTTCAGCTAACATTTTCCCATAAAGCCTTTGGCACAACCCCACACCCTCCTGCAACTAAGCTAAGTATGCATAACTACAATGACTGCATATTCCTCCTCGGTCTCTGTTTTCCTCCTTGGTGTTGAATTATAGCTTGTAAACCCCCACAGTCAGGGCCCCTTCCTCTTGTACTATAAACCACACTGAAAGCTTTTGTTAAAGGGCAGCATTAAAATCAATTAATTAAGGCACCATGCACATAGATGGCCAGCAATTCCTGTTACAGGAAACTTAGCATGTACTGGGTACAAAAGCCTTAACTACAACCAAGGTGAGAAAAAAGAGCCGAAGGCTTACCGTTTGCACCCTTTCACTGACTGTGAATTGTACAAAGCTTAGAGGCCCAGGAACAGAGTCTGGACTGCTTAGCGTATACATTGAGAAGCGAGGGAGTTGCCTTGACAGCTCAAAGACATGGAACTGCATGCTGGAAGGGTACCAAACAGAACAACCAAGAGGACTTAACTGATTTACACTTAGCGTTTGCATTCTGGCATTAAAGTGCATCTAAACAATTCAAGATCCCTGCGATAGCATTCCCTGAAGTCTCAGTTCACTGTCATCACACACTGAAAAAACTGACCTACAAATGAAAACACTGATCAGCTTGAATTTATTTTTCTTCCATTCAAAACTGTATATTCATTTTCATAGTAATATCCACCACAGTCTGCCCAACCACACACTCATCAACAGTTGAGTATACAGAAGCGCTTAATAATGTTGTCCAAGCAGAATATAAAGTATTTTTTTAATACAACATGTTGCTACGGTCTCTGATATTTATCAAATACTAGAAACCATTTAAAAAATGCAGAGATTTTCTAGATCTTATGAACACACATCTGGTTTCCAAGTCACAACAACCCAATTTTGTTTTTTCTTGATCAAGGTGTCTCCCCTGCCAGGTAAGTAGTCTAAGCTAAACAGCCCCAGACATTGTAACTTTTCTTCATAGCTCCAGCCCCTTGATCATTTTAGTTGCCCTATGCCCCACTTTTTCCAACTCAACAATATCCTTTTCTAGGTGAGGTGACCAGAACTGTACATAGTATTCTAAGTGTGGTCGCACCATAGATTCGTATAAGGGGAGTATGATATTGGCAGTTTTATTTTCAATTCCTTCCCTAATTCTGCCTAACATGGAGTTTGCCTTTTTCACACTGGGTCGACATTTTCATCAAGCTGTACACCACAGCCCCAAGATCTCTTTCTTGGTCAGTCACTGCTAGCCCAGATCCCATCAGCTTATACTTGAAGTTGGGATTTTTTTGCTCCAACGTGCATCAGAGTCCCACAAGGCTAGGAGCATGATTAGAGGGGTTGCTTTCACACACACACCAATGAAAGCCAAGACATGAAATTTCAACACAAACACCTAATGTACACGTCTATAGATTCAGGATCTCTAATAATATTGGTTTAAAACACTTTTCCCCCTTTAAAATATCCAGAACTGTTGAACTCAACATGCTGAATCTGGTATTTGTAGACTTACATGATTGGACAAAGACTTGGGAAATCGAGTCAAATAGATTCCCTTGTGTTAACCCCACACACAAAGTAATCCACATAATTCCGATTGCACGCTGTTTCCCAAGTAGAGCACAAGCATGACAAAGGTTCATCCCACCAAAGTGCTTGTGAACGGGCAGCTCAAGCATGTCAGGCCAGACACAGTGGGGTAAATCCAATCTGCCTGCATCACCCTTACCTATTCCTGTAACCAACAAAGGCCTTGATGTTCAGCTCCACCGGAACATCTTTGGGAGGGTTGAGAGGAACTTTAATGCAGCTTGAGAGGTTCTGAAGACTAGGATGGATCACATGACTCTCACCTTCAAATATTCCTTCTGCAAAGATCAGCACTGCTCGGATTATTGTGTCTGGACAAAGGGGAGAAAAGACCCTGTCAATTAGTGGCTTTTCTTTGGCATCGTTTTCAAACATAAGTAAAGTGGAGGTAAACTGCAGATTTGATGCACAGTGGCCAATAGACCATATTGTGCCAAATGCTGCTGTAATAACACAATAAAGGTATAATACTAATTGATTACTATGAAGGGCTGAAATTTAAAAAAAAAAAAACAGGAGGAGGAGCCACTTGGAAAGGGGTTCCAACCTTCCCTTTTCTCCAGCATCCCCCAATTCTAGTGCCCTGTGATAAAGTAACATCCTAATGCCCAGCTGAGGAAGTAGAGAGTAGGATCCAAATATTAGGCTGGATAGGACAGATACAGTATGTACAGTATCAGGGTGGGATTGACAACATCTAAGATTCATGGTGACTTTCCAGTGACTACCAGAAGGAAAGCATCAGCCATCACTTTGCAGTGCTAAGTTGTTTATTCATTTAAAATATACCTGTCCAGGACCCCAAAGAGCTTACATAGGAAAGGGAAGCAAACAAGACCAGGGTCAGCTGCTGCCTTTAAAAGTACTGGGAGGCCAACCAGCCATTTCATCTGCTGCCTCAAGTGTATTACATATCTGAAAGATCTCTCCCTTAAAAGTACGGTGCTAGCCAAACTTCCAGGTGTGTGTCCTGGCTGCACCTGGGGTGCCCGCAAACAGTCTGTTTCTTGTCGTGGAGAAATTCAGAGTGATAATGTTTCAGAAAGCCTGATCTTCTAATGGAGCCTGGGGGATGCTGGGGGTTGCAACCCAACACATCTAGAGGGCACCAGGTCAGGGAAAGTTGTTCTAATGCAAAAGTATGGTAAAGGTGAGCACTCTTCAGACCAACCAGGCAACCCAAACAACATATACACACCAAGCCTGGCTGCATTCCTCTGGCCAACCGTGTGCTCAGTTTGTTGGAACCAGAACATCAAGAAGTAAGAACAGTGAGGAGTGCACAGGAGCAACTCAAGACGGAAGGCAACATGTACCTCACTGGCTGGAAGGTGCTCCGGCCAAGGGCTAGAAAGAGGACAGGTTATTTTACATATTCCAGTAAGCTTTTGCTGCCAAACCTCTCTCACCATTGGACGTGGAAATGCATAACTCTACGTGAGCAGATTCACTATCTGAGCCCAGGTTGACTGAGAGCGCCGTTTGCAGCTGGGTGTTGGCTGGAATTACGCCCCTTTGCCCATCCACCTCATTCACTTGAGTGTTCAGTTCCACCTGCTGTAAAACACAATTCCAACCCAGTCACCCGAAAGGCTGTATTATCTGCAACTGTAATTTCAGAAATGCTCAAACAAATTAAGTCTAAAACTGGATCACACGCCCTGGAAAGGCATCATCTAATTGCAACAGCTTTCACTAGTGTTGGAGGAATATTTTAACTATGTGTCTCTTTCACTGAGACATGAAGCTTTGAAATGAGGCTTGAATGGCTATTCTTGCTGCTTTCTCAAGTTCCTGAAAGGAGCTCTTAGGACAGGGGAGGGAGTGCTGGGCGAACGAGCATCGTTCAAGATTGCGTGGATTCTCCCAACATCATTTCGCCGCTCGTCTTGTGTCCGATTCCTGTTCACATTTGCAATCACTGCTCATTCTGCGCAAACAAGAAAATTGCACAAATCGAGCAGCGACTGCACATGAAATTTGCGCAATTTCCCCCAAATTTCCTAATTTGTGCAACATTCCTCCATAGACTAAAGTGGGGTTGATTCAGTCTGCCGGGGAAATTTGTGCAAAATCGAACTGGGAAGTTGTGCAAATTGAACATGAGCACATGTCCAGCAATTTGCATACGTTTTCAGCAGACACACAGACACACTGATGATCATGTTTGGGACTTCAAACAGGGCACGCTCGCACATTTTGCGAGCAAAAACAAAATTCTTATACATCCGTAGGCTGAAGATAGATTGGGATTTACTGGTCGATCTCTAGATGATTTGCAGTAAATCGGCAAGGTTTTCTGACTCCAGTTGTCTACCAATAGCAACAACTAAAAAGCAGGTGGCTGAAAAAGAATGCTTTGGGGAAAACCAGGAGTGGATTTTTGTGCGAAACGACTTGTGAGCTTGGTTCTGGTGCTGGTCACAAATTCCTCGGCTAAGCAAATGAGGCTTTTATCCCATTTTTGAAAATGTTAAATGTAGCTGTTACCCAGATCTGTCTCCGGCCTAGGTTAACGAACAGGTTTCTTGGTAGGTAGGAAATAGAATTAGAGAGAAACTAGACAGTTTTCATAGGAACAAATAACATTAACTTTTAAAAAATAAAGGCAGACACTTATCTAATGCTTGAACAGATTACTGGCCAGTTCTCTTCTGAAGCCCAGGGTTCTGAAACCAGTTATTCATGTTTTACTAGGGCCTCAGATCAGAATTGAACCCTCCCCCTCACTCATATAAATACCTTTGAGTTTTCTTTGTAGTTTCGTAACTCAAGCAGCAGATTTTGTTTCTTTTGACTAAGCTCTCGAATCAGGTCCTGGTCTACACTTGTGTCCATCAGTTTTCCCTTCATCTCCTGGCTTCCTGGCAAGTAACCTCGCACTGCACAAAAGCAAAGCAACAACGTTTGCTGAACCTGCTACAGGGGGGTTTATTGGAGAAAAGCTGTCACTGTTCAAGAACAGCTCATAAGAAAAGAAGAAAGACTAAACCAAATCTTTACTAAAAACAGGCTGAAATAGCTTCATGGACCTGCCCAATGTAAACCAGAATATGGTAACGCTCCAGTCCTTCAAAAGGTAGTGGGATGCAGGGTTCAGTCCAACAACCTAACTTCTAGCCCACTGCCACAATCCCACTGAAGTTTTAAAAGTCCTGTTCTAAGGCCCCACATATATACAGAAAGTGACAGCTTCTAGTTAAAGAGCGGAATCATAGTAAATGATTTATTGACAATATTTATATCCCACTTCTCATTTGAAATGAATCCCAGAGCATTTTACAAAAGAATAAAAACAAGTGAAAACCACACACACATTATGAGCTTGGCTCATAGCTGGGAACAGATATGATTTCTGTAAATGTCTAAAACACCAAGGTACAACTGTTAGGCTTAATTGTCTCCAAGTTGACAATGCACTTTATGTAGAGTGTGTGCCTGCCCAGACACATTGGGTTGGATCCAGACTAAGTTAGATGAACCTAGGTCTCATTGAAATCAATGGGACAAGTTAGTCACAATTTAAGTTCCACTGATTTCAATGGGACTTAAAGTACAACTAGTATGGATCCAACCCATCCTGTTTCTTTCTCAACAAATATTAGCGTATGCAGTCTGAAGTTGTGCACCAGTGTTCCACATGGAGTCCCAGAAAACTCAGCAATGACTGCTTTTATGGAACAGCTATGTTTTGCAAGATCCAAAGTGAATTGTATTTCACTTTGTTCTATTTTATTTTGTCCCCATATCCAGTTGCTCTTGGAGCAACAGAACACTTCTGGTTTAATACGAACACCTACTGTACATTGTTTTCATTCATCTTAAAAATAAAAGGCCTTGAATCTGCAAAGAGTTCTTGATAGGCTTACCTTCACCATCAACTGAGCAGCAGATTAACTGGGTATTACCATCCATTCGATAGTCTCCCTGCACTATTCCCGCGACTGAGGACGCAAAATTATCCTTGAAGATGACCTCTCCAGTTCGGTCACTGCGTGCATCAATCTATGACACAAATATTTAGACAGCATTAAAAAGAGTGGGGAGGGTGGATTAACTGTGCAATCTTATATATGTCTACTCAGGTAAATGGATATAGGATTGCAGCCTAAATCCCTCAAAGTAAAATCTGCAAGACTGCAACCATGCCACAGAACACAGCCTCTAACAAAGAGTATAAGAATCCAAGCTTTGTTGTTGTTTTAAACTCTAGTCTTCATTGTTGCAGAGAAAAATCTTTTAAAAGAGGGAAATTTCTCTTTACAACTGCAAGTCAGGCAGGGTTTCTAGTCATTCAGAACTTCACTCAGTTCACATTGCAGTCCCTCCCCAGAGCCCTTTTCCTTCTATGTATTTTTTCCAACAACCTTCCCTCCACTGTCTGTAACAAAGCATCCAAAAGAAAACGTCCAGACCAATGGCAATTTGCCTATATATTATTTATTCTTACTGCAGCTGGCTGGTTTATCAAGCTGCAGAATTCTAAGCAATGTCAGAATATCTTGGAATAGTCTCCAGATAAAGCCTAGTGACATCTAGCTGAAAGGCAGGAGGTATAACAGTTACAAACTGGAGGGGGGATTGCTTAAATGCCACCTCCCATTTAAACTCACCTTTCCGCTGGACCAGCCAGTGATCAGCTCACACACCCCATCAGAGTTGATATCAAATGCATGTATGCTCATTGCCTGGTTTTTAGACTGGGGAGGAAAATACATCCATGAGCATCAGGTCATTTCCTAGTACTAACCTTTACCTTCCCACACATTCACTGGTGGAACAGAAGCTAGTGTTGTATGGTTGCCAAGAAGCTGAACTGTGAACTCTCTAGCTCAAACCTTGTTTCTGCTAGGAACTCACCAGATGGCCCCAGACAAGTACCTCCCCTTGCAAGATTGGGGACAATCATGCTGACCTACCCCACAGAGTTGCTGCAAGGATGACTGAGGTTATATATGAATAAAGCACCTTGAACACTCAGAAGATGCCCTATAATGCTATGGATTATTATCATGTTTTTTTCCCAAATACGCAGGCAACATCGCCCCTACTGAGTATCAAGCCTGGGTAAAGCCAGAGCGTTAAAGCCAAACTACACATTATGTAAAACATGTTTTTGGTCTTGTATCTTTTTTTAAATATAAATAGTAACCACAGGGTGAGGGGGCAATCAGGATGGATACCATGGCAGCAGAGCGGTGGTGTTTAAACCTTTACTCCAACCCCCGCCACAGTCCCAACAAAAATCACCTCCACAAAGCTATCTGCATGAGGGGGAAAGCTGCCATTGGTGGTCACAGCTGTTTTCCTCCGCAAACAAATAGCAGCTTCAGAAGGGTGATTTTTGTCAAAACTGTGCCATGGGAGGAAATGGTGAAGAAATGCTCCCAATCCATGATTTCCACTCACCACCACCCCGTACCTCAATTTAAACTAAAAAAAAGAGTAACACATCAGGCCAAAAGGAAATGTTTAATGTAGTATTAATTTGGCCATTGAATGCCTGTCCCATGACATCCAGCGAATTGGGTTCTTATCCAGTTTGCAGATACCCGTATCTGGTTTAGAGTGACCAAAGAATTCCCAACAAAGAAAATATGCCTGGGATAGCACGCTCATGAACAGGCTTATGCATAAACAGATGTGCATCTCTTAATCTCACAGATTAGGTCCCAAGGCATGATCTGAAGGTACATGATGCAGCACACAGCAACCTTCCTGAAGCCAAGCAGGTTTGGTTCTGGTCAGTGCCAGGATAGGAGACCACCTGGGAATCCTATATACAACCTTGAGTTCCGTGGAAGAAAGGCAGAATGTAAATTTAACAGATACTGAGGAAGCATGAGCCAGAGTTTCACTCCTGTGCTCCACCACAAGTAGGCAATACAAGCAGAAGCCATGTATAAGCTGACTCTATATTCTTGGTTGTAGGGAATTTTAAAATAAGAGGTAGCAAACCCAGGAATGGGAGTGGCCACAGCTCAGCATTAGAGCTCTGATTTGCAAGCAGAAGGGTCCCAGGTTCAATCCCTAGCATCTCCAAGATGTCTTGTAGCAGGGCAAACCTAGAATGACTAGGTTTATATCTTCATAGTCAAGGAGTGGAGTAGGGATAAGAGCCTCTGGTGTGCTTGCACCTAGGCATGCATGTTGCAAGAAGAGTGTGAGAGAGGTGGAGTCCCCAGATATGCCTCTCTGCCCATTATCTGCCCCATAATCCTAAATATATCAACAGATTCAACTTCTCCCCCACTGCCTCGTTAATGCCTTTACATGATAAATCTGATCTTTCAATGCCATGATAAACTTGGACAAGCCACACTAATAGTCACAGGAATGGGATGACCCCAGCTCCCACCCTGATCTAACTTCTCCCTCTAGATTTTCAGTTTCATCATACTAACTTTAATTCTCCAGTAACGGGCCGTCTGGTTATAAATGCCTACTGTTCCATTAGAAAGGGCATAGCCAAAGCGACCGCTGCATATTGGGCTTAGAGCAGTGACAGTCTGAAAAATGAAGAGAACAAGGTTATCAACACCTGCTATAGCCAAGAGTAAATAGCAACAAAAAAACCCCAAAACCATTTCTTCCAAGTTGGTTGCCTTCAGCTAAACGTTTAGATATTGGTGGTATTCACACCTACTTAATTCACAGTTCCATTAGTAGATGTGTCCAGAGCACCATCTACTTCAGTTTTGTTGCATGAGTTTCAGTTGTAGAGGTCTGAGGATGTGGACAAGGTGTTTGGCCAAGTCCGGTCGACCACCTGTGTGCTTGACCTTCATGGCTTATTACATCTAATAGTGAGCAGATGTCTGGCTGGGCCCAGAAGGTTGTAAATTCCTTCATGAGAGAAGGGGTGGTACCGGATTCTTCAAAGGAGGCGGTAATTAGGCCACTCCTGCAAAAGCCTAACCTGGACCTGGATTATGTTAAGAACTATAGGTCAGTAGCCAACATCCCCTTCTTGGGCAAAATGCTAGAGCATGTGGTTGCCGGCCAACTCCAGGCAGCCTTGAATGAAACTGATTATCTAGACCCATTTCAAATGGCCTTCAGACCTGGTTTTGGAGCAGAAACTGGCTGCTTTGGTTGCCCTGTGGGATGACCTTTGCCAAGAGAGGGACAGGGGGAGTGTGGGTGGTTCGTCTGCCCAGCTAAGTGATGTTCAATGTGTTCTAGAGGGGGTTGCGCTCCCCCTTAAAGGATCGGGTTTGTAGTTTGGGCATGCTCTTGGATCCAGGCATTGTCTCTAGAGACGCAGGTGGACTCAGTGGCATGGAGCACCTTTTATCAGCTCAGGCTGATATACCAACTACATCCTTATCTGGACAGAGATAACCTAGCTACAGTTATCCATGCTCTGCTAACCTCTCATCTGGATTACTGCAATGTGTTATACATGGGGCTGGCTTTGAAAACAGTCCGGAAACTTCAGCTGGTCCAAAACAGGGCAGCAAGATTGTTAATGGGAACTGGCCAATGTGACCATATTATGCCAGTACTTTTACATTTGCACTGGCTGCTAGTCCAGGGTTCTAGTCAAAAACAAAGTCAATCCTGCAAGTCTCCCACCCCTGTTTTAGAGGCAAGGGTGAGGTGTAAGAGCATTCCCATGCTTCCCAAAGAAAACAAGAAAGCAGCTCTCAAAGTATTCTAATACCTGCTCAGATCAGGCATGTTTCCCACTATGTTGCAAGCCTTGGGAGAATGGAGCCGAATGGATGAAAGTAATGGTGGGAACACACACACACACACACACACACAGACACAGAGAGAGAGAGAGAGAGAGAGAGAGAGAATCACTTATTTGCTCAAATAAGACCTCAGGCAAAGTGATGACCTGAAGGAGTTAGCATCAAAGGAGCCTGTTGAGGCAGGAGTGAGACTCATCCAAGTAATAAAAAAACAAGAAGAATTCTTAAATAGAGCCAAACAGTTCCATTCTCCCACAACATGGATTGTTTAGCTTAGAAAAATGGCGAGTGAGGGGAGACATGACAGAGGTGTACAGAATTATGCATGGTGTGGAGAAAGTGGATAGGGGGACATTTTTCTCCCTCTCTCATAATACTAAAACCCGGGGTCATCCCATGAAGCTGAGTGGTGGGAGATTCAGGACAGATAAAAGCACTTCTTCACACAGCGCATAGTTAAACTACGGAATTCACTTCCACAAGATATAGTGACGGCCACCAATTTGGGGGGCTTAAAAAGGGGATTGGACAAATTCATTAGGATAAGGCTATCAATGGCTACTAGTCCTGATTGGCTATATGCTACCTCCAGTATCAAAGGCAATTTGTCTATGCATACCAGTTGCTGGGCGGGAGGGTGCTGTGGCACTCATGGCTCCTCTTATGTTCTTAACGTAACCTTTCGCTTGTTTAACTTACTTACTTATGGTATTTTTACCCTGCTCTTCAGCCCAAAAAGGCTCCCAGAGTGGCTTACAAAGGTTAATAATAAGATCGTCTCTGCCCTCAGGCTTAGATGACACAAAAGGAAAAGGGATTGGGAGGGAGGGCGAAAAATAGCAAAACTCAGGCACCAGTTCTTGGTTACAAGGTTCTTATAGATTTTTTTTCCCCTGGCAGGGAGGAGGGAAGCAAGCTCCCTGCAGCTGCTCCCTCTCCGGCTGTTGTATGGGGTCAGGCTGGCTTAAAGGCCAAGATGCAACATATGAACAGGTCTGTTCCAGTATCCGAACTTACATACAAAACAATGCAACTAGCTGTAGCTCACTAAGGATGGTCTCCAGGTGACCAGGTAGGAAAGGTTTCAAAAAATTGGTTCTCCCTCCCGCACCCCTGTCCAGGCCACAAATGACCAACACAGATTTAAGTGGGCAGGATGCCTAGTAAAAATATTGTGTATACCAGCCTTCCCAAACTTGATGCCCTCCAAATGTGCTGAGACTGCAACTCCCATAATTCCCAGCAAGTATGGCCAATGACTGGGAATTATGGGAGCCGCAGTCCCAACACATATGGAGGGCACCAGGTTGCAGAAGGCTGCTGTTAGCACTAGCAGCATTTGTGGGCTTATTTGCATGCCTGACAGCGATCCTGTTTGGCTGGGACTCAGGACAGTTATAGCTTGCTCTCTTCTTTCATTCAAATCCAATCAGTGATGCAGAATCTAATTGATTCTGAATCAGTGCCTGGGGGCAGTAATGGCCTGGCTGAGGACCAATAAACTGAGACTCAGTCCAGGCAGGATGGAAGTAGTGGGTGGTTTGTCTGCCCGGCTAATTGGTGTTCAACCTGTTTTGGAGGGAGTTATACTCCCCCAAAATAATCAGGTTAATAGTTTGGGGAAACTTCTTCAGCACAAGCCTTATTCCAATGAATGTAGTTGCTCCAGAACAAGATCTCTTTAAGATGGGCTATTTATTTTAGCAGAGCCAACAAAGGAGACACCCCCAGCAGATTTTGCCCATTATGGCAGCTATTGTCACTAACTGAATAGCAAGCAGGAAACAGGATGTGTTCTTCCAGGCTCAGGTAAGCTGTTACATTGCAATCCCAGCCACCACAGAAATACCATCTTCTTGAACGTTAATAGTTGTTTTGTCAGTAGTTTAATAGCTAAGCCTTTTATACTACATTCCAACAGCAGCTTTTCCCCATAATACACTTCTCATATTGCCTTTAAGTCTCTCACTTGTTCTCCTTCTGAATGCAGTTTAGCAGAGAAATAAGAACAGGAAGATCTAAACTCCTTTGTCTAGAGGAGTCTCATCTCCCCACAGCAAAACCTTCAAATAGATGAGAACGGAATTTTGTTGCTCAGCATATTTGACGACACTGCTGTGGAGTCATCATCATTGAATATATTAGTCAACCAACAATTCCTGTATTACCAAAACTTCACAATATTTCTCTGATCTTTGCCATATAAAAATAGTTTTAGCAGTTTAATTTTTCCCTTTACCTCAGTTTCTGACATTTCTGCCAGAATCTCATCTTCTTTAAAAACCCTAATGTCAAAATCCTCAGATCCAACGAGCAGCTACACAAAACAAAAAGAGCATAAAACATTTAATACACAATACCACGTTTCTACCAGCATCTGCTTCTCTAGCAAGCCAACCCAGTCTTATAAACCCATGTTCAAGAAATCTGACTGCCCACTCGCATGAGCAACATAACGTATGAACTGGTATCTTCTAGATCAGTGTTCTCCAACCTTGGGTCTCCAGATGTTTTTGGCCTACAACTCCCAGCATGCCCCAGCCAGCTAGGCCAAAAACATCTGGGGACCCAAGGTTGGAGAACACTGTTCTAGATCACAGCATCAACAACTTTCCTGATCACTAATGCTCTGAAATATATCTCAGAAGTTGCTACAAACAAGATCTGGAAGCTGTCAGCTCAACATCAGGTTATTCAGACAGAGAAAAACCAACCCAAAGTAATTAGGCTTTAAGAGATGTGGGAAACCAATTTCTGGAGATTCTTCTTGGTTGACCATGAAACTCATATTTTACAACTATTGCTGAAGTACACAAACTTCAGTTCTAGCTAGCACAAGAATAAGTATAACTTAGTGCATGCAAAATATGGTTTTAGATGAAAAAGATACACACCCTTTGCCTAGGGAAAGATCCCTAAGAAGAGCTCTGCCCTCACATGCAAAACTCCTCCAGTGGGTCTGTTTGCATTCCTGCCCAGGGGGCTGGGAAAGCCCTTGAGATGTGCAGTCCAAAGTAACCCCACTAGGGGTGTCCCCAACACCACATATGAAGCAGAATATAGAATTCTGCACTATAGCCCAGAGGGAGAGGGGATCACACACATACAGATTATGCAACTTAAAAAGCTAGATTCTCTGCCTGAAACTAATTAGGCAACTTAAGCATGTCTCCTTGATTTATATGAATTAGGGAATTTCTTTTGATGATTTTTTTTTTTTTTTTAATTAAGAAGACAGGTTGTGATACCAATACTAACGATTTTCTCAAACCACCCATCTGCCTCAAATATGGGCATACATACATTTTGGTTTGTACACAATTTCAGCAGCAAATGCCTCCCCAGAAAAAGCCCTGGAGATAGTTCTGTGAGTGTGCCGAGGATAAACGTAAGAAGAGCTCTGCTGGCTCAGACCAAAGGCCTAGTCTAGCACTTCTACCCCACTGGCCAACCAGATGCCACAAGCAGGACATGAGCGCAAGAGCACCCTCCCACTCATGTTCCCCAGCAACTGCTATTTAGAGGCATAACAGATGGTCCATTAGTGATCTTCAGCTCACCCACAGAACTGTCTGCAGTTCTCAGCGGTCCTTTGGGGGATACCATGACAGCTTAAACCTAAAGTTTAACTTCTGTATGCAACACAGACATGCTGTATAATACATGGCTATAAGTCCAGTTAAGTCTAGACCTCAAGCTATCAAGATCCCTATCTGTAGCTTCAAACGTTGCTCCTTCAAGAAAAAATTAAAAGGAAGCTCACACAAATACCATCTGTCAATGACATACCTCTTTTTTCCCATCACCATCGAAGTCGCACAATGCCAGTGCACGAACATTGTCACCAGTGACCTAGAATTACAATTTTAAAAATAGCAATCAATATTTCTGTTTAGGTAGCTTCAAATGTTTGCTGTGTTTTAGTTGCACAAGACACAAATTAACAGCTCATTTTAAATGACACTAAATATTTTGCATGCAGCAACAACATGACTATTTCTTTATTGCATTGTAATACCACCTTTCTGAAGCCAACCAAGCTGGTTCACAAAAATTGCAGAAAATAAAAACCGTTACTGAAGACCCTTAGCTGGCAACTAATTTTCAACAGAACCCATGCTTTGGACTGAGCAAGAGCTAAGCAGCCCATAACACTGCACAAGCAGACACTGCAGGCAAACGTCTCTTTAAACCCTTCTCCCCAGTGTTACTCTCAAGAGGGGCTTACAGGGTTGTTGTGAGGATAAAAAGGAGAGGAGGAGGATTATGTAAGCCACCTTGGGTTCCTTGCAGGAAAAAAGGTGGGGTATAAATATAATAAATAAATAATAAATTATGCACCTCACTACTTGCTCCAAGATATAGACTAAAGACTTCTTTAATCAATCACACACACACTCCTTGATCAAGAGCAACAGAGGATCTCTTAGGGTCCTCCCCTTCAGCTGTTCATTCTCACAATTATGCAAAGACATCGGTGATTCGGACTAAGCACTCAGATGAATGCTTAGGACAAAATTCTGGCAATCTCTCTGCTACTGTTCTTGTGCTGGGTGGGTGGGGGGGTGGCTTAAAGAGCTCTCTGCCAGTGTCTCTTGCCTGGGTGAAAGTAGATGAATGCATGGTAAGAGGGTTCCCTAGGATTGGGGGCTAGATGAGAAGCCCCAGAAGGCAGGATTGTGCCCCCTGAATCACCAGATGATTAGCTCTCTTGTAACCTTTGCAGACGATCACTGAGCTCTGGAAGAACTAAATAAGCAAGTTACATTGGGCACACATTCACACAACATTACAAACATCAGTTTAGAGTTGTTGTGTTAAATCTGAAACAGAACAAGAATGCCTGAGTGGCCCTGGGCAAGTAGCTTCAGCCTCAGAACTCCATCCGTAAAACTGAAATAATAATGAACTTCCTCACATGCCTGTTTTGAAAACAAACAAAGAGCTTTATGCTTAAAAAGTGTCCTACACAAGTGTAGCCTCACCGTCCAGAAAAGATCTTTTCCTTCATGATTAAAGCCCTGTAAGGAACAGTTTCCACCAATAATAGCAAGAGGTGAGGAAATCTCTCCTAACGTCCCAAGCACTATCGTGTTGGCTCCATCAGGAACCTACAAAAAGACAATAGAGAAATCTTATAACTCTGTCCACCTGCAATTAATACCCAGAGAGCAAACCATGTTAGGTAAAGAAGAATCAATTACTATGGGACAAGGATATACGGTATTACTATTTATCCAAAATGGAAACAAACTTCCCACAAGAATTAGGCAATTGCAAATTTCAAAAGAAAACAGTAAAACCTAGGTTGCATTTAACCATATATGGAAAAACCTGAAGCTTTGGGTACTTTCAGAAAGCTAAACTCTAAAAACGTTCAGACATTAAATATTTCCTTCCTAAACACTCTGAAGCGCTTACCCCAGGAGAAGCTGTTAAGACTGATCCTTGCTACTTGCTCACAGGAAAACTGTGGAGCAACTCCCATGGTCAATTGAATAGCCATTTCAGTGTGAGAATTGCAGCCTGAAAGCCTGGCCTGCAACCATAGCAAGGCAAGGTACTTAGGTTTAAACTCTCTGACTTCACAGGTCCAGCACCACAATTATTAATTTGCCCAGTACATTTGTCAGTGCTGCTGCTGTGTTGTTAGTTTTTGGAGGGAAGGGAGTTACTGCTGCACTTGCAGTGTTGTTGGTATAGTACATTGGCTTAAATTCCCCAAGTATGACATAGACTGGACTACAGGACATTGTAGCCAGGTTCTCTATTACTTTCATCAACTTCTCAGTAACCCTCAAAGACTAATTCCACATGGCTAAAAGCGAACTAAAACTGGTCCACAACACTGCTAACGAATTTCATACCATCAACCAGGATCTCCAAGCACATAAATAAATCATAATATAGTCCCTAATCCCAATTTAGTAAAGACTGTAGTAAAGACCCATGGACTCAATCTTGTAGACTGATTTCAGGGGAGGAGAGACTTTATGATCTTTCACACTGTGTTCCAGAGGATTCCTTTGAAGCTTGTCAGTGGTTTCTCAGTAAGACAAATCAGTAATGGTGAACCTGCTGTCCTGAAATCAGTTTGCACACTGTTACCAGTGTTCTTCTACAAGCTGCAGGGAGTGTGTTGGGCATGTTCCAGGCCAGGGTGTGCTCTCATTTCAAATGGAGCTATGGTGATCCCTAACTTGCCTGACCAGTGCCTTTGTGAACTGAGTAACTTAAAACATGCCCCCAGACTCTCAGCAACAAGTTGGGAGTTTCTCAACATGCAAATCAATGTGGAAAGTGTTCTAGAAAAGTTTGAAAAACACTGGTGTATTCCAACTCCATTCTATGAATATAATAATTATATGAATAAAGTAATCATGAGGAAAAACCAAACAGGAGAAATTAACTTACCCCTGCATAAAAGAGGTCAGCATTGTTGTGCACATCATATGCCAACAAACTGGTCCGTGTGCCAACAAGAAGGGAATCACAGCCAAGGTCAGGGTTCAGCACCCCTGCAGTCAAACAGCTGACTGCCTCATTGATGTTCAGAAGAGAAATATCAGCGTCCTGGGTACTAAGCACCAAACGGTTTGTATTAATGTGCTGGCCACGCACATGGGGATTATGAATAAAAACCTGTAAATATAAAATAAACTTTGTGAAGATGTTCTCCCAGAGGGGTAGCCGTGTTAGTCTGTTGCAGCAAAAACAACGAAGAGTCTTGTGGCACCTTAAAGACTAACAGATGTATTTATTCTGGTATAAGCTTTTGTGGACACTGTCCACTTCATCAGATGCATGAAGTGTCAATCTCAAACTGGCCATTCTATATACATGTGTGTGCGTGGCCGGGGGGGGGGGGGGGGAGATGTAAACAGTGTTGTCTTACATCTCCACACACACCCTGGTGGGCCAATTTGAGGTTAACACTTCTTGTATCTGATGGATTGGACAGTGTCCATGAAAGCTTATATCAGAATAAATAAATGTGTCCATCTTTTCAGATGCCACAGGACTCTTCGTTGTTTTTGTGAAGACAGTAACAGCAGCATTTGGGCAGAGTAAAAGTTGCCTTGTGGTGAGATGCACAAGGGCAGCAGTCTTGTGAATGGATCCAGCATCATTTGGGCTTCCATGCACTTGAACCTGTCATATAACTGTTTGCCAGTGTGTGATGTAAGCAAACTATGCATATCCTTGGGAGACAGAAGGGCCCCTGCAGTAGGAAACCCTCTCAAAGTGTATAGAGAAAGTGGTTCCACGTATTAGGATGAAGTGTAAGAACATAAGAAGAGCCATGCTGGATCAAACCTAGGGCCCATCGATTCCAGCATTCTGTTCACATAGAGGCAAACCAACTGCCTGTGGGAAACCCACAAGCAGGACATGAGTGCAACAGCACCTTCCCGCTCCTGTTCCCCACCAACTGGTGTACATAAGAGCCAGTGTGGTGTAGTGGTGAGAGTGTTGGACTGGGACTCGGGAGATCCAGGTTCTAGTCCCCACTTGGCCATGAAACTCACTGGGTGACTTTGGGCCAGTCACTGCCTCTCAGCCTAACCTACCTCACAGGGTTGTTGTGAGGATAAAATGGAGAGGAGGATTATGTAAGCCGCCTTGGGTTCCTTGCAGGAAAAAAGGCGGGGTATAAATATAATAAATAAATAAATAAATACTGCCTCTGATACTGGAAGTAGCATATAGCCATCATGATTAGTAGCCACTGATAGCCTTCTCCTCCATTAATGTGTCCAGTCCCTTGCTTCCTTGAGCCCCTTGGAGGAAAAGCAGGATATAAATGTAATAACTACCTAAATATGTCCCTATGGAATATTTATTTATTTATTGCATCTATATCCTGCTTTTTTTTTTCCTGCAAGGAACCCAAGGCGGCTTACATAATCCTCCTCCTCCTCCTCCTCCTCCTCTCCATTTTCTCCTCACAACAACCCTGTGAGGTAGGTTAGGCTGAGAGTCCGTGACTGGCCCAAAGTCACCCCCGTGAGCTTCACCGCCGAGTGGGGACTAGAACCCGGATCTCCCCAATCCCAGTCCAACCACTCTGACCACTACGCCACACTGGCATATTGGAGGATTTGTGCGATCATCTTTCATCTTCCCAAGAGGAAAAGGGCCCGGGGCGGGGCGGGGCGGGGCGGGGCGCGCCCAAAACAAGTGTCCAGGCAGGGGCCCGAGATTAAAGAGTCCTGCCAGGGGGAGAAGGAGAAGGGGAGAGGGTACCAGAGGCCGACCACCCATCCACCCACCCACCGACCCGGGGGCTGTTTGTTACCTTGCCGGCCTGCGTGGCCGCCGTCAGGCAGGGGTGGGTGCCGTCGTACTTGCCCAGCGCCACCATGCGGGGCAGGATCTTGTGGTTGAGCTTGAGGGTGAAGACGGGCACTAGCATGGCGGCTCGGGGAGAGAGCCGGGGCAGCCCGAGTTGGCTTGGCTTTTCCCTCCGCTCAGCCAAGGGGGACGACGACGACGACGACGATGCTCCCGCTGCTGACAGGCCTGAGCCGGGCCTCTCCGCGCCGGCGCCTGAGCGTCATGGCGGCCGTTCGGGCCCGTTGCCATGGGAACAGCCGCCGCCCGTGAGGGAAGGGGGGGACCGCGGCCTGGCTCGCTCCTGGGTGGATGGAGGAGACTCAGGAGAGGGGGATGCTACAAGGAGGAGACGAAGAGAGGTGAGTGTGTTCACCTCCCCTTCTCTACTCCCCCCGCCGCCCACTTTACCTTTTGTATTATTATTATTATTATTATTATTATTATTATTATTATTATTATTATTATTATTATTATGTGACGATTCCAGGCTTGCTATAGTTTTATTTTTATTGGTGTCTTTTAAAGATTGCTAAACAGCCCTTCCTCCAAATGGATTCCAAGGCAGTGTTGCACAGACAGACATCAAATTTGCAATAACATGTAATTGCTGAAATTGAGAGCCAGTGTGGCGTAGTGGTGAGAGTGTTGGACTGGGACTGTAGATCTGGGTTCTAGTCCCCTCTCAGCCATGAAGCTCGCTGGGTGACTTTGGGCCAGTCACGGACGCTCAGCCTAAACTACCGCACAGGGTTGTTGTGAGAACATAACATAAGAACATAAGAAGAGCCCTGCTGGATCAGGCCAAGGGCCCATCTAGTCCAGCATTCTGTTCACACAGTGGCCAGCCAGCTGCCCACGGGATCCCACAAGCAGGACATGAGTGCAATAGCACCTTCTTGCCCATGTTCCCCAGCAACTGGAGTACAATGGAGAGGAGGAGGAGGAGGAGGAGGATTATGTAAGCTGCTTTGGGTTACTTGCAGGAAAAAAGGCAGGATATGAATATAATTAGATAAAATACTATAAGGGCGCAATCCTATGCATGTTTAAACTGGGGGGAAAAGTCCTACAACTCCCAGCATTCCGGGAGTTGTAGGACCTTTTTCTGCCTAAACATGCATAGGATTGTGCCTTAAAGCACAACTCCCAGCATTCCCCAGGAGCAGTGGCTGGTGGCTCCAGTGTCAGTGGGGCAGTGTATCCACTCCAGGTTTCATCTGGACTTTAAATGAGCTATCCATGGTGCTGACCTATCGCGAAGCTAGGGTTCAGCACCATGGATAGCTCCTTAAAAGTTCAGACTGAAACCCAGAGTGGATACACCACCCCACATATATTGGAGCCAGCAGTTGCCATGGCCCAGCCAGCATGGATTGAGTCCTAAAGCAAGCAAAAAATATTAACCACCTGTCTCCCCCACCCCCTTTGCCTTTTTAATTTTTAACTTGTGGGTTTCCCGCAAGAAGCTGTTTGGCCGCTGTGCAAACAGAATGCTGGGCTAGATGGACCTTGGTCTGATATTTATGTTCCTAAATATTAGTCATAGTCAGTCAGGCGATCACTCGTGGCCAAGTAAGATTGTCTTCCAGGATAAAAAATTTACAAAAAGCTGGTTTTAAAAGGAGGAAATTCTAAAGAAAATTGTGTAGACTCTAGCGATGGGTCCATAAGTGACTGTGGAGGCCAATTCTAGATCCACACAGCTTCCCACAGTGAGGACACAGGTTACCAGATGGAGGATGGTCCTATAAAGGATTTGTTTGACGTGCTTTTCGCTTAGCATGTTTCTCCCTTTCACCTTGCACTCGGGCTTCTTCAAAGTCCATGGAACCTTTGTGAAAGGCCAACCTCCATTTAGATCGTTCATGGGCCAGAGCTTCCCAGTTTTCAATGTTTATATTGCATTTTTTTAGATTAGCCTTATGAACATCTTTAAACCTCTTATATTGACCACCGATATTCCGCTTTCCATCCTTGAGTTGGGAATAAAGTAACTGCTTTGGGAGACGGCAGTCAGGCATTCGAACAACATGACCGGTCCACTGAAGTTGGCGTTGAAGGATCATTTTTTCAACGCTAGTAGTCTTTGCTTCTTCCAGTACACTAACATTTGTTCGCCTATCTTCCCAAGTAATTCGCAGGATTTTCCGGAGGCAACGTTGATGAAATCTTTCAAAGAGTTGGAGGTGACGTTTATAGATAGTCCATGTTTCGCAGGCATACAGTAAAGTTGCCAGGCTTGGTATATATTTATGTTTATTTGTTTATTTTAAACATTTCTAAGCTGCCCTTCATCCAAGTGGATTCCAGGGAGGTGTAAATAGATAGGTTCGAAATTACAATAAAGTAATATAAAATCAAATCAAATTAACCACCTTACAAAGAATGAAAATGAGAATCAGGAAACAATAAAACAATGCCACAAGTGGAAGAGATAGGTGGGTTGATCAAATAAGCTGTACACATAAAGAAGTGGGGGGGAAATTACAGTAATATTTAGCTTTTATAATGCAATCTCTGTGTGCACTGCAATTCACTTAGGAAGCTAACTTATACCACGTCAGACTAGAGTCCAATGTTGCTTATTTTGACTGGCAGCAGCTCGACACCAGGGTCTCAAGCAGAGAGGGGCCCCACTGCTTGCTACCTGATCCTTTAAAAAAAAGAAGAAAAAGATGTCATAGATTGTACCACCTGGGAATTTCTGCGTGCAAATTATGTGCTCCACCAACTGAGCTATGTAGTAGGGTGCCTCCCTTATACATTATTACAGAATACTTAAAAACAGCCGTAGCAAGCAGCAAAACAGGGCACAGCTTTATCATACAGTACTTCAGTCTCTTACACTGCAGTCCTATGCATGTTTATTCAGAATTAAATCCCTCAGTGGGGTTTCCTCCCAAGTAAGTGTGCACTTACATTTACAGTGTAATCTTGCATGTTTATTTGAAAGTAAATTCCACTGTTTTCAATGTGGCTTTCTCATATATTTAGAATCGAAATCTTACAGTGCAATCCTAAGCATGTTTATACAGAAGGAAGTCTGGCTGAATTCAGTGGGATTTATTCTCAGGTAAGTGTGTATGGGATTGCAGCCTCAGTCACAATACTCTTAATGCCAGCTACTGTGCCACACAAGAAAGTTTATGCCATAATAAAATTAATAGTCTTTTGGGTGCCACAAGACTCTTTGTTGCTTTTGCTGCAACAGACTAACACGGCTTCCCCTCTGGAAATTGTATTCTGGTTACAATAAACATATTAAAATCAGTTGATTTTACCAATTATGATGAACTAATTTAATACATGTAGGAATAATTATGGAACATACTCAACAAATCATGCTTCCTCCGCTATTCACGTTTACTCTCTTCATCGGGTATTTTTTTTTCTCATCCTGTCTTCATTTGCTTAACTCAGTGAATGAATACTTATCTGTTATTTTTTTCTTATGATATTTTTTAATGAGGAAGATTTCTCAGGAGACAAAAAGGTACCAACCCCAGTTTCACCAGCTTCCATTTAGTGGGCCTTCTCGTTAATCTTGTCTACAACAACTACTGTAGAGCTAATAACATCAGCCTTACCTTCAGGGGTTCATTCCACTTGCTCCTTCTCCTCCCAATATGATAAAATGTGCCATCACCTGCCAACAGTGCCTTTCTGTAGTCTACCTAGGACAAACACATCAGAATTAATAGGCACAACAAGTCTGATATCGAAAATGACAGCATTCAGGAACCAGTAAGACAACTTTACAGTCTCCCAGGATATTCTTACAGCTGAAAGTCAAAGTAAAAATAATTTAGCAAAAAGGCTTCAAAAGGAGACTCCCAACATGAAATTGTAGAACTAGAATTTATCAGCAAATGTGCTTCTACTATTCAATTTGGACTTAAATGAGAATGTTGGATTTGTTTTCCACTCCACTACATGTATTAAATTAACATAGTAGAGCTAGAAACATGACTTCTATTGTGAATGGGTCACTCTGGTCTTGTCTACATTTGGTCTCTACATAGAAATGGACAGTTTGGGGGCCCACAAAATAAAAGTGGCCAGTTTATGCTTTAAAAAAAAAAAAAAAAGCGAGAATAATGTAATATCTAATTTAGAAAGCTAGTCTAGTAAACCCTAGGGATCTTGGGGTTCTGGTGAATAGCTTGATAAAAATGTCAACCCAGTGTACGGCTGTGGTGGAAAAAGGCAAATTTCATGTTGAAGATGTGTAGGAAAGGAATTGGAAAGAAAACTGCCAATATTGTAATGACCTTATGCAAAGTTATGGTGCTACCACACTTGGAATACTGTGTACAATTCTGGATACGATCCCTCAAAAAGGATATTGTAAAGCTGGAAAAAGTGCAGAAAAGGGCAACCAAAATTATCAAAGGGCTGCAGCAAGTCCCCTATGAGGAAAAGTAACAATATTTCAAGCTCTTTAGTTTTGCAAAAAGGAAAGGAAAGGGGGGTCATGATCAAGGGATATAAAATTATGCAAGGTGTGGAGAAAGTGAAGTTTTTCTCATTATTCTAGAACCCAGGGTCATCCAATAAAGCTAAAAGGTGGAAGATTCAGGAAGTACTTCTTCAAGCAGTGCATAGTTAAACTATGGAATTTGCTACCACAAGATGAAGTGATGGCCACCAACTTGGATGGCAGTAAAAGGGGATTAGACAAACTCATAGAAAAAATCCATATAGAACAGACTTACCCACATCTCCATAAAGTCCATATCCTGTCACACCATAGGCCTCATGAAGCACACATACACACTCCCAAGCTGAATACAGTTCATTAGAACTGGCATCCCATAATAACAGTACAGACCGCAATGGAATAAAAAAATGCTTCTAACCTCTGTAACCCTCCACAAGCTAAACAACCTACTCTACCATAAGTGCTTATGGGTACATGGCAAGTGCAATAGCTCTTCATAGGACCAACACCTTTAGCAAGCTTCATAATGTAGACACCCTCGTCCCAGCTTCTTAGGGTTCTTCCTAAGATTGACTCTCTTCAGATAACACAGAGCAGAGATGGTTGTGCACATGGTCACAGTTCCACAGAGCAGCTTCTCCGTGGCTTCATAAAAGACTTCTATAAGGACATAAGAAGAGCCATGCTGGATCAGATCAAGGACCCATCTGGTCCAACATTCTGTTCACACAGTGGCCAACCAGCTGCCCACAGGAAAATCACAAGCAGGACTTGAGTACAACAGCACCCTCCCACCCATGTTCCCCAGCAACTGGTGGACATAGCATACTGTCTCTGATAGTGGAGGTAGCACATAGCCATCAGGACTAGTAGCCATTGATAGCCTTCTCCAGGAATTTGTCCAATCCCCTTATAAAGCAATCCAAGTTGGTGGCCATCACTATGTCTTGTTGAAGTGAATTCCATAGTTTAACTATGCACTGTGTAAAGAAGTCCTTCCTTTTATCTGTCCTGAATCTCCCTCCAGTCAGCTTCATGGGTTGACCCTGGCTGGGTTCTAGTTTTATGAGAGAGGGAGAAAAATGTCTCCCTATCCACTTTCTCCACACCCTCTTATAAGAGGGACTGGGGAAAGAAGGCTAGAGAGCAGTGCAGCAAAGCAATGTGGGCCATCATGAAGCACATTTTGCTCAGACGCCAATTTCCACAAACAACACTTATGGCCTTAATTTTTACAGCACCTTCTAAGCATGCAAACCCACACTCAGTACAGAATGGATGCAACAGATAGACCATTTATTCAAGAGCCCCATCAGAGTCAGTGGGACTTTTCCATTATGAATGGATTTTGGATTCCTGCCTGCTTGATAGCCCTCCATATACTTAAGAGCACTCTGGCAGGATTAGACCACAGTATCTGGAATAGGGCGGGCATTCAAAGTTTCCAATTAAAATGGGTTATTAAATCTTACCTAGATCACTGGAGTGAATAACTGACGTTATTCCCATTTTTACTAGCATTCTGTTTTCCTTACCAAATACATTTTCAAACCAAGCCAAAGAACCTATAAAAACAAATCATATATTTAAAAACCACCCAATAGTCTGGGAAAAAACAACTTCAAAGCTGGTTTTGCATGTATACACCTTTTCATGCAGAACCTATTTGGTCAGTTTTTACAGAATGTAATTTCAGACATCAAGGAACATGCTGCAAATACAGTTTACGCAGACGACGAGCACACATATAGTATGATATAACACTGATGAATGCTCCCTCTTTGCATACTCTGGCGGAGCTACCACCGACCTAGTGCAGCATTCATGTTCCATTCTTGTCAATCCCAGAAAAGTGGATCTTGCCCGTGGCGTATATGGAACAGTTCTGTAAAATAGTGTTGCTCTATCATCCTGGTCAGAATTTTGTTGCATTTCTGAAATGAGAGCTGGTGTGGTGTAGTGGTTAAGGGCACAATCCTATGGCCACTAAATGCTGTCTAGACAGCCATAGGATAATTCGGAGTCCCAGTTCTGAGGCCTTTTTTCTGTCTAAACTTGCATAGGATTGCACCTTAATTGTGTTTTGTATTTCCATTGTCTTGAGTTCTCACCTTATCTTGATTTCCCCCTCCAGTTTCTAACCAACCGGCATAAATATTTACCACCTTTTCAGGCTTCAAGCATCTGATAAAGTGGGATTTTTTAAAAAGAAAGGAAAACTCATGCCAAAACAAACCAGTTAGGTCCTAATCAGCCACATTAGCTTTTTTGTAATCTAACTTATTTTTATATCTTGTAATCTCTGAGGACAACACGGCAATAGCAGCTATCTACACATTTCAGTATGGCAGTATCCTAAATGGATGTTAGCAATTAACAGTGCAATCCTATGCATGTTTAGACAGGAAAATGTCCTACAACTCCCAGCATTCCCCAGTCAGTGTGGCTGACTGAGGAATGCTGGGAGTTGTAGGACTTTTTTCTGTCTAAATATGCATAGGATTCCACCCTAAGGCTTTCACAATTTTCTCTCAATGTCAAGAAGCAGGTTAAAGTCTGCGACCTGGAGAACGAAATCAAAGAGGGATTAAAAACAACCCTGTTGAGATTTATTCTATTGCATGAAACAATGCAGCATAAGTATGCAGCACTGACATCAGTAGCAGAATTTGTTCCGTGAACTCTGTTTTTGTCAAGCAGATTTGGGCTGCAATCCTGTGCCTACATATTTGGAATTCAGTCCCATTAAACTCAACCGGGATATACTTCTGAGTAAAGATGAATAGGATTGGAGGGTTGGGAAGACGAATCTTATTCATTTACAGGCATAATAAGATGAAGTGGCTTGTAGAAAAGAAAAATACATCATTCAGAAATAGTTGTGGAGGGGGCTGTGATTTGCTTAATCTATGACATGAATGCTAAAATCAGTGTGACATTGTATTTGCAAGACTTGAGTCAACAGAACCTTCACTGTTCAGAATTTTAATTATACGATCTCAAAGAAAGTATTCATAGAGAAGGTGCAGGAGGGAAACAGAATAAAAACTGACCTTCACATTGCAGGCTTGGCTTGAGCCCATTGGCTTAGATAAAAATCACAAAATGCCAACATTTAAATAAAGAGGTGTGTGTGTGTGTGTGTGTGTGTGTGTGAGAGAGAGAGAGAGAGAGAGAGAGAGAGAGATTATTTTAGTTTACAAAATGCCTTGATAAAGTTGTCTGGTCACGCTTACATTCTTTAATAATGATGAGGTCTGGCTGTGTAGTCGGCAAAATAAGTTTTGTGTTTGTTTTTTGTTGTTGTTGTGGCTAGGTACACATTGGGTTTCACAACCCCATCGTTGGGACTTCTCATGTGATTGAGGAAAGACTTGCATAACAGAGTATCTTGACAGAATGCCAGTCAAACATAAAACATCAACAAGTGGTTTCTAGCATCCAGAAACTGTGGGAACCTTCCAAGGGAGCAGCATAGCAAATGGATATGGCCCCAGTCCTCACAACTGGAAGTCCTTTATTTTCGGACAAGAAATACACAGCGCCTGTTAAACGAAACCTATGGAAAGAAAAATGATCCTCATAAAACTATAGGAGAGTGTCAAAGCTCACAGAAATTAGAACTATATCCTCTTGATACTCTGCCACCAAAATTATTAATTTCACACACTGCTCACACATCACAACAATTGTTTAACCCAGGAATTGTCAGGGCTGAGCAGCAGCAAGTGAGCACACACTGCCTCTCACATGTGCACCGCTTCCACTTCCAATCGACAACCCAGGAACGCCCTGAATCATGATGTATTGTGACATCCTAACCTGGAACTCTGGGTTGTTTAGGGGTTAAACAATCCAGAGTTAACCCAACAATTACCTATGGTTTGTTGTTGGGTTACATTCTGGGTTATTTAACTCCTAAACAACCCAGAGTCCCAGGTTTGGACATCAGCATAGCCCTGTTCAGGCATTCCAATTATCCAGCGTTCTGGCTCATGTGAGGAGTCTCCACGGACAAAGGAAGCTCTCCTCTTCAGACAGTTGCCCTCCATGAGTAGAGGGCAACAAACATGGCGGAGGAGAGGGGCAGGGCTGGAGGGCTCCTTCTCACGCGTTTGCCCTATTCAGGTTCAGAAGGCCTGAATAGGGCTAATAGCAACCCAGGATCCCGGCTTTCCTGGGCTGCTGATTGAAAGCAGAAGCACCGAGTGCACAGGAGGCAGCATGTGCACATGCTACTACTCAGCCCCAACAATTCCTGGGTTGAACAACTCAGGAATTGTCATGACGTGCGAGCCTGTGGCGTGGTCTCTCCTCAGTGCCGTGCATTGCACTCCACATCCGGCATAAACTCCTTCTCTTTGCCTTTAAAGCTGGGGTGGGCAACCTGGGGCCTCCAGATGTTTTGGCCTTCGGCTCCCGTCATCCCTTAGCACTGGCAGTGTTTGCTCGGCCTGATGGGAGTGGTCAGGGAAAGCATCTGGAGAGCCGCAAGTTGCCCACCCCTGCTTTAAAGAATGCCTTGGCCTGCTAGAGTGTCTTTACGGAGGACAGTCCTCTATTTTGGAGAGCTGGCAGAGGACAGTCCTCTATTTGAAGGTGTCCTCTATTTGAACAGGTGTCCAGTCCAAGTCTGGTTTAAAGTCAAAAGACCATAAGGAGGGAGAGCAGCACGGGCCTCGAAGTTGCCCATCAGCTGTTAACACCTGCACAGCAGACGGAGCAGACACACAAGTCACCTGATCTTCTCCACTATGTATTTATTTATTCCGTTTCTATACTGCCCAATAGCTGAAGCTCTCTATGTCTTCCCTGCTGTGGCATGATGTGTTCTGTTAGCTACCAAACCATGTTCAAGGTTATGGTATTGTCATACAAAGCCCTAAACAACTTAGGACCAGCATATCTAGCAGACCGCCTTCCCACATATACACCCACCCAACCATTAAGATCATCTGAGGCAGCCTTGCTGGTCATTCCAAAATTATCGGAATGTCGCCACATACTACCTCGATGGTGGGCCTTCTCAGTAGTGGCACCCACTCTGTGGAAAAAACTCGCTCGTGCAGTCTGGGAGGCAGAAATTTTGGCATCTTTTAAATGCCTCCTGAAAACACATCTGTTCACCCAGGCTTTTCCTGGCCCATAATTAAATTAACCATATTGTCCCATTTAACTGGTCCTGTACTGCTGTGTATTATCATGTTGTATTATAATATTATGATTATGATATTCCTATGGAAACCGCTTAGGGATAGGAAAAAAGATGGCGACAGAGTAACAGTCTGTTTTAGAAGCTCCTCTTCAGGTTCCTTTGAACTTTGTTTTAACTATGTGTGTTTTTAGCTTTTTGGAATTTTTATCTCCTGAGTCTTCATTATGTTTTTATTAGAGACTTTTAAAATGCTAACAAATCTTTTAACTTTTGTTGTTTCCTGGTCGAAGTAGAGTATTTTTGTAGCTCAGCTGATTTTAACCCAACGTTTTACTTAGCGTTTTATTTGGCTTATCGCTCTGTTGCTGCAGGCCTTGGTTTTATTTTTGATATCTCTTTACAAGCCCAGAAATGAGAGGGAAAGGCCTTGAGGCCTGAGTTTGTTTGTTTTTTCTCTTCGAGGAGAGCTACCTTATTATTATCAATAACTAAAGTTATCACCGAAAAGATAGAAGACAACAAACTTACAGCAAGAAACTTCTTAAGGTTATAAGGCTGAAGAAAAAATAAAAGGATTCCCTCCCTTCCTACCTGCTGCACATTAGGTATTTTTGGCGTCTTCAACCTAAATTCTACGGTATAGTTCTTATCAACAACTACAACGAAAGTTACCCGCAGAAACAAAGGAGGAAAGGAAATAAAACTGACCTCAGCAAGAACTTCTTAAGGTCTCTGGGTGGAAGAAAGGAAAAGATTTATCATTTTTTACTGTGCTGTTGGTGTTCTTAACATTAGTTCCCGGGCAAGGCCTCTTCTTTTGGAGTTATTAAACATTATCTCCCGTAAACTGCTTATGGAAGGGGAGGAATTCAAAATCAAAATCAAATTCATGTATCATTAGCCTTGGTGGATAGTTGTAAAAAATTTGGAAACGCTAACTTGTGTTTATTAGTTTTACTCTCGTTAGAATGGTATTCACAAGACAGGCACGTAAGAACTTGGCGGCCCCCCTCTCTCCTGTATTAGATCTTCCTCAGGGGAAAAAGTCTAGACAAACTAAAATTCTGTTCTACCTACCTTCTAACAAGGAAGGAAAGGAAGAAGAGGCCACAGACAACTATGCCAGTCCTCTGGATTGGACTGTTAATTATTCAAGGAAGGGGCTTGAAGTTGAACTGAATGAAAGTAAATTGCAAGCAATAGATTTGGCAGCAGAAATTGCCCATGCAGAGTCACTGGTTGGTTTAACCCCTGGAGGCTGGGATAGCCGATGTCATGACCCCCCTCCAGGAATCCTCCTCTGAAGACGAGTGTGACTCACCCAGAGCCCTGGACGCTCCTCAGGAGCAGAGTGCAGACACTGCTGCTCCAGACGGGGCCGACCGGGCAGCGGAAGAGCTGGCAGGCCCCTCTGGCATGACCCGTGGGAGTTCCCCAGCCCGAGAAGAGTCAGACTCAGAGCCGGAGATAGTGCAGGCCCCAACTCCCAGACAAAGGCGGGCGATGAAAAGGCAGGAACAGATGCAGGCCCCTCGACGCAGCGTCCGGCTGCAAACCAGGACGTCGGCCTTGTGAGGCTTTTATAATCAACCTGCTGCTGAAGAGCTCCAGCTGTGGGATGGGCGTGCCCGGCAGCAGGCTGTAGAAAAGCACGCACTCACTAGAGCATAGGCATTGGGAAACAACGTCCTCCATGACTCTTGTTCCTGATCCCGGACCCTGCTCCTGAACCTTGCCTTGGACCCTGGACTCTTGGACTTTACTCGGACTGACCCTGACGACGGCTTTGCTTGATCCTTGGACTTTAGTAAGAACTTTACTGGCTAAAATCCCCGGACTGTTTGAACTACGCTGCTCCTTGTTTGAAATCCTTATCTTATCTCAGTCGGACTTGGCAACGCTCCCAGAAGCCAAGACAGCTGCTGGCTGCCGGCCAGCCTTAAGCAGGACAGCCCTTCCTCTCTTCCTCAAGCTGGTACACCCGGGCTTGTGCTGGAAAGTTCTTCTATTCAATATGATGAAGAAAGAGTTTTGGAGGTGACTCAAAACTTGTGTTCTGAGAAAAAAGCCCAAAAAGAAAATGTTCTAACGTCGGTATGTTCCACACTAGCTCCAAGTGACATACCTTCATTTCAGGAAATCCCAGTCTCAAAGGATACTTTGATGGAGAATTAATTGGATTATATAATTAAAGACCTGAACCTAATCAAGAATTTCCTGAAGGAAAGCTATGGCTTGTTAACCACTCTGGCTGAATTTTATAAGAGAGATGAGAGGCCTCCTTTTCCAAAAGATAATATTATGGAGAGTGAAGTCGAGTTAAAGAAGAAAGATGCAAATGTTACCACCAAAAAACAAACAGAAAGTAAAAAACCAAGCAAGAAAATGAAGCAAAGGAAGAAGAATGCTCCTCAGAAGAAGAGTAAAAACATCAAATCCTCCAGCAAAGGTTCAAAAACAACAAAACATCAGAACAAAATGCACTTTAAAAGGTTGTTCAATCTATTGGAGGTTCCACCTAAGGAGTCTTCTAAAAGTTCTAAGATAAGAGAGGCCCCAAAATTGGATGAGGGGAAACATGCACAACAAAAAGATAAAGTCCTATCAAATGACCCAGCTGTCTCTTTGGTTGGGATAACTGGAGTATTGTCACCTACTGGCATATTACAAGACCCAGGGAAATCCGAAATAGATGGGGGTGCTCGCCCAAAGTACAAGACAGAAGTGGTGGTTCAAGATCAAAACAAATTAAAAGTTAAAACATATCAGAAATGGGGCCTGATATTAAACCGCCAGAAGCTGGTCTTCCTTAAATTTCCAAAACCTAAAGGCCTGCTCTCTCTTCCTCAGCGTAAAATCCACTTTTTGAATTTACTGAGTAAAATAGCTCCACAGCCCCTAAATATTGATGAAATTCTAAATATAGAATACTTGTTCTATGATTATCATAGTCTTCGAACGGTGGTAACATTTGGGAATTGCGAGATTGCCAAGAGACTATATGAGGATAGAAATAAATTCCTCATTGTGGGTCTCAGAGTGACTAGGCTGTTTGAAAATAATGTTCCCACAGCTTTATTCCAAAAAGAGTTTAGTCACGATAGAAGACAAAATGGGGCTGACTCAATCATTATTCCGGAGGATGCACAAAAGAATGCTCTAAAGGGGGAACATCAGCAAACGGTAAATGAGCCAAGAATTGGTTTGGACCCAGAAGAAATAAATCTTTTAAACTCATTCCTAGCCTTACCTTTTCAATCTCAGGAGGAAATAATCGATAGGCTCTCATTGCTACGAGATGTTCTCATCCATGCTAGGGCTACAGATGAGAACACAAGTTCTCAGGACATTGAGACAACTGGCAGTCGGGAAAGATTACAAATTCAAAATAGAGAGGTAGCCAGATGCCTAAGTAAAGACGATAATGCATGTGGAGAGAGCCATTCTCCCCCTAAAGAATACATTTTCTGTGCTCCAGTGAGGACCCAAATGACCAACGTGGAATGGCTGCAAAGTAGATACCTACATTCTGATGAATTAGGACAAAATGCTCCTCTGCTGATATCTCAAGCTGCCTCACCCAAGGTTGAATCTATAATCCCCCTGAAAGAAACTGGCTGTGTCTTTTTTGATAAGTCTGGAGAGCTAAATCAAATTATTGAACTGAATTGACAAACTCCGCACCGAGATGGCCCTTTTGGAGTTGTTCCCCCTCTACCGGACAGCGGTTCATGGACTAAACAGGATTCATTGGCCAAGCCATGTGACAAACTTAAATTTGTCTCATGGAATATAGCAGGGTGGGCCTCTAAGCAAAAGGATTCAAAGGTGTTGGATTATCTAAGAGACCATGATGTGATTTTTATCCAAGAAACCTGGGTCACCCAAAAAATTTATCTAAACGGGTTTCTGGTAAATGATATGCCTGCTGAACCCACAAAAGGAAAAGGTAGACATAAGGCTGGCTTGGCAATATTGATATCCACGTCCCTTAAAGCAACCATCAAGTGGATCCCCCCTTGTGGGAGAATAGCAGTGGCGGGCCTTATCGAACTTGGAGTAAAGTCCCTTTTGCTGATCAATGTCTATATTCCCCCCTTTCCCTCAAGGAATTGTATAAAGGGGGCCTGGGAAGACTTGGAAAATTATATAATAGAACTAGAATCCAGATTTCCCAGAGCTCATTTAATTATTATGGGGGACTTTAATGCGAGACTGGGTCCAAACAATAACATACTTTTCTCTTCCAGCATATGGGGGACAGTTGGAAATGAGATGTTTGTATTTAGCTATGACAGAAGTTCTAAAGATCCGAAGGTGAATTTTGGTGGTATCTGTCTGACCCAAATGGTGACTCGTCTTGCCCTCCAGATTGTAAATGGAAACCCCTCTTTTGACAAATGTGCAGAATTTACCTATGTATCTGGGCATGGAAGTAGTGTGGTGGATTTTGTGTTGATCTCGCATTCTATATCACGTTGGATGTCTGATTTTTTGGTAGGGGATAGGCTTGAGAGTGATCACCTTCCTCTCATGGTGACTCTTTCCATGCCAAATGCTGTCCACTTGGGTGCCAAATATCAGTTTCAAGACAAATCTTTAAATCTTAAACACAAGAGGCTATATTGGACGGAAAAAAACAGTAGTGAGGTTGCGGATTTCCTTGGTTCTTCTGCGGGGGAGGCCTTAAAAAATTCAGTTATGGAAGCTACTGGAGCCAACCCTGCCTTAAATAACTATTCATCCTTGATTACCGCCCTAAATGCTGTTTTAATCCCAAGACAAATTGCCAAAGGAGCTTTGTCAAAGATGGGTGGACCCAAGTGGTTTGACAATGACTGTCGTGTAGCCAAGGGAAAATTGAGAGAGATATACAATCATTATAGAAGGGAAAACCTAAATGCCTTACCTCAAGAATATTATGAAATTAAAAAGAAATATAAAGTTCTGATAGCCTCTAAAAAGAGACTAGCAGTCCAGAAGGATTGGAATGCTTTGATAGATTCTTCACTAAATAAAAATTCTAAACTCTTCTGGGCATTAGTTACTGATGCTCTGTGTTCCTCTTCGAATGGGATCTGCTGTAATATTCCAGCGGATATTTGGGATCAGCATTTTACGGCTCTTTTTACAGATGCTACAGAGCCTGTAATAGATATCTCTCTTGCCATAGATTTAAATGACACTCCCTTATGGGACCCAGTTATGCAGTCTGAAATAAAGTCCCTGATCAGAAATATCAAATCAGGTAAGGCCCCAGGAATAGATAACATTCTTCCGGAAATGTTGAAGGTTAACATGGATTGGTGGGCCCCCTTGTTGGCAAATTTGTTCACTCACATTAATAATTCAGGTAAAGTTCCCCTTGCTTGGCTTGAGGCCATAGTAATACCAATTTTTAAGAAAGGAGCTAGAGAGGATCCATTCAATTATAGACCCATCAGTTTACTTTCGGTTGTGGGTAAGCTGTATGCTAGCTATCTGAAACAAAAACTAGATTCCTGGATAGAGGATGAGAATATCCTGGGAAATGAACAGGCAGGCTTCAGAAAGGGCAGATCAACGTTAGACCACTGTTTTGTTTTAAACCATCTTGCAGAGAAATACATGACCTCTCTTGGTAATGGTCTGTATACTGCTTTTATAGATCTAAAATCTGCCTTTGACTCTATTCCAAGAGACAAATTATGGCTAAAGTTACTCCACACCTCCATAGATAAGAGACTACTGTACCTCATCAATTGCCTTTACCAGGGAAATACGCTCCGTGTAAGATGTGGAATAGCAGGGAATTTGACAAGATCTATTCCAGCTACCAGGGGTGTCCGCCAGGGCTGTATGTTGGCCCCTACGTTATTCAACCTGTATTTAAATGACCTGATTGGGTGTTGTTTAGCACTAGATTTTCATTCACCAAAATTGGCTGAGACCAAATGCCCTTTACTGTTGTATGCAGATGATGCTGTCCTGATGTCTTTATCAAAGGTAGGACTTACACGCCTAATGCGTGCATTTATGTCCTATTGCAAGACCAATCAATTGACCATAAATTTTGATAAAACAAAAATCATGGTCTTTGCGCGGCATGCATCATTAAGCAAGTGGAAAATCAATGGCCAGTATATCGACCAAGTTAAACAGTTAAAATATTTGGGTATTACGTTTCGTTATAATCTTTCTTGGGCTGCCCATAGAAAGGCAACTATACAGGCAGCTCAGAATACCACTAAGGTAATTTCTCGCTTTTTTTTTACCAAAGGGGGGCAATTTGTACCTGCTGCTGTCCAGGTATTTAAGCTTAAGATCTTACCTCAACTGCTGTATGGAATCCCAATTTGGATCCATGGTTTCCATCCAAGTATTGAGAGCGTTCTCTCAATTTTTTTAAGATCTATTCTTGGAATGCCAAGATGTGTTCCTGCAGCAGGATTGAGACTTGAGGTAGGCATTGCATCATTAGAATGCTCCGCCTGGCGATACACTTTTAGATATTGGACTAAAGTAGTATATGCAGATTCTTCTGTAGGATATTTACACCTTCTTCAGAAAGATGTCTATACCAGCTCCTGGGCTAAATCTTTTGCCATCAAATTGCACTCACTGGGTTTGTCTATGGATTTTCTTAACGCCTATGATGTCAGGGTAGCAAGTTTTACTGTAGAAAATCGGATTGAGGATCTTGATTTTCAATATTCTATATCAAATGCCCGTAAAACTTGCTCACCCTTGCATCTTGGTCTCAATTTTGAATTTCCCAAAAGTGCTAGATATCTGAGTAATCTGTCCATCTCAAAATATCGGCAGGTCTTTTCAAGAGCCAGATTTAATTGCTTACCATCTGCGGTTTTAGATGGGCGCTATTATGGCATTCCATACAAAAACCGATTATGTCCCTGTAATGAACAAGAAATTGAAACTCTGGAGCATATTCTTTTTGTATGTAATTTCTACAGGGTCGAGCGTACGAGACTTATTTGCCCAGAAATGAGAAAATTCCCTGGAAGGTCCTTGGGATGGTATTTAAAATATTTTTTAACTGATACAAACAAGTCCATCACAGAGCTAGTGGCCAAGTTCCTTTTTTCTGCACAGACAACGCGTAGGTCGATTCTTGTGTCTGATTTAAAATTTTAAAATTGCTTTTAGGATATGTAACTATACAAATTGGCTAAATTGTTTTATATGTTTACATGAGTTGTGTTGGGTCTGTGACCGCATAATAAAGATTGATTGATTGATTATGATTGTGATTGTATTGTTTTTAAAATTGTATTTTAAATGTGATTTTGATTGTGATTTTAATATTTACTGTATATGGAAACCACTTAGGAATTTTTCTTAATATTTAGCGGTGTAGAAATAGTACAAATGAATAAAAATAAATAAATATACATATACATTAGCATATGCATTTTTTGTGCACCCCTGTCTCCTATTCTGTCCTTTTTTTTAATGATGTGTAATTGGTCACCCTACTAGTGCGACCAGGACCCCAGAGAAAGGCCTGTGTACACACAGTTCTTTTCAGACCTTATAAAACAGGCCTGTGTGGCTTACGCTGGCTCAGCTTGTCTGAGTCACTGAGTGTGGAAAGCTAAGCAGGGTCAAGCCTAGTTATGACTTGGATGGGAGACCCCTCATCTAGTTTCCTGCATTGAGCAGGGGGTTGGACTCGATGGCCTTGTAGGCTCCTTCCAACTCTGTGATCTATGAAATCTATGATGAGCACATGGAGTTGGGCATGTTTGATCTTTCCCCTCCCCTCCCTCTCCCCAACAATACATTCACATTCAGCTTGAAAGGGACTGATCTCTTCCTGAAAAGCACCTCTTCCAGGAAGACATTGGGCTTAACTGCCAAGTCCTCACCTCCAGCTGAAGTGAAGCCTGCTTAAATATGTGAAACTGCATTTGCTCCCATCCATCCCTTGTTACCCTTACGTCTCTGCTAGTGTGCATCTTCATCTACATGTCCCAGTGGCCGCACATATACAGGACAAGCACATCTTTGGGTCTTGAACCCTTTTCTAGTATGGGGAATGAACAAAGAGACAAGAGTGGTTCGACTCTGTGTCTTAGAGTAACCAAATATGCAGTTTATAATAGAAATGGGCGGAGGGGGGATTGACTGGCAATTACATTGTTTAATGTATGGCATTGGCATCAGCGGTCAGCATGGTAGTATTACCTTTGCATTGTCCTGTGAGGCAGTCAAAGGAGCAGAGACCTCCACAGCCAACCCAGTGCCCACCAGATGTGTTGGAATGCAACTCCCATAATTCCCAGCCAGCATGGCCATTGGCTAGGGCAGGGGTCCCCAACGTGGCACCTGCGGGGACCTCCGGCAGCACCCTCAAAGCTCTCCCCTCCCTGCCCCCTTAAAAAAAATAGTTGGAAGAAAAGCCTTGCAAAATGTTGGGGCAGTCTTCTTTCTCTACCTTTCTAGCCTTGCTCTTTCTATGCCCCTTTGCTTTGCTATTTCCCACTCCCTCCCAGCCTCTAGTCTCTGTCTCTAGCCTTGCTCTTTCTCTACCCCTTTGCCTTACCACCAATCAGCTTCATGAGATGACCCCGGGGGTTATAGGACTACGAGAGAGGGAGAAAAATGTCCACACCATGCATAATTCTGTACACCTCTATCATGTCCTCCCTTACTCGCCTTTTTTCTAAGCTAAACAATCCCACCTTTCCTCGTAGGGGAGTTGCTCCAGCCCCTTGAACATTTTCGTTGCCCTTTTCTGCCCTTTTTCCAACTCTACAACATCCTTTTTAGGCGAGGTGACCAGAACCGTACACAGTATTCTAAGTGTGGTTGTGCCATTGATTTGTATAAGGGCAGTATCAGCATTGTATAAACAGTTTCTCAAATTCCCAAATGTGTCCATGGGCCCAGAGAGGTTGGGGACCCCTGGATTAGGGTCATCAGGGACAGGTTTAAGTCCAGCCCAATGGTACCCCCAAGTGCACACCTTTCCTTTCTCCTGTGTAAGTGAATGGTTTCTTTTCGTTTTGGGAGGAAGTGCTGAACTTGGGAGAGAACAGATGCTGCCCTCCACTTTGGCACCAAGTGGCCAGAGAGGTCCTGGAGACGGGGACACCAATTTGCATATGATTTGCACATACTAACTCATACGTACAGATGCAAATTTAGAAACAATAACTATAGGAAAACTGACCAGGTGACCTGAGTGTCTGCTCAGTCTGCTATCCAGGTGCTAACTGTAGATGGGCAACTTCAAGGCCCCATTCTCTGTTCTTATGGTTCTTTATCTTTCGCCCAGTCTTGGATTGGACTGGGCAGCCCAGGATCTCTTCTCGATCATCCCAGTTTGCAGGACACGGAATAATGGGCTCAAGTTACAGGAACCTAGATTCCACCTAAACATCAGGAAAAATTTCCTGACTGTCAGAGCAATAAGACAATGGAACCAACTACCTAGGGAGGTGGTGGGCTCTCCCACTCTGGAGGCATTCAAGGTGCAGCTGGGCAGCCATCTGTCGGGGATGCTTTGACCTGGATTCCTGCATTGAGCAGGGGGTTGGACTCGATGGCCTGGTAGGCCCCTTCCAACTCTACTTTTCTATGATTCTACCTTCAAATAGAGGATGGTCCTCTGTAAAGTAGGACACCTGGCCTCCTTACTAGGGAACCATGCAGATTTCCCATCCATCGTAATGATGGGCATTTCACAAGTCAATATATTGAGAAGCCAGTTCCCACAGTGAAGTCAGAATGTAAGAAGGGAACTATGGAACTATGGAATGGTGGGCAGACTGTTGGACTTGTATTCAAATCCCTGCTCAGCTACGGAGCTCACTGGCTGGCTTTGGGCAAATTGATCTCTCTCTCTCAGTCTAACCTACCTCAAAGGGTTGTTGTGAGGATAAAATGGGATGACCCCACACACATACCACCCATAGCTCTTGAAACTCCGAAAGCCCCCGGAGGAATCCAAGGAGTCTCCACAGGCCAGATGCAGAACCTTCATAGTTTGGATTAGGTCTGCGAACTGGAGGTTCCACATCCCTGCTTTTCAGGAAGGGTGAGACACAAATGTGACAGGTAAAGAAACAGCAATCCTTGGGTAACCGTGGAAATGTCATTCCGTTCCAGAACCTTTTCCTGGCTTTCCTGATTATTTATGCAGCATATTAAAACATTGTAGAGCTTGCCGTTTGCATGCCAATGTTATTATTACTTTAATACCAAAGTAGCTAGAATTTACAAGCACAGACAAGCATCTCCTCAACATCACAAGATTTTATTTAGTTGGCTCTCTCGAAAGCTTGCCTCTCATGCTGAAAATTAGCATGCAACAAAAAATTAAAAACCTTTCTCCAGTTCCGTAAGGCTTGGCAACGCCAGGGCAGATGTCAGTCAGGAGGGAAGTGTGATGAGTTTCAGTATAACTTACCCTACAAGGTGAACACTTGAGAGTGAGTCCCCTAAGGAAATGGCCAATAAAACCACAAGATCATTAAGATAGATACGGAGAGCTCTGAAGCAACCAGGAATACAGACAGCACTGCCCTTTGCACAAACCAGCTCTCTTCACAAAAGAATACAAGCGCTGAAAAACCAAAATAAACATTCTTTTAAAAAATGGCAAACCCCCATCCTAATGGATAAAAATTAACTTAGTACACATAACTTTTATGATCATGATTTCTGGCTTGCCCCTCTGACATACCACAAGCACAGTGACTTACCCACAAACACGCCAAGGCTTTTGCGATGCGTGTGGCATAATTACTTCCAGGAGGTTCTTGGCGATCAGTTTCAGGGGGGCTTGTGCCTTTCACATTGCCCTCTTTATAACATAACCGTGTCAGCCTTCACAACCTGGTGTCCTCCAGTTGTGTTGGACTACTACAACTCCCATAATCCCGCAGCCAGGCACCTGGTTGGAGAAGATGAGAGTATCCTACCTCACTGGGTTACAGAGCTGGTAAACGAAAAAAATTGTAAAGGCTCTAAGCACGTTGCAGGTTGCAAGACCGATGTGAATGATATAGCAGTCAGGTTTAGATCATAGGAGGAACCCTTCTAGGTCAGACCAAAAGTCTTCCTAGTCCAGTATTCTGCTTCCCGCAGCGGCCAATCAGATGCCCCTGGGAAGCCCATGAGCAGCAAGACAGAAGAACATAAGAGGAGCCATGCTGGATCAGACCAAGGGTCCGTCTAGTCCAGGCCCAGCATCTTATTCTCACAGTGGCCTACCAGCTGCCCACAGGATCCCACGAGCAGGACCTGAGTGCAACAGCACCTTCCCACCCAAGTTCCACAGAAACTGGTGTATGTGGAGGCATACTGCTTCTGATACTGGAGGTAGCATATAGCCATCCGACCTCCAGTGTCCTCACTGTGGGAAGCTGTGTGGATCTAGAATTGGCCTCCACAGGCACTTACAGACCCATCGCTAGAGTCTACACAATTTTCTTTAGAATTTCCTCCTTTTAAAATCTCCTTTTTGTAAAATATATATATATATATTATCCTGGAAGACAATCTTACTCGGTCACGAGTGATCGCCTGACTGACTGACTGATAGCCATCAGGACTAGTAGCCATTGACTGGGTTCACACGACACGAGAAGCAACAGTTGTTTCTTACCATTGCTTGTTTGCCGGCCGTGTCATGTGAACCCAGTCGTGTTGTAACTGAGCATTGTGACTTGCCGTGGTTGCCAACTATGATAAGACACAATGGTCTGTTCTAGGGTTTGCTTGTACCAGGATTGCTTGTCGTGTCGTCTGAACCCGGACGACACACGGCCCATCGTGGTATAAGGCCTGGAACAAGTGAGCCGCTGCCCCCGACGCGTGCCCAAATGGCACTAGGAGGCAGCTGTCAGAGGCTTCTCTGGATCGGGCACCCCCGCCTCCTCCCACCTCCTGCCCGAGAGTAGACCAAGAGTAGAGTGGAACCGGCACCCCACCGTCTCTTGCCTGAGAGGTTTACTCAGAGAGTAAACCTGTCAGGCAGGCGGTGGTGATCCACTCTCCATTGCTGCTCCATTCACAGAGCAGCAGCGGAGAATGGAACTGGCACCCCTGCCTCCTGCCTTGAGAGGAGGCAGGACGGAGGCTCCCCTCTCCACCCTCCTCCCTGTTGCGCTTCAGGGCACCAGCCCTGTTTGTGCGACGGGGAGTTTCTGACAGCCGCGGTGAGCTGAAATCGGCTCGCGGTCGTGGCAGTCAAAGAGAGGAACCTCATTCCTCCCCGTGGTGTCCTGCCGGGAGGAATGAGGGGCAGAGAGGGGAAGGGAAGGGAGCACAGCAACCACGATAAGCCCGATCGTCCGTCGGGTTCCTTGTGGTTGCTTCGGGGGCTCCGGCAAACAATCGTGGTAACTTACGATCGTTGCTGTGTCGTGCGAACCTGCCCATTGATAGCCTTCTCCTCCATGAATTTGTCCAATCCGCTTTTAAAGCCATCTAAGCTAGTAGCTGTCACCACGTTTTGTGGCAATTAATTTATTTTATTATTTCTTATATTTATTAATCGCCCGTCTGGCCGGCCACCAATTAAGGGAGCAATCCTATGTATGTTTAAATCCTATATGCTGGCTGGGGCAGGCTGGGAGTTATAGGACTTCTTTCTGTCTAAACATGCATACGATTGCGGCCGGAATCCATGAATTCATTATGTATTGTGTGAAGAGAACGTGATTTTGCCTGTCCAGAATTCTAATGTCAGCTAACTTCATTGGATGACACACCTCCCTAAGTGTTAGTGTCAGGAGAGGGCGAGAAAAACTTTTCTCCCTCTCTCCCCTTGGTAAAAATAATGAATCAAATTATTGATACGGCAAGGGATGCATTTGGAATGGCTAGCGTGAATGGTGTTAGCAACAACAGCAGTATCGTTCTGACTAGAGATGTGAAGGCCCAGAAAAATTCAGGGGGGGGGATGTTTTTTTCCATTTTTTTCCTGGAAAAAAAGAGGAAAAAATGGTTTTTTCTCAATTTTTTTCTGGAAAACAGGAAAACACTTCTCCCCCCCCCCTGTGTTTTCAGATCCCCCCCCCAAAAAAAAACAAGGAAAAAACCTCCCCCCCCCTCGTTTTTTTCCTGTTTTTTTCTGAAAAACAGGAAAAAACCCACTGGGTTTTTTTGCTGCGTTTTTTTCCTGGGCCTTCACATCTCTAGTCCAGACTCAGAAGTACAGGCAGTCCCCAGGTTACGAACGAGTTCCGTTCTTAAGAATGTCTTTAAGTCAAATTTGTATGTAAGTCAGAAGTACAGGCAGTCCCCAGGTTACGAACGAGTTCCGTTCTTAAGAATGTCTTTAAGTCAAATTTGTATGTAAGTCAGAAGTACAGGCAGTCCCCAGGTTACGAACGAGTTCCGTTCTTAAGAATGTCTTTAAGTCAAATTTGTATGTAAGTCGGAACAGCATAGCGTTCTATACGTTAAAATCGGCATTTGCACAAATTGCGTACATTACTCAAATTGCGTAGTATACTACACTGTGTGCTCTATGTAAACGATGTAGCGCCGGAGAAGCCAGAAGTCCGTTCTTAAGTATGGGTTGTCTGTAAGTCGGACGTTCTTAACTCGGGGACTGCCTGTACTCACACTTAACAAAGCTTTCCCCCCACCCCACTCCAAACACAAAGGGCCGGTTCATACGACCCAGGGGAGGAACCACGGGGCCATCCACAGGGTCCAGCGAGGCGCCGCACACGACCGGCGACCGGCGCGCATGGGCAGACCCCGTAGTCCCCACACCGCAGTGCGGGCCTCCCGGCCTCCGGGATGCCCAGAGGGGCCCTTTGCCCCTACAGGCTGGAGCGGCGGCGGCGGCTCTGGCCGCTCCGGGCTGCTGTCTCTGTGGGGACCCCGCGGGATGGCCGCCCGCTGTTCGGACGGCACGGTGACCACACGCGTTAGGGGCTTACCCCTCTACCGACCCTGGTCACTTTGCGTGCGTCCCGCCCGCGGATGTCCCGCGGGGGCACCCCCCGGTCGGCGTGCACACGACACGGGAACCGCGGGGGACTTGCGGTTCCCGTGTCGTGCGAACAAGCCCAAAGTCTTTAATCAACCACTAGTGCTGGTCTATTTAACCTGTTAGATTTTATCTGGAGCTGCTGGTTGTTCTGCCATTTTCTGCCCAGAAGAGCAGAGAAGCCTGAGAGGAGTGGGAACATGGAGGTCACAAGAGGCAACGGGGGGGAGGTACATGTTGATCCTGTTCCAGCTTTCAGCCCTTTCACATTCCTTCTTTCTTGATTAGTCAGGGGGTGGGCAGAGAGAGAGGCAATGTTTGGTCTTCCCCCGCCCCCATGTCTAATTCCATTGATGTACTTTCTATTACCATTTATGAGAGTTACCGGCTTACATCAAAGGGAAACAAAGCCCTTTCATCCCACAGACAGGCCCAAACACACATGGCCATGTTCAAAGACTTGCCAATTAGCACTGGGAGTTTAGCCATAGGGCATCGCCCAGCCAAAACCCTGTTCTCTGCTTAGTGTATGCTCAACAAGGGGAGATGATATGACCCAGTCTGCAGGTCTTGTGAGAAGGCAGGCATTCTATAGATACCGAAAGGGTATGATTTTGGGGCGGGACCCTGTCCCAAAGTGAAATTATCTGCCGGAGCTTCAAAGGACCAGCTTCATTGTTCCTGAAAACGTCTAATTTCAAGGGTGGAGGAAGGTGCTGAGGAGGTTCTCCCATCTGTCAGCCCCAGAGACTCTTCCAAAATGAAGCACCTGTGATCTTTTGGCTCGATCCCCATTATGAACCTCATGGTAAAAATGTCGGGTCAAATGGAGGGCCAAATGGAAAGCTGTTGTCACTAACTGAATTGATGATAAGGGATCTGTTCATGCTGGTTATTGTGTTCTGAACACTCTGCACCAGCCTTCCCCATAGCCTTGCTGGCTGGGAATTGTGGGAGTTGAGGTCCAACAGATCTGGCGGATACCAGGTTGGCTATGCTGACTGGCAATGCTGGGAGTTGCAGTCCCAACACATCTGGAGGGCACCAGGTTGGGGAAGGTTGCCACACACACCAGGGCCGGTGCAAGGCAGTTTGGTGCCCTAGGCAAGATCAGATATTTAGCATCCCCCCTTCCCACTTGAGAGCACTGTATTTTTTTTCAAGGTGTTTCTGGCACCCCCTTTAGCCCTGCGCCCTAGGCAGCTGCCTAGTTGGCCTAATGGTAGCACCGGCCCTGACACACACACACACACACACACACACACACACACACACCATTCGGTGACTGACACATCTGGAGCAAGCTCATATACTTCTTGCATTACAGATGTAAGTTGCACTGAACAATAGCTAATAATGAGGCATGGTCTACGGTCTGGAGCAGGGGCAGTCTAGGCCTTGAGAAGATCTGAAGCTCAGGCCCACAGGACAAAAAACAAAAAGCACACATTTGCATATGCTAATGTACATTTGCTCCAAAGCAGGGCTCTCCAACCTTGAGTCCCCAGATGTTGCTGGACTACAGCTCCCAGAATCCCTTGCCATTCGCCATGCTGGCTGGGTATGCAGGGAGCTGTAGGCCAGCAACATCTGGGGACCCAAGGTTGGAGAGCCCTGCTCTAAAGTGTGTGTGTGTGTGTGTGTGTGTGTGTATGTGTGTGTGTGTGTGTTTTAAGGAGACTGTATCCTAAGGACACCCCTACTTGTAAAAAGGGATGTATGGACAGGGGAGAGGAGGGCATTTGATTTCAGAAAAACACCTCAGGGAGAAAGATTGTGGTGGTGGTGGTGGTGGCAGGAGGTGAAGCACATGTGGGCAAAAAGCCGGCTAATCCAGGGGGATGAGATGCAACAGAGATCATCAAGGCCCATGTACCTTTATTTCAGCAAGTGCCCATGGACAGCAGGGTGGTGGGTCAGATGGCCTCCCAGAGATTCGGTGCCCCAAATGAAAGATTCAGGGCTCCAGCCCTAGTGGGCCATCCCCTAATGCTGCCTCTGGTCTGGAGGAACATAGAGCAGCAACCATGCTGAAGCTAAGCAGGTCTGAATCTAATTTGATGAAAGGTGGGGTATACAGATAATAAATAAATAAAATTAGCAGGACCTGCAACAAAAGTTGCAGTGTAAGTCTCCTCACCTCCTAACAGGAATGTTCCTGTTCAGGGTGCCTGCTAGCCATTCATTCATTCATTCATTCATTTCATTTCTGTACCGCCCAATAGCCAAAGCTCTCTGGTTCAGACCAATTGAAACCACAAAATATAACATAAAATACGGTATAAAAAATTTAAAATCTAAAGCCACAGTATAAAATAGGAGTGAAAATGCTGAAATAAAGCCTAGCAGCAGTACAGAGATTTAAAATACAGTGATTTCAAGCCATGCCCCTGTCCAATATACTCCATTCCGTTCTCTGCAACCCCCATTTCCCATTTTTCTTTTCCAACTGAAACAGAACATTCTATGGCTAGGGGTTTTATTTATCATTTTCTTTATTTGAAGCACCATTTTTATCCCACTCCTCAGCCAAAAAAGGCTCCCGGAGCAGATTACAAACGACAGTCACTGTCTGCAGGCTCACAATCTAAAAAAAAAAAAAACAACACAAAAGGAAAAAGAGGTGGAGAGTGAAGAGGAGGAGGAGAAAGCCGGTCCTCTTCAAGCAGGGCTGGCGGAATGGCCCTGCTTCCCATCCCATCCCATCCCATCCCCCTCTGCTTCATCCTACTAGTGCCCTCAAGCACGCTGATGCCTTCCATTTTGTTTCTTGGGAGTCCGATTTTGGCTCCATTCCTGTCAGCGCTCACACAGACCCAGTTCAGTGTTAGGGATGGTGATGCCGTACTAATGGCAGCTGGTGCAGGATACTAGCCAAGGGCCGAGCACGTGAGCGAAGAAATCCTTGTTCAGATGATCTTCCCCTTGCCACGAATCTCCATATAATGGATAAAGGAGATGAGAGATGCAGGTTTGCCTAGCCCCCCAACCCCACCCCATCCCTATGATGGAAGGATATGGGGTGGGGGGGGAGAAAGATTCAGGGGGGAGCAGCAGGAGGTGAAGCACATGTGGGCCAAAAGCCAGCTTATTTATTTATTTATTTATTTATTTATTGCATTTATGAATCGCCCATCTGGCCGGCAAACCAGCCACTCTGGGCGATGTACCAGTACAACATGATAAAATATAAAATACAGTTAAAACAGTATAAAATTTTAAAATTGTAACCTACCCCATATTCCCGCCTGAATAGCCGTGTTTTTAAGTGGGCGGCGGAAGCTCAGCAGAGAGGGGGCATGGCGGAGGTCACCAAGGAGAGAGTTCCACAGTATGGGGGCCGCTACAGAGAAGGCCCTCTTCCTCGTCCCCACCAGTCTAGCTGCTCTGGCTGAAGGGACAAGGAGAAGGCCATCTGTGGCAGAGCTTGTTGAGCGGCCTACTTGGTGTTGCTGGAGACGCTCCTTGAGATAAACTGGACCGGAGCCGTATAGGGTTTTAAAGGTCAAAACCAACACCTTGAATTCGGCTCGGCTACCAACTGGTAGCCAGTGCAGCTCCTTGAGCACTGGCGTGATGTGATCCCACCGGCAGCTGCCTTTAACCAGGCGAGCCGCCGCGTTCTGTACCAGCTGTAGCTTCCGAACCGTCTTCCAGGATAACCCCACGTAGAGCGCATTACAGTAGTCTAGGCGAGAGGAGACCAAGGCAGGGGGGGACAGGGGGAACAGATGCAACAGAGATCCTCAGGGCCCCTGGACCTTGATTTCAGCAAGTGCCCATGGACTGCAGCGTGGATTTGTGCATTTTCAGATGTGCACATTTGCGCAAGTACGTAAGTCAAATGTTACACATTATGTTCCAGTGCGAGCTCCAGGTTTTGGAGAGCCCTTGGACAAGACACCCTCAGCGGGCCGCTCTCCCTCGGTGAGTCTACCTGCGCACCAGCATTGTGGTCAGCTAATGCAGCTGCTCCTCTTCGTCATCCTTGCCACCACCTGCTTGCTTGCCAGGCAGAGAGGCAATGCGCAAGCCGGCAGTGGCATCTACTGCTCTTCCTTCACACCGCCGCCATTGCTTGGGCCAGAGCGAGAGACGAGTGAACCAAGGTTGCAGGGGCTCTTGTCAGTGGGGCCCCTGCCAGGTTGTGGGACCTTGGCAGGTGCCCAACTATGCCGACCCTCGATGCCACGCCACCCCTGTTACTGTGTAAAGAGGGAGGACCCTGTAGGACCCTTTAAGTCCAGAGTCCTGGGCTGGCCCTCCCATGAAGCAGGGTGAGGTGCCTGCTTCAGGCGGCATGTTGCAGGGAAGGGCGGGTGCCCCCCACTGCCGCCACCTTTGCTTGCCAGGGCCACTGTGTACTGCCCACCCACCCACCCAATTGCCGCCACCCTCCCTACCCCATGGTTGCTCCTGCCACTGCTCACTCTGCAGATCCTCTGGGTGGTGCAGACAATCTCCACGGGCACCCGCTCCCACAATGCCGCCTGGCTCTGAGGAGGGAGTGGAGGCTGGTGGCGCCAATGTCAGTGGGGCTGTGTATCCACTCCGGGTTTGAGTCTGAACTTGTGAGTCTAAAATCACATAAGTGGAGGAGCAATTTCACCTATAAGTTTATTTTATTTTAGTTACGGTCATAGACCAAACATAAAAAAACATACATACATGCATCATGTTATTTATTTACAAAAATAGAGATAAAACAAATATATTAAGATAATTATCGACTGCTTCCTAATCTTGCAAGCCTGGGCGCAAAATCTTGCCACTCTCTGAGTCATCTCAAATCACATAAGTGCACAAATGCACTTCTCCTTCTACCGCTCGTAGTGATCCACAGGTGCAGAGTGTTGCTTATGCTTGTGATGCAGTGCTGTAGGTATAGTAGCAGACTTGGACTGGAGAGATCTGTGTTCAGATCTTTGATCAGCTCCGCTGCGAAGCTTATTTGGTGATCACAGGCCAGTTACTGCCTCACAGGGTTGTTGTGAGGTTAAAATACGTATTTGGTGGCGGGAGAGCCACCTACATCACCCTGAGCTCTTTAGAGCAGGGATGGGCAGAAAGTAGATCTCCACATGTTTCGGACTTCAACTCCCAGCATTCCTGTCCAGTGGCCATGCTGGCAGTGGCTTCTGGGAGCTGCAGTCCCAAACATCTGGGGCTCTACCTTCTGCCTACCCCTGCCTTGGAGGAAGAGCAGTATAAAAATATAATAAAATACATTATTAGTGAAGGGTCAGAATTCTCAGATGCTGATTTCATTGGCTTAGCTGTGCCCAAAGTAGAGCCTTGGCTTTCAGTGCCCCAAACAGATGAGTCAGCAACTGGCACTGGTTATATTAATCTGAACATCAATCAGAAAGTAATTTCTTGGTGATACTGGAGTGATGATGTGCCAATGATGCTAGTTTCACCAGCACAGTGTATAGGCAAGAGATCAGATGAATTCATGAAAACAGATGAATTCATAATCTGGGAAATGTCCCTCCGGCTCCTTCCTTTGGTGTGGGCTTTAGATGTGGTCCCGTTCAGACCACAGCACGTGTGATCCGCCCTGTGTAACATGGGGCAAAAAGTGGGGGAAGTTTTAGAGAGATGCAGACTGCAAAGTCAAGAGGCAGGACCAGATGTGATGCTCCCCCCCCCCCCGGGGCTAACTGACATCAAGGGCCCTGTGGGCAAGAAGGAGAAGTGAAGGCGGCAGGAGCAGGCAGAGGGAACATCAGGGCCCGCTCCAGTTGAACTGCCCCCCCCCCGGGGCTAACTGACGCTCTGTTTTTTCTTGTATTTAATTAGATTGTACATCGCTCAGAGTGGCCAGATGACTGGCCAGAAATGATGATGATGATGATGATGATGATGATGATGATTGATGATGATGGTGATGATGATGATGATTGATGTGTGGTGTGGTGGTTAGAGTGCTGGACTGGGACTCGGGAGATCCGGGTTCTAGTCTCCCACTCGGCCATGAAACTCACTGGGTGACTTTGGGCCAGTCACTGACTCTCAGCCTAACCTACCTCACAGGGTTGTTGTGAGGATAAAATGGAGAGGAGGAGGAGGACTATGTAAGCTGCCTTGGGTTCCTTGCAGGAAATAAGGCGGGGTATAAATATAATAAATAAATAAATAAATGATGATGGGGATTCATCACCATTTCCATGGATGTCAACAGATTTTTTTCTATTGATAGTGCGCGCGCACACACGGATGCGCAGGCAAACACATGCGCACACATACATTCATTGCTCTGACACTGGGCCTCCTGCAGCTCTGAAAAACAGGGGCGTAAGAACCTCCGCCCCAGGGGCCAAACTCCGTCCTCCTGTGGCCCCAAGCCTACCCTCTGGGGTTCCCAGACGGGCGGCCGTGCACCGAAGCGATCAACGTGTATTTGAGCCGGGGCCGGCATCAAGGGAAGGCATTTGCCGGGCACCTGCCGAGGGCCCACACCCCAGCAGGGGCCGACTGACAAGAATTAGTCCTCCCCTTCCCCACTGAAACCTGATTGCTCACCGGCCTCTCTCTCTGACCCAGACAACGGTGGTGGTGATGACGAAGAGGAGCAGGAGAGGCCGCCGCCCACTTGTCCACTGGCTCTCCGCCTGCCAAGCAAGCAAGCACGGGGTAGCAGTCAGGACCAGCGGTGTCTAGGGTAGGCATGCTTGGGCACCTGCCGAGGGCCCACATCCCAGCAGGGGCCCACACTGGCAAGAGCAGGGCCGGTGCAAGGCAGTTTGGTGCCCTAGGCAAGATCAGATATTTAGCGCCCCCCCCTTCCCACTTGAGAGCGCTGTCTTTTTTCCCCCAAGGTGTTTCTGGCACCCCCTTTAGCCCTGCGCCCTAGGCGGCTGCCTAGTTGGCCTAATGGTAGCACCGGCCCTGGGCAAGAGTCCCCCTTGAGTCACTCCTCCTCCTCCTCCTCCTCCTCCTTCACCATTGTGATCTGCTTTTTCTTCTCCTGCCTCTCGCTCTGTCCCAGACAACGGTGGTGTGAGGACCGAGAGATGCCGCAATGTCCACTTGTTCCTTGGCTCTCTGCCTGTCAAGCGAGCCATGATGGGAGAAAGAGGAGGAGGAGGAGGAGACAATGGTGGTGAGGTGGACTCACTGAGGGGGGGACATTGAGGATGCCTTGTCCAGGGGCCCTCAAAAACCTGCAGCCACCACCGACCTGAGCTAGACCACTTTAGACTGCAGTTATGATGGAATGTTCCTCCTTCAGCATAATAAAAACATGCCCCTCCGCATAGAAAACTAGATGTCAGGGCTAAGAGTTCAAGCCTCGCCAGCAGCTGTTTCCCTGATAAACCAGTTTTCTACATGCAGGATTTTAAATGTTTGAATGGAGGAGCATTCAGTCGCATCAGCCCTCACCCGCAGTCTGAAGTGGCGCGGCTGGTAAACAGGATCAAGATAGTATGAAATCACCTTATTTGATGTACCTTTAAAAAAAAAAAAAAAAGTTGGCATTTCCTAGATTTCATATTATAGAGTTGGAAGGAGCCTACAAGGCCACCGAGTCCAAGCCCCTGCTCAATGCAGGAAACTAGAGGAGGGGTCTCCCATCCAAGTAATAGAGCAGGCCTGACCCTGCTTAGCTTTCCGCACTCAGACAAGCTGAGCCACCATAAGCCACATCTCATTGCATTGGTTTTATCTTGCAGGTTTTGTTTTCATTTAAGTGCCCCAAAGTGCAAGGTTAGTGGCTGGGCTGTTAAAAAAAGAAAAGAAAAAGCAAGCAAGCAGAATTACAGTAAATGAATGCTTTGAGTTTTTTTGTTTGTTTGTTTGTTTTTGTCTTGTTTTCTGCCCATGAGTCTGCTGGTGTCATAATCCACCTTTGGACAGGAGAAGCCTGTGACCTCCAGTGTGGGCCATCTAAAAATAGGGGTCTGACCTGACAAAGTTTGTTCCTCTTTTTGAAATGTACGAAGCACAAAAGTCCTTATTAAATGGAGACGGTATCCTCCTGGTGCCAAGTGGAGAGGGCAAATCAATCCCCTTCCCAGTAATACCCTAACCCAGGGGGGCAGCACATCTGCCCCATTGGGGTTCCCCTCACCTGGCCTCACCCCTTTTCCTCCTGACCACTGAGGATTTCTTTGTTTCCTGGCATCCGCACACAGGACCAGTGCAAGGCAGTTTGGTGCCCTAGGCAAGATCAGATATTTAGCGCCCCCCTTCCCACTTGAGAGCGCTGTATTTTTTCCCCAAGGCGTTTCTGGCACCCCCTTTAGCCCTGCGCCCTAGGCAGCTGCCTAGTTGGCCTAATGGCAGCACCGGCCCTGTCCGCACAGTTTTTACCCCATTCTACAAGGCTGGGATGCCTCTCCTCAAGCTTAATTAATTACTGTTGGGTGTGGTGCTAGGTACCGAAAAGATCTGGGGCTCAGGCCTGCAGGACAACCAAAAAAAAAAAAGAGCACAAATTTGCATATTGTAATTTACATATGCTCTAAAGACTGTGTGTGTGTCTGCAAAGGACCCTGTCTCCTAAGGACACCCGTATTTGTAAAAAGAGGTGCATGGACAGGGGAGAGGAGAACATTTGATTTCAGAAAAAAAAAAACTCAGGCAGAAAAATTGGGGGGGGGGGGTAGCAGCAGGAGGTGAAGCACATGTGGGCCAAAAGCCCACTAATCCAGGGGGATCAGATGCAATGAAGATCCTCAGGGCCCCTGTACCTTTATTTTTTTGAGGCTTTTAACAACTCTACATAGTGCATGGTAGGGTGGTTATTTTTAATCATTTATGGGTCATGTTGCATTAATTTGTTTTAGCTTTTTGTGTCATTTTAAACCTGGTTTTAAATTTCTTATAATGTTTTTATTGCGTATATTTTATATTGTATTATGTCTTTTATTGATTGTTGTAAACCGCCCAGAGAGCTTCGGCTGTTGGGCGGTATATAAATAAAAATAAAAATAAAAATTTCAGCAAGTGCCCATGGACAGCTGGGTGGTGGGGCAGATGGCCTCCCAGAGATTCAGGGATCTAAATGAAAGATGCAGGGCTCCAGCCCTAGTGGGCCGCCCCCTGACACCGCCTCTGGTTACTGTCAGGAAGAGCTTTAAGTGAAAATATGCTTGTATTTTTGGCCCTGTCCACTCCTGGAATGTGGCCCCCGAGAGTTTCTCTGAAACGGAATTTGGCCCTTGGGCTGAAAGACGTTCCACACCCCTGCTCTAACCCTTAGGGGCCTGAATGTTGTTGCACCGGGGCTTACTCCTGAGTAGACACGCATAGAATTGAGCTGTGCTCTGTATGTATGCTTGGTGGGAAATTTCCAAACTGGTATGAGTTATATCTGGCCCCACCCACTTTGCTTTGATCCCACCCACTCTTGTCATTGGCCCCACCCCCTGTGGCCTTAGTCCCACCCTCTGCTGGAATTTGGCCCCCCAAGACCCTTCTCAAATCCGAATTTGGCCTCTGGGCCAAAAAAGGTTTGCCACCCCTGCCCTTACCCTTCACACCTGCACTGGTCAGGGAAGGCTCATGGCTCAATGGTCGAGAACCTTCTTTACAAGCATAAGGTGTGAGGTTCAGTCCTTGGCACCTCCGGGTAGGACTGTGAAAGTGAACGGCCCCTTCTTGAAACCCTGGAAAACTGCTACTAGTTGGTAGAAACCAGCCTTCCCCAACCTCACACCCTCTAGATGCAATGAACGGCAACGCCCATAATTCCCGGCCAGCATGGCCAATGGCTGGCAATTATGGGAGTCACAATCCAACACATTTGGAGGGCACCAGTTTTGGAAAGGCTGGTCTAGACTATAGATAATACTGAGGTAGATGGGTCAAAACACGCCACATTGCAGCTGCTTACATACCCAGAAACCTTTGCGCTGCTTCCAAAATATACGATGGTTGGTTAATGATGTAATTTCCAGTGCCGAGCAATCGCAGAATTTCACAGGTACAGTCTCAGTTACAGGAGATCCTTTCCTGTGAATACATTTTGTCTTGTGATATGTGCCGCCGGCAGGATGCCACGGTGGTACACAGAAGATTCCGCCCTCCCCAGGGACCTTCGTGTTTCGGATGCTGCTCTCTCTGTGGCTGTGCTGCTGTGTCTGTTTCCAGCTCCCGGTAGCAGGGCTGGCCCTGCCATTGGGCAAAGTGAGGCAGCCGCCTCTCAGGCAGCCACTGCTGGGAGATAACAGCAAGGGGTTGGGGCAGAGAGCTGTGTCAGTCCCATGCGGCCTACTCTGCAACCCCAAAGTTAGCCTGCTGCCTTCAGGTGCAGCGAAGGAAGCTGCCCTATATCAGTGTTGAAGGCAGATTCATTGGCCAGTCCTCCCGCTGGCTTTTTGTACACGGGACGGGAGGGGTGCCATCTTGTTCTTTGACCCAGGCAGCAAAATGTCTTGGGCCAGCCCCCGCTTGGTAGCTTCACCATGTCTGACTCCACTTAACTATCTCAGCATCTCACTAAGGCTTACAGCCGAAGGCTTCCTCCCCTCTCCCTTCCAGGTCCTTTTTAAGAAACTCTCTGGCTTTATCTCCCCCTACGTGGTGAAGAACAATGCGGGAGGGGCCGTGGCTCAGTGGCAGGACCCACGCTTGGCATGCGGCAGGTCCCAGGTTTGATTCCCGCCATGTCCAGGTAGGGCTGGAAAACTCCTGTCTGAAACCCTGTAGAGCTGCTGCCGCCAGTCAGTCTCGACAATACTGCATAGGTGAGTGTTCTCCAACCTTGGGTCCCCAGATGTTTTTGGCCTACAACTCCCAGCATGCCCCAGCCAGCTACGCTACCCAAGGTTGGAGAACACTGGCATAGGTGGACCAAGGGTCTGACTCATTACAAGCCAATTTCCTCTGCTCCTAATGCCCAACCTGAAGGCTATCATTTGCGATGTATAATCTGCTCTTGTTCCCGGAGCGGGCTGGTGGAGATGACAACCGCTCAGCCCCTCCCAACCTATCGCCTTCCAGGTGTCTTGGACCGGCTACGCCGGTCATCTCCAGCCAGTACGGCCACCGGCCGTGTTGTAATGTAGTCCAACACATCTGGAGTTGTGGTCCAACACATCTAGAGGGCACCACCGGGTTGTGTGGGAAGGCTGCAATTTCTGATCTTTTATGGCGCCGACTGAGGAATCAGGAGAGTGCGTCGGGCCAGTGTACGTTGGGCAGACCTGTGTTGTGTGGTTCTGGCGGGTTAGCTGGAATCCGACAGGCTGGTATCTGGCCCCGCCCCTTTTGCCTTCAGCCCCGCCCACCACTGGAACGCAGCCCTGGAGAGCTGCTCCAAAATGGAATTCGGCCCGTGGGCAGAAAGAGGTTCTGCACCCCTCGCACCAGCAGCACCCTGGTTTCTTTCTTTCCTCACATTCTGGCAAACCTTTTCAAACATGTGCACTGGGGTGCCACGGAAGACCCGTCAGCGGCGGAGGCTGGTGGCGCCAATGCCTGTGGGGCGGTGTATCCGCTCTGGGTTTTACTCTGAACTTTAAAGGAGCTCTCCATGGCGCTGAACCCCAACCCCCAAATAGGTTCAGCACTACGGACAGCTCCTTAAAAGTCCAGACTCGTGGATACCCCACTGACACCAGAGCCACCAGACCCCACTGCCTGTTAGCAAGCATTGTTAACGAATGGACAAATGAATTATATAATCGAAGAGATAATTAAAATAATGTATTGCAGTGGGTTGGTCGCACAGATTGCCTTGGGGAGGGGTGGGCCAAAAGGGCTGGCCGGCCCATGCAGGATCCGGGCCATTGGTCTACACAGACTGTGCGTGCTCCTCCCGATTAGCTCTGCTATGCCTTGGGATGGGGGTGCCCCTCCATTTCCCAATGTGGGGCTGCCCCCCGGATTCAGACCAGGAGCCTCCAGCATGTAAAGCATCAGCAGTCCTACCCAGCAGCCAGGCCTCTTCCTGGCATCTGTCACCAAGCACTCAGGTTGGTGGCGGGGAAGACACATTTATTTATTTATTTATTATATTTATATCCCACCTTTCCCCCCCCCCTGCACGGAACCCAAGGCAGCTTACATAATCCTCCTCTCCATTTTATCCTCACAACAACCCTGTGAGGTAGGTTAGGCTGAGAGTCAGCGACTGGCCCAAAGTCACCCCGTGAGCTTCATGGCCAAGTGGGGGCTAGAACCCGGGTCTCGTAGAGTTTCATAGGATCATAGAGTTGGAAGGGGCCTACAAGGCCATCGAGTCCAACCTCCTGCTCATTGCAGGAAACTCGAGGAGGGGGTCTCCCATCCAAGTAATAACCCGGCCTGACCCTGCTTCGCTTTCCACGCTCAGACAAGCTGAGCCAGCGTGGGCCTCCCGAGTCCTAGTCCAACACTCTCACCACTGCGCCACCCTGGCTTTCCAGTACCCCATGATGTGTCTGATTCCTGTGGTGGAGACCTGGGACGCCCCCTCCCATGTTCTGCTCCCAACAGGACTGTTCTTCACCAGACGTGCAAACGGTGAGCCCCATGGTGGGGCTTGAATGGTGGTGGTTGTGAAAGAAGCCGTGTGCGGCTGCGTTCTGCCCAGTGGATCTTCTGGTCTGTTTAGCGCAGGGATGGGGAACTTCCAGCCTTAGGGCCCAAGTCTAGCCCTCCTGAGGTCTCAATCTGGCCTTCCAGGATTACCCAGATGGCCACGCTCCTTCCCACCTGTTCCCACCTGTTCTCACCTGTTCTCACCTGTCCCACCAACTCCCAGCTTTTGTGCAATCCCCCCCCCCCATTCTAAAAGATTGAACTGCCTCTCTTAAGGCTTAGTTACTGGCAGGAAGAGCGTTAAGCTCAAATATGGTGGTATTTTGGCCACCGCCTCCGAGAGCTTCTCTGAAATTGAATTCGGCCCTGGGCTGAAAGAGATCCAACACCTCCGGTCCAGCATGGCAGGTGAACCAGGATCTCCGGCTTGTCTCTCCCTGGACAGGAGGACAGAGAAAGAATCTGTGGTTTGTTCTCGGGTTTTCTCTGGCTTGTCCTGGAAGAGACAAGCCAGAAGCGTCGGTTCGCATGTCACGCGAAACAAACTATGGACAGGAAGCTTGATTTTACCATGGTTTGATTGGACCTTGTATTTTATTATTTTAAGAATCTCTTTGTATACAGCCCAGAGTCCTTCCATTATTGAGCAGCATACAGATTTACAAATGCAACTAAGGGCTCGGCCATGAAACTCACTGGGTGACTTTGGGCCAGTCACTGACTCTCAGCCTAACCTACCTCACAGGGTTGTTGTGAGGATAAACTGGAGAGGAGGAGGAGGATTATGTAAGCCGCCTTGGGTTCCTTGCAGGAAAAAAGGTGGGGTATAAATATAATAAATAAAATAAATAAATGTTTAGACAGGAAAAAAAAGTCCTGCAACTCCCAGCGTTCCCCAGCCAGCATAGCTGGGAGTTGCAGGACTTTTTTTCTGTCTAAACATGCATAGGTTTGCACCCTAAAATGCACATTCCACGGCTACCTGCAGTTTCTGTGAAGGAGTGCCTAGCTTCTTTTGCAGCTTGGTGGCCTGCATGGATAAGGAAAGCAAAAGCTCAGTCATCATCACGCTTCCAGCTTGCAGAAGAGTTTTCGATCTCCTTGCCCACTAGGGGCTAAGGTGTGCACTGCTCCTGCTGTGCAATTTAGAGGGATCGGCAATTAACACAAAATGTGTTACCATAATGGCCTCCCGGCTGATCCAGCACCGAATGACAGCATGCTCCTTAGCTCATTTGGGTTTTAGGAGGCAACGGCTCGGGGGTGATACCACCAATACATATCACAGATGCTGGTTTGACCACTCATTTGCTCTGTGGCTTGGGAAGAAGCGTTGTTTAAATGACAGTTGCCAAACCAGGGTGAATAACTACAGGCTGGGCATCTCCTTCTATACTTAGCTGTCTCTGACCTAATTTTCAAGGCTGCTGAGCACAAGGGATTCACACACACACACACACACACACACACACACAAAACCACAGGTACTTACAGGCCCAGGCATGAAATATATACCTTGTGCCTTGAAGCCTCCATCTGTAAAATGGGTATAAGGCATATTCACCCAACATCTTCATTGAAGATAATTTTTTTTTGTCTCAGCTTACTTCTAAGGAGCTTAGGGGTTGGCAATTTGTTGCTCTCCTGGTGGGGTTTGGTAATTGTGCATGGACAATTGAATCTCCTGGGAGGAGCTATGAAAAACCCCTCCCTTCTTATCTTTATTTATGGGCTCTCCCAATGTTTGAGAGGGAGGCGAGGTGACCATTTATTTATTTATTTATTATATGTATACCCCGCCTTTTTTCCTGCAAGGAACCCAAGGCAGCTCACATAATCCTCCTCCTCCTCTTCATTGTATCCTCACAACAACCCTGTGAGGTAGGTGAGGCTGAGAGTCAGTGACTGGCCCAAAGTCACCCAGTGAGTTTCATGGCTGAGCGGGGACTAGAACCCGGGTCTCCCAAGTCCCAGTCCAACACTCTCACCACTATACCACACCAGTCCACACCAGTCATTCACATGGCTCTTTTAACGCCCCCCCCCCCCGCAGCCAGAGCTTTTGTGCTTTGGGATATTTGAATCCCATGTTAGTCTGACTTAGGGAGTAGACCCATTGAAAAGAATGAGACTTGAGTTAGCCATGACGAGTTTACGTACTATGCATTTCAATGGGTCCACTCTGCTCATGGCTCCAGTGTCAGTGGGGCGGTGTTTCCACTCCAGATTTCAGTCTGAACTTTAAAGGAGCTATCGATGGTGCGGAACCTATTTTGGCGACAGGGTTCAGCACCATGGATGGCTCCTTAAAAGTTCAGACTAAAACCTGGACTGGATACACGGCCCCACTGACACTGGAGCCCGCCGCCTCCACTGGCCCACTCTAAAAAGCCCTCCCTAGAGTAGACCCATTGAAAAGAACGGGTCTGGAGTTAGCCATGACGCGTTTAAGTACCATGCATTTCAATGGGCGCACTCTGAAAAGCCCTCCTTAGAGCAGAACCCATCGAAATGAATGGGGCTTGAGCGGGTCAGGACAAATCCAAGTCCCGTTCGTTTCAGCGGGTTCGCCCTAAACAGGAGGCCTGAGTGACGTCGGTTTCGTTCAGCCCTTGGAAGCGACGTGAATCCGCTTTCCCGCCCCGCCCGCCGCGCCGGTGCACACGGCCGTGAGAGCGCGGCAGCGGGGGCCGGTGGGGGGGCGGGGCGTGATCCTCGCCCCGCCCACTGATCGCTCAGCAGCACGAGTTGGAGGGCGACGCCTTCCCCGCTGGCAGGCGAGTCGAGTGACCGAGGAGCCGGTTGGCTCGCGGGTCAGGGAGCCGTGTGCACGGGGCGGGGCGGGGCCGCTTTGCACTCGAGCCCCGCGTGACAGGCAGAAAGGAATAAATAGCGGGCGGGCGGCGCGCCGGAGCATCGCTGCGCTGCTCCACGTGTGCCTGCGTTTGGTCGCTGCCGAAGAGAACGAGTCGAGTCGAGAGCGGGATGGATCCTCAAGACTGCCCCTGTGCCAGCGGTGAGTGCGGGGATGTGGGGGCTCCCTGGGTTGCGGCCGATGTCAGCCCTACCTAGAGGAGACCCGTTGAAACGAATGGGACTTGTTTGGAGGTGGACTGGCGTTGGCTACAACTTCCTTCCTTCTAATCCATTCATGATTTCTTCCCTTGCTTGCAGAGAGCGAGAGAGGCACATCTGGCGGGCATCCCCTTTCGTTTCTCATCTCTGCCTCTGTGTTTCCCCCTCCCCTTCCTCTATTAGAAAGGATCCCGTCCCCACGTTCACTTTCAAGCGACGTGAAATGCTCTCCTCTCTGGCTTGTGCGTTGTGTGTGCTGCTGTCCGTGTCAAACGCTGCCCTATTCCCCCCCCCTCTTTCAAGGATGGATCAAGTGTCTTCATGGTGTGTGGGAGACAGATAAAGCACCTTGGATCTGTCTTCTATGTGCAGGGATGATGGGGGTTGTGATCCCAAGCCACCTGGAAGGTGCCAGGTTGGGGGAGGCTGGTCTAAGGCATGATCCTATGCATGTCCCAGCATCCCCCTCGCTGGGGGATGCTGGGAGTTGTAGGACTTTTTTTCTGTCTAAACATGCATAGGATTGCATCCTAAGACTCCAAATTGTACAGTGTACCAAATGTGGAAAATCGCTTCCTCTTTCCATGCCTCATTTTTTACCTCTTTCTTTAAAGATGTGTCCTCTTGATGCTGAAAAGTCTTCTCAAAATCCTGGAGGACTCTTGAAAGTCCTACAAAGTACTATTATGCCTTTCTCAACTCAGATCTTTCTGTTGACGGAAGGGGAAAAGGCATTGCTTCTTGAACTTCCAGGTGGGATGAGGGATGCACGCAGGATATGTACCTATGTACTTCTAAATGTATGTGAGAGAGTCGTTTAATCTGCAACCGTGACATCAAGTTTCCATCCCATATGATTTTAATGGTTCTCCTTTCCCATCCTCTTGTAGGTGGCACTTGCACCTGTGGCAACAATTGTCAGTGCAAAAACTGCAAATGCAAGACATGCAAAAAGAGTGAGTATGAAGGGTTGGTTTCCCTTGTTCTGGGTCACTAAATCTCATACATCCTGTAAGTCTTTGGCTTCGGTGATGGGGGAAGTTTATAGTACAGCCCTGGCAAAAACAGCCATCAGGTCACACATACAGAGCAGTCACATGGTGCAGAAGTAGTTGGAAAGCGGCTCGGATGGGATTGGCTGTAACTTGCATGCCCTTTCAAAGAGCTATATGGGCATAACCCAGATGCAGCCTTCCCCAATCCGGTGCCCTCCAAATGTTTGGGACTTCAGGTCCCATCAGCCCCGGCCAGCATGGCCAATAGTCAGGAATTCTGGGAGCTGCAGTTAGCACATCTGGAGGGCACGAGGCTGGGAAGGCTGCCCTAACACAGCTGAGCAAGCTGCCAGCTGTGGATGGTGGGAGCTGTAGTCCCAAACACCTCTGGAAGGTGCCAGGTTGGTTGGGGAATGTTAAGACTCGGCTATGAATTCTGAAAAGCATGTGAAAGACGCTAGATTTGAAATGGGCAGAAGAGCCAACTCTCTGTCTGTGTTACCTTGTCGTCACCGTTTCCCCGGGGCTGCCAAGAGCTACCTTGATTCCTGGCTGTAGAATCTTACTCCAGCCATGAGCTGAAAAGGTGGATTTAAATGGACCACTTCCGGAGTCAGTCCCCCACCCCATCTGCAATATGGGGGGGGGGATGTAACAATGACCTACCTTACAGGATTGTTGTAATGTACATTAACATGTTGCAATCCATGATGTCTCTTTAACACACGAAGTCTTAAGAGCCAAGGCAATTCTAAGTACGTAGCCATAGGGAACAGTGGTAAAGAGATCATTTGGGCAGAAAGAGTTGGCTTGAATGCCTTCCTCAGATTGAGCATTGTTCACACACATGTATTGTTCCCTGCAAGGGAACGGGGTGTTTGTTGATCATAGAACGGCCTTGATCCCAGCTGAAATGGCACTGTGAACTGTTCAGAACCAATATGTGTTGCTGCTGAAGTTAATGTGGGTGTAGATTTTGCGATCCTTGGCGGAAGCAGGGGCAAAGGAATTGAAGACGGAGATCTAGAAATGTAACTTCTTGCAGAGCTCTTACAATGCAAACTTAATTGTTCCTCACATCAACCGTGCGAGGTAGAACACTGCTATTATTATGTATTATGTGCATGTGAGTTGCTGAGAGATCCAGAACAGCAGCCTTCCCCAACAGTAACCTGGTCCACCCGAGTTGTAGTCCAGCACCTGGAGGGCACCAGGCTGGGGCACATGGTAGGACTCGAACCCGAGTCTCCCAGATTCAAGTCCCAACACTCTCCGGCTAGGTCTAACTCTGCTTTTGTGATTCCCCCTGAATCATGAGGTTGGTTTTTCCTATTCCCTTTTCCAGGTTGCTGCTCCTGTTGTCCAGCGGGCTGTACCAAGTGTGCCCAGGGCTGTATCTGCAAAGGGCCCCCTTCCACCAAATGCAGCTGCTGCAAGTGAACCTCCTCTCGCTCGTTTGAGCCTTGACCTGTATATTTGCCTGCAATAATGTAACCCTGAATGTCCATTTATATATTTGCCCGTGTGTTTTCCAGCCTTTAGATGTGAAAATAAGCTACATGGAAAGTAATAAAGCTATATATGTATATAAGTAATATTTAGAGAATTGTGTTTTCTTGCCTTCTCAAAAGCACCAGTGGGTGGAGCCGGTGAGTCTTAATTAAAGCACACTTGGATGAAGCTGATTATTGAGATCCATGCCAGTCGGGCTTCAGGCCTGGACATGGGACGGAAATGGCCTTGGCCGCCTTGGTGGATGATATGAGGAGGGCCTTGGATAGGGGCGAATGCTCTTTTCTAGTCCTCGATCTCTCAGCGGCTTTTGATACCGTTGACCACGGTATGCTCCTGGACCGCCTGGAGGGGTTGGGTATCGGAGGCACTGTAATACAGTGCCTCCGGTCCTTCCTCTCTGGAAGGTACCAGAGGGTAGTTCTTGGGGAGGAGGTTTCAGACCCTCGGCTGCTCACTTGTGGGGTGCCGCAGGGTTCCATCCTCTCCCCGATGCTATTCAACATCTACCTAAAGCCACTGGGGGCTATCATCAGGAGGTTTGGGGTGCAGTGTCATCAATATGCAGATGACACGCAGCTCTACCTCTCTTTCAAGTCCTCACCAAGGTTGGCCGTTGAGACCCTGTCCAAGTGCCTGGAGGCAGTGGGTGGCTGGATGGGAAGGAACATGTTGAAACTGAACCCCGACAAGACTGAGGTACTTCTGGTGGGAGACAAGGGGAGGTTAGGGGATGTTGACCTGGTGCTGAATGGGGTACATCTTCCCCTGAAGGACCAGGTCCGCAGCCTGGGGGTCATTCTATACTCCCAGCTGTCCATGGAGGCTCAGGTGTCAGCTTTGGGCTGGGTGGCGCTGTATCAACTGCATCTGATAGGACAGCTGTGCCCCACCTTCCTAATCATCTGCTCCCATCAGTGGTTCATGCCTTGGTCTCCTCTCACCTAGACTACTGTAATGTGCTCTACGTGGGGTTACCCTGGAAGACTGTTTGGAAGCTTCAGCTGGTACAGAACACGGCGGCTCGCCTGATTAAGGGGAGCCACCAGCGTGATCACATCACGCCAGTGCTTAAGGAGTTGCACTGGCTACCAGTTGCTTGCCGAGCCGAATTCAAGGTGTTGGTTTTGACCTTAAACTGGGCCGGAGCTGTGTAGGGTTTTAATCTCGAGGAGCACCTCCAGTAACATCAAGTAGGCCACTCAACAAGATCTGCCACAGATGGCCTTCTCCTTATCCCATCAGCCAGAGCAGCCAGGCTGGTGGGGACTATGAAGAGGACCTTCTCTGTTGCGGCCCCCAAGTTATGGAACTCCCTCCCTAGTGACCTTTGCCATGCCCCCTCCGTGATGAGCTTCCGCTGCGCATTAAAAACATGGTATTTCAGGCGGGAATATGGGGTGGGTTAGGATTTTAAAATAATTTTTATACTGTTTTAATTATGTTTTATTGTATTGTTTTAATTGTATATCACCCAGGGTGGCCGGGTGGCCGGCCAGATGGGCGATTAACAAATATAATAAAATAAAATAAATTCTGGGATCTCCTTTCTCTCAGTAGATTCCAGCCAGGAATCTGCCTCCCATTAAAGCGTTCTAATTAAGGTTATTTTTGTGAGTACCAGACTTTGGGGGCAAGCAATCCCAGGATATCAGCACAGCCCCTGAAAACAAATGATTTTCACAAATGCCTAAAATGTGACGACTCCAACGGAAGCTGCTTGCTCTGTTTCTGCACAAGTCTCTGTTCTGAGTTGTGTGTTTTTTCATAGTGTCATATCTGGGGAATATCATTACAGTGCAGTAAACAGGCAACTATCCAGTGTGTTGCTCATTTCAGAGGTTCATATGCCACTTTTTCAGGTCAAAACCCTCCCAAGGATTTTATCAAAACAATAATTCCTGAATGAATAAAGCCACAATCCCTACAAAACCATACAACATTAAAACAGCAGCAGTTAAAATACAGAGCACCACATATTAAAAAAGCTACTTGAAATAAATGTTTTTAGGGCCAGTGGAGATGGGACCATGTCTATATCCTTAGGGAGGAAATTCCTCATATATGGAGCCACCAACATGAAGGCCCTGTCTCTTGTGCCTGTCAGTTTAAAAAGATTTCAAAGGTGAGCCAGCAAGCAGGGCCCCTGAGGCAGAGCTCAAGCCTTGGTCAGGTACAAATAGGTGTGAAATACACAATCACAATTCTTAAAATACTCAAGCCAAATAGGAGTGCTAATAGGACCTCCTGGCTACAAAAATGCTTGTGTGTGGATCACAAGGTCTTGTATTACGTACTTCTGCCACATGCTTGGATTCTGATGCTCTCTGAAGCAAGGGCATGTCAAAGGTGAGCGTGACCCACAAAAACAATGCCTTCCCTAAAACCCACGTATACTCTGCTACAGCATACATTCAAAATTCTGTGCTTAAACTTCAGTCTGAAATCTGTGCAGTGCTTTACAGCAACGCTGCACAGATTTGCTTATGTGGGATAACTCGTATTTTGTGAGCCAGGGACCCAGGCAAGGAGATAGAGAGAGCCTGCTTAGCCCATCCTCTGGCTTCTATGGAATGTGGCAGTATTATTCTCCACCCATTTTCTTGCTTATCTTTTAGCCATTAAAAGGTTAGAAAGGGAGATACAGAAGCAGAGGGCCTAAGAGACTGAGGCTCTCTTATTCCTAATGTGTAATAAGTCTCTTATTACACATTAGGTGGGGGCATGGGAGCAATAACAAGAGGAGCCCCAGTTTCTGGAAGGGGGGTGAAAGTGACCTGGGGGACAAGGTTTAGAACACAGGTAGGGCACCTCTGGCCCAGAGGCTACCAGGGATTTGAGGGGGGGGGAGAATCCCCTTCCTTAGAAGAAGAAACATCTCAAGTGGGAATCATAAGAACATAAGAAGAGCCATGCTGGATCAGACCGAGGGCCCATCTAGTCCAGCATTCTGTTCACACAGTGGCCAACCAGCTGCCTATAGGAAATCCACAAGTAGGACATAAGTACAACAGCCCTCCCGCCCATGTTCCCCAGCAACTGGTGGACATAGCATACTGCCTCTGATACTGGAGGAAGCACATAGCCAATCAGGACTAGTAGCCACCGATAAGCCTTCTCCTCCATGAATTTGTCCAATCCCCTTTTAAAGCTGTCCAGACTGGTGGCCATCACTACTTCTTGCGGAAGTGAGTTCCATAGTTTATAACTATGTGCTGTGTGAAGAAGTCCTTCCTTTGATCTCTCCTGAATCTCCCACCGATCAGCTTCAGGGGATGACCATGTTGGGTTCTAGTATTATGAAGGAGAAAAATGTCTCCCTGTCCATTTTCTCAGCACCATCCATAATTTTGTATGCCTCTATCATTCACCCCTAGCTCAAATCCCAAAGCTGGGATTTTTTTTGGCCCAACATGCATCGCTTTATACTCGCTTTCATAGAACCACACCTGCCATTTTGATGCCCACTCTACCAGTTTGGAGAGATTCTTTCGGAGCTCACAGGAAACCATTTTTGTTTTAACCACCCTAAATCAGCTGGTGTCATCCGCAAATTTGGCCTCCTCACTGTTCAGTCCTAATTCCAGCACTTTGGGGGCAGCTGCCAATGGAGGTCGCCTGCTAGCCACTTGGCAAGAGTAGCAAGCCGTTTTGCTGCTCTTGCCAATCGGCTCTGTAGCCATTTGGCTTAGCCCAGGTGTTGTTGTGTCATCCATGTTTGGATCACAGAGCAACCCCAGGGGTGGCTAACAAACCCTACAACAAGCCATGGGCTTGTTGGGGGTGGCTTATATAAGCCAAGAAGCTGGGTTTATAAACCACCCTGAATAACCCATGGCAGGTTCGCAGGACACAATAACTCCCCATGGCTTATAAACTGATGGGGAGGGGTTTTGTCATGTCAGTGAACCCAGTCAACCTGTAATTCTGCCCCTAGAAAACACAGATCAGAAAGAGAAAGCCCACAATTTGCTAAAGATGAACATGTTATTATTATTATTATGAGGATTAACCACATCTTGGGAGGGCGGTCTTTTTCTGCCATAATTGCAACAAAACTTGCAATGTGGTGCCATTAAACACTGACACCGAAGGGACATCGAATGTTAGTCCTCCTTTTAGCGAGGCTCCCGTTCCATCTCCCGGGCACAAGCAAATAATAAGAGATGTGGCCATGGCATTTATGCAGTGCATGTTTAATCACAAACACTGCCTCAATTTTGACTGGATTCTGGTTTTGGGTGTGTGTTTTTAAGCACTACTACGTACCGGTATCTGATTGCACAACTGGTAGTTGAAATACACACTATGGAACATCAAGTTCCTGGGATTTTATTAATTTCTCAACCTTTTGGATGAGGACGATGGATGGGAAACCACACACTTCCTGTCAAGTTTACGTTGCTGAGTCACACTTTGACAAGAAACCACCTGAATATTGCAAGAACCCCAGAAATTGCTATGTGATTCTGTGCCCTTTTCTCGGGCCATTGGTGGGGAGGGAATCATATCCAGTGTTCGTATCTATACGGCCATACTGAAGGATTACAATTTTGTCCTTGCGAACACCCCCTACTTCTCTGCAAATATCCAGCCATTCACTGATGTGGGTGAAACTAGATATGTACTCTGGGATACCATACAGGCTAAACTGGTCCCTTGCTCCTGGTGGCACCAGTTTCTTGGGGCAGGGATTGGGGTGGAGGGGGGAGCAGCAAGCTGGCCTATTGCTCACTGTTTCCTTTGCCCCATAGAACGAAATGGGGGCCATTGCTGAGTTTAATCCTATCTCCATAAGAGATGAAGTCCTCAACCTGATTGAAAAATTGAAAGCTAACAAACCACCAGGCTCAGATGGTGTCCATCCTAGAGTTCTTAAAAGAACCAAAATGTGAAATTGCTGAACTTCTAACATAAATATGTAACATGTCCTTAAGACCAGCCTCTGTACCAGAGGACCGGAGAATGGCCAATGTAACACTAATTTTTTAAAAAAGGGATCCAGGGGAGATCCAGGAAATTACAGGACAATTAGCTTAATGTCTGTTCCTGGTAAATTGGTGGAAAACATTATTAAAGATAAACTCAATAAGCATATAGAAGGATAAGGCCTGCTAAAAAAAGAACCAGCATGGCTTTCACAAAGGTAAATCTTGCCTCATTAACCTTTTAGGGCACAATCCTATGCATGTTTAGACAGAAAAATGTCTTGCAACTTTCAGCATTCCCCAGGACAGGACAGGAATGATCTGGTAGGCATTGTTCACATGGACTTCCAAAGGGCTATTGACACAGTCCCTCACCAAAGACTACTGAGTAAATTTAACAGACATAGAAAAGAGGAGAGGTCCTCTTATGGATTGGTAACAGGTTAAAGAACAGAAAGAAGAGAGTAGGAATAAATGCGAAACTCTCACAATAAGGGAATGTAAATAGTGAGGTTCCACAGGGATCTGTATTGGGACCGATACAACAAACCAAGAATTGTCATCATGTGCAATTTGTACGGGCACCAATGCTTTTCAACTTGTTCAAAAATTATTTGGAATTAGGAGTGAGCAGGGAGATGACCAAGTTTGCTGATGACACCAAATTATTTAGGGTGGTTAAAACAAAAAAAGGTTTCCCAAGAGCTGCAAAAGGATCTCTCCAAACTGGGAGAGTGGGCATCAAAATGGCGGATGTGGTTCAGCGAGTATAAAGTGATGCATGTTGGGGCAAGAATAAATCCCAACTTCATGATGTATACACTGATGGGATCTAAGTTAGTGGTGACTGACCAAGAAAGAGATCTTGAGGTTGTGGCAGACAGGTTGATGAAAATGTCAACCCAGTCTTCGGTTGCCGTGCAAAGGGCAAATTCCATGTTAGGCAGGCATTGAAAATAAAACTGCCAATATCATATAACGGCCCTTATACAAATCCACTGTGTGACCACACTTGGAATACTGTGTACAGTTCTGGTCATCACACCTAAAAGATCGTAGAGTTGGAAAAAGAGCAGAAAAAGCAATGGACGGAACAATCCTATACTAGACATTGTCTGAGGGGCCATAAGATTTTTCAGATTCTCATTTCTGAGGTCAGAGACTACACTCCAACCTCAGAGCTGGGAATCGGAGCAGCGACACCCCTCCCCAGCCCTCTTGCAGACAATTTTTTCAAACCCTATCTGGACCCACTTTGGTTCAATTTCCAGGGTTGGTACCTATTGCACTCTGACAGCAGCTACCCCTGACATTGCCCCGAGGGTCCCGATTTCCACACTCACGCAACTGCGCTCCTTCACAGTTGCGCAACTGCGGCTAAAAAACATTTTAAAAACGAACAAAAAAAAGGTTGTTGCCCTCATTGTGTGCGCAAAAATAAAAATATTTTCTCCCAACCACTGACAGCCCCTCCAAGGTGCTGCTCAGTCACTTTGAAGGGGATGTCAGTGGCTGTCAAAAGGGAGATCGTGCAAGCCGGGCGTTAAGCCAGACTTTGCAATCTCGGGGGGGGGGGGGAGGGTAAAGGGCACAAAGGCTACAGTGAGCCAAAACTGGCTTGCGATTGTGGTGGGGAGGGCGGCAGTAAGCCAGTGCCAGCTGCCCCCAAGTGCTGCTTGGGCACTTGTGGGGCAACTGGAACTGGTGGGTGCCTGGGCAAGAGTAGCAAGGGTTTTTTCTGCTCGTGCCAAGCTGCTCGCTAGCCAATTCCCAGTGCCCAGGATGGGGTTGGTTGCCTGGGCTCGGATGACATGACAAGCCATCGTGGATACAACAAACACTAGAACAACCCATGGGTTGTCAGGGTGCCTTGTTGCCCTCAAACAAGCCACCTTGTGGGAATTGGTCCAGGTTTGCATGACATGACAACCCATCATGGGCAACAACCCACAATGGGTTGTCATTTCATGCGAACCCAGTCAAGGACAATTCCTGGGTTGTTTAATCCAGGAATTGCTGGGGCTGAGTGGCAACCCCTGTTCCTGGGTTGTTATCGTGACATCTGAACCCAGAACTATGGTTAGGGGGTTAAACAAACCAGAGTTTACCCAACAATCACCATGGTTTGTTGTTGGGCTAAATTCTGGGTTGTTTATCCCCTAAACAACCCAGAGTTTCAGGTTCAGACATCATGATAACAACCCAGGAACAGATTGAAAGCAGGAGCTATGAGCATACCAGAGGCAGGGTGCTCACTCACTCCCAAGCAGACAATTCCCGTGTTAAAAAACCCAGGAATTGTTCGTATGTGCGAACTGGGCCTGTTGTGTCACAACCTTTTATGGGCCAGACCCCATTTTGTCAAATGCATGAAGTGTGTTACCCTCAACCGGGGCATGTGAGTGAAGCTGGAAGGCTCAGCAGTGCAAGAGACAGATGTATCGTATTATTACGCAGGGACGGAAATGAGATCCAATTTATTTATTTTTTTAAGTAAAAGATCCAATCAAAGTGGGTACGATCCACTCCCATCTGGGCATGAATTGCCAAAGCGATACGAATACAGTACCAAAACACTTAAAAGGGGGCTGTGACTTTCTGTAGCCAGCTACTCATTCACAGTTCCTATAGACTAGAGTCCCGTGTCTTATAGAGTCAAATCTGCAAATGAATTCCACAAGAGCAGCTTCATCATGGTGCAGACTCCCTGGAATTCAATGTGCCTCAGTCCCCCTAGTAAAAATGCATAGGAGAGGAACGCTGGCTGCTTCGTTCTTAGGAACTGTCCCCTGCCCTGACTGCCTCCGTGTTCCAGGTGACATCATTGCTGACTCACCCTCGAGTCAGCAGTTATTTCCCCAGAAAAAAATGAAAGAAAAAGACACCTGCCGCACTTACTGAAATCCAGAAGGCCGTTTGCACACTGCACTCAAGTGCTCTGGAACTGTGGTTGTATTGCCATGAGGGCGGGAGCAGACCGGCCTCGCCTCTGCACACAGCACTAGAGATTGGGCAAGAGGAGGACTTTAACTTGGAAGGGAGCGAGGGGAGGAGATGGCCACACTGCCTGCGCGTGTGTGTGTGTGTGTGTGTGTGTGTGTGTGTGGGCTCAGCTACTGTATGGGGGCACTGAAAGGCGATGGCTCTCTGTGGGTGGGCAGCAAATGGTACACCGTGTGTTTGTGCATGGCAATTCAATTGTACTCCACTCCGTGTACTTGTTAAAAGAGTGGAATGTTGGAAGTCTGTTGCAAAAAGAAAAAAGTACTCCTAATCCTTGCCAGGCAGCGGGGGTGGGGGGGTGCGCTCCTTCTCTGTGTGTGTGTGCGCGCGCATACACAGCATTAGGATGATTATTTAATTTACACTTCAGAACTGCAGCCCCAAATACTAAAAAAAAATGTATCTTTTTGGCATAAGCTTTTCTGAACTTCATCTAGCCTATTTACTCGTATTATTCTTTTAAATTATTTGTAGACTCCCTTTAAGGGTAGAACCCCCTCAGGGAAGTGTACAAGATTTAAAAACAAAACAAAACAGCAATACAGAACAGTGCAAAACAAATACGATAGAGTTCAATAAATAAATATTCAATACAAATCTATAAAAACACACACAAATAAAACCTGCAGCCTACTTCGTCTAAACCTCAGAACCATAATACATCTTTTTTAAGGTGTGTGTGGGGGGGTATTGTTTTTGTCATGTTTTGTTGTTTTGCCAGCCTTCTTGAACCACAGCCCTCTTCTTGCCAACATGAATATTCCCATTTTACAAAGGCTGAAGTCTCCCTTCTTGACAGAGTTCATTGAATTAAAAATAAAAGTGGCTGGGCTTAAGTCTACTTAAGGCACAATCCTATGCAAGTTTAGATGGGGGGAAAGGCCTACAAGTTGTAGGCCTTTCCCCCCACATCTAAACTTGCATCGGATTGTGCCCCTGGAGAGCTTTACCTTCAGCTCTAGAAGCCTTGCCTCCTTCTTTTTAAGTCTAGATAGATGTGTGGGGCAGGTTAATAAGTGGAGTAGAAATCCTACAGATGTCCAGAGGGCACATTTATTAGCAGTGGAGATGTCTCAGGGCTGAGCCGTGAAATTGTAAACAGGTATCAAGACTCAGTCTTCATGAGCAAAAGCTAAGCTCCCGTCTCGCAGTGATTTCAGTAACCTACCCTTTTGTGCAGTGTTCTCCAACCTTGGGTCCCCAGATGTTTTTGGCCTACAACTCCCAGCATGCCCCAGCCAGCATGCTTTAGTGACATGAAGCAGATCAGCTAAACTTAGTAATCAGTTGCAGGCGCTATGGTCCCTATCCACATCTGCAAGACCATACCTTCTAATATCAGACAGAGGGAAACTAGTTGTGGAGAACAACCCTATGCAGGCTTACTCAGAAATAAGTTCCACTATGTTCTATGGAGTTTACTTCCTAGTATGGCAATGGAAATGATGAAGGGAATAGAGCAACTCCCCTAATGAGGAAAGGTTACAGTGTTTGGAGCTTCTCAGCTTAGGAAAAAAGTAAGGTTGGACATGACAAGACGTGTATGAAATTATGCATGGTGTGGAGAACAACGAAAGGGAGACATTTCCCCCCTCCCTCTCTCATAATACCAGAACCCCAGTGGGGTCATCCCATGAAGCTGATCAGTGGGAGATTCAGGGCAGATCAAAGGAAGTCCTTCTTCACACAGCGCAGAGTTAAACTATGGAATTCACTTCCACAAGACGTAGTGATGGCCACCAGTCTGGACGGCTTTAAAAGGGGATTGGACAAATTCATGGAGGAGAAGGCTTATCAGTAGCTACTAGTCCTGATGGCTTTACGCTGCCTCCACATCGCTAGAGTCTACACAATTTTCTTTAAAATTTCCTCCTTTTAAAATCTCCTTTTTGTAAATTTTGATCCTGGAAGACAATCTTACTCGGTCACGCGTGATCGCCTGACTGACTGACTGACTGACTCTCAAGGAGGTGCGCGTAGCATGAGCATAGAATGGGCCAAGTTAAATAAATCTACAGCCAGAACCTATGCAGCCTTGCTAACCTACCGTATGCCTATTTACTCAGAAGGTAAGTCCCGCTGTAAATGCAACGGGATTTACTCAAGGGTAGCTGTGCATACAGTGCTTCAGCCTTATGTATACCTACCCAGTGATCACAGTGCGACTTACTTCTGAGTAAACATGCAGAGGCTTGTGTTGTAAGTCACACAGGAATCAGTGGGGCTTCTTTCCATGTAAACATGGCACAGGATCGGCTGTCCCCAGCTCTGGCGCGACTGTCTCCCAAGGATACAACAGCGAAGATCTTGGGGGAGATTAAAAAAAAAATCTTGTGAGGGAGGGCAAAGGATGCAGCAAGATCTTGCGGGGGGAGGGGGGGTTGCAGGGGGCGGAAAACACCCAGCAGCAAGGTATTGCGAGAATACAGGGGGGGGGGGGATACAACAAGATCTTGTTGGTGGGGAGGGAAAGGATACAGCAGCAAGATCGGGGGGGGGGGAATGCAAGATTTTGTGGGGAAGGGCAAAGAAACCAGCAGCAAGATCTTGCCCGGGGGGGGGGGGGGGATACGAGATATGCGGGGCAGGAGGGCAAAGGATACAGCAGCAAAATCTTGCCGGGGGAGGGGGCGGAGGTCGAGATTTGCGCGCGGAACCTTCCCATTCCGTTCTGCACGCGGCCCCGTCCCGGGCGCGGGGCTGGGATTTCCCCATCGGCGCCAGATTAGGACGTGCGGACGTGCTGGGGCCAAGGCGGCTCTTCCTTTGCGCGCGGCGCCGCGTTTGTTTTGCGCCCGCCCAGCGGCCGGCCCTACTCACGCGGGCGGGCGGGCGGGCGGCCCGTGCGCAACAGCAGGAGGAGGGCGGGGGCGGCCTTTTGCACCCGCCTCGCCTCCCTCCGGCTGCCATAAATAGCCGGCGCAGCGGCCCGTCCGGCAACAGCCTCATCTCTCTCTCTCGTCTTCGCAGCTGACTGTGCTCGCGGCAATCTCGGTTAAGGTGTGATGGATCCTCGGGACTGCGACTGCGCCACTGGTGAGTTCATTCGTTCATTCATTCATTCATGCGAGGGGTTTCACTGCCTTGGGAAGCGCTGATCTGTCCGCGGTAGAACGGAAGGAAGGTCCCGGCTCCGATCTCCGGTATCTCCAGATTGGGGCTGGAAAAGACCTTTGCCAGAACCCCTGCAGAGCCTCCGTCGGTCAGTAGAGGCCATACTGAGGAGGTAGATGGGCCGAAGGACTGGCTCGGGCAGGCTTCTTATGTTCTGTGTTCATCTGTTGCTGTTTTTATTCGGCCACCAATTTGGAGGGCTTTAAAGGGGGATTTATTTATTTATTTATTTATATTTATACTCAGCCTTTTTTCCTGCAAGGAACCCAAGGCGGCTTGCATAGTCCTCCTCCTCACAACAACCCTGTGAGGTAGGTTAGGCTGAGAGTCAGTGACTGGCCCAAAGTCACCCAGTGAGTTTCATGGCTGAGCGGGGAATAGAACCCGGATCTCCCGGGTCCCAGTCCAGCACACTCACCACTACGCCACACTGGCACACTATGCCACACTGGGTTGGACACATTCATGGAGGAGAAGGCTATCGATGGCTACTAGTCTTGATGGCTATGTGCCACCTGCAGTGTCAGAGGCAGTATGCCTATGTACACCAGTTGTTGGGGAACATGGGTGAGAGGGTGCCGCTGCACTCACGTCCTGCCTGTGGGTTTCCCGTGGGCAGCTGGTTGGCTACTGTGTGGACAGAATAGTGGACTAGACGGACCCGTGGTCTGATCCGGCAGGGCTCTTCTTGTTCTAACTGTTCTTGTTTTAATTTGCAAGACGGGTTAGGCTGCTGCGATCCTCAACCTGCTCTGCTAGACCGTAAAAAGGACTGACTTAAAGGACTGAATACATCTGTTTAGAATCGGGCGGTATGCCCGTTTTTATTGGGGATTTTTCTTGTAACAGCCTTCTGAGCTAATTTTATGGCTATTTAAAAAAAAAAAAAAGCCATGCGGGGCCACAAGAAAGATAATCCACAGCTGGGCAAGAACTTTATTAGGACCAACCAAAATTCCAGAAAATTTGCAAGTTTTTGAGCTCTCCAGAGCTCTTCATCAGGCTTGGTGTACAAGAAGCAGGGGGTGAGAGTGGGTTAGGGAAAAACTATATATACACAGAAGAAACTATGTTGATGGCTAGGACTTCTTTTTAAATATGACCATCATAGTCTAAAATGTGTATGCATCACACCATTCAATTCTTCTCTTTATCTGGCTTGCCCTGACATGTGCATGTGTGTCTAACCCTGCAAAAATGTACCGTACTTTTGATGTTCATCAGTTGCACTTTCTCTTCTGGGTCTCCACTCCCCCTTGTCTCTGCATTGGGGTGCAAAGCCAAAGTTAATAGCCCAGAAAGCTGGATCCTCTTCTTCCACCTACTAGCACAACTACTGTTGGGGGATGATGGGTGTTGTAGTCCAACACATCTGGGTGTGTGTGCGTGCGCACCAAGTTAGGGAAGGCTGAGGTAGACAGAAGGATGCTGAATTTTCTAACCTGTCTAAAGTCCATGATCTTAGCTTCACATTCTTGGAAACCTCAGAACTTCATAAAATGATGCAAATTCCTTCAGTCTCTTTGCAATTCAGCATAGGTATTTGTTCTTCTGTATTGGGGGGAAACTGCTCTCTCTGTTTCTGGGCTACCCCTAGAGATGAATAACTTAACTGGGTTTATTCCTTCTTCCAAAGTAGTACTGCTTAAGAAAAAAAGTGCTCTTTTATAAGTTTCCAATAGCTCAAGCTCTTTAGTTGTTCTGAATTACCTCTCCTACAAACTCCTATGTGAACTTGGGAGTGATTCGGCTTAGGATTTCAGCCCTGATCCTACTCGGCCTGTCTTCTCAGTAAACATGGAGAGGTTCAGGCTGCATTCTTAAGGACTTTGTACCTCCATACCTTGACCTGGCTGTGGGTTTGAGTGGAGCTGTTAACATTTTTGAGAGTGCGGGATTCTCTTGCTCCTAAATGCCAAGTTTTGCCATGCCCTCCGTGTAGGACTTGACTTTAAATCTAATCTCTTTAAGAGGAACAGGGTTGAGAATTCCATACCTGATATAAAGAAGGAATTTATAAAACATGATAACAATGGGGACCAGAAACCAAACCCAGACCAGTGGGGAAAAAACTTTAAAGAGCCAGAATTGTCCACCTAATATGGGGTGGGGGTCCCACTGAGATCAATGGGACTTGCTCTTAAGTAAGTGTGTTTGTGGATTATGTTCCAGATTGCTTTTCTTGCTGGCAATAAAATGTAGCCTTGGATGAGATTAGTAGTTGCTTTGTGTTCTGTAAGGTCCTAGAACACTCCAAAGCATGCTAATTAGACTTGGAATCTTGCCTCTATTTTCTGCATTTTATGCACAGTCCCAATAGCCATATGTGACAAATCAGTATTGCTATTTTTATGTGGAAGGGATCTGTGGCGGAAGGGGGCATCTGTTAAGTGGCTTGATCGCATGCCGATTATTCTGAATTCAGTGTGTGTGTGTGTAACTTTTAATCTTTATTTTCCTCCCCTTTCTAGGTGGCTCTTGTTCCTGTGCTGGTTCCTGCAAATGCAAAAACTGCAAATGTACTTCGTGCAAAAAAAGTGAGTATCGCTTTGTGGATCCAAGAAATACGAGGTTAGGAAGCGAACCGAAAGGCAAAGCTGTTGCATGAGAAGCAGCGGGCTAAAAACCAGAAGTTAAACTAAGAGTTCTGCCTTCCTTGAGCTGTCGGAGGAACTTGCAACCCAGTCACAAGCTTATTTACTTGAGAGAGCAAGTCTCACTGATGGGGAACCTTAAGCAGTCCTCCCCCCACCCCACCCAAGGCTTGTGCTAAATGGGAATGATGCCTCTTTATTCTTGAATAAATTCACAATAAAGTTAATATTGAATGTATAGTAAAACTTCAATTATTTGAACTCCTGTATTTCCTCCCCTAACCCAAGACTGCTTGTAAACAGTTGATATTGGAAAGTGGGAAAGGTCCCAAGAGTTAAAACAATCACATGGGAGTGGCAGCTCAGCACAGATTCGCAAGTGAGCAGGTACAGAAGTGTTTGTAAACGGAAAGAATTCTCCTCCCCAACCCACTGGCTGCGGCTGTTGCATCTGCTACAAATTACACTCCTATACTGGTTTAGTGACCCTTGTAGCTGTATCTTCTGGGCTGGGTTATACCTCTGTGCAAATTGACAGCATCTTATCTCCCCGTCTTGCTTAAGATGTTGTGATATGTAATTTCCCTTTAATTTGTTACAAGGCCAGGCAATGAAATTACTAAAAAGGTGGTTTGACACTCCTCAGCTTCTAACGTTTAACCCTTTCCCCCCCAGGCTGTTGTTCCTGCTGCCCTGCCAGCTGCAGCAACTGTGCCAAGGGTTGTGTCTGCAAAGAGCCGTTGTCGGATAAATGCAGCTGTTGCCACTAAATTTGCAGTTTTCTGTTCTCTGTGTAAATATGCTCTCTGATCAAAGACAATGTTCAGAAAGCCATGGATATTTTGTAACTTTTTTTTTCCCAATGCAGATGAAAGGAAAATAAAAAGTTGTGACTTACGGCACTAAAGCCTTGAACCTTGTCATTTCTTTAAAAAGAAATAATAATCCTAGCTTGTAATGAAGGACCACAGATCGGTTTGCTTCAATGAGATGACTGTACCACAAAACTCTTGTAACGAAACCACCAAATCTGGGTGCATTTTATCCATACTGCCTTGTAGCTTTCAGCACAAATCCCCACCTCGGGTTAGTCCAGTGTCTATATAACGGTCCCAAACTACAAAACGCTCCCTGCCCCCTCCCAAACCAAGGGTAAAAAGTAGTGGATAATTTTAAGGCAATCTATGGGGGAAGGGGGGATAAAAGGTGTAGAGGTTTCACCAAAGGCAAAAAGCCAGAGAGCTGCTGTAACCCTAGGAGTGGAATGTTTACCAGATGTGGCTTCTCCCTCACTGCTATGTGAAAAGGTGCCACTCCCAGCATCCCACAGCCAGCTCTGCAGGGAGTTGCAGTCCGGATGCTGCTGCTGCTGGGACAAGTTAGGGTTGCCAACTGCCCAGGACCAACGCAGCACCCAGTTTCCTTTTCAAGCAGGTGAAATTCCAAACATGAGAATAAACAGAGTGGCGGGATCCCCAGGACAGCCGTGCAAGTCTTCAGTCTTCTCTTCTCCCCCCCCCCCCACTCCAATTGGCTTATGAAAAAGGTATTAAAAAAACTAAACCTCCTTATCTCTGTGTGGCAAAAGGGTTAATCTGTGTTCAAAAGTCAATGGAAAATGAGCATGAGCAAAGTTTAAAGACCACCATAGATGGAGGGTGTGGGTGAGTTTCCTATGAAGAAGCTTGATCCCCACATCTAAAGATTAGTATGGAAAAGTCAGTGCTCAAGTGTCCCTGAGGAAAAATTAGACAAAAGCTGGGCAAATTAGTGTCAGCCAGATGTTTTGGGCTACATCGGAACATAAGAGCCCTGCTGGATCAGACCAAGGGTCCATCAGTCCAGCTTTCTGTCCACACAGTGGCCAACCGGCTGCCTATGGGAATCCCCCAAGTAGGTCACGAGTGCAACAGCACCCTCCTGCCCATGTTCCCCAGCAACGAGTACATGGGCATATTGCCTCTGATACTGGAGCTATAGCCATCAGGACTAGTAGCCCTTGGTAGCTTTATCCTCCATGAATTTGTCTAATCTTTGAAAGCTGTCCAGAATGGTGGTCATTGCTACAACCCACAGCCTATGGACTTGATCTGGGCTGCCCAGTCCAGCCCATGGAGCCTCCTGGTGTCCTTGTGCGTAGGGGGGTTCACCTTCCGAGACACTGGGAAGAATCCCTCTGGACAAATTGCGGCTTGCAACCCTGGCTTGCTGCTTTTGGACAGGGAAAGATAATATGCAGATTTCATCACTATATATTTCCCTGTTCCCACAAAAAATGCTCAAATTTGCTTGATAGGTTGAAAGAAACTTTTGACAGTGGTCAAAAGAAAGTGCTTGTGAAAAGAGGATGGGATGTAGATCTTCCCTTTCTGGAGTACTTAGAGCAGTTCTCCAACCTTGGGTCCCCAGATGTTTTTGGCCTACAACTCCCAGCATGCCCCAGCCAGCGTTGTAGGCCAAAAACATCTGGGGACCCAAGGTTGGAGAACACTGCCCTAGAGGCTTGGGGAAGTGTGGAAAAGGTGGAGTGGACTGAGAACAGGCAGGGCAATATTTTAAAAAACTAGAAGATCACATCCAGAAGGGGGAGATATGCTCTCCAACCCCTTTCAGTGGGAGAAAACATTTTGCTTTTCAACTGACAGCTATGAAGAATGTGCAAAGCAACCTATATGAAGCCTTGCTTGGCCGTAGATGTCGCTTACTGCACTTTGACAGCAGACACTTCCCAGGACATTGGCCAGGCATGGCTCCACATTTTGGGCAGCCATAAGTGTGCACCTGTGAAGGACTGAGAAAAAAATTACGAATGAAATTGTGCACATTTCTGCCACCCCGCTGTCCCCCAAAAGGGTAATGAGCCGATGACAGTTGCTCTGAACTAGTGCTGCTTCGGCATCGGTGGAGCGGCTGTCACCGGTGGTGGCACGGGCAAGAGCGACAAGGGGGTTCTGAGCTAGCGGTGACTGGCCAAGAAAGAGACCTTGGGGTTGTGGTGGACACCGCTTGATGAAAACGCTGACCCAGCGTGCGGCTGCTGTGAATAAGCAGCTAAACTCCATGTTAGGCAGAATTAGGAAAGGAACTGAAAATAAAACTGCCAAGATCATCCTGCCCTTGTACAAGTCTATGGTGCGACCACACTTGGAATACTGTGTACAGTTCTGGTCACCGCACCTAAAAAAGGTAGAGTTGGAAAAAGTGCAGAAAAGGGCTACTAAAATGATCAAGGGACTGGAGCAACTCCCATATGAGGAAAGATGACAACATCTGGGATTTTTCCGCTTAGAAAAGGGGTGAGTGAGGGGGAGACATGACAGAGGTGTGCAAAATTATGCATGGTGTGGAGAAAGTGGAGGGGGAGACATTTTTCTCCCCCTCTCATAATACTAGAACCCAGTGGGGTCATCCCATGAAGCTGATTGGTGGGAGGGTCAAAGGAAGGGCTTCTCCACACAGCACAGAGTTAAACTATGGGATTCACTTCCACAAGATGTCGTGATGGCCACCAATTTGGACAGCTTTAAAAGGGGATTGGACAAATTCCTGCAGGAGAAGGCTATCAATGGCTACTAGTCCTGATTGGCTCTATGCTTCCTCCTGTATCAGAGGCAGTATGCCCTTGTAACACCAGAAGGGGAACATGGGTGAGGGGATGCTATTGAACTCATGCCCTACTTGTGGGATCCCGTGGGCAGCTGGTTGGCCACTGTGTGAACAGAAAGCTGGACTAGATGGACCCTTGGTCTCATCCAGCAGGGCTCTTCTTATGTTCTTATCAGTAGGCCCGCTTGCTGCTTCTCCTGGGTTAGGACAACACACCGACCCATTGTGGGTTCAACACCCCCTAGAACAAGCCATGGGTTGTCAGGTTGACTTGTTGCCCCCAAACAAGCCACCCTGTGGGGATTTGGACGACACGGCAACCCACCATGGCTAGTTACCCACGATGGGTTGCCAATATTGTTCGAACCCAGTTGGTACCTCTTCAAGTTTTGGATGGGGACTCCTAGAACTTCAAAGAGCCTTCAAATTTTGCATTTTGAAATTCAAATGGAAAAAACCAGCAACCACCAGTGGTGCAGCTGGGGATGGACCTTGGGGCTGCCGAAGTCCAGGGTCCCACGGCCCACCCCCCAAAACGATCATCCAGAGAGCAGCAGGAGATGGGGACAGTGACAAACAGGCCCCGCATCAGCACCGGAGCCAGCATGGGCATAGATGGGGCCCCCAGGACTGACGCTGCTTGCCGCAGCTCCCTTGCTCATTTTTATTTTTTAAAACACATTTTAGAGTTTGGGGGAAGCTGATTGGCATGTTCATGGTTACAGACGCTCCTTTGATTATTTTTACTTTTGAAACATACTATCCTTCTCGACAACAAAACGGTGGAAAATAAATGTGTTTAGCACCAGGGTAGATGAAGCAAACTCCATTTTATTCCTGTAGTCATGATGGGCATTTGATTTATGGGAGTTTAAAATGCAAAACTGCACAAGGTCAGAGTATTTCTTTTTTTATATATCAGGGTTTTTATTTATTATTATATTTATATCTCACCTTTTCCCCTCTTGCAATGAACCCAAGGAAGCTTACAAGGCTCTCCTCCTTCTCTCCATTTTCTCCTCACAACAACCCTGTGAGGTAGGTGAGGCTGAGAGTCAGCAACTGGCCCAAAGTCACCCAGTGAGCTTCATGGCCGAGCGGGGACTAGAACCCGGATCTCCCAAGCCCCAGTCCAACACTCTAACCACTACACCATGCTGGTTGGCAAACAATTTGGGTGTATGTGATCTTTTGTTTTTTGCTCCAACGTATCAGCTCCAAACTATCCTAAATGCTTTTGCAGAAGCATACGAAAAACTTGGTCTCTCACTTAACATCAAAAAAACCAAAGTGCTTCATCAGCAAGTGCAAGCCAACCCTTTGGTGATGCCATCTATCCAGCTTGGCGGGACAATACTGGAAAATGTCGATCATTTTCTCTATCTTGGCAGCTATCTTTCTGTTACAGCTAACATCGACAGTGAAATCCAGCATCGTCTGAGCTCCGCAAGTGCCGCATTTTCTCGAATGAAACATAGAGTGTTCGAGGATCGGGATATTTGTAAGAAGACCAAAACACTGGTTTATGAAGCCATTGTATTACCAACTTTATTGTATGCCTGCGAAACATGGACTATCTATAAACGTCACTTCCACCTCCTTGAAAGGTTTCATCAACGTTGCCTCCGGAAAATCCTGCAAATTACTTGGGAAGATAGGCGAACAAATGTCAGTGTACTGGAAGAAGCAAAGACTACTAGCATTGAAAAAATGATCCTTCAACGCCAACTTCAGTGGACCGGTCATGTTGTTCGAATGCCTGACTGCCGCCTCCCAAAGCAGTTACTTTACTCCCAACTCAAGGATGGAAAGCGGAATATCGGTGGTCAATATAAGAGGTTTAAAGATGTTCATAAGGCTAATCTAAAAAAATGCAATATAAACATCGAAAACTGGGAAGCTCTGGCCCATGAACGATCTAAATGGAGGTTGGCCTTTCACAAAGGTTCCATGGACTTTGAAGAAGCCCGAGTGCAAGGTGAAAGGGAGAAACGTGCTAAGCGAAAAGCACGTCAAATGAATCCTTTACAGGACCATCTTCTATCTGGTAACCTGTGTCCTCACTGTGGGAAGCTGTGTGGATCTAGAATTGGCCTCCACAGTCACTTACGGACCCATCGCTAGAGTCTACACAATCTTCTTTAGAATTTCCTCCTTTTATCCCGGAAGACAATCTTACTCGGTCACGAGTGATCGCCTGATGATGATGATGATGGTGGGGGGCAGAGGGAGGGGAAATAATTTTTTTGTGCGCTTCACAACTGAAATAATACATGTGGCTGATCAAAGGGACCCCCGTAAGACCATGAAGTCCTGGATCTGAAAACAAACCGAAACAAAACAACCCCTACTTCAGCCTTCTCCAAGCTGGTGCCCTCCAGTTCTTTTGAACTGTGGCTCCCAGCATTCCTGACCATGGGCCATACTGACTGGGGCTGATGGGAGTTGGAAGTCCAAACCATCAGGAGGCCACCAGGTTGGAAAAGGCTGCCCTACGGCAATCTTACCTCTCGATACATTTGAAGGCATTTCTGTGACAATGACAAGTTGCCAGATTCAATATATATCTTTACATGTTTTAAAAACAAAATTACCTCCCCACTGCTGCAAAATGTTGTTGTTGTTATTATACAGTATCCATAATTGGAACGCTTTGGGGGAGAATGCCAATAGAAATTAGAATGTTTGTAAGCAACTTCAGATGGGCATAAGAGATCCGCTTGAGAATTTCTTTTCCCCAAGTCGGTTTGGTTTCGGGTCTCTCTCTCACTGAGAAGGGGAAGCCTTGGAAGGCACCTGTTCTCAGGAGAACAGGTGTAATCGGAGGAGAGCGTGGGATGGGTCTGTCTTTGTGCAGAAGGCTCCGCCTGTCTAGAAACCTGTTCTTGAAAGCTGAGGGGGAGGCAAAGCTGGAAGAGCCTGAAGCAATGTGGTTGAGACAGTTTGGCTGAAAGATAGATAGACAGACAGAGGGATAGACTTCCCTTCGGGGCAAGGATGGTTCTCAGGGAAACAGGCGTGCGTGGATTAAAAGATTAGATGATGTAGTAGATGATGCAGGTAGAGACCTGTTCACTTTGCCCATGTGCACTGCTCAACCCAGCACCCCCCAGATGGGTCGGGCCCAGTGGAGGCTGGTGGCGCCAATGTCAGCGGAGGCATGTAACCACTCCGAATTTTACTCCGAACTTTTGTTTAGGTTTGTTTTTAGTGGCGCAGCATGGCAATTCCAGATCCAGGACTTCATGGTCTTATGGGGGTCCCTTTGAACAGCCACATGTATTATTTCAGTTGTGAAGCACACAAAATAAAATCCTATTTTGGGGATAGGGTTCAGCACCGTAGATAGTGTCACCGTAGACAGCCCCACTGACATTGCCGCCTCCACTGGTTGGACTAGAATTCCCATTGTCTCCAGCCCATCTGAGTCATTCATTCATTTATAAATTTCTCTGCCACCTGATGGCCAAATTTCTCTGGGTGGTTCACAGCATGATAAAACATAATACAAAGCCTTGAATATTCAAGAATTTCAAACAGTTTAAAAGCAAGTTAACAATAAAACTGCTAAAAACAAAACGTAAAATGCCCCATGCTGTCAAATGCCTGGGAATAGAGGAAAGTCTTACCTGGCACTGAAATTATGACAATGTTGATGCCAGGTGAGCCTCACTGAGGAGAGCATTTCGTAATCAGGGGCCACCACCAAGAAGGCCCACTCCCACGTTGTCATCCTCCAAAATTCTCTCAGAGGAGGCACTTGGAAGAGGGCCTCAAGATGGTGATCATACAGGTGTACAGATAGGTTCATACTTGGAGAGGTGCTCCATCAGGTATTGTGGTCCTGAACCATGAAAAACTGTATAGGTCAAGACCAGCACCTTGGTTTGGGCTCGGAAACGTATAGGCAGACAGTGCAATCGGGCCAGAATCGGTGTTATATACGCTCAGACCTCCAACCCATCTGGAGGGCACTGGATTGGACAAAACCGGCCTAGCATATTTTTGGCACTTTTAGAAATAAATAAAGGATAACAATGATAAAAGTGAACAGGCCGTGGGACAGAAATTGAAAACGGGAGATCTTGCCGATATGGTGAGGGAATGGGAGGAGGCTTCCTCCTACACCTTTCGCTTGCTACCTGTGTGCCCCACCCTTTCTACAAGACGGACAACCAGGGGAGTGTTTCATAGCGCAGTCCTTGGGGGGGTTCAACAGGAACCACCCCCAAGAAATTCATAACAAACCCCCTCCCCATAATTTAACAGACAGTGCACAGAGTGTTGAAATCTATACAGTCCTCGGTCTTTTTTTTTTTTAAAGCACGACGTCAGCAGCAGCGGGAAATCTTTTTTGAAGATGACGTTGCTGCAAAGGGATATAAAGTGACCTTGTCTGTTATATGTCTACAGCAGTGTTCTCCAACCTTGGGTCCCCAGATGTTTTTGGCCTACAATTGCTACAGCTATGCTGGCTGGGGCATGCTGGGAGTTGTAGGCCAAAAACATCTGGGGACCCAAGGTTGGAGAACACTGTTCTAGGGTCACTGAGCAAACAAAGTCCTCACTGGGCTGTTTGGGGGATTCCCCCTCCCATAGGGCTGCCCCAAGTCTGCTGATACTCTCCACTTGTGCATGGGCCCTGCTGTTTTGGCTACATAACCAACTGCACCCACAGTTTGGATATTGGAGATGTTGACTTAGGTTCAGACAACATGATAACCCACGCTCAGGGGTTGAGTGTGGGTTGTTGTGGAACGGTGGGTTATCGGGTTATCTGAACCAGGCTACGGTCGCTAACAAGCCATGGCTTGTTAACCATGAAAAATCCATGTAGAGAACCCATGGGTTGTTGTTGGGTTGTGAACTGTGGGTTGTTCACCGTGGTTTGTTATCTCAGCCATAACCCACGTTTCAGCAACAACCCACAGCTCAACTCCTGTCAGAGGCCCTCCCAGAGGTTCGGGGCTCCAAATGAAAGATTCAGGGCTCCAGTCCTGGTGGGCCACCCACTAACACCACCTCTGGATGGGACATAGGTACATATTCACCATACCGATGTCCAGCGGATGTGATCAGGGCCGGTGCTACCATTAGGCCAACTAGGCAGCTGCCTAGGGTGCAAGGCTAAAGGGGGCGCCAGAAACGCCTTGAAAAAAAATACAGCGCTCTCAACTGGGAAGGGGGGGGCGCTAAATATCTGATCTTGCCTAGGGCACCAAACTGCCTTGCACGGTTCCTGGATGTGATATCTCTCCGCACACATGGCGAGGAGAGGAAAGAGAGAGGCGAGCAGGCAGGCGAACATCCCCTCAGCCCCCTGCTCCACTTGGACTGCCCTTCCCTTCCCCCACAGGTCTTTCTACCTTCAACTGCCCTGAGGGTTGGATCCGTATGAGTTATTTTCATGTTGTTTTTAATGGTTTTTATTAATGTATTGTTGTTTTACTTGTAAGCTGCCTTGGTGGAATTTTCTCCTGAAAGGCAGGATATCAATAATTGCAGTAAACAAACAAACAAACAAACAGTGTCTGTTTCTGACAAAATGCAGCTTCGGATGGATCCGGCGTCCCAAGAAGTAGAACATAAGATGGCGCATTGGAGGACCTTCTCTCTGAAGGAGATGGACATGAAGAGCATCAAGTTCCCACTGGGTTTGCTGGGACATGTACTCCCAGTCCCTTCTTTGGCAGTAAGCAGAGGCAGTGTTAGTGGCTGGCCCACTAGGGCAGGAGTCCTGCATCTTTCATTTGGAGCCCCAAATCTCTGGGAGGCCCTCTGCCCCACCACCCTGCTGTCCAGGGGCACTTGCTGAAATAAAGCTACGCCCCCCCCTCCGATGATCTCTGTTGCATCGGATCCCCCTGGACTAGCTGGCTTTTTGCCCACATGTGCTTCAACTCCTGCTGCCCCCCCTCCCAATCTTTCTGCCTGAGGTTTTTTTCTGAGATCAAATGCCCTCCTCTCCCTTGTCCATACATCTTTTACAAATAGGGATGTCCTTAGGAGACAGGCTCCTTTAAAAACACACAGAGAGCGAGCGAGCATATGCAAATCTGTGCATCTTTATTTTTTAATTTTTTGTCCTGTGGGCCTGAGTCCCAGATCTTTTTGGTACCTAGCACTGCCCCTGGTGGTAAAAGATGGTCCACCCTAGGACAAGCAGTTGGAGCATCTGCTGTTGCCTGGGCTGCCTCCATGTTCCCCTTTTCCTGCCCCAGGTAAGATTGGTGGACCCTGGGGAAGAAGGGAGGGAAAGGGGGCGCCAGCCAGGTGCTTGCAAGGACATGGCGACTGCGAGCAGGGCCCGGCTTGTCTCAAGAATGTGGGCAGGTAATCAAACCTGGGCGCTCGCATTGGATGCTCTAAAGAACCCTGCGGCGTGATTCAAATAAAGGTCTCGATTTATGAACAACGCCCACCCGTTTGATTCAGTTTATGAAACCTGATGAACTCATGTCGCAAAGGTAATCGGAACCTTGCTTCAGGCAGGGGTGGTCCCCACGGGAAGCATAGGCCTGATGTCAGCAACTGTGGAGGGCAAAACCCATACAAGTGATAGCAGGCCCAAAGCACAAGGGAAGGGAACACATGATTCACACGGACGCTTGTGCCAAAAATGTTTCAGGGGTTTTTGAACTGAACTGAAAATCCAGCTTTCCACCCCACATGCACGTAGAAAATGAGTACAGTCATGCCTTGGATTGAGAGCATCATTCGTTCCGGAAACGTGCTTGTAATCCAAAACACTCTTATATCAAAACGAAATCCCCCCAAAAAAATATTTGTGCAGAGATTTTTAATTTAAGCTGTACTACAGTACTTGTATTGCAAGACGTCACTTGTATATCAAGTCCAAAAAAATTAAATAAATATTTAAAAATTTGCTTGTCTTGCAAAATGCTCTCAAACCAAGTTACTTGTAATCCAAGGTATTACTGTATGTCAGGAGACAGCTAGGGTGAACCCTTCTCACCAGAGGCAGTGTTAGGGAGCAGCCCACTAGGTCTGGAACCCCAAATTTTTCATTTGGAGCCCCGAATCTCTGGGACACCATCTGCCCCACCACCCCGCTGTCCATGGGCACTTGCTGAAATCAAGGTACAGGGGCCCTGAGGATCTCTGTACCATCTGCTCCCCCTGGATGAGCTGGCTTCTTGCCCACATGGGCTTCCCTTCCTGCTGCCCCCCCTTTGAATCTTTCTGCCTGAGGTTTTTGCTGAAATCAAATGCCCTCCTTTCTCCTGTCCATACACCCCTTTTTACAAATAGGGGTGTCCTTAGGAGACAGGCTCCTTTAAAGACACATGCACTTAGAGAGACTTTAGAGCATATGTAAATTAGCATATGCAAATTTGTGCAATTTTTTTTGGTCCTGTGGGCCTGAACCCCAGATCTTTTCAGTACCTAGCACTGCCCTTGCTTCTCAGAGACCTGCTAGATTTCTATGTGCAGGGAAGTGGACTGGCAGCATGGAACGGCATATTCAATTCCCAGATTCTGATTCTACACTTTGGATAGATTTCTGGGAGATGAAGGCTGAGTATTTTGCAGAAGAAGCAACACAAATGGTGTGTGTGTGTGTGTTAAAAAGAATTATTTCATCCTAGGACTAGTGGCATTTCGGGGGGGGGGGTTGGTCAGAGTAGGAGGAGAGGCAAAGAGATTTTGGAATTTCTCAGCAAGATTAAAAGTTCTTATAATAGAAAAGTAGAGTTGGAAGGGGCCTACCAGGCCATCGAGTGCAACCCCCTTCAAGTACTGGAAGAGTGCGATCATATCTCCCCTCAGTCTCCTCTTCTGCTCCAATCCCATGGCATCTCCATTCGTTTGCCCACCACCTTGGAAAACGGCGGCTAAGGAATGAATGCTACAAAAGGAACTTGTCTGTTCAAATCAGTCTCGTGATTTTGTGGTCCAAAAACCACATACAAAGTCCATTTCCTGCAGGGTCCTACTGTGGGACCAGGGTTACGACCGGGACAACTTACACAGTCATGGCTTTGCTCTTCAGTTTAAGCCTGTACCAGCCGGGTGCTCCCCAGATGTTTTTGGAGTTTAACTCCCGTCGGCCCCAGACTTACGCTGGCTCAGCTTGTCTGAGTGTGGAAAGCTAAGCAGGGTCAGGCCTGGTTATTACTTGGATGGGAGACCGCTCCTCTAGTTTCCTGCTTTGAGCAGGGGGTTGGACTCGATGGCCTTGTAGGCTCCTTCCAACTCTATGATCTATGAAATCTATGAAACATGGCCAGTGGGGCAGGATGCTGGGCATCGTACTCCAGAATGGCTACTAGTCACGAGGGCTACATGCTACGTACAGGATCAGAGGCAATACGCCTCTCTCTGAGTACCATTTGCTGGGGGAAACAAGCGGGAGGGTGCTGTTGCCCTCATCTCCTGCTTGTGGGTTTCCCGCAGGCAGCTGGCTGGCCACTGTGTGAACAGAATGCTGGACGAGAGGGGACCCTTGGCCTGACCCAGTGTTTCTCAACCTTGGGTCCCCAGATGTTTTTGGCCTACAACTCCCAGCATGCCCCAGCCAGCATAGCTGGCTGGGGCATGCTGGGAGTTGTAGGCCAAAAACATCTGGGGACCCAAGGTTGAGAAACACTGACAGGGCTCTTACATTCTTATCCTTATATATTGATTTTATTTGTATCCTGCCTTTGCACCATGGTGCTCAAGGTGGCTAACAGTAAGATCCAGATTAAAACATAAAACGTAACATAAAAACAAATACCATTAAAAACACAACGGTAGAACAAAGAAACAGCATCCAGCCAATTGACCCCCACTTCAGCAACAGGTCAGCTTATATGCCTGAATAAAAAACATCTTACCTGGCCGGAGGAAGGACAACAGAGAGGGGGCCAAGCTAGCTTCCCTGGGCAAGGAGTTCCAGAACCTGGGAGCCACCACCGAAAAGGCCCTTTCTCACATCCCCACCAAACGTGTTTCTGATGGAGGTGGGATTGAAAGAAGGGAGTCCTTAAACCCCGGGCAGGCTCATATGGGAGAAGATGGTTGTTCCAAGTACCCTGGCCCCAATCTTTCCCCTAGGTATCCCTGTAGCTGCTAGTTCCTCTACCTTTCCTCAAGTCCTATGAAGAAGGTTGAAGGAGTTGGGTATGTCTAGCCTGGATAATAGATGATCAAGGGGAGATATGATCATAGAAATCATAGAAAAGTAGAGTTGGAAGGGGCCTACAAGGCCATTGAGCCCAATCCCCTGCTCAATGCAGGAATCCAGGTCAAAGCATCCCCGACAGATGGCTGTCCAGCCGCACCTTGAATGCCTCCTGACTGGGAGAGCCCACCACCTCCCTAGGTAGTTGATTCCATTGTCTTCTTGCTCTGACAGTCAGGAAATTTTTCCTGATGTTTAGGTGGAATCTGGGTTCCTGTAACTTGAGCCCATTATTCCATATCCTGCAAACTGGGATGATCGAGAAGAGATCCTTCCTGGCCCTCCTCTGTGGGACAACCCTTCAAGTACTGGAAGAGTGCAATCATATCTCCCTTCAGTCTCCTCTTCTGAAGGCTAAACATGCCCAGTTCTTTCAGTCACCTTTCTAATAGCGCTGTATTAGAATATTTGAAGGGTTGTCACCTCAGCAATGGTGCAGATGTGTTCTTTCTTGCTCCAGGGGGTAAGACCTGAACCAGGAGGTTGACATGACAAGGAAGGAGATTTAGACTAAACATTAGGAAGAACCTTTTGATAGTACGAGCTTTTCGACAGTGCAACTGGCTGCTTCAGAAGGAGGTGGACTCTCCTTCGTCGGAAATGTTTAAGCGGAAGCTACATGGCCCACGTGTCAGGGATGCTGCAGCAGCAGATTTCCTGCATCTGCAGGGGGTTGGACTAGATGGCCTTTTGAGGTACCATCCTACTCTATGATTCCATGTATCTAACATATCCTAAACTTGGTGACTGCTTGACATGGGTATAGGAGAACTAGCAATTTTCAAACCCACCTAAATTCTTCAAAAATCACAATAAAGCCCATTTTGGATCACTTTCGTTTTTGTTTTCGACCTGTTTTTCGGCTCAGTCAAATGGGGAAAGTGCACATAGCTGTGCATATTTTTCAAAAGTGCGCACTCTGCCCCCACTTGATTAAAGTGCAAAAATGCATTCGTTTATTTTTTTAAAGCACATTTCAAAGTACGCAATATATATATTTTTTAAAAAGCATGCATTTTTCCACATGCTCACACATTCAGCAGTTTGTGGACATTTTTCGGGGGGCGGGGGCGGGGAGTGCTCCTGCTCCCATTCGAGATTGCATGATTTGTGAACAGAACCAGGATTCTCCTACAATCCTTAAGACTGGACTCTGGACACGCTGTATTCTCCACTGTAAATGATTGGTGCCACCTAGTGGCCAGCTTCTACCATGGCATCTTTTTGTATTATTTTTTACATACCGTACGTATATTTTTACATTAATTGGTCGGTGCTGTTTATTTCTTTTGTTGTGTTTTTAATTCATTTGTTTTTATGTTATGTTTGAATTAAGATTGTTTTTTTAACCATTTTTAAAAACTGTTAGCTGCACTGAGCACCTTTTTTTGATGAAAAGGTGGGATGTCCCCGCTCGGCCATGAAGCTCACGGGGTGACTTTGGGCCAGTCCCTGACTCTCAGCCTAACCTACCTCTCAGGGTTGTTGTGAGGATAAAATGGAGGGGAGGAGGAGGATCATGTAAGCCGCCTTGGGTTCCTTGCAGGAAAAAAGGCGGGGTATAAATACAATAAATAAATAAATAAAGAACAAACAAATGAAGAGGGTTTTGGGATGTGCTCCAGCAGGTACGCTCCATTCAAATGGGCCCCACTTTGGAGGCAGAGACAGGCAGAATCTGAATAGATATGTGAAATAGGCTGAGGGAACCCGATCTTTTGTTCTAGGGCAGAAGATCAACATGCAAAAGCTCCCTCACTTCCCGAAACCGTGGGGAGCTTTATTCAACAGCTAGTGAACGGCCCCAGCTTTGTATGGGTTGGAATAGCTCTGTGTGATACAACAAAGCCTTCAAGCAAACTTTACGCAGCTGCCAGAGCTGGACACATTGACTGGGTACAGACAACACAATAAGCCAACTCAACGGTTGAGTGTGGGGTTGTGAACTATGGGTTATTAGCTCGTCTGTGTTCAGACAACACAATAACCCATGTTTCGGCAACAACCCATGATTCAATGACAACCCACATTCAACCCAAGTGTGGGTTATCGTGTTGTCTGAACCCAGTCACTGTGTGGCCACCCTGTCTTGAGTGAAGCCTTGCCCACTGACACCCCTAGGCACAGCCCTGCCATGGAGTACCCCTACACCCCCCTGAGGGAGGAGGGTCTATATCCACTCCATTCCCCTGAGGGGGGAGCTGCCCCACATAGAACTCTGTCGCTCGACCTACTAATCCAGTGTTCTCCAACCTTGGGTCCCCCAGATGTTTTTGGCCTACAACTCCCAGCTACGCTGGCTGGGGCATGCTGGGAGTTATAGGCCAAAAACATCTGGGGGACCCAAGGTTGGAGAACACTGTACTAATCCCACCTGGCCTCCAGCTATATGGGCTGCAAAGCTATGCGCAGGTTAGGAAAGCCTGCCCCCTAGTGGTTGACGATGTTACTACAGACGTCAACCACATAAGAATAACCCTTAGATCAGGGCTCTCCAACCTTGGGTCCCCAGATGTTGCTGGCCTACAGCTCCCAGCATACCCAGCCAGCATGGCTAATGGCAAGGGATTCTGGGAGCTGTCGTCTAGCAATATCTGGGGACCCAAGGTTGGAGAGCCCTGCCTTAGATGAACACTAAGGTTCCCTTTAGTACACGAAGGTTCCCTTTAGATGAACACTGCTAGGTTCCCTTTAGTACTCATGCAAGGTTTCATGGTCTTGGCGCAATGGTGAAGATGGACAGACTGGCACATATCCTCTTTTACGATCATTGATGGATGTTTGTAAGTTACATTGGTGGCCTAGGTGCTAGAATCCAACGGTGAGGTCAATATGTAAAATGTGGACTTACCGCACACTCAACACGCTTGCAGCTGTGCATTTCAGGGTAAGGTCAGGCACGCTACCTTTAAGGAAAGAACATGTCCCAGCACTAATTTTCTCATTGAAGGATCACTAATAAACTACCAAGGAAACACAGGGTGCCCTCCGGGACGCAGTCTGAATACCGCTGCTGCAGAGGAGATTCAGAGGAGGCCTGCTATTCTGCAACTGCAGACAGAACACACACTGATCGAACTGTGGAAAAAGACATTTAGCACACAGTCCTCTGCATGTTTAGACAGGGAAAAAAAAAAAGGCCTACTGCAAGTTGTAGGCCTTTTTTCTATCTAGACACGCAGAGGATTGCACCTTTACTCTCCCAGGGACTCTTTTCACTTTAAGCAAGGGCCAAGCGGCTGAACAAACCATTTCATCAGACTCCATGAGTAATCAAGTTAACAAAACTTGATTCCTTATACAACAGCTTTAAATCGAATGGGAAAGTAGTTTGGGGACACCCAGAAAAATGGTGGCAGGGAAGCCGGAACAAGCATATAGGGACACAGAGCCAGGGTCATTGAGAGCAAAGAAGCCGCCAAGTCCACCCAAATCAATGTGATATGTTTTAAAAATTCAGCAAGAATGACCAGCATTTTGCTAGGTTTCTCCTGCTCTGCAAATGAGGGCTAGAACTTTGTTGTTGACTTCGTTGTTGTTGTTTTTAAAAAACAAGCTTCTTAGGCTTTTGTTCAAGCGACTGGATTTCAGCATTACAGGATACAATGTTTGTGTTCTGAGCCTTGATCACAACTGGGGTGATTTCCAGATGTCCCCAGCCATAAAAACTGCTGAAAGGGAAATTGCCAGAGCAACGAGCGGCAACCTTCATTAACTTAAATGTTAGCTGGAAAGAGATCAGTGCTTTGCCATCTCCTTCCCAAGGCACCAGACAAGCTCTTGCACATCATGGCCAACCGGGGAAAAGGCTTTTATTCACTCAAGTAACAAATGCAAATACTATCAAACCGCAGTTGCGTAACCTGGATGTCCGCCAGGCAGGGGCTGTTTATGCCAAAAGCCCAGCAGAGACAAGGATAGAAGGCGAGTACAGTTGGGAGAAAGGAGTTGGTGGCAGGGTGCGTGTGTGTGTGTGCGTTTGTGAAAAGCCAAGTTCCCAACGCACTAAGCAACGGGAGAGAAAAGGAAGTAGTCCTCTGCAGGGAAAATGGCACATGACACCATTTTAACTCACTAAACAATATATCCTCACTCCCTATGATCAACAACTTCCTTAAGGGAGCACTGAAGATAGCTGGAGTGGTGGTGAGCGGAGATATGTGAAGGTTTGGAATAAAATTGGAAAAAAACGGGGGGGAATGGGGGGGGGAATTCCCCCACGTTTTTCAAAACCCACCCCCCCAAAACACAGAAAAAACTACGCCCCTCATTTTTCCCCAGTCCCGTCCCCCCCGACCTTCACATCTCCAGGGAAGGGTGCAGCAAAAGAAATGCATCAACAGGCCTGAAGACAAAGGGCTCCAGCAAACAAGGGTCTAACCCCCTCCCTACGCCCGCCCCCCCCTCTCAGCAGACTCCTCATTAGCACTGCCACGGTGCAACTATCATGGCAAGAGTCCCGTGCAGTTCCCAGAAACTGGGGCTATTCCAGGGGACGGGCGGAAATCAATTGATGGTCAGCACATCGCTCTGGATCTCGTGACTCAGCTGGGTCTGGAGGTCGCTCAGCTTCTTCTTCAAGCCAGACAATGCCGAGAGGACAATGGTTTCAGGACGCAGGGAGCCACAGGACTCGACGTTGTAATAAAACCTGGGTGAGAATAAAGAGGCCAGAGAGAATTTAGGGGGGGAAGAGAAAGAGAGAGAGAGTGAGTGTCCTTGCTCAAGCCTCACACACGGGAAGGCTAAACCTGAGAGAGATGTATTTGGAGTGCAGAGGCATGGGGAGGCCTGAAGGCGCCACGTTTCTAATGTGGGCTGGCTATAGTCACCCACAAGGAAAGGGGAAGGTGCTCCACACTGGGCGGGTTCGCACGTCACACCAACCCACCCTGGCAAATAAGCCACGGTGGGCGGGCTTGTTGCAAGAACAACCCACGGTGCGACCGAGGGATGATCAGGCTCACTGTGGGTTGCGACCCGCCTCCTGCCCTTCGGTCCGCCAGCCGGCAGCCCAGGGGATTTTGCAGCTCAAGCCGCTCGCCCTGCCGCGCTCGGGAGCCATCTTGGCTTGCTGCAGCTTCCCCCACCCCATTTCACCTTTTTTTTGGAAATGGCTTTTCGCCATCTCCATTTTGGCAGCCACTAACAGCCCCTCCAAAGTGCCCAAGCGGCACACTGGAGGGGCTGTCAGTGGCTCACCACCCCTTTTTTAAAAATTATTTGTTTTGCACCACAAACATGCGCAAATAGTTTTGTCAATTTATTTAATTTTTTAGCCAGAATTGTGCAGTTCTGGAGGTGTGGTTGTGTGCATTTCCACAGGTGCAAAAATGGGAAGCCTCGCCTGGGTAAAGTCAAAACGCAGCCAGTACCAACCATGGACACTGACCCAGAGAGGCTCCAATTAAGTGTTTTTTTTGTTTTGCACTTTGCTTTGCCTTGACAGCTGTCAAAAGGCAAGCTGTCAATTCAAAGCAAAGACGCGAGTGATCTATGCTCACAAAAAGGGGGTGGAGGGATTTATCCCCCTTTGGCACTGCAATCCTCAGGGTTTTTTGTGTTCCCAATAGGTCCCAACGCCCCCAACTTTTCCACCCATCCCCGAGACTCTAGAGCAGTGATGGCGAACCTATGGCACGGGTGCCCACAGCTGGCACGCAGGCAGGGCCCTCTCTGTGGGCACTCGAGCCATTGGTCACCAGATTGCGACAAGACTGTCCCCTTCTGCAAAACACTAATGATCTTGTTCTTTCTCACAGTGTGGAACAGAATGATTTTATTCTAGAATTCCTGTTACAGAATTCTTTTCTACATCGTTATCACATTTAAAAGATTTTGAAGAATGATGCACAGAGCATGGTTTGGATGTAAAGCCCTAACAGTTGACCTGAGTGCTGCATGTGTTGCTCTCAAACTAACGGAGTATGAGCCAAGGTTTGACAAATTATCAGCATGCATGCAATAGCAAAAATCACATTAATTGCGCAAAAGCATGCCCAGTGCAAACGTTTACCTAATGCAGTGTTTGCAGTCCAAGACATATAGTGTTTAAAATGTGTTAAGCACGTTTAGTTTTCTTGTTTATCTTGCTCATCCTAGTACAGGTTGACTTTTACTTTTACTAATCCGACACCTGTAGAAACAGGGAACGGACCCGGGGTAAAGCTTGCCCCATACAATTTCAGTCTGGCATATAATCATATTACAAGTTGAGAATCCCTTACCCTAAAATACATGTGCCTAAATATTTAAAAAAATTGTATAAATTCCCTTCAGGCTATGTGTACAAGATTATAATAATCTTTTGAGTTGATTTTTTTTTCAACAAAAAACTGTTTGTATCATTGAAAGCTCTGTTATTGTGTTTTTCTTTTAAGACAAAAGATGTTAATTAGTTCGGACAACTGTATGAGTTGTTTTTCTAAAACTAAAACCTCGGTATTCAGGTTTAATTGAAGTGTTGGCACTTTGAAATAAATAAGTTGGTTTTGTGTTACAGTTTGGGCACTCGGGCTCAAAAAGGTTTGCCATCACTGCTCTAGAGGCTTGGGAAGATGGAAAAGTGCAGCCCATCCCCTTTTACTGGAGCACAGAGGCTTGATAGCTAGCTGTCAAAACTCCAGTTCCTTTTAAAAGGATTTCTTTTGACAGGGCTCCCCTTGGTTTTTTTTCACAGGAACATACATAGCTAGCTGTCAAGAGAAGTGCTTCCCTTGCTAGCTCTAATGCTAGGGCTGGCAAGGGAGATCTCAGGCTTTCCTTTTTTTAGCACTAATAAAGGAAACTCTGGGTCCCCATGGCACAGCTGCATGCGGGCCGTGGGATGTGCACCCCTGCCACAGACCTTCACATGGGAATCTACATACAGGCAAACTGGAGACAGCCATCTGGATTCCAACAGCTCTATATGTGAGCTTTCCAGCAACAATAATCTGTACTGTTGCCCGAAACATTACCGCAGGGAAATAAAAAGAATCTTTTACAGTATTGCAGTAAGACCTACAGAAAGGTCTCCAAATACCGCAATATTGAGAAAGATTATTTCCCTGCACTGTTTCAGAGTGGAATCGTCCTTGGGACTTATCCAGCTGCTCCAGCTCTGTGTATCAACAGACCAGAGGAGCCAGAGAGTCTCTTCTAATGCTTATTAACCCTTCTGAATAAGATGCGCACCATTCGAGTAGAACTAGTCCCTTCTGAAAAAGAACTTTGTGTCGCTTGAAAACACACTGGTTTATTCGATAAATGTCTGTTACTATTCAATATGGGACTTATTCTTCCTTGACCTTGTATACAAAGCAAGCAGGCAATGGAACGGTGGAATATCTCCCTCCCTAACAACCTGTGAGTGTAGAAAGGGGTGGGGGAAGCGTGCTGTACTTGTTTTAAGCTACCACAAGTATGTGCCCTTAAAATAGTGGCTGAACTTCCAGGCAATTATGGGGGGGGGCTGTTCTTCCTCATTTTAAACTCCTTGGTGTCAATTTGTCACTGCATTCATCTTCTGTCACTATTTTCATGGGGATGTGGTGCAATCTGGGTGGGCAGAACATATGCTTTCCACACACCATGTCCCAGGTTCAATCCCTGGCACCTCTGGTTAAAGGATTTCTGGGAGCAGGATTTGGAAATGGACCCATAACCGAGACCTGGGGGAGCCACTCCGAGCCAGAGGAGAAAGCTATACTAAGCATGACATGCTTGTCTTTTTCGTGGAAGGAGGTTTCGTCGTTTGGGGCGTTGACCTTTTTGTGTACGGAGGGACATTCCATCATGTGAGCAACGCCGGCAGCCTGAAGCGGTACAGGCCAGGCACGGGTCGGCCATCTCAGTGAGAAGCAGGCCTCTGGAAACAGCCCAGTGTGTTGAGGCTCAAAGCAGGGGGCCAGAGGAGGCCATTTCCCCACCCCACTGGCTCTGCCCAGGTCGGCCTTCCCCAACCTTCTGCCCTACAGATGTGCCAGACTACAATTCTCATCAGCCACATCCAGCATGGCTGGCTTAGCTATCCAATATGGAGGGCTTAAAAGGGGATTAAACAAATCCATGGAGGAGAAGGCTATCAATGGCTACTCGTCCTGATGGCTCTATGCCACCTCCAGTATCAGAGGCAGTGTGCCTATGTACACCAGCTGCTGGGGAACATGGGTGGGAGGGTGCTGTTGCTCTCATGTCCTGCTTGTGGGATTCCATCCATGGGCAGCTGGTTGGCCACGGTGTGAACAGAATGCTGGGCTAGATGGATCCTTGGTCTGATTCAGCAGGGCTCTGCTTATGTTCTTATGTTTAAGGTAAAAATTAATCTTGCTTCCTGCATGCTTCTGCAGCTCAGAACAGCAGAGTTCAGGTTTTATCTGTTATAATCTCATATCAACCCATTAATAGCTATATTTAGTAAAAGACGATAGGAATATCACCAGCTTTCCAGGTACTTGCCAGAAGATATGACACCACTATGGCATAAAGCCAAAACCTTTGTGCGTCTGTGTGTGTGTGTGTGTGTGTGGTGGTGGGAAGGTGTTGTTGCACTCCTGTCCTGCTTGTGGGATCCCACGGGCAGCTGATTGGCTGTGGTGTGAACAGAGTGCTGGACTAGATGGACCCTTGGTCTGATCCAGCAGAGCTCTGCTTATGCTCTTAACTCCTCACCTCTCTGGCTTCCCGTTGGGATCATATGGTGCCTGGGCTTCGTCTTCGTCAATTTCTGAGTATTCACTCTTCGGCCTAGAAAGAAGCAGGGAAGTGAGAGTTGGCACCGCAAGTGCCCTCCCTTCCGCCCTCTCTCTCTCTCTCTCATCAGGGGAGGAGCAAATGGACTCACAACCACGTTGAGGGCCGTGGCTCAGGGGCAGAGCACCTGCTTTGCATGCAGAAGGTCCCCGGTTCAATCCCCAGCATCACCAGAGAGGGATGGGAAAATTTTTTGCCTGAAACCTGGGAGAGCCGTTGCTGCCAGTCAGTGCCGACAATACTGGGCTAGATGGACCCACGGTCCAATTCAGTATAAGGCAGCTGCCCATGTTCCTAACATGCAAAGACTGCAGGTCTGCATTCCGAGAGTGATATAAACTGGTGGCAGGCAGCGATCCACTTGCTATTGCTTTATTTAATTTACATGCTGCTGTTCCACCAAAAGACTATTCCGATTGCACATGTAAAAGTGTGTATTGCACATGCCTGTAAAAATGATGGTGGTTTCTGTATCTATAGCCGTAACATGGTGACTTTGATACTTTTGAAAGATACCAGACTTTTATTTATTTATTTATTATATTTATACCCCGCCTTTTTTCCTGAAAGGAACTCAAGGCGGCTTACATAATCCTCATCCTCTCCATTTTATCCTCACAACAACCCTGTGAGGTAGGTTAGGCTGAGAGTCAGTGACTGGACCAAAGTCACCCAGTGAGTTTCATGGCAGAGCGGGGACTAGAACCCGGATCTCCCGAGTCCCAGTCCAACACTCTCACCACTACGCCACACTGGCTCTCACTTACTACACACACTTACTACGCCATCCTATACCTGTCTACTCAGTAGTAAGTCCCGCTGAGTTCAATGGCGCTTTCTTCCAGGTAAGTGGCATAGGACTGCAGCCTTATTTGCTACAACTTTTTTATATTCTGTGAATGGATTCGCATGATGTTAAATATCTCTTCACTATTTTTTTTATTCTCTCTCTCCCCACAGCTAGAAGAATGTTTACGTTAGAAATGCGTTTGGGAAAATATAGAAAGCTGCTTATTAACAAACTGTTCCCGCATCCCCTAATTCTGCTTTCTCCTTCTGCTGTGTGGTGCAGCCTCCTCTCTGGCTGCAGGAGTCAGTGGCCACAATCCAGAAAGCTACTTCAGCTCTAGTATCGACTTTGGTGCTTTGTGGCATAGTGTGGCGTAGTGGTGAGAGTGCTGGACTGGGACTCGGGAGATCCGGGTTCTAGTCCCTGCTCAGCCATGAAACTCACTGGGTGACTTTGGGCCAGTCACTGACTCTCAGCCTAACCTACCTCACAGGGTTGTTGTGAGGATAAGATGGAGAGGAGGAGGAGGAGGATTATGTAAGCCGCCTTGGGTTCCTTGCAGGAAAAAAGGTGGGGTATAAATATAATAAATAAATAAATTTGAATGGCAGCGGTCTGTGCCACATGGCAAAATGGTTCTGAAATGCCTTGCTTTACGTTGAAACTACATATTTATGGAAACACACCATTCCTCCGGCTTTGGATAGACCGTGTGACGCAGCGCGTTGTCTGGGTCGTACTCAAAGGCCACCCCTGCCGTGGGGTTCCACTTGGCATGCTCCTTGCCGAAGCCCTTCTTGGCATAAGCCCGCAGCCTCAGTTCCTGGCCTTTCCGTAACTTGACAATCAGGATGTCTAAAAGAAAAACAAAACACACACACACACACACACGGTGAAGCTGCAATGCTTTGGACCTGGGAGTTCAATTCTGCCTTTCTAAAGCATCTCGCACCAGCCACCCAAGCTGAGATACATTATTATGGGGCTCCCACGGCTAACAGTGGCTGGGGCAGGAGTCTATGACCCTTATCTGCAAGCGACAGGGAGGAAGTCCTCCTGCATAAGCATGTAAAAACCTATATATCAAGGGCCCAGAACCAAAGGCCCCTCTGGGATCCCACTCTGACCCTGCGGGGTTTCGCAGACGGCCACGCCCCGTTTCTCCCAACCACGGATCACTGGGTGGTATCCCAGCTTTTGCATGTGTCCCCCCCCCCCCCCCATTCCAAAAGGTTGAAATGCTTCTCCTTAGGCTTAGTTACCGGCAGTAAGAGCTTTAAGTTGAAATATGCTGGTATTTTTGTCCCTGACCCAGTTTGCCTTCTGCTCCAGTCACTACTGCAACGCGGCCCCTGAAAGCTTCTCCAAAGTGGAATCCACCCCCACCCCCACCCCCACCCCCACCCCCACCACCCGGCTGAGTCCACCTAGTCCAGGATTATCTGTTGAGACCACCAACAACTCTGTAACGGTCTCACACACAGATATTTCCTGATCCTACTATCTGAAATTCTTTTAACTGGAGATGCCGGGGACTGAACCTGGGACCTTCTGCGTGCAAAGCAGGTGCTCTGCCACTGAGCTACAGGCCCCCCCCCCTTCCGTCACAAACGCCAGGAAAGGCCTTTGAGAGCTGCTGCTGGGATGAGCAGGCTGAGCAGGAACATCGGCGTTGAGCAACAGAAGGCCGGAGACCGTCCTCGACCCTGCAGGTGCAGGCGACTTTGGCTTGAATGCAAAGAGCCCCCGAGGCAAACAGAGAGCACCACCACTCTTACAAGCCGTGGTCCCCCAACTCCTGCTGCGCCCCCACCTTCAGCTGTGGGCTCCCGCGCCACGGGGCACATCATTCCAGGGGGTCCCCTGACCCTTGGGGACAACTTTTCAGAGGATGCAGTGGAAAGGGGAGGGGACTAGAAAGCCCTGACGAGCGAGCAGAACTCCGCCTGCAGTACTTTGGAGCCAAGAGTCTCTTTCCAACATGAGAACGGGGTAAACTGATGGGGCTGGACTAGTGGCAACACACACATATGCACTGGCGTAATAAGCCCCTTGGGAGGGGGAAGGCTTGGCGTCTGTACAAGCCACCAACTTGCTGCAAATTAAGCGTAGCATCAGATAAAGATGTTCCAAGAAGGTGCGAGGAATTTGCCGCCCCACGGCTGTTCCGTCAGGGCTGCCGAATGCAAAGCGCGGCACTTCTTATACAGTTCTAGTTATTAACGAGTCTTCTGTGTCTCACATGACATGTGACTGCATATCATTCGCAATGGATTAGGCAACGTCGAAAAAGAAGTCTTGCTCGATCAGAGAATCTCTTCAATTGCCCTTTCTGTAAACACATTATACACTGGTGACAGGCAGAGAGCAGTCACAACTCTCTGGAAGCCTAAACCTTCAATCTTGCCTGCAACCTGGGTTCCCAGATGTTGTTGGGACTGCAACATCACCCCTGACCACTGGCCATGCTAGCTGGGGATGAGGGGAGTGGTAGTCCAGCATCCGGGGAGCCACGCTTGGGAAACGCAGCTTTAAAGACACCTTTTCCCAGAGGGGAACGCCAAGATGCATCATCATCTAGCTTCCAGAGGTCTCAGTAATATCTTTCTGGTGCTGAGATTGTGTCGGTGCCTTCCACCCATCAAAGGGTGTTGTAAACCGCCCAGAGAGCTTCGGCTATTGGGCGGTATAAAAATGAAATAAATAAATAAATAAATAATAAATAAAGGATAGCAGCACATAGATCATGGGTAGGCAACACACGGCACAGTGGCTGCATGTGCCCCTGGGCTTTTTTTGTGGGCCCCACTCACCCATCCCACTGACTCTGCCACCGAAATTTGGTGCCGTGGTGGCAAAACCTCCAGCAATTTTGCTTGAAAACTGATTTTTTTTTTTGCTGTTGCACTACCAAAAATTGGCGACAAATTTGGCAGCGCAGCCAGGGGTACAGCCCTGGCGGGAGGCAATGCGGGACCCCTGACCCCTAGAAGTTGCCCGCCCCTGACCTAGAGAAGAACAACACATTGCCACTTCTCTCTTCAGAGCTCATTCTTCCTGGATACGTACCATCCTGCTCGACGTAATCATTGGGGTCATTATCTCTGCTCCGGGACGTCACCTGTGTCGGGCAGAAAGAAAGCAGGTCACCACAAGACCCTTTTGCTTCCTCCGAATTTAGACACTGGGTTCCCTACTCAAGCATAATGCGCTATATCCAAATCTGCCTGCGCACCAACGGAACCCAGTGCAATGGGGAGCTAGCAGTCAACGAAACAACCAGAAATGAGCGGAAACACTCGTTTCCAGAACAGGGCAGGTCAGCGGAGCTTGCAGAAGGAAGCTCCGCTGACCGGTCCTGATCCGGAAACAAGCGTTTGCGCTTGTTTCCGTGGTTGCGTTTTGAGCCGCCAGCTTTCCGTTGTGCGAGTGCTGGGTTCCAGCAACAGCAGGAATGCAGCGGCAGTACTGGATCCTGCCCAATGATTGCAAATGGGAGTTGGCTCAAAATTAAGCATTCGACCAAGTAAATGAATGAAACACAGAGCCCATCCTTACTAATACTTCTGCACTTGTGTGTGTGATTCTGGCTAAAGGAAGCGGTACAAATGTGATTCTCCTTAATGCTTTCTCCAACAGCTGAAATCTTCATGGTATGGCCTGACCCTAACAGTGTGGTACAGTGGTTAAGAGTGTCGGACCAGGACTGGGAAAACGCAGATTCAAGTCTCAAGTCAGTCATGAGGCTCACCGGGTGACCTTGGGCTAGTCACACACTCCCAGCCTAACCTACCTCATAAGGTTGTTGTGAGGATTACATGGCGGGAGAACCGTGTATGTGGCCTTCAGCATATAAATGTAATAAATGTATTTTTAACATGCCATGCACGTAAATGCTGCTAAACAAATGAAAAATAGACAGACACCTTTTTGTCCGCTGTGCTACTCCAAGAGCAAGTTGGAAGGGAGGTTGACAGAGCTGAAGGGGACCTGCCCCAACACTAGATCATTCCTCCCCAACTCCCGTCGCAGGTGGAAGGTGATGCTCGCCATCTGCTCCATTACAGCCAACCATCTAAAATGCTGAAAGCTACCGATGCTGATCAACTAGTAAACAAATGGATTGTAATGGCTTTCTTTGGCTGAGCATCTCCCATTTAATTGCATCTTCAATATCCACTCTGCTGAGTGAAATCCATGGATCCCATACTCCTTCCTGCTTAGGCACAGTAATAGCTTGGATTGCAAGTAACTTGGTTTGAGAGTGTTTTGCAAGACAAGCAAATTTTTAAATATGTATTTAATTTTTTTTTTTTACTTGATATACAAGCGACGTCTTGCAATACAAGTACTGTAGTACGGCTTAAATTAAAAATCTCTGTACAGATTTTTTTTGGGGGGGGATTTTGTTTTGATATAAGAGTGTTTTGGATTGCAAGCACGTTTCCGGAACGAATTATGCTCTCAATCCAAGGCATGACTGTATTTGGCAAGCCTCTCGTTGCCCAGATGCCTTGGGGCAGCTGGCTTCCAATCGGAAAGAACAGTCCAAGTCTTGCTACACTTTAGGGCAGTGTTCTCCAACCTTGGGCCCCCAGATGTTTTTGGCCTACAACTCCCAGCATGCCCCAGCCAGCGTAGAACACTGGTTTAGGTTTAGGGTCTCAGGAACACAGGAAGCTGCCTTACATGGAACCAGACCATGAGTCTATCTAGCCCAGTATTGTCGACACCGACTGGCAGTCGTGGCTCTCCAGGGTTTCAGGCAGGAGTTTTTCCAGTCCTACCCGGAGGCTTAATTGCTGGCAGTAAGAGCTTTAAGCTAAAATAGGCTGACATTTTGGGTATTTTGCCCCCTCCCCCCTCCCGAGAGCTCCTCTGAAACTGAATTTGGCCCTCAGGCTGAAAGAGGTTCGACATCACTAAGGTGCACAAACATACAATTTTTCATACAACATTTCAAGTACTCTTGTGTCGGGAGCACTAGTAAAAGAAACAATTTCCTGGGCTGGAAATATATATATGCTATTTTTGTGCACCCCAGAGGCTCCGTCTTCTCTCATTCCTGCCTCAGTGTCCCCCGCTCCTTTCTCCATCTCGGTTTATAGAAGACTTTGTCGAGACAGAGAGCAGGAACGCTGTACTGACCGGTATGACTCGGAGGTTGTTGGAGATGAGGTCCCGGGACGTGACGTGACGGGTCTGGTCTTCGTTGCATCGGACGTCGAGAGTGAACTCCACTGAGCACTCGGGACAAAACTCGTCACAGGTGCAGTCCTGAAGAGAAAAGAAGGGAAGCAGAATTGAGCGGCGGGGGAAATCCAACTAGAGCTCGAAATATCTCCTATCAGATCAGTATCTCTACCATTCTCCCCACACTCCACAAGAACCTTGGCATAACAACATAAAGCAGTCCTGCTGGATCAGAGCAATGGTCCACCTGTGCCAGCAACCCGTTTCCCAACAGTGGCCAACTAGATGCATTTGGGAAGCCCACAAGCAGGGCACGAGGGCAGTAGCCCTTTCCCACGGATCCCCAGCCACTGGTAACGGCATACTGCCTCTCAACCTTGGGTCAGCATTTGGCCATCATGACTTGTAGCCACTGTTACACTTCTTGACCATACACCTGAGGAATCTTTAAATGAGGAGTCAGAAACTGGATACCCCTGGGTCAAATCTGGCCCCCTGGGGAATTATTGCCCGACTATCCCCAGTAGCCAACGCAGGAGGCAAAAGAGATGTGAAGGAAGCGGCACTTGCAGCAACAGAACCTGCTAAGATACCACTCTATTTATTTACATTATTTGTATATCGCTCCATATCTAAGCAGATTCTGGAGCAGAGAACAATAAAAAGATAAAAACTGATAAAAGAAACAAAAACAATACATTGAAAAACAAAGTAACATTAGAATCATAGAAAAGTAGAGTTGGGAGGGGCCTACGAGGCCATCGAGTCCAACCCTCCGCTCAATGCAGGAATCCAGGTCAAAGCATCCCTGACAGATGTCTGTCCAGCCACACCTTGAATGCCTCCAGACTGGGAGAGCCCACCACCTCCCTAGGTAGTTGGTTCCATTGTCTTCTTGCTCTAACAGTCAGGACATTTTTCCTGATGTTCAGGTGGAATCTGGGTTCCTGTAACTTGAGCCCATTATTCCGTGTCCTGCAAACTGGGATTGAAAAGAAATCCTGGCCCTCCTCTGTGTGACATCCCTTCAAGTACTGGAAGAGTGCGATCATATCTCCCCTCAGTCTCCTCTTCTGAAGGCTAAACATGCCCAGTTCTTTCAGTCTCTCCTCATAGGGCCTTGTTTCCAGTCCCTTTATCATCCTTGTTGCCCTCCTCTGAACCCTCTCCAGTTTGTCTATGTCCTTCTTAAAGTGTGGTGCCCAGAACTGGATGCAGTACTCAAGATGGGGCCTAACCAGTGCCGAGTAAAGGGGAATTATCACTTCCCGCAATTTGGAAGCTATACTTCTATTAATACAGCCCAAAATTGCATTTGCCTTCTTTGCAGCCACATCACATTGCTGGCTCATATTCAGTTTGTGATCTACCACAATTCCAAGATCCTTCTCACTTGTTACCATTACAATGGTGGTTGGACAGCAGAGAAGGCTTCCCAGAACAATGACCTCCAGGGCCAGGGAGTTCCACAGAAATGGAGCCGCCACACTGAAGGCCCTTCTCCTGGTGGACTCAAATCGGGCCGTAGGTCCATGAGGAACCACCAGGAGCATGCCATCTGATGATCTCAGTGACCGGGCAGGTTGATAAGGGAGAATTCGCTCTCTCAGGTAACCTGGTCCCAAGTTGTTTAGGGCTTTGTACACTAGTACCAGAACCTTAAACCTGGCCCAGTAGAGAATAGTCAGCCAGTGCAGTTCCCTCCATGAAAGAAGTTGCATGCTGAAAAGGGGCAGCTTCCGACAACAGCCGAGCTGCTCCATTCTGCACTAGCTCCAGCTTCTGGAGCAGCCTTAAGGGCAGCCCCGCATAGAGAGCACTGCAATAGTCCAGCCTTGAGGCAGAGCAGGGGTGTGGAATCAGAGGCACCCTCTGGGGGTCTTCATACAGTCCTTCAGGGTTCCCCAAGGGCCACAGCCTCTTCCCCTGACCCCAATCCCATTTCTCCCAACCACCCTTCGATTCATGGTCTCCCAGCTTTTAACGCTTCTCCTAACTGGCAGCAAGAGCTTCGAGCTACAATATTGGCCCCGCCCCCTTTGCCTCCGACCCCGCCCACCACTGGGGTGTGGCCGCCGAGAGCTTCTCCAAAATGGAACTTGGCCCTTGGGCTGAAAGGGGTTCTGCACCCCCGGAGTAGAGGCCTCGCTCCTCCACCCCCAACACCATCCTCATAGCGATCTGCCAAGAAGTCTCATCGTTCACCGGGGCCTAAACTCACCCTGGAATACTGCAGCTTATCAACGACATCGTCACTGGTGAGTGGAATCAGTCCTAAGGAGAGAGGAATGTGTGAGAACGCCCAGGTAGTCCCAAGCGAGGTGGAAGTTGACCAGCTGGCCAGAAAAACTGAGTTTCATCTTCAAATTTCAGATTACGCAACAGTGGCTGGGAACGCATGGCCCTCCAGAGGTTAGGAACGTAAGAAGAGCCCTGTTGCCTCAGACCAAGGGTTCATCTATTCCAGTGGTTCTCAACCTTTTTTGTCCCATGCACCCTTTTCACTATATGTCAGAATGTCATTCCCCCCTTTCCAAGATTGTCTGACTTAAACTGTGCCATACAATGACGTGTGATGTCCTGTAGATTATGTACAATCTGTAGAATTGTAATTTGTAGAAAGATCAATATTTGAACAATTTGAGTCTGTGGTCCCAATTCCCCCCCCGAAACCTTAAAATTCCCCGCTGGGGGGAATTCCCCCCTGGTTGAGAACCCCTGATCTAGTCCAGCATTCTGTTCACACAGTGGCCAACCAGCTGCCCATGGGAAACCCACGAACAGGACATGAGTGCAACGGCACCCTCCCACCCATGTTCCCCAGCAACTGGTGTACATAGGTATACTGCCTGATACTGCAGGTTACATATAGCCATCAGGACTAGTAGCCACTGATAGCTTCATCCTCCATGAATTTGTCCAATCCCCCTTTAAAGCCATCCAAATTGGTGGCCATCACTACATGTTGCCGGGCTTAAACTCCCACCAGCCCTAACCAGCACAGCCAAGTTGCAGTCCAGCAACATCCGCCCCCATCCCTGCTACAGAAGAACAGGTGGGCTCACAGTATCCATAGGAATAAAACGGGTCAGCACCAAACTCGAGAGAGGGCGGGAGGGGGGAGAAGCAAGCCTCAAAATGGCAATGCATTTATCATCAATCATAATCATCATCCTCATCATCATCCTCATCTCATTTCTATACCACCGCACAGCCGAAGCTCTCATTGCAATAAAATTGTGAAATGCCCAATGCTCATTGGACTTTTCACTGCTTTATTAACATTCCATAGATGTATTTTCCGTACTATTTTGAAGCTTCTCTTTTTTGGGCCTACAGTATCTGCAATCTTTTAATCTCTGTATAGCACTTAATTTTGTAGGCACTTTTAAAGAAGACAGCGACGATCATAAAAATAATAATACTTTTTTTAAAAAAATAACAATTTAAGAAAACCACAGATTGTATTTTCTTTTAATCTAGGGAAGCCGCAAAGCTTTCCCTTCATTCCATCTGCTGAGCACTCCACTCACCCAGTCTGTGTGCGATGAACTCGTCATGGAGCACGGAGGAATTGGCGTCTATCTGGACCCAATCTATGGCTACAAACAAAACCATAAACACTGGTGAGATGATATGTTTTCACCCAACGATGGTAAGAGAGTGTGGTTTCTAAGGCCATGTCTACTCTATAAACCTAAACTGGTTTGTTTGTCAAGGCTTGTCCCGACGCGTGTTACTTTGGGAACTGGAGTCTGATGCCAACAAAGTCCTATTAGAGGCCTTGAATCTCCTCAAGAGAGCTACAGTTCCAGAGATCTTCTTGAGAAGTGAGAGCCAGTGTGGCGTAGTGGTTAGTGTTAGACTGGGACTCAGGAGAGCCAGGTTCTAGTCCACACTTGGCCACGAAGCTCACTGGGTGACTTTGGGCCTCTCACTGACTGTCAGCCTAACCTACCTCACAGGGTTGCTGCGAGGATGAAACGGAGAGGATAAGAATTACGTAAGCCGCCTTGGGGTGCCTTACGCCTTGGGGAAAAGAAGGCAGGATATAAATATAATAAATAAAATCTGTTGGCAATAAAGCTTAGCCACAGGGCAGATAACTTCAATACCATACACAGGTCTTCTAGAAATGACAGTATGCACGTACATCACTTTTTCAAATACATTCAAATCTAAGTTACTGAATATAGCATGAAGAACCTTCCCAAACGCCCGCCCGGCCCCTGCCAACCCCTTCCCTGAGAAATGCACCTTACAGAGAGCTTCTTGTTCTCATCTTCTGATGATGTCTAAACCAGCCCTTCTTCCCCTCGGTGGGTTGTGTTCTTGGCTGTCCCATGTGAGCGTATGTCTCCCGCTCCCTCCTAAGGGAATCCTGACTGACAATTCTGGGACTACATTGGATTCACTAGCTACTCTAATGCAAGGCACATAGAACTTGCACTATGGCAGTGTTCTCCAACCTTGGGTCCCCAGATGTTTTTGGCCTACAACTCCCAGCATGCCCCAGCCAGCTACGCTGCTTATAAACACTGCTTATAGAAATGAAGAGCAAGTGTGCTGCTCCCATCTGCACCTGTAGAGCGTCATGGCCAATGATGGTTTTCAGTTTTGTACCAGAAGTTCAGATGGTGTCATTCTAGTCTTTTACTTCACTCTGCGGTCTAAAGCTTTCTGGTTCCGTCCAAAGATGTAGGCACATGCCGAAGGAGAGAAAGAGATGGGAGGCAGGGTCACGTCATTGGCTCTACTGAGACCAGCTCCATGCAGCTCCTCCTCTCACTCAACGGTTTCTATTCCAGCTGGTCATGATAAAAACTATGGAATATTAAAAATGGGTGCCAGTGTCTGCTTCTTTCCTCTTCCCTCCTCATCCCTTTTTCCTTTTATGTCACATCTTTTAGATTGTAAGCGTGCTGGGCAGGGACTTGTTTCTTATTGATCTTACATAAGCTGCTCTGGGAGCCTTTTCAGCTGAAGAGTGGTTTTTTTTAAAAAAAGCTTTAAATAATAAATAGGGAACCAGTGTTGGAAAAAGATTATGGGAGCTGGGGGGGGGGGGTTCAAGGCAATGAATCCACAAGCTTCTGACTGATTTCTAAAGTCACGATACAAACATACCTAAGAAAGTGAGAGGAAGAGGGAAACTGCTGAAGTTCCCTCTTACCTTGAGAAAGCAGGCAAGGGGTTGTTACACCTAGACTTCCTCTCAAACTGTGTCCACATAGTCATAGGCAAAGACAGTTTATTGCATTAACGATCAGCCGTCATACAATCACACAGACACAGAGCAGTGTTCAACACTGCCACTCCGCTAATGTAATTGACGTGGCGCTCACGTAAGCGACCTCTAGCGCTATGTCAACAGCGTAAGCTGGCACGACGATTTTCCCAGCATGCCAGTTTACGCTATTGGCGTAGCGCTAGAGGTACCCATTTCTGGATATGTATAGCCTAGCCGCTAGTAACCTCACACTTAGACTACTGCAGTGTTTCTCAACCTTGGGTCCCCAGATGTTTTTGGCCTACAACTCCCAGCATGCCCCAGCCAGCATAGCTGGCTGGGGCATGCTGGGAGTTGTAGGCCAAAAACATCTGGGGACCCAAGGTTGAGAAACACTGGACTACTGTAATGTGCTCTACTTGGGGCTGCTCTTGCATCTGGTTGAGAAGCTGCAGCCAGTGCAGAATGCAGCAGTTGGGAGGCTCAGTAGAGCACCTAGATACACACACGTTACACCTGGGTTACAAGAAGTGCACTGGCTGCCTATTAGCTACCAAGCCATATTCATGGTTTTGTTGCTGACATACAAAGCCCGAAGTGACTTGGGACTAGGATACCTAGCTGACCGTCTTCCCTTATATATATCCAGCGGACCCCTGAGAACCTCTGAGGAGGCCTTACTGGTTCTACGGCCAACAGAATGTCACCAGGGGCCTTTTCAGTGGTGGCACCCGCCCTTTGGAACACTCTTCATCGGTTGTTAACAAGCCATGGCCTCTAAACGCAGCTGGGTTCAGACAACACAATAAATCATGCTTCAACAAAAACCTATGGTTTAATAGCAACCCACACTCAACCCCTGAGCGTGGGTTATCGTGCTGTCTGAACCCGGTTGTTGAGTCATCGTTTAGATTTTCCCCCCATATAGGGTGAAAAATGGGAATGCGGGGAGTGGTCTTATCCCAAGTCAGGCCACTGGTTCCTCTAGTTCAGGGCTCTCCAACCCTGGGTCCCCAGATGTGGCTGGCATTCAGCTCCCAGCATACCCAGCCAGCATGGCTAATGGCAAGGGATTCTGGGAGCTGTAGTCCAGCAACATCTGGGGACCCAAGGTTGGAGAGCCCTGCTCCAGTTCAGTATTGTCTACCTCAGCTTTCTCCAACCTCGTGGTCATGCAGCACGGTTGGGAATTATGGGCGGAGCAGCCCAACACATCTGCAGGGCACCAGATGGAGAAGGCAGGTGTATTTATTTATTTATTTATTACATTTATACCCCGCACCTTTTTTCCTCCAAGGAACTCAAGGCGGCTTACATAATCCTCCCCCTCTCCATTTTATCCTCACAACAACCCTGTGAGGTAGGTTAGGCTGAGAGGCAGTGACTGGCCCAAAGTCACCCAGTGAGTTTCATGGCCGAGCGGGGACTAGAACCCAGATCTCCCAAATCCCAGTCCAACACTCTAACCACTATGCCACACTGGATCTCGCCAGTTGGTGTACACCAACTGGCAGCAGTTCTCCAGGGTTTCAGGCCAGAGCCTTTCCAAGCCCTATCTGGAGATGCCAGGGATCGAATCGGGAACCTTTTGCACGCAAGGCGTTTGCCCTACCACGGAGCCACAGCCTTTTGCTGACATTTCAAACTGAGGCTACAAAGCCCGTGCTTGCGAAGGTGTACGCACACACACGCACATGTCTGGTAAGCAGAGAAGTATAATGAATTAGCTTCACAAACCAATGCAAGAGACAAAATAGGGAAATACCTATGATGGGAACTTCAGCGATGAACACCCTCCGGATGGAATTTGCTACTCTGGAACAGAAAAACACAAGAACACTTATCGCACCTAAATTGCATTTCTGAAGCACGTGTTCGACGGGTCCTGAAGCGTGATCTCCCCTCGCAACTCCACCATGACACAGAGTGCCGGATTAAGCAGCCACTTGTATAGAAGCAGTAACCAGGCTGCTAAAGGTAATGTAGGAATTTCAGCTTCCTCAAAAGCTGCTCATGCAACACCAATTTGTGGGCTAATTAACCCATGCTTAGTTGGGGGGTACAACAGGCAGTCTCAAAACCACTCTCTGCTTCTGCTTTGCTTCCTGCTTACAAAACAACGGGGTGTTGCTGGGTTGTTCGTTGCGATGTCTGAACACAGAACTCTGGGTTGCTGAGGTTTATTGTTGGGTTAAAACTCTGGGTTGCTTGTCCTTCAACAATCCAGAGTTCTGGATTCAAACATGCTGTTCCTGAGTTGTTTATGAAAGCTGATACAAAGTGGAAGCAGCGAGAGGGTGGCAGGCAGTGTGGGTGGGAGACAGCGCATGTTTACTCAGCCCTGACTAACTATGGGCAACCATGGTTAGTAGTTATGTGTGAACCAGGTCTTGTTGCCATATTAGACCATGGTATGTATTTTTATCTGTTTTTAGTATTCTGTAGTGTGATGGCTATTTTGTAAGCTGGAAAACTGATCAAATGATATAAGAATCAGGGATGTGCCCTGGAAGGAACCTTTAAAAAAGTGCTTAAGGTTGCAATCCTATGCATATTTAGACAGAAAAAACTCCTACAACTCCCAGCATTCCCCTGTCAGGATTGTGCCCTAAACTAGCCACTTTTATTTTGAGGAAAAGTCGCTGCAGGCGCCAAACCAGAATGTGCCCCCGATCTAGATCACTGCCTTGTGTGTCAATTTCCCACTAAAAACCACCCCAACTGCTATCTACCCAGCTGTTTGCAGTAAACATCAACTTTGGGGGGCAAATACGGTAATAGCATATGCAGGGGTTAGTGTTTTCAGAAGGGCCCTGGGGGCTGGGGCCTTTATTTTCTTCAAAATAAAAGTGTCCAGCTTGAGCAGGGTTGTTGTTTCTGAATAACTGTAATGCAGAATTCTCCAATCTGGTGCTCTCCAGATGTGTTGGACTTCAGCTCCCAGCTGGCTGAGGGATGCTAGGAGCTATAGTCCAACACATCTGGAGGGCACCAGGTTGGGGAATACTGATGTAACAGGTAGTTTGGTCCTTTTATAACCACCACCAGACTCCACATGCCTGGAGTCAGGGGTGAAGGCAAAAGAGACGCCCCACTACACTGGGGTAGGCAACTTGTGGCCCTCCAGATGTTTTAGCCTACAACTCCCATCATCCCTCACTATTGGCTATGCCTGCTAGGGCTGATGGGAGCTGTAGGCCAAAACATCCGGAGGACCACAAGTTGCCCACCCTTACAACACAATAACCCAGGCAAAAACAACACAGCTTGGCCTAATTCTGCGCCTTTCACCACCATATATGCAAGAACCCAGAGGGGAGGCATTTCAAAACACGGAGATAAGGGGGCTGCATCCAACGTTAACCTAAAGCCCCATTCATTTAATGGGTCTACTACTCTAAGGAGGACTAACAAGCAGGCCTGTAGCCAGCCTAAAAGTTCGGGGGGAGGGGGACACACCAAAAAAGTAGGGGGCAGTTCTTCTGGTTTGCAGATTTTTAAAAGACAACATTGTAAACTGTTTTTTAATTATTTGTTTGTAAAAACAAAACAAAACATGTAAGGGGGCAGAGAAAAGTTAGGGGGCACAGGCCCCCTAGCTGGCCGCCGCCGCCCCTTGTTTACAGGCCTGCTAACAAGGGAGACAACCCACGCCAGCCCAAGTCCGCCGTTAAAGGCGCACTGAGAGGCTACAAAATTTGGCAACCGGACCGGCGCGCGCCAGGGGGTTTCAAAGCGCAGAGGCCGGAGAGGGCCGCAGCGGGGCCGGCTCCCCCGCTCTCCCCTGACCGCCCGCCCGCCCGCCCCCTGCCGCCTTCTCCCCGCCGCACCCTGCCACCTTCTCCCCGCCGCCCCCGCTCACGCCAGGTCGGTGTTCTCGATGATGAACTTGACGTTCTCGTCGCTGAGCTCCGTGATGCGCACCGTGGGCTGGTTGGCATAGGGCATGGCGAAGGCAGGCGTCGGGCTTGCGGCGAGGCCGCCGAGCAGGAAGAGGAGGAGGGACCCGGCCCGGCGCCTCCTTCCCAATCCCAAGCAAGGCTAGGCCGAGCCGGGTCGGGTCGGGTCGGGCGCCCCCCAGCGACTCGGGAGGACCCGGCCAAGGACGCGCGCCGCCCCGGCGGGCCTCGGAGCTCCCTCCCTGCTGCGCTCCCCTCCCGGGGCTCTCCGCGGCGGCCGCGCGCCAAAAGGGGCGCGGTCGCCCCGCTCCTTGCGCTCCGCATCTAGCCGGGCGTCGCTCTCACTCTCAGCTGCTTCTGTTCCTTCTCACGGCCAAAGCAGACGTTATTTTAAACTCGCGTCTAACAGCTACGCGTTTTCTTTCTTTTCCTTTTTTTCTTTAGAGTAGGCGCACGGGCCTATCCGAATCCTAAAACCTCCCCCCCCCCGCCGCCCGCTAGGTTCCCGATCCTGACCCCCAATCAAGTTCCTATTTTTAAAATTACATTTTAGTGCATTGTTTTTATTTCTTGCTTGTTTGGAACTGTGGTGGCCTATGGCTTTGAACAATGAAGAAGATACCTTCACCGATCCTGAGTAAAAATGTGTGTGCGGAAGAATGGCGTGGCTGCTAGATACAGATTTAAGGTAATGCTGGTCTGGTTTGGCCCTCAACACACGCCTGTTTTCTGCAGACATAGGATACAAAGGCTGTAAATAAGTACACGTTGCTTTTATAGAGCTGTTTCACACATTCCCTTCTGTTCTTGTATTTATTTATTAAATGTGTTCCTTCCCACTGCAAAAAGCAGTTTCAACATGACTTACACAAATCCATAATTAATATAACAGAAAAAAACCCAAATTCAATATCAATCATAAAAAGCACAATGCAAATAGAAATAAACTCCCTAAACACATAATCTAAAACACACACACACCGATATAAGAAGTTCATCCACAATACATAAAATCTTATGCAAAACAATCTTGTAAATGAGATACCTATTATAAGTCCCTTAAAGATGGGGAGAGTTGAAGCTGAAAGAATACCGGTATATAAGAAGATATAAGAAGTTCATCCACAATACATAAAATCTTATTCAAAACAACCTTGTAAATGAGATACCTATTATAAGCCCCACCTTACAGATGGGGAGAGTTGAAGCTGAAAGAATAGCAGCTATCAGCTCAATCCTACTGCATGTTTACTCAGAAGTAAATCCCATTGTGTTCAATGGGGCTTCCTTTATAGTACTGAGCATGTTTAGGATTGCAGCCTGCATTGCTTCAGGTCACATAACAGCACAATCCTTACTATGTCATCATCAGGCGATCACTCGTGACCGAGTAAGATTGTCTTCCAGGATAAAAATTACAAAAAGGAAATTTTGAAAGGAGGACATTCTAAAGAAAAAAATTGTGTAGACTCTAGTGATGGGTCCGTAAGTGACTGTGGAGGCCAATTCTAGATCTTACTATGTATGGGACTTACTATAGAATATTATTACTAGCAGCTGTGAACCACCCAGAGAACTTTGGCTATTGAGCAGTATAGAAATGAAATTAATAATAACACCAACATTATTTCTTGTCTATCCCACACTTCCTGCAAGGAACAACCCTGTGTGAGGTAGTTTCCAGAGGGGTAGCCACGTTAGTCTGCTGCAAGAAAAACAACATGGCATAAGCTTTTGTGGAGGCTGAGAGGGGGTGACTGGCCCAGGGTCACCCAGTGCACTCCAGGGCTGTGCAGGGATTTGAAGCTGGGTCTTCCCAGTCCTATTTCAGCATTACCCTACACCGCCTCTCAAGCAACTGTATTAGGGTTGCAGGTTCAGATGGGCAGTTTTGGGGTTCAAATGTCATGAAGTTCACTGAAGGCATAAGCCTATGCAAATTTGGACAGAAAAAAAGGCCTACAACTCTCAGCATGCCCTAGCCAGCTGGCTAGGGCATGCTGGGAGTTGTAGGCCTTTTTTTTTCCTGTTTAAACTTGTCATAGGCTTGTGTGCCTCGAGTGACCTTGGGCCAATCACTAACTTGTCAACCTCACCTACCTCACAGGGTTGCTGTGAGGATAGAAAAGATACGCATTTGCAGGGAGGTGGGTACACCATGCTCACCACTCTGGACTCCTGCAAGGAAAGGATAAAAAATCTCCCCCCAGATCCTTTGGATAATATCATGGGTGGAGGTAGAACCCTCTGGAAACAAATATTTGAAGATCTTTCCAGTGGGTGCCTTTGGTCCCACCTGGGTTATGAAATGAGCAGCTCAACAAGGTGCATTTAACACTCAACGCTGGATCTGCAACAAAACTGTCCTTGCCTCTTATTAATTGGCTTATTGCATCCTTCTCTAACCTGGTGCCCTCCAGATGTTTAGGGTTCCCATTAGCCCCAGTCAGCATATCCAATGGTCAGGAAAGGAGTTGTAGTCCAAACATTTGGTGGGTGCCTAGTTGGAGAAGGCTGGTTTTTTGTGTCTCTTCTCTCCTCCCCCACATTAAAGTATAAAACCTTAGTGTTGCAGCCTGACCTACCTCACAGGGCTGTTGTGAAGATGGGGGGGGGAGAGAATCATCTACATCAGGATGCATTTTTGTATTTTGGATTCTAATCCTTAGGGCAGGGACCAGGTTTTTTTGATTGATATGTATTTTTATTTAATAGATTTTTATACGTGTTTAAAAAATGTATTTTAAAATATATCTAAGCAGTTTACAAGAGAATTAAAAACATTAAAATGCATCATGATATATATTAAAATAGTTAAAATACATAATACTAAAACATTTATATCAAACATGAATAAAGAATACTGTCCTGTTTGTACTGTTTTTATGGGTCTGTCTGCACAATAAATATTGATTGATAAATAAGCCCACATTTGATGGATGAACTCAGGAACATGTGGGGACCCCCCCCCTAGGAATACGAGGGCCTTTGGGCCTCCTGTCTCCATGGCAACGAAGCCTGAGTAGTAGTGTTTTGGCTTGCGGGAACATGGCAGCCTCGCCTCCACTAACGCGGGAAGAAGAAAGACCCTTTTTCAAATAATGGGGCAAAGGCGCCGCCCCGCCCCGCACTTTGTTTATTTATTATTCTTTCTTTATATTATTTGGCGTGTCGGTCCCTCCATTCACATTTCTCAATGAGAAAGGGGGCGGGGCGGGGCGAAAGACTCGTGCTTGTGTGTGCGCGCGCGCACGCGCGCACGGCCGCGGGGCGTGCTGGGAGAAGCCGGCCTCACTCCTCCAATCAGAGCACGCGGCGGGGAGCAGAACGCCGTTGACGTGAGGGCACCTGCGGTAGAACGAGCGGGACGGAAGAAGGTAAGAGATCGGGAGTCGCGGGGGCGGGGTGGGGGTGCGATTGAGGCAAGGCTAAGCTCGCTCTGTCATTTTCTTCTCTCCCACGTGTCTCCCCCACCTTTATTAAGTCCGTTCCTGGCCGTGGAAGGAGGAGCGGAGCGCTATAGGCCAAAGTGCCCGGATGTATCTGCTACTTTCCTCAAATCCCGTTAAGACAGCAGCCTGCTGCCCTCCAGATGTGTTGGACTGCAACTCCCATCACCCCCAGCCAGCGATGCTGGCTGGGGATGATGGGAGTTGCAGTCCAACACATCTGGAGGGCAGCAGGCTGTGGAAGGGTTTGCTTTAAGGTACAGTGCCCTCCTGTTAACATCAGAAGAGCCTTGCTGGATCAGAGCCAAAAGGCTCATCTGGGCCCAAGTCCTGTTTCCAACCGTAGCCAATTAGATTCCTCTAATGGGGGTGGGGGGGATGAAGGTGACAGCCCCTCTCCATGCAACTTGTACTTAGAAGTCAGCATTCTCTCAGTATGGAGGCTCTGTATCAGGGGTGAGCCACTTGTGGCCCTCTGGTTCTGGTGGGACTACAACTCCCATCATCCCTCACCATTGGCTGTTCCGGCTAGGGCGGATGGGAGTTGTGAGGGACACAGGTTGCTCACCTTGCTCTTTATTTAGAGCCAGTGTGGCATAGTGGTGAGAGTGTTGGACTGGGACTTGGGAGATCCCGGGTTCTAGTCCCCACTCAGCCATGAAACTCACTGGGTGACTTTGGGCCAGTCACTGACTCTCAGCCTAACCTACCTGTCACAGGGTTGTTGTGAGGATAAAATGGAAAGGAGGAGGAAGATTATGTAAGCCACCTTGGGTTCCTTGCAGGAAAAAAGGCGGGATATAAATATAATATAATATATTATTATCATTGGCTAACAACCGGTCAAGCTTTTCTCTTTCATGGTTATGTTTAACCATGGGGCAGCACAGACTGCAATCCAAACATACTTACCTGTGAGTACCTGATGGAGCACCTACCCGTACACTATGTTCATCACCTAAGGCTCTCCTCCAGGTGCTTCCCCTGAGGGCAGCTCGGAAGGCAGCCACAAGGCACTGGGCCTTCTCAGTGGTGCCCCCCCCCCCCAATTTTGGAATGATCTCCCCGATGAGGCCTGCCTGGTGCCAACATTATTATCTTTTTGGTGTCGGGTTAAGACCTTCTCTCAGGCATTTGGCAGCATATGATGAGGTTTTTAATCAGGTCTTAAATTTTTTCTTGGTGATTGTTTAAAATGATTTTTAGATATATGTGTCTCTGTGTGTATTGTATGTTTGTATGTATATGGCTTTTATAAAGTATTTTAAAGGTTTTAATCTTTGTAAACCGCCCAGAGAGCTTTAGCTACTGGGTGGTATAGAAATGTAATGAATGAGTAAGCCCATCCTTTCATTCATAGAGGTGAAGGCTATCAATGGCTACTAGTCCTGATGGCTCTGTGCTACTTCCACTATGGGCGGGAGGGTGCTGTTGCACTCATGTCCTGCTTATGAGATCCCATGGGCACCTGGTTGGCCACTGTGTGAACAGAAAACTGGACTAGATAACCCTTGGTCTGATCCAGCAGGGCTCTTATCCTCTTAAGCCTCCTTGAACTCAATGGGACTTATTTCTGAGTAGACATGCATAGGACTGTACAGCCAAAACTGCTATCATGCTAACAGCCTTTGATTGACCTCTGGTTCATGGATTTGACTAAACCACATATAAAAAGCCATTGGCTCTGCACACAGAAGGTTTCCATATTAATCCCTGGCTTCAGTTAAAAGGATCAGGTAGCAGATGATGGAAGAGACCCCCTGCTTGAGACCCTGAGTTGTTGCCAGTCAGAACAGGTAGTAGATGATCTGTTTCAGACAATGGAGAATCTTACAGCTATATATTGTTGCAACAGATTAAGTATATGTTGAAGAAGTGCTTTCTCTTGTCTTTCCTGATTGACTAGTATTGTGAGAGAAAGAGAAACTCTTCCTTCGGTCTGTCCTCCTCACACTATGCATAATAATATAAAGCTCTAGCATATTTCTCTTAAGTTGTCTCCCTGCCCCCCAAGTGAACCGGTCTCAAAGACGTTAGCCCAGAGGTAGGCAGTGTGGTGCCCATGGGCACCAATGTGCTCTCGGACACTTTCCTTGGCACCCACTGAGGTGCCCTACCCCATCTCTTTTTCTTTTAAAAAATTTAAATAACACATTTTCCTTCTGGCAGTTGGGATTGCTGGAAAATGAAGACTTGCAGCCATTGCCATCTTCATTTCCCACGACCTATTCATTTTTTAACTTGTGGTTATATTTGAATGGTGGTCAGGGAAATTGACGAATGTTGGTCAGGGAAAGTCAGGGAAATGAAAAATAAAATCTTAGTGGCAACCCTGCAATAGCAAACTGCTGTTTTCCTACTGGCTGATGTGGAATGCTGCTGTCCTATGTACAACGGGAGAGTAAGGCTCATTGTATACAGTGGACTTGCTTCTGAGTAAATCTGCAAAGGACTGTGTTGTACAGACATTAACATCCTGTTTAGCCACTACAGGAAGATAGTGGCCATTGGAATTCTGCATTAGCCCTTACTGGCCGAGGAAGAAGCCTGTGTAACAAGAGAACCTGAATATTCTTGAATCAGCCTTGTATTGTACATCTTGCTTGATAGCCACAGGTGACCAGGAATTCCATGCAGGCGAGTGAGTCAGCGGTTGGATGAGGAACAAATCATCTCTCCTCCGCCGCCTGCCTGATTTTCATGCTAGCTTTAGAAGAAGCAAAGTCTCTTCCTCTGCAACCATCATGGAAATGCAGCTGTGGGGTGGGGATAGAGTGGTCCATCCTTACCGGTAGCTCGTTAAAAGGCTAATAATCTTTGTTCCCTTGCTGGCTGTGGAAAAGGGGCTTCACCTCCTCCACAACCAGCATGGAAATGCAGGCAAATTGCCTTTTTGCAGGCTAAAAAAATCCTGGCTAGTAGCTTTTGTGGGCCTATTTGCAAGGCTGCTCGAATTGTCCTGTGGCTTGGCCACATAACCTACTGTGAGGGATATGTGATGTATTGCTGAGAGGCATGTGTGGATTCTAATCTGTATTCCAGTATATCTCTGTAAAATAGGAGCACCAACTGGTCACGACAGTGTATTAGTGCTTTAATTCTCATTTTTGGGGGACTGTCCATTATTTTAACAGATCTTGTTAATTCTACTAAGGGTAAAGGTATATAACAATGTCCTATTCTCAGTCTTATTGCCGGTCATGATAGTCTCTATTTGGTTCTCCCTTCTATGTTCTTTTTAGCATTAAAAAAAAAATCACACCTCTATTTAGTTCTGCCTCTGCACTTCTGTGGCATCCTTTTCTGAAAATGGCCCACTGTCTGTCTTTAATGGTAGCAGCTAGGTTATTGACTGGGGTGCCTTATGCCTGAGCTAAAAGATCTGCACTGGCTGCCAGTTTGCTGACAAGGCAGGTTTATGGTGTTAGGATTAGTATGCAAAGCCCTATACAACTCAGGACCCGGCTACCTCCGTCTCCCGCGATACCAACCTCCCAGGCCACTACATTCTTCAGGGGAGGCCCAGTTGGCTTACAGATTCCATTTGGCAAAGACGCGGAGACGGGCCTTCTCTGCAGTGGCACCTGCCCTGTGGAATGATCTTCCCTGTGATGCATGTCAGGCTTCAATGCTGGCGCGTTTTAGGTGTTTATTAAAAACATCTGTTTGCTTTGGCTTTCCCCCAGCCATGAGTTACCTTTGTACCAGCCTCATGATACCAGTGTGTTTGTGTGTGGTCTTTTTTCTTTGTTTTGATTCTTTTGTGAACAGCGTCAGGATTTGTTACAAATGAGGTGATACATAAATATTGTTAATAAATAAATAATAGTTTGTGTCTCTTTTGTTTGCATGCTATGTTAGCTTGGCAGAGCGTTTAGTCCTCCCCTTGGGCTTTCTTGCACTGAACCTCACAAAGACAATTTGCACAAAAAGGATGTTGCAGCCATGAATTTCTGCCCTGGTTAGCTGAAAGAAATGATTCCTTTTGCAGTGTTATGGTACCACTCCAGGGGCATGCCTGTATGTTTGTGACGTCTAGTGCTGGATCTTGCACTATTAATTGGAATGCTTTTAGCACTCTTTTTAGAGCTGGATGAGCTTGAACGCCCTTGGACTCTTAGGAGCAATTCTGCTCCTAAATACAGTACTAAAAGCAGATTATAGGTTTGGTGTGAACACAGCCATCCTAATATGTGAAGGTCTCTGTGCCTAGGAGCATTGTCCTCAGATCTTTGGGCAAAGTAAGGTGTGCTATTTTGTTCCTGGCAGCGCACAGGACTATGCATTCAAACAGCACAAGGTCATTTTCTTTACTACTTGGGATCGTTTGCATTGCAAATGTGCATTGACCATTGCTGATGTGGGTGTTTATGAGGTGGACCTGCATTGCAGGGCTGCAGCCACCATAACTGAATGTAGTCTGTCTGAATTCCAAATTGTGTGGGCATTGCATAGTGTTTCCTAGAATTTCTCATTATAAGTTCTTTTCCTTCTCCGTCTTTTCAAAATGGTTGGTTTTTGGAAACGTCTTACTGGCACGCATATTTTCCATTTTTTTTTGGTATTGCAGTTTATTTAGCTAAGAAAGCTAGCACCATTTCATATGCAACCCACCAGGAATGCCTCCTGCTCATCATTGTTTAAATGAGTGGGACTTGGGGGAGGGGAGAAGAGCTCAGCTACACGTCTGTCTGTTGCTTGTGTCTGCCACATCTTTTTTTTCCAGTATGGCCATGGTATGAATGAATCGGTAGGCAATCTTTTTGGGCCTGTGGGCACATGTGGCAATTTTTTTCAGGCCTGCAGACTCATTTTCTTGCCACTTGCTTCCTGGATTCCCACTTTTCTTGCCCCCCCCCCCCATTCACGGTTCTTGCCTTCCTGCCCCCACACTTTCCTTGCCCCCACCCCATGCTCAGGATTCGTAGAATCAGAATCGTAGAGTTGGAAGGGGCCTATATAAGGCCATCGAGTCCAGCCCCCTGCTCAATGCAGGAGAACAGATGTGGGCAGCCCAGGCAGTCACCCATCCAAGCACTGACCCGGCTCATACCTGCTTAGCTTCAGCATGTGGCCTGCATTATGTGCTCTCAACGCCACCTGCAGGTACCCCTTCTGCTGCTGTGACGATCAGCTGATCTGCCAGCTTCCCTCTTCCTGGTTTGGGCTTTGTGGCTGTGTCAAGGCAGGCTGTGAGCAGGGATTGGGGAAAGTGCACACAGGGTGGGTGGGTGAAGTATGTGCAGAGGGGTGAGGTTGGTGCACGGGGGTCCGGGATCTTGGTGGGCACCATTGGGGGGCTTGGTGGGTCCTGGTGCACCCGCAGGCGCCGTGTTGCCGACCCCTGATGTAACATCCTGGCACAATTTCTGCCCATACAGGCGAGGTGGTAGGAAATCATCTGGCATGTACGGGTTTGTTAATTTTTCAAGAGACAGCAGCTTACCTAAAGAACAGCATTTCAACACAGCCTTAGACTATGGCATTGTGAAGTGAATAAGACATGGGTGTGTGTGTGTATACATGTGTGCATGCTATCCTTTGCCACATGTTCAGAGAACAGGGCCACAAGATGAACTCTGTGGAACTGCTGCCTTCAGCTCTCGGTGAACGCAAGTTGCAGTTGCCCAGCAATCACGGATTGCCTTGGTATTTGCTTGAGTGCATGGTTCCCCAACTTGGGGTTGTGAGCGATAGAGGGGAGAGAAATCCTGTGTGAACCTTTTCCGGATTAACTAATCAAACTCCAAACGGACCAGCTGGTGGCAACAATCATGATCTGGAGTGGATGTAAGAAGGTCAGAAGAGAAGGGATGGAACAGGGTCCAGAAATATGTTAAAACAACGTCATGGGCTAATCTTTTTGATCAGGTGTGCTGCACATTGTTGAAAGTACGGGAGAATGCCTCTGTAGTGCATACTACAGGGCAAATGCAGACCCCTGTGAAATGCAGGTTTTGCCGGTAGTATACAGAGCTGAGAAGTGGGCAGCCATATAGTGTTGGTGAGGCAAGTACAGACTTAACTCTCTGCGCTAATGGCCAGGCCCTTGCCTCCACCCCCACCACCCCCGGCCTTTCCAGTCATGCCCCAAACCGCTGTTTCCTGTGCCATAGGCTGCCCCGCCCCCATTTTTTAATGTCTCTGAGGAAAGGATTGTGGGAGGAAGGAGAGAGGCCTTGATAAATAGGTGCCCAATATGGTCAAGTGATACGAAGGCTGTGTGTGTGTGTGTATCTACACACTGATTGTATATGGCCAAGAGTCACATTGACTAGAAGGAACTGAGTGGCCTAGCATTCCATTTAATAGACCAGCCGACCAGTTGTGTGCAAGGGGTCAGGGAGGCCACTCCTGGCTTCACTAGTGGCTGCATGTGTCTTCTTGGGTGGGCATCTCTCATACTTTGCTTCCTCTTTTCTAGGAAGAAAAGGGCTGGGGTTATTGAAATAAATAACCGGGGTTATTGAAATGAAACAAATCTTCTTTGCCTCTTGGCAGCCCCAAGGAGAAGGACGCAGGGGGCTTCTTCCTCCCTACTCAATGTCCATCTTCAGCTTTGGCTTGGAAACCGCCCCCGCCCCCCAAATGTGGAAGGAAAATGCTTTGGGCTGGGGAAGGTTATGAAGGCCCTCTGTCTCTCTCTCTCTCTCAACCTTCTTTTGGAAATGTGGTCCGCACTAGAAGCTCGTGTGGCAGCCTCACCCAGCCCAGTGTTCTCCAGGTGGGTTGGACTGCAACTCCCATCATCCTGCTGGCTTGGGATGATGGGAATTGTGGTTCAGCACGTCCGGAGGACATCAGGCTCGGTGGGGCTGATCTAATGGAATCTAGATGGGTGGACAACTGACGACATGGAGGGGTCTAAAACTAGCAAAGGCTGAAGATAAACCTGGATATGATCTCCTGGGAATGTTTTCAGGGCAAGTCCTGTTTCTTCTCCTACCCATTTCAATGAGGCTTGAGCCGGAGAAGTTCTGAGAGGGGAAATGGCCTCCCCATGGCTGTCACATACTCAGCTTTTTGGGGGTCTGTGTTGCTTTTCACGACCTGTCTCCAGTATCTCTTGCTGCTAACTTCCCCCAGCGATGGCAGGGACCCATTGACCTCATTCTCGTGGGCATTTTCTTTTCTCCCACGGCTTCTTTCAGGGCTCAGAGCAGTGACTCTGTCTCAGGGATGACTGTTTTACCAGGTTGAAAGAACAGAAAAGATTGCACTTTTGTCCATACTTGTGCATCTAAATACTTAACAGATCCAGCAAGATGTAATTTTACCTGACCCACAACTGCTTTTCATACTCCTTTTGTTTTTGTTTGTTTACTTCAGTTCCATCAGTGAGTGTGATGAATGTGAAATAGAGGCTGGCTATTTTTTTTATTTTGTTTTCCAGACATTATAGATATGCTCGAAGGGAGGACTTTGTTTGAGAGTACAAAGGCCTGTGGCTCACGCTGGCTCAGCTTGTCTGAGCGTGGAAAGCTAAGCAGGGTCAGGCCTGGTTATTACTTGGATGGGAGACCCCTCCTCTAGTTTCCTGCATTGAGCAGGGGGCTGGACTCGCCTTGTAGGCTCCTTCCAACTCTATGATCTATCTATGAAATCTACAGATAGGGGTTTAATGTGGTAGCAATTCCTGACAGATCATCCATCTGGTTTTGCACGGGAGCCTTGCTTCACCTGGCTTTTGGCCTACTCTTCGATCGGGATTCAGAGAAGTTAGCATCATTTCTTCTGTCTGTACCTCTTCTCTCCGAGGTCTTGTCATTGCTCTTTCCCCAGCCAAACATGAAGATCCTGGCATCGTTCTGCTCACGACTGTGCTAGCACTTTCCATTCTGAGCAGCCATATTACGAGTCTGACTGCAGTCTCTCGGATGCAGTAAAATCCTCTCCATGTAAAGACTGTAACTTCTGTGCACCGATGTTCTGGAAAAGATTTGAATCCAGCCATTTGGGATGAAAGTCCCTATTTCTCGGTCAGTTAGGGACTAAATATCCATTGAGCAATGAAAGCACTAGGGATATGCCCTGCCCCGGCCTTAGTTCTAAATCTGCCATCACTGAACCTGGCCTTTCATCATTGGATCCTACCCCCTGAATTGCGCTTCCGACCATTAAAGTCAGATTGTAAAATCTGAGGGGGCCACAAAATTTGTGTTGTGTCCTAAGATCTTGATATATTTCTTTTTGCGGTGTTTTATTAGTAGTTTCTTTTTAGCTTTGTGTGAGGCTGTTACTTTTGCCTAAGAACTTAAAGCATTGAAGATACAAAACTTTCAACCTGGAGAGACTACAGCTGCTTGGATCCTTCTTGAGGAATGGACCCTGGTCTGTGATGGGGAGTGAAGGATCCCTCAGAGTGTTTAATAATTTGTACAGCACTTTTCAAGTATAAAGTTGTTGAGGCTTGGGCAGTAATCATTTCATTTATCCAAATAGAGGCCCTATGCGGTGAGCCAATTTGTATTTCCAATTTACAGTAGGGAAACTGAGGCTAAGAGTATCTTATCCAAGGCTACCCAGATAACTGATGATTGAGTAGGGCTTGGGCCGGCGTCTCTCCAGTTGCAATTCCAGAATTCTGTTCCTTTGACTGTCTCTCCATGCTAAGGTCTGAAGTGAGGAGGGCTGGACCATTCCGCTATGAGGAACAGTTGCAACACTTGGGACTGTTTACCTTAGAGAAAAGGCAAGTGAGTGGAGACATGATAGAGGTGTACAAATTATGCATAGAAACACATTTTTCTCCCCCTCTTTTCTCCTTCTCCTTCTTCATCATCATCATCATAATCATCATCATCTTATTTCTATACTGCCCAATAGCCGAAGCTCTCTGGGTGGTTTACAACGATCAATAAAAATACAATAAAATACAATGTAAAATATACACAATCAAAACATTATTTATTTTATTTATTTATTATATTTATACCCTGCCTTTTTTCCTGAAAGGAACCCAAGGCGGCTTACATAATCCTCCTCTCCATTGTATCCTCACAACAACCCTGTGAGGTAGGTTAGGCTGAGAGTCAGTGACTGGCCCAAAGTCACCCAGTGAGTTCTTCTTCGTGGTCTCTGTGCATCACACATATGGGCTCTGCGCCTGCGCGGAGACCGTTCGGGAATATTCTATAGCTGAGGCAAATTGTGCGGGAAACCCCCCCCCCCCATGTCTCCTCTTGCGGGTTCCCGCCCTCTCCCTCAGTTCCTCTTTGACCGCCATCGTGCATGGTAGTGCTTCGGGAGGTTCTATCTTCTCTTCAAGAGAAACAACTAATTTTCTTAGGATCGTTTAAAATTGTTCTCCCCCCTGTTCGTCGTGGGATTTATTCTTCGATTGTTTGACCATGGCTCCAAAGGCTCCCTTTCGCAAGTGCGTTAGGTGCAGCACGAAGCTTCCTCCGGCAGACGGTCACTCTCTCTGTCTCGCCTGCCTTGGTGAGGGGCATAACGTGGACGCTTGCCACCATTGTCAGGCATTCACAAAGCAAGCAAGGAGGCATAGGGCAGACAAATTGACTGCCATCCTATACAAAAGAGCTCTTCAACCTCCCGCAGAACGGCCTCACCCTTCGGTACGGCCCAGTACGCCACCCTCCGACACCGTGTCCTCGGCGGCCGCCCAGGACACATATATGGAGGCCATGATCTCTAAGAGCAAGCTTAAAAAAGCTTGAAGAGAAAAGGAGGAAGCTAAATGAAAGAGCAAGGAAAGGAAGGACAAAGCCAGGAAACTAGCTAACAAATTAGCCTCGTCCCTCTCGGGCTCGAGATCGACGTTGGCTCCGGAACCGACGGATGTCGTTCCTACTGGAGGCTCGGCTGGGCAGAAGTCTGCTGCTGCTGCGGCTCCCTCGGGTTCGAGGGACCCAATGCCTTCCTCTCCTCCAAGAACTTCTTCGGGCTCGAAGAACCCTGTTATGGCTCTTTCGATCTCAGAAGGGGAGATACTGGACTCCCAATCGGACCCAAGGTCTCCGGAACGAGCACCAGCTCCTCCGCCAGCTCTCAGCTCTCCAGTTCGTAGCGTACGGGCTCGTACGTCACGGACTCGATCTAGATCCCTCGAGATCTAAGAGGTTTTAATTACCTGGGATCGGGCATCCTCCAGATCTACCGACTCGCGTCGACCTCGGGATCCCCAATACTACAGAGAGCGTTCCCATGACTCTAGGGATTCGAGGTACTCCTCGATATCTCGATACAGGTCTCGCCGAGGATGGTCACCGGTATCGGAGTACAGATACCAATCAAGAGGCTACCACTCCCGGGATAGGTCCCCGGCTCGGAGACAATCTCCTCGTAGAGAGTACAGGCGAGAAGTAGCGCGACCGAGTCCCAGGAGGCTTTCTCCACCAGTTAGACCTCCTGCCCCTCCTGCAGAAGTTCGCGAAAGAGAGGACCAGCTCACTATGGTATCGATGACTGCAGTGTCTCGGTCTCACAGATCATCGACTCCAGGGTCCCCATTATCCAGCTCGGACTCGATGCGATCTTTATCCCCATCTTCAACATCTCCAGACCAGAATGTCTCCACGCAGTCCGCCGTTTCACCTTCTGAGGACATGGGCACGTTCCAGGACCAGGTCCTCCGAATGGCCCAGGCCCTGGGTCTCGAGACTGCGGTGGAAGAGAAGAAAACGGTCGATCCTCTCTTCGACGCAGTCTCCAAATCGTCTGCGGGTCCGACACTTCTGCCAATCACCCCGACGATGTTAGAGGCAGTTCAAGGCTCATGGAGTTCGCCCTCCACAGCCCCTCCTGCAGCAAAGCGACTGCATGCACTTTATAAAATTCATCCGGACACAGCCAAGTTCCTTTTTTCCCATCCAGCCCCCAACTCGGTGATAGTGGAGTCGGCCCAATCCAGATCGGGGAAACAGCACTCCACCCCCTCTGATCCCGAAGGAAAGCGCCTGGACAACTTCAGAAGAAGAGTCTACACCTCAAGCGCCCTGGGGATCCGGGTTGCTGGCTACCAAGCTACCATGGCTAGGTATCAGCTTTTCCTTTGGGAGAAGATGGGAGGATTAATTGACTATTTGCCAGACGAGAAAAGGGACTTGGCTCGGGTTTTCCAGGCCGAGGCGACCAATACATCCAGGCAACAAATTCATACTGCCAGGCACCAGGGAGACTGTCATGGGAGATCATTGGTAAGTGCCGTCGCCTTACGCCGTCACGCTTGGCTTTGATCTTCCACTTTGACTACAGAAACCAAAGCCAAGATCGAAAACTTACCCTTCGACGGAATCGGACTGTATAACGACAAGACGGACGATTCCCTCGATGCGGTACAAAAGGCACAGGTAAATGCGAGGAAGATGCTACCACCACCTTCCTCTAAACCCTTCAGACGCCGCAGGTGGGCTCCGTATCCGGCCGCTGTACCGTCTACCCAACAGACTCAACAACATCAGCAGTGGCAGGACAGTCGTGCTCGTCCACAGCAGCCCCGGGCACCGAGTCGTCAGTACCAGCAACAACGGTACCGGGGCTCCCGTAAAGGAGGCGACTTTCAAAGGCGGCGAGTTTGACTCGTATGAAGGCCTGACCGACACCTATGCACCGATCATCACGGCTCGACCTCAGTTTGGAAACCGGCTATCCCTCTTCCTAACATCCTGGAAGAAAATTACCACCGATCGATGGGTTCTGGACATTATCCAGCATGGATACAGGATCGAGTTCGACGCCTTTCCACCTTTTGTTGGCATCCGCACCACGCAGCCATCCCATACGCTGCAGGAAGAGATCGCTTCCTTGCTGCACAAAGGGGCCATCCAGAAGGTCCCTCCTCACCTGGCACAGGACGGCCTCTATTCCAGGTATTTCACGGTGTCAAAGAAGGATGGAGGGCTTCGACCGATCCTGGACCTACGGGCAGTCAACTTCTTCATCCCGCCCAAGAAATTCCGGATGGTCACTCTACAATCAATCTTGCTTCTACTTCGCAAGACCGACTGGTTCGCATCCATCGATCTCCAGGATGCCTACTTTCACATAGGGATCCATTGAGACAGCCAAAAATACCTGAGGTTCCGAGTCGGCCCCGATACTTACCAGTTTCAAGTTCAAGTTCGGCCTTTCGACGGCTCCGAGAGTATTTACCAAATGCATGGCTGTAGTCTGCGCAGCCCTTCGGATTCAAGGAGTAACTCAATTTCCTTACCTGGACGATTGGCTAGTAGTAGCACCATCTGCACAGCAGCTGCAAAATTCTCTCCGCTTGACGGTCGACATGCTGAATTCTCTCGGACTCTGTCTCAATGTAAAAAAGTCAACACTTTACCCTACTCAAAAGATACAATTCATCGGGGCTCTACTCGATGCTACCGTTGGTCTCGCCTTCCTACCAAAAGACAGAATTACAAAGATACTTATCCTTGCGCTGAAACTTCAAAAAGCAGCTTCATGTACAGCCCATGCGATACAACGTCTACTCGGACTTATGGCATCTTCGATAACAGTCGTCCCCTTTGCCTGACTCCGCATGCGTCGACTTCAAAACTGGTTCGTAAGGTCGTTCGATTCCGAGACTGTCTATCCCGGCCAGCATCAAGCAATCCCTGAGCTGGTGGATCGACTCGAGAAACTTAACAAAAGGCCTTCCGTTTCAACCGGCGTCACCGTCGCTCACACTCACGACAGACGCATCCCTTCTGGGTTGGGGAGCACACTGTGGCCCTCACAATGTACAAGGCTCTTGGCTACCACAGGACCGTGGGAAGCACATCAACGTCCTAGAGCTGCAAGCGGTCTGGAATGCGATGAAACATCTCGAATCCGTGCTACAAGGGAATCGAATACAGGTGGTCACGGACAATACGACAGTGGTGGCCTACCTGAACAAGGAAGGTGGTACCCGCTCTCTACGGCTAACCAACCTCACCATTCGTATGTTCGACTGGATGATCCCCCGGAGGATACGGGTGAGAGCCATCCATATTGCCGGAAAGGACAATACCTTGGCGGACATCCTCAGCAGGGTTTCCATCAGCTCCCACGAGTCGCAACTCGAGCATCGGATTCGCCAACACTTGTTCCACCAATGGGGTACTCCGACAGTGGATCTCTTCGCCACCTCGGAGAATGCAGCTTGCACGACATTCTGCAGCAGAGCAGGCCAAGACAAAAGGTCGATAGGAGACGTGTTCCTCATTGATTGGTCAGGGACACTGTTCTACATGTTCCCACCGACTCCGTTGCTAACCAAGGTTGTCTCGAAGATCCACTCCGACCATACGAACTGCATTCTGATAACCCCTTGGTGACCGAGACAATCATGGTTCGCTCCTCTCCTCCGCCTGTCAGAAGGAGAATATCTTCGCCTGCCGAACACGGAAAATATACTCTCCCAAGCTCGAGGCATGTTTCTTCACCCGAATCCGACCATCCTGAAACTTACGGCATGGCTCATTCGATACCGAGCTCCCTTCCTCCGGAGCTGAAGCTAGTTTTGTGAGAAGCCTTGAAACCTTCCACTAGGATGTCCTATGCTAGGAAGTAGAAGGCATTCTGTGATTACCTAGGAGGGATCGAGGTACCCTATCCTAGCGCCTCTATCCCTCAAGTCCTCAAATTCCTTCTTCATTTACAAAACAAGGGTCTAACAATCAGTTCCCTGAAAGTGTACCTAGCGGCCTTATCAGCTTACCATGTAGGCAAGGATGGATTTACTTTGTTTTCATATCCCCTGGTGAAACAATTCATGAAAGGATTAAGAAACATTGCACCTCCAATTAAGCCAATCACTCCGGCTTGGGACCTCCAACTGGTCCTATGGGTGCTCATGTCGAAACCTTTCGAGCCCATGGCTACTGCAGATCTTCGACTAGTCTCGTTTAAGACTGCATTCCTCGTAGCGATCACTTCTGCTCGGAGACCCTCTGAACTGGCGGCGTTAAGAATAGATCCACCATACCTTAACTTTCACAAGGACAAGGTGGTATTACGCCCAGACCTGATGTTCCTTCCTAAAGTGGTCTCTAATTTTCACTTAAATCAAGACATCATCCTGCCAGCATTTTTTCCAGCTCCAACATCCTCATTGGAGCAACAACTACACATGCTGGATGTCAGGAGGGCCCTTGCATTCTACAAAGCGAGAACTGAGTCCCTCAGGAAGTCACCCCGTCTTTTTGTTTGTTACGGCGGCTCCTCAAAGGGCACTCCAATCTCCAGTCAGAGAATCTCTTCTTGGATCGTGAGTTGCATTAAATTGGCATACGAACTCAAAAGGCTGCCAATACCTGTTTCAATACGAGCTCACTCCACCAGAGCGGTTTCGACCTCCATGGCTTTCGCAAGAGGCGTCTCTATGTCTGATGTTTGTAAGGCGGCTACTTGGTCCAAGCCTTCGACATTCGTGACTCACTACCAGGTCGATGTCCGATCCCGGAGGGACAATGCCTTTGGCAGAGTTGTCCTTTCCTCGGTCCTACAGTGACTACGACACCGACCCTCCACCGGTAAGTCAGCTTGCTACTCTGCCCATATGTGTGATGCACAGAGACCACGAAGAAGGAGGACAGGTTGCTTACCTGTAACTGTGGTTCTTCGAGTGGTCATCTGTGCAGTCACACAACCCGCTCATCTGTCCCCGCTTCGGTGTCACTGTCAAGTTCGATGGTGTACTGGGCCGAGACCGGGCGTTCGATGACCGATACCGTGTAGCACCATCGAGTTCGACTAGCAGTATTGGTATTTTAAATTGGGGAAAACTTCTTCCTATAGGTTCTCCCTTAACTCTGGGATCACGATGGCGGTCTCAGGGGACTGAGGGAGAGGGCGGGAACCCGCAAAAGGAGACGCGTGGGGGGAGGGGTTCCCGCCCAATTTGCCTCAGCTATAGAATATTCCCGAACGGTCTCCGCGCAGGCGCAGAGCCCATATGTGTGACTGCACAGATGACCACTCGAAGAACCACAGTTACAGGTGAGCAACCTGTCCTTTCATGGCCGAGTGTGGACTTGAACCCGGATCACCTGCTAATCTCCTCCTAATTTAAAAAAAATTAAAACCAAATTTAAAAGCAACTCACATAACTAAAACAAGTTAATGCAACACGACTTGTAAAAAGGTTGAAAAAACCACCCTGCCATGTACTATTTAGAGTTTTTAAATGCCTCAACATAGAGGGTGGTCTAAATCTGGCGCTGAAAAGTTAGTCGAGTTGGAGCCAGGCAGGCCTCAGGAGGGAGCTTGTTCCACAGTTGGGGGGCTGCCACAGAAAAGGCCCTCCCCCTTGTTGCTGCCCTCCAAGCCTCCCTCGCGGGTGGCAGTCGGAGGAAGGCCCCGTGGGCGGGCGGCCGGCCACTGTGTGAGCAGAATGCTGGGCGAGATGGACCCTTGGTCTGACCCAGCAGGGCTCTAGTCTTAAGTTCTTATGAGAGGAAACATCCCCAGTCCTAATCTGTGGCTAGAGGGAGGATTTGGGCTGCCCCCATGGTGCTTCACTTCTTTTCAATGTCTTTGCTGGTTCTCATCTTATCACAGGGCTGCTGAACTTCTTTCAAGGGCTGAATTCAGTTTTGAAGAAGCTCTTGGGGGCTGCATTCCAGTGGTGGGCAGGACTGAAGGCAAAGGGGGCCAAAAATTACCAAAAAATGCCAACACGTTGTAGCCTGAAGCTCTTACTGCCAGTAACTAAGCCTTAGGAAAGACATTTCAACCTTTTAAAATGGGAAACTCCTGTGCAGAAGCCAGGAAACTACCACATCATTGGTGGTCATAAGAACATAAGAAGAGCCCTACTGGATCAGGCCAAGGGTCCATCTCGTCTGCTCTTACAGTGGCCAACCAGCTACCCGTGGGATCCCACAAGCAGGACATGAATGCAACAGCACCTTCCCGCCCATGTTCCCCAGCAATTGGAATACTTAGGCATACTGCCTCTGATACTAGAGGAAGTACCGTATATAGCCAATCAGGACTAGTAGCCACTGATGGCCTTCTCTTCCATGGATGGGGCTGGGGGAAGTGTATAAAAGAGGCTCTAATTTCTGATGATGTTGGTCATATTGCTCTATCTCTTTTTCAAGTTTTAATAAAATCCTTAACTTGTCTAGAATTCCAGGGCTTTGACTTAAATTGTTTGTTATCTGCAGGTTTGTGGGGCAAACCTTGCTTGCTACAACCACTGACCACTGCTAAAAATACAGAGTTTGAAATGCTTGATGACCGCCCTGCTTTCCTCCGCTCCCCCGCCTCCGGCCCCCTGCCTTTGTTTGAAGGCTCAGAAAGTGAGTAAGGATGCAGTCCTATGCATGTTTAGACAGAAAAACATCCTACAACTCCCAGCAGGCCCCAGCTGGTCATGCTGGGAGTTGTAGGACTTTTTTTTTCTTTCTAAACATGCATGTGGTTATTTATTTATTTATATTTATTTATTATATTTATACCCCGCCTTTTTTCCTGTAAGGAACCCAAGGCGGCTTACATAATCCTCCTCCTCTTCTCCATTTTATCCTCACAACAACCCTGTGCGGTAGGTTTGGCTGAGAGTCAGTGACTGGCCCAAAGTCACCCAGTGAGCTTCATGGCCGAGCGGGGACTAGAACCTGGATCTCCCGAGTCCCAGTATTTTTGGGATCTTCTCTGCCATTTGCAAGCCTGAATCATTCCAGCCTGAGCACACATTTATGTCTTTTGGCTGACTTACGGCCACTTCCCTGTGTGACTTAAGAAAAAAACAACCAAAAATGAGCAAGGAAGTGCATCTACTGATGCGGCCCTTGGAGTGTGCTTTGCTTTGCTTTACATGCTGATTGGCTTTGTTGTCATCCGAGAAGACTGCTGGTGCTCATACCGCGCTGTCTTTCCAATGAGGTGGTTAATGAGAAAAAGAAGTGAACCGGATCAAAGCGGAGTCTGTGCCATTCTTGCAGTCAGTGCCAGACGCGCTGCTGCTCCTTCCGGAACCGGCAGGTGCAGCCGTAACTGGGCGGGAGGGTGGCTGCTTTGGTCACTGTCTGCCAGCAGAGGCTGTTCTGGCAGCGGTGTGCAGCCCTTCCCTGCCAAAGGGGAAGCAGCCCGCCGGTAGATGCTGAGGCGACATCCCGTACTGCATTGCAGGGCATGTAATTGCCTTTTCTCGGTGGCCTTGCTCTCTCCCTGGCTTCCGTCTCCATTGCTTTCACTGTTTATTGGCTTATCAAGGGTCTGTTTGCCATTTATGCTAACCAAGAGCACTGCTGGCTTGTGATTCACGTGGTCTCCATTGTCTGGAGCCAGCCTGATAGTTTGCAGCTCGGTGTCTGCATGAATTCTCGGATTAGGTATCGGGTGTTATTTTTCACTAGCAAACTACCGGCTGTCATGGCAGGCAGCATGTATATTGGGAAAGGCCGTGATTATTCTCGGGAGACCCCAGGATACAGGGTGCTCATTGCACATACACACCCTGTAAGATCCTTGTCAGTGAGGATCAGGCCACCCAGGGATGTAGAATAGATTTTGCATGTATTGCAACCATTTTCTCATGTGTAGTGTTTTACTTTGCCAGCCAGTCCTATGGAAAAACCCAATAAATCTGTCCGCATGTAACATCATGTGTTTAATGCTTGTGTACTCCTTCGCCACCCCGTTTCTATGGTTCTAGTTTGAGGGCTTGCACAAACAACAGTTTTCTGGTTTAGAAGCAGAAGCAATGTATTGAATTTCCAGAGGGGTAGCCATGTTAGTCTGTTGCAGCAAAAACGACAGAGAGTCCTGTGGCATCTTGAAGACTAAGATATTTATTCTGGCATAAGCTTTCGTGGACACTGTCCACTTCATCAGATGCATGAAGTGTTAACCTCAAATTGGCAGAGTTATATACACGTGCTGGGGGTGGGGGGGGGGAGGCAAGGAATAGCTGACCAACCTGAAAAGGTTACTCACCAGCAACAACAGACCTCGCAGCAGAGCTGCAGACAGAAACCAGACCCTGTGGCAGGCCCAGATGCCAAGTCTATCTCTATATCTACTCTGTCGATACTATTACTATTATAACCTAATGGGTTCATATACCTGCTCGTCTTCCAACATGATATATGCCATCATTGGCCAGCAATGCCCTACTGCATTCTACATAGGACAAGCAGGCCAGTCTCTGTGCAAAATAGTAAGTGGACACAAATGTGGCATCAGGAATGACGATGTTTAAGAACCAGAAGAGGAATATTTCTGTCTCCCAGGACACTGTGGCAATGACCTTAAGGTGGCCATTCTTGAACAAAAGCATTTCAGAGACAGATATCAATACGAAATTGCTGAAATACAATTCATCAAGATATTCAATTCTTTATTTTCTGTGGCTTGAATAAGGACAAATGTGTATTATTATTATTATTATTATTATTAATTATTATTATTATTATTATTATTATTATTAGCACACTGGATATTTTTAAATAATTAATCTTTTTAATGTGAATTTCACTGAAACAAACAAAACCATATAAAAGAAAAAAAAATACTGCATATGTTAATTGGCTCACCATTGCGGGGATGTTGTGTTACCACCCAAAAGCATTTTGTGAATGGCAGCTGTATTATTATTATTATTATTATTATTATTATTATTATTATTATTACATTTTTGAATCGCCCATCTGGCCAGCCACCCAGCCACCCTGGGCGATGTACAATCAATAAAATACAATAATAACACAGAATTAAAATACGGTTAAAACAGTATAATTTTTTTTATACTATCTGTACTTTTTGCATTTCATTTCCCTCTGACCACACAGTTTATATTTACCCTCTCTCCCCCACCATGTGTAAATAAATTTGTCAATTTCATTTCATTCATTACATTTATATACCGCCCAATAGCCGAAGCTCTCTGGGTGGTTTACAAAGATTAAGGTTAATTTAAGGATAACAATTCATGCATCAGATGAGTGGACAGTGTCCACGTTTCTTACTCATCAAGGAGCCACAAAGAACATATGCAGCCGTCAGGTTCGCCCAGGATGGAAACAGTTTTGAGTTAATAACTGGATTTTATATTTTCAAAAATGGGGGATCAGCATCTACTTCCTTTTTCCCAGGACACTGAAACCATCACATCACTTGGCAGAGTCCAGTTTGAATGTCCGCACACCTTCCTCCTCCATATAATCTTAAGTCTCTGATTATGCAGACATCCTGATGACAACGACAACATACAGTCAGCCCCCCCCCCCCGCGCCCAATTCCTCCCATCCCTCCTGCTTTTTGTAACATTTTTCTGGTGAAGTGATCTGGGGTTCTTGAAAACTTGCACATTTTTGGTGATCTTTGAGTTAGCCCGATGGAGGTGCCACAAGACTCTTTAATGTAATAAAGTGGAGCTTGTGTTGTGAGGGGAAGGAGCAGCGAACGTGCAAGCACACAGGGATGATTACGTCATGCCAAAACGTGGCTTGACGTTCTATATGAATGGACTCATTGACATGTGTGGAAAACATATTGGGGTGCTTTCTGTCCCTGCCATTGATCCCTGCTCTTACCTGTACAGTCATGCCTTGGATTGAGAGCATAATTCATTCCGGAAACGTGCTTGTAATCCAAAACACTCTTATATCAAAACGAAATCCCCCCAAAAAAATTTGTACAGAGATTTTTAATTTAAGCCGTACTACAGTACTTGTATTGCAAGACGTCGCTTGTATATCAAGAAATAAATAAATAAATATTTAAAAATTTGCTTGTCTTGCAAAACGCTCTCAAACCAAGGTACTTGCAATCCAAGGTATTATTGTATAGCCTCAGTCCTCTGTTTTCCTTCTTGGTCACCCTTAAGTGTGGTGGAATGTTAGGAAATGGTTCTATTTATATCCAGATCTATTATAAATTGGTCTGAATTGCCAAGTATTAATTCAGTTCCTACCCTAATAGTGAAACGTTGCCTTCAACACATTTGGTTTCAGATGCCTTGGGAATTCCTCAAAAGGTTAGATGGCCAAATTAGACAGATCCGACCAACTTCTCAGAACAAGAGAAATAAACTAACATGGGCAGATCGATACAAACGGAAGTGAAAAGTAAGGCTGCCGAGTGGGGTTGGCACAGTGAAAATAAAAGCTTTCTACATTCTGGCTTTTTAAGCACTTAACAGATTGCAGTGTGTTTTGGCATAATGTATTCCTCCACGAGAGTCCTTTGAAATGACTCCTACGCGGGAATACATGTGAAAAGTCTTAATGTTGGAATGGAAGCCCCTTGTGGATTTTCTGGAAGATAACTGTGATTGGGATATTAGATTCCTGCCAGTCCCTGCTCGTAAGTCTTCCCTCAAAAATCCATAAGGGTTTCAAGCATAACTCAAAGCTAGCTTCTAGCTGAGGTCTGGAGCTCTTCAGATATGAGACCCAAAGTGGGTGCGCAGCCCTTCCGTACAGAAACATTTTTACTAAATTTCTAGCCTTTCCCTATGCCTGAGGCTTGAAATGAATGGAAGCAAATATAAAACATCCAAGTGGAACTGAAGAGCTTAAAAAGCCAAACAGATGATCTAATCCCACCCTTGTAATTGGTTTAACTCTGGCCATCAAAATCTAGCCCACCTTTCTTTCTTTCTTTCTTTTTATTACATTTCTATACCGCCTAACAGCCGAAGCTCTCTGGACGGCTCACAACAGTTAAAACCATAAAATACAATATAAAAGTTTAAAACTGCAGTATAAAATAAAAATAATAACCAAAATAAAACCAAGCAGCAGTGCAAAGGTTTAAAATACAGTAACAGATTTAAAACAATGGAAACTGAAAGACTAAAATGCCTGGGAAAATAAGAAGGCACCGAAAAGAGAACAACGTAGGCGCCTGGCGAGCTTCTCTGGGAAGCTCATTCTGTTGTGGCACATTCAGGGTGCCACAACAGAAAAGTCCCTCTTCTTAGTGAAAGGTCATATGGCAGTGTTCCCCAATATAGCCTTCCAGATGTATTGGACTGCAGCTCCCATAATTCCTAGCCAGCCTGCTGTCACCTACTGATCTGCTGCCTTATGTCTGTTGTTTTAATACTGTATGCTTATTGTGTGTGCTTATTTGTGAGCGCCCGTGAGGCCGCTTGCCGTGAAATGTGCGATATAATTGCAGAACAGCGGTAGCATTGCATTGGTTTTTGGCCAAGGATAGTGTGCTTATGGCAACACTGCCATTGCAATCCAGCGATCCCTTGCAGAACATGGTTTTCCTTGCAGGTTGTGTAAAGAATTGTTGGGAAGTAATTTTCTATGTCCACAGGTAGCAATAACTTTTCACAGTTGTTAGAGCTGATTTACAGCTGGTGTAGCAGCCATGGTAATTAAACCCAGTTAGTGAATATCTGAGGGTATTCTGCATGTGAGCATCTCCGGTTGTGGAAATGTTCTTTCTCTGCATATCCGTTGTTGTATATTGACTGTGATGCATTCCAATTTAAATATTCCCAGCAGGTCTTAACAATGCTAGTGTTGTTCCTGAAAAGTGCCTGCATAGTTGAGATTTTCATATTTTTGACGCGCTTTCAGTGGGAGGTTAGATGATTTGTCATTTGAGACGTCAGAATATTTGCACAGACAAGTTTTTCTCATCTCCCGCCCGCCCATAATGATGATTTAATGAGGCGGCAACTAAGGATAACAATGGATAACTTTGATCATTTATGTAGTTATTGGGCTGGGCGGTTCTATTTTTGTACGATGAAAAGGAAATGTTCTTGTTTGCTTATAAAGGGTAAATATTCATAAAGCAGATTTCGGAGCCCAGGTAGTTAAAGAGTATAAAAACAGAGGAGTACCCAAGATGACCCGGGTGGGCACAGGGGATCATCCTCCTAGTGATACACAGGGTGGCATCTCCTGGTGCCATGGGTTGGATCCCCGGGATTGTGATGACTTGTCAGCCCTTGGTTCCTAGTGTCAGACCCATAACAAGAATTTAGTGTGTGAAGGTGCCTGCAGGCACCACGTTGGGGACCCCAGCCTTAAATAATCACCACAAAGGCCTGAAAATGATTAAATTGTGTTGTATGTGGTAGCGGGATGCCTTGGGCCATATTGGGACCACACAGGGCTTGATCAGAGAGCCTTATCTTTGCTACTCCTGGTCTATTCAACCAAAGGATGCTTCCGGATGAGGCTTTTATGGTGTCATCAGCCTGCCTCATTCACAGAATGTGAATGTCTTGTTGGACTGGCAAATATTTTGCTTTTATGATTGAAGCTGCCCATAACTTGCTTCAGCCTCTCATGAGTTCATAAGCGTTAATCAGAGGTGTTGGTAAGGCAACCAAGTGTTGCTGGGGGTGGCCTTTTCAGTCTTCTGAAGATCTCTTTCTACCCGCCTTCCCTTAGGTTTTCCACTTAGTGGCCAACTTTGGAAATGGACGCAGAAGGGTTTGGTGAGCTCCTGCAGCAGGCAGAGCAGCTTGCAGCTGAGACAGAGGGCATTGCCGAGCTTCCTCATGTCGAACGAAATCTCCAAGAGATCCAGCAGGCAGGAGAGCGTCTGCGCTCCCGGACGTTAACCCGCACCTCCCAGGAGACGGCAGATGTCAAGGCGTAAGTTCCTGGGCTGCTTGAAACTTTCTATCTTGAAGTTAGACACAAGAGCTACAGTCCCAAGCAAACCTTTCTAGGGAGTAAATCCCATTGAATTCAGTGGGACTAAATTCTGAGTAAACGTGTTTAAGGATTGCACTGTTGGTAGACATAACATCTTTGACCTCCATGAGGAAAGGCTAAGGGGCGTTACTCTTGGCATGTTGGAAATTGGATGGCAGTCAACCCAGGCTGACTTCTCCACATGTGGTAAACTGGGATTTTTAGTGCACGTTTAGCTTGACAACAAGCATATAAAAGGAAGAACTTGAAAAGTAGATCAACCTTTGCTCCTTGAGTGGTGATCCGATGGACTGGTGGACCACTTGGATAGAGAGTCAACCACACTCACAAGTAAATCCAGGTTTATTTTTACCCAGATTCCACACAAGCCCCAAGGGAGATCAAAGGCAGGTTAGTGGGTGGTACATTGGTTGGTCATTTGAATAAAATTGTTGTATTTTGATTTTGAGATTAAAAAATGGCTCTATCTCAAAACTCCAGGTCCTTTGTGTCTCTTGTGAAAGCAACTGTAGTCTGATCCTCCTTCCTTTTCATTTCTCTTGTAGATCAGTTCTTCTTGGCTCCAGAGGGCTTGACATATCCCACATCTCTCAGCGGTTGGAGAGCCTTAGTGCTGTGACGACATTTGAGCCTCTAGAGCCTGTGAAGGACACTGATATACAGGTAAGAGGCTCTGTGTAACAAAGGCTGTCCTCACACAATCAAAGGTGAACGGTAAGAGGTACCATGGCAGTTTTTAAGGTGCGAGTGCCTGGCTTCTGCACAGCTCACTTTATGTATGTACTGGGATACATTTACCCATCGTTAATAGGGTCACTTTCAGTGAACTCATGTGAAAATATCCCGGATTTCTTCTTTCTTTCCCAATGATGAAGCGCATATTCTTTTTTGTGGTAGACCGTGGCAAAGGTGTGGGCAAAGTGGGTGGGGAGAAGGCCCTAGTCTGCTAACAAACTGTTCAAGGGTAGGGACGTGCATTTAGTATTTAAATGTTTTGATGCTTCAGATATTGGGAGATGATAAAAAGTCAAGGATGAAAAATATCTAAGAAGTGTACTTAGTAAAAATTTCAAAAAGCGGCACAATGTTAAATTTAAAATATGTATTACAAAAGATCTATATTACAAAATAGTGAACATAAAGAAATATAATATACAAAGAAATAAATCATATATCTACAAAAGGAACACAATATTTGCAAGCCTCGTTGGCTCAATCTTGTGACAAACTTTTGGCTGACTCCAAAGCTCTTAATTAACAATGAGTAATTTTATATGCAGATGTTGTTGCTTGAATTTCATGAGCTGGGTCACCATAGCTTTGTTACATTCTTCCTTTCTTTTTCAAAAGCCAAACGCGTTTCGGCACAGACAGCCTTCCTCAATGGCGATTATGCTCCCAATTGATCCAATTTTGTGTGCTATGTGTATATGTAGCAGCACTTCACTGCCAGCAACACTTTCAAAGAATCTTAGGGCAAGGCTTTACATGCCAAAGGTCCCAGGTTCAATCCCTGGCATCCCCAGGTAGGGCTGGGAAGAACCCCTGTCTACAACCCTGGAGAGCTGCTGCCATTCGGCATGGAAAAATACAGAGCTTGATGGGCCAATGGTCTGACTCAATATAAGGCAGCTTCCTATGTGTTGCTAACAAGCCAACTGCCTCTTGCTAATCTGTAGCTATTTTTTACTGGAAAACCCCAATAGTGCCAAGTTTTTCCAGAATATCAGGTTTAGAACAAATTCATGCAGAACCAGTTCTTTTTGTGCATCTATTGACCTGGGCTGTATAATTTATTTTCAGTGTAGAATTTGAGTTTCTCATGTACTGAATATTGAGTGTGACTAAAGCACAATCTGTCCTGTTTGTAACATTTCTTCCTTTCTTTACTGAACCTGCTGTCTTTCCTTTTCTCTCTCTCCCCCCATCACCCTGCCCCATGATGTGTTGTAGTGGGTGGTGCAGGCAGATTTGTTGGGATTCCAACCTTTCATAGAAAGGCTGGAAGTAATGACGCTCTGAACATCCTTGTATACTGCAGTTTTCCTGTAAAGTGATGCTATAGCACAGGGGTATCGAACTTCTTTTTGCCAAAGGGCCGAATTCAACTTCAGAGAAGCTTGGTGTGTGTGTGTGTGTGTGTGTGTGATTCCAGTGGTGGGTGGGGTCAAACCCAGAGGGGGAGGGGGCATGTACCAAAAATGGCAGCATATTTTAGCTTAAAGCTCTTACTTAATGCTTAAAGCATTTCAACTTTTTAGAATGGGGGGGGGAGTGCAAAAGCTGAGAACTCAGCAAATGGTGGGGGGGAGGGGAGGCAAGGGAAGGACGTGGCCAGCTGTGGAACCCCAAAGGACCAGATTGGGACCCCCAGGTGGGCCGCTTTTGGCTCGTGGAATGGAGGTTTAACGCTGCTGCTTAAGCTAAATGTGGGTCCTTAAAACCTGTGCCTTGAATGGCTCAGGACTATGAGTTGGCCCAAGATCTCTGCCTCACAGCCTCCTTGCCCTCTTTTGTTAACCAGTGAGGTGCCTTTCTGTTCTGACTGTGTTTTTTAAACCATACTTCTTAGTGCTGAATTAGGGAGAGGCATGCCAAAATCGCATCTCAGTTAATCACCTGAATTATTTAGCAGTAATAAAACATAGATGACTGATACAAAAAGAGGCTTGTTTCAGAGTTGGCTCCCAGAGTGATTGGCCAGGAATCTTGGAGTAGATTCCTGTCACTTGAGAGTGGGATGAAGTTTTTTTTCGTAGGGGTGTGTGTGTGTGTGTTTGTGTGTTTTGCAGGGGCCAGGTTGGGAGGGGCATGGAATCATAGAGGTGCAAAGGACCACAAAGGGTATCTAGTTGAACCCACTCCAAAGCCAGCTAGTTGCCTGTGGCCTGTGGGAGACTTGGAAGCAGGGCATTAAGGCCCCGTGAGTCCTTAGCATTTGGTACTTGGAGATATATTGCATCTGAACTTGGAGGTTCTGTTTAGGTGTTGTGGATCATACTTGTTGACAGACCCTCCATGAATCTGTTCTAGTCCTCTTCCTTTTTAAAAATTATTTTTATGATTATCACCATCATTGAACAAGCAGAATGAAATAACAAGCAAACAGTTGTCTGATCCCTTTCTAAGCTCCTTGCCTTTGCTCCATCTTGTGGCAGTGAATTTTGTGTGTGATGTGAAGAAGTACCTATTTGGTTAGTCCTGAACATATTGCCAATAAATTCCATCAAACTTCTCCCAAGTTCTAGTATTATATTTTATTATTGTTTCTTCCTTTTTTTGTAAGCTGCTTTGTATATGTAAATATATTAAATAAAATGAACGACAGAGGGAGATAATTTCCCCTTCTCTGCATAGTTCATAATGCCCAGGTTCGCATGATCAGGGAAAGAAAAGAAGCCACGGTGACTTCAACTCTAGCAGATCCCCTTATTTCCTTATGTGGTTTATTCTCTGTGGAACCCACATGGCCGCAAATGTCTATTCTGAATTCTAGAGCAGGTGCAGAGTGAACCATCTTTTGTGATGTATGCATGTCTTTTAAATTTACCTTTCCATACTGTCTTCCTTCTGATGACGCCAATAGAGCTATGCATTCTCCAGGGATATTTCAGATCTTTTAGACTTAATGAAAAGGCTTGCTAAACAACAACAACAAAATGGGGGAAGATTAGCTTGCTGAAGATTAGAAGCAAGTCTTTGGCAAACTGGGGAGCTGCAGAGCTTCATGTTAACACCCCCCCACCGCCCTTCTCCTGTCTCCTCTGAATTCTGTTGTATTAATGAAGAAGGGTGCAATACTGAAGTGATTAACGAAGAGGGGAGAATTCTGGTTCGCTACATTGCCTTTCCATAATAATCTATTTTTGCTTGCCTAGGATCTGGTACAGCAGCGAAGAGAGCGCATTGAGTCAATGGTGTAGCTAGGCTTGGACCTTGGGACCAAAGTGCAGGGCCCCACCGCCTAGCCCCCAAATTAGGAGGCAGAGAGCAGTAGGCGATGAGGGCAGCAGAAACAACCTCCGTTTTATTCATGTAGTCATGATGGTGCTATGATTTAAAAGAGTCTAAAATGCAAAACTGGACATGCTCTGAGTTATTGTTTTTTTTTTTTTTTTGTTTTAAACAGTGTTGGCAAACAGTTTTGTTGTTGTTCTAACACAGTGTTCTCCAACCTTGGGTCCCCAGATGTGTTTGGCCTACAACTGGCTGGGGCATGCTGGGAGTTGTAGGCCAAACACATCTGGGGACCCAAGGTTGGAGAACACTGTTCTAATATATCAGGAATGTGGAAGCAGATGTAAAACATGGAATGGCAGTGGGGGATAGGGGAGGGAAGTAAATAAATGTTTGTTGTGTGCTTTGCAACTGAAGTAATACATTTGGCTATCTGAAGGCAACCCCCAGAAGACCAGTAAGTCCAGGGTCCGAAATTACCTAGCTGCACTGCTGCCTTAAGTATTTCTGTGTGAACATACCGGTAATGCTTAAGCCATGGTTTAGTATTATGAAAACAAGTTGCAATGAGCCTTGGGCTTGTGCCGCCCCCCAATCTCCTCCAGCGTGACTACAAAGAGGAGTTAAGAAACCTTTGTTTCCACTTTAAATTGACCACAGCTAGTTGTGACATCCAGACCTGGACAAACTGTGGTTAATCTTAACTATGGTTCATTGAAACAAGCCAATTTAAAACCATAGTTCATGAAACAAGCTCGCTTGTTTCAACCAACCATAGGTAAGAATAACAACAGTTTAGGGATTGGGTGATGTGCTAAACTGCGTTTTAGTCTAACGTGGAAGCAGAATCTATTTATTTATTTATTTATTTATTTATTATATTTATACCCCGCCTTCTTTCCTGCAAGGAACCCAAGGCGGCTTACATAATCCTCCTCCTCCTCTCCATTTTATCCTCCTCTCCATTTTATCCTCACCACAACCCTGTGAGGTAGGTTAGGCTGAGAGTCAGTGACTGGCCCAAAGTCACCCAGTGAGTTTCATGGCCGAGTGGGGAATAGAACCCGGATCTCCCGAGTCCCAGTCCAACACTCGGATGTGTGTGTGTGCAAGCCTGAGACTTGTTGCGGCTCGTTCTCGTTACACTAAACCATGGCTTAATGTTATGTCTGAACATAGCCTAAGTACGTGATAACACGTATTGCAGGCCCAAGGCATCACAGGTTATGCTTCGGGTATGCTTTTAAATAGGGTTGCAGGAAGTCAGGCCCAGGGGGCAACTATAGCCCTCCTTGGGTGCAAATCAAGCCCTCTGGGGTTCTCCAGATCACCACGCTTCCTTCTCTTGGCCCTACTCCCTTTTCCCTGATGGATGATTCTTGCTGGTTTCCCAGCTTTTGTGCATTTCCCTCCATTCTAATAGGTTGAAATGCTTCTGCTAAGGCTTCGTTACTGGCAGTAAGAGCTTTAAGCTCAAATATCCTGGTATTTTGGGTACTTTGGCCCTCCCCCTTTTGCCTTCTGCCCCGCCTACCACCGGAATGTGGCCCCCGAGAGCTTCTCTGGAATGGAATTCGGCCCTCGGGCTGAAAGAGGTTCAAAGAGCCAGTGTGGCGTAGTGGTGAGAGTGTTGGACTGGGACTCGGGAGATCCAGGTTCTAGTCCCCACTCGGCCATGAAACTCACTGGGTGACTTTGGACCAGTCACTGACTCTCAGCCTAACCTACCTCACAGGGTTGTTGTGAGGATAAAATGGAGAGGAGGAGGAGGATTATGTAAGCCGCCTTGGGTTCCTTGCCGGAAAAAAAGGCAGGGTATAAATATAAATAAATAACTTGTGTTTTAAAACATGTTAGGAGCCCATGTTGCTGCTTTAGTGATACAGAGAATCAACAATCTTTTCTGCTTTGAAAACTTTGGCTTCAGAATTGCCAGTAAGGTGACAGATTAATGACTTTATGTAAAATCCATTATACTGAGCTGTACACTTTTGGTTATTTTTCTGTGGTTAAATCTGCAAGGACTCCATTCTAACTCTTCAGCGGTTCAGAAAGTATCTTTTAACAATCATACTTGAGTATTTTGTAGTGAAATTTGCACTGTGGGAAAAGCAGCCCAAAGCACAGAGCAAACAGGACCCGACTCTCAAGCATCTGTTCTTTTCTCTTGCAATGTTTCATTTGATTTTCTGTTGAAATCGCTGCTGCATTTCATGTATTAGGGCCGCGCTCAGTGCAATTCCCACTTAATCTGCCTGGAATTAAGGATGACACATCCCGTAAATGTGAAATGCATTTGTAATAATAAGGGCAGTGATGTTTACTGCTGGGGCTGCTTTAGTGATACAGAGAATCAACAATCTTTTCTGCTTTGAAAACTTTGGCTTCAGAATTGCCAGTAAGGTGACAGATTAATGACTTTATGTAAAATCCATTATACTGAGCTGTACACTTTTGGTTATTTTTCTGTGGTTAAATCTGCAAGGACTCCATTCTAACTCTTCAGCGGTTCAGAAAGTATCTTTTAACAATCATACTTGAGTATTTTGTAGTCAATATGCATTCCTTTTTGCTCATTTAGTAGCGAGATGGTTTTTGAAAAATGACCCTTAGGTTGCAGGCAGCCCTTATTAGGGAACTGTGTGCTTACCGTTTGGAGCTGCAGAAAAACTTGTGATTATTGTAGCAAAATGCATATCGGTTTATACCTGGAATGGCCAACTGGTAGCCTGCAAAGCCAAATCTTTCCACAGTTGAAGCAACTCTGTTTGGCCCCTGGAGGGTGTGGTAAAACCTTTGCTCTTTGTTTCTTTTATAAGGAACAGAAGCAAGGATACTCTGTGAGCAAGTTTAAACCAGCCCTTAAAGTTGAGCTTGGAAACGCACTACCAACCAGTGCAGCTGGCTCGGTATAGGCGTTACATGATGCGACTACCTCTCTCCCATCAACACTGCAGCAGCCGCATTCTGCACCAGTTAAAATTTCTGAACCATCTTTAAAAGTAACCACATGTATACCTGGTTCAGACAACATGACAACCCAAAGTATGGGTTGAGTAAGGGTTGTTCTTGAATCTTGGGTTGTGGTGTTGTATGAACCCAGCCGTGCTAACAAACCATGGTTTGTTAACCATGAACAACCCAGAGTTCACAACCCAACAACAAACCATGGGTTCTCTTCGTGCCTTCTTTATGGTTAGCAAACCATGGTTTGTTAGCGCAGCTGGGTTCACACAACACAACAACCCACGATTCAACAACAACCCATACTCAACCCATATTCTGGGTTGTCGTGTTGTGTGAACAACCTTCTAGAGTGCATCACAGTAGTTCAGTCTGGATGTCACTAGTGCGTGGATAATAGAGACAAGGTCAGAATTCTCCAGATAAGGGTCACAGCTAGCCTACCAGCTTAAGCTGGTAAAAAGTACTCCTGGTCCCTGCTGATACTTCAGCTTCCCCAGCTAGCACCACCTTCTGAGATGCTCATCCAGGAAAAACCAGGACCGCCGTAACACCATGCCTCCTAAGCCCAACCTAAACAAATGAGCCAGAAGGATACCATGTGTGATGGTATTGAAAGCTGCTGAAAGGGCGAGAAAAACCAATAGGGTTGCACTTCCCTGCAGTTTTCCTGCTGAAAATCACCCATGACTTGAGCACCTACCAGCTTCAGGGGTGCAATTTTCCATGGGAAAATGGCATGGGGGAAAAGGTTAACTCCCCTCCCCCATGTTATGGTCCTGATAAGGATTGCTAGTACCAAGGCTACTTTTTTGTTAGGAAAGAGAAGTGGCAGGTCCTAATAGTGTGTTTAAATAGCATACCTAACATAACTAGGGGCTAAACGCCACATTGTTATGTCTACACTAACCATGGTTTTGAAGCTGGTTACAAATCCTGATTTGGAGCTGTGGAGAAAGACTGCAACTGTCCTTCTTGGCGGGTTCGGCCACTCAGGGGTTAACCCGGACTCGGGTAGCCCTCTATCAGCTGTACGCAGCTCTCTGGCAGAAGCCGCGACCAATTATAACGCAGGCAAAGCGAGGAGACCGAGTTTTGAATGGACGCTACTACACTGTTATGGGTAAACAGAGTTTAATGGAGCGTAACAGAACATATACAAAGCACCACGCTAAGCACACACCTACAATTGAGCTGGTAGCGAGCCGCAAAAGCAATACAGACAGTCGTACCTGGAAATCCCTTGTTCTTAGAAAGCCGCTTAACTCTAAAAGGGCTGTTCTGTGTTAGCGTTGTTCACTGGGAGCTCCCCCAGGGTTGAAGGTGGTTTGGCCTGAGCCATGGACCTTGCAGCTTGCTGCCTCAGGACCAACAACCCTTTTCCCGCCACTGACCCTGGGCTTTATACCCTCTGTTGGGCCCCCTCCTTCTTGTCGTGCCCCCTCCTGGCACGACTTGTTTTTCTCCCCCCCCCCCCCACCTAGGAGTCTTTGGCTGTTCCTTTCTTCTATCTAACACCTGGGAATGAGGCTGACAGACCAGGGACTTGCCAGGGGGCATGTTAATGACTCCTATTGAGATTCTTGGGTGTCAGATGCTATCTTGCAGTATGTGTGCATAGGTGTGTGTGGGCTATGGCTTTCTCTTCACAGGTGCAAATCTTGGTTAATATCAGAATGAGCACAACTAGCCATATGAAATCTATGATTTCGCTGGGGCAACTTAATGCATGCTTGAGAGGGGCTGGGTGGTGGGAGCAGACAATTGTTGATTGGGATGCGCAAATATTGCTACTATTATTTATTAAATGTATGTGTCCCTTCTTGATACAAAAAGCAGTCTCGAAGCGACTTACACTTACAATACAGAAATCCATAATTAATATAACAGGAAAAACCCAAAATCAATATAAACCATAATCAGCACACAAATAAAAATATAAACATCATAAAAACATAATGTAAAAACAATATGAAACAAAAAGTGTTCATCCTCAGTACACAACATCTCCCTGTCTCCCGCCCCCCGACTGAGAAAGAACACCACAAAAACGGCCCACAACAATTGGGCCATAACTAATGTCCAAATGCCTACTGTTTTTAATTGTGTTTTACACTCTGTTTTTTCTTTCTTTCTTGTATTTTATTGGACTGTACATCGCTCAGAGTGGCCGGATGACTGGCCAGATGGGCGATTCAAAAATATAATAGATAGATAGATAGATATAGAATAATAATAATGATAATGATAATAATAGTACATCTTCACCTGGTGCTGAAAAGATGACAACATTGGCGCCAGGTAAGCTTCCCATAAACGTGGGGCTATCACAGAAAGGGTCCATTGCTGAACTGCCACCCTCAAGCTTCTCTCGGGGAGCACACACGGAAGGGCCTCTGAAGCCGCCCTCAAGGATCAGGTAGTTCTCATATGGGGAAAGGCGGTCTTTGAGGTCCAGTATTGGGGTTCCGAGCCATGTAGGGCTTTGTAGGTTAAAACCAGCACTTTGAATTTGGTCCAGAAACAAATGGGCAACTGGTGGAGGTGAGACAGGACTGGACTTCTATATTCACATTGCCTAGTCCCAGTGAACAAAGTGGCCACTACCGTTTGTACTAGAGCAGTTTCCAAACCATCTTCAAAGGCAGTCCAATGTACAACGCATTGCAGTAATCTAGCCTCGAGGGTACCAGAGCAAAGACCACTGACATCAGGCTATCCCTATCCAGATAGGGTCGCAGCTGGGCTGCTGGCTGAAGCTGGTAGAAGGCACCCCATGCTACGGAGGCCACCTGAGCTTCCAAGGACAAATAGCTAAGCAAGGGAGTGCAGATTGGAGAAAATGTCTCCTCTTTGTGAAGACATTGCCCACCCCAATATTCTAGGAACACAGCCAACCTTCAGATGTCTCTGAAGTGCTAGATGAGGCCTGGGCTCAGTGCCTGTCCAAAATGTAGACTTCAGCGTGCTAATGCACTCGATGAATATTTCATTTGGTGTTCTTGGTTCAGAATGCAGCCTGTTGTTACCAAAGGCTCTTAGCGATATGTCTCTGGTTTCATCAGGTTGAAACCTCTGCAAAGAGTAAGAGCTTTCCATTTGCAGCAGGACCACAATGTGCTGGACAGCAGTTTGCTTGCTTGCTTCTGAACGTTCTGCTCTACATCACTAGAAATGGATAAATCTTAAGGGCTGAAACCTTACATCTTAAACTCCTCATGATGGGTCTGTTCCAGACTGTCAGTGCGAGAAGGAGTACCGCACGATTGCTACTTGTTTTTATTTCTAATTTATAAATGCTAAGCTGACGATGTTCAGGGTTCTTCATGTTTTATTTTAACGGCTCTTAACAGTCTATCATATGCTGTAAAATACTCATGAGATTACCGCTTACTACTTAGTAGACCTCAGCAGATTAAAGAATGTTCTATCAGAGCAAAAAAATACATCATTTGAGTAATGGATGAGACATCTCTTTTCCTAATTCCTTCTAAAAAAGAAAAAAGCTACATAGCTGGATTCATGCTGATGTGTGTAGAATACGGTTTATGACGTGGATATGTTTTCATAAACCATAGTTAAGATTAACCACACTTTGTCCAAGATGACAACATTGGACATCAGACATCTAGGCCGGTTTCATCTTCTTTGACCAGCAGCAGCTCCCCAGAGGTCTCTGATCCCTGATGACAACTCCTTTTTATTCTTTGGCAGCTTTGACGACATACTGATTTGTAAGATCTGATGCCGTCTCACAGGTAGCCAGTTGCCTTCTGCAAGTAGAATCGCTTCCGGATTAGTAGTTTGTCAAATCCCAGCACAGTTGTGTTGGTAACATGGTTTTGTACTTATCTGCACATCTGAAAAAAATGCAGTTCTATGTCTGTTTACAGTGTAGGACAGTTGACACAGTAGCATCTTCTAGGTGGCTTGAACGGGGCGCGTGTATATCATTTTTCTTAATACCCTCCAAATTTGGAATTGGTACAAAAATATTGATGTGCTTACACATTGAATTGAGCAGCATTTTATTTCCTAATAAGGCAGTAATTGAACTAAATTAATCAGTTGTCTCTTTTTTTTTATGTCTGCAGCCCTCACTTTAATCTATTGTTCAACAATGCAGTCACAATTCAAACATTTAGGGCACAGTCCTATGCATCTTTAGACAGAAAAAAAGTCCTACAACTCCCAGCATTCCTGGATGGGTGGCTCCCAGCATGGCTGGCTGGGGAATGCTGGGAGTTGTAGGACTTTTTTTCTCTGTCTAAACACGCAGAGGATTGCACCTCTGTTTACTTAAAGTGTTTTTACCGCACTCTTCAGCCAAAAAGGCTCCCGGAGCAGCTTACATACAATCAGTAAAAGCGACTCAGTCCCTGCCCACAGGCATACAATCTAAATAGACATAGTGCTATAGTAAAATGGGATGGGCAGGGTAGAGGAAAAATAAGCAAACTCGGACACCCAATTCATAAGGTTACATAAGCAGTGCTTATTCCTGCTGAGCTACCATGTTAATTTACCATTTCAAGTGCTGTCCTTAAAAAAAAAAAAATCTTTGGCATGTGGGTAACCACAGGGCATAGGATAAAAAATTTATCCGCAGTAATAAAGCACTGCATGGGCTAGGAAGGTAAATCTGTTTTGATAGCTGTAAAACTAAGTTGCATTTCAGCCCTGCCTGAATACTTACACTGCTTTCTTTGAAGCTGAGGTCCAGCCTTTAATGGAGGGTTTTGTGTTTTTTTCCCCCGAAGGGTGCATCATATCTTACCGTAATACTGAATCATTGATTGTTGACTTATTCATAGACATTAATACCGAACCATTTCCTTACTTGGTGCCTTGAACATCCATTAAGGATTTGGCTTTGGGCCAGTATAGGTTGCAGTCCTGCAGTTTATAATGTATATTGGCCCATCCGTCCTAGAGTACTAATGTGGGCTTAATTTTAAAAGTAGATGAAGCCTGCAATTTCTTTTGTTTTAATATTTATTACCCAGCCAATATTGAGAACGGGGGGCTCTTTAATGTACATTACTCAGGTGTGTCCTGTGAAAAAGGGGCGGCAAGCAGAAGACATGAACATCCTTTTCTGATCTGTGTATTGCCTCATGAATTCTTTTCAGTCAGGCCGCAGTTCATCTTGCCTTTTCAACTTATTCCAATCAGAAGCTGTGTTGTTCACTGACACCCTCATTTAAGTCATCAGGTGCCAACAATGACTGTATCTTTAATTTTGTGGCTGGCCAGTGCCGTTGTAGTATTCTGGTGAATGGGACAATTAAAGGTTTGTATACAAACTCCTCTTTTACAATATACTTAAAAAGAAAAAGTCAAGCCTCTTAGCTTGTGCAAGTCACTTCCTTTTATATCGACTCATTGTGCTAGTGAGGTCCCTCTGTTTTCATCCAGATAATTTCAACCTCATTTAAGGTTATTTAGTTCAGGAAGTTTGCAGTTTTTGTCGATCCACCAATTCTGGGTTTTCCAGGATCTCCACTTGGGGAAACCTTGTTATAAAACGCTGGCTTGACAATTTGCCCTACAGATTTGTTGCACTACAACTCCCATAATCCCCAGCCAGCACCAGGTTGGAGAATGCATGCTGTTGGATATCTTCCAGGAGGGTTCCATCAGTGAGTTGATCCAACCTGTTCACATTACAACCTGTTTACAGCTCTAAGGTTTCTTTAGTGGTAGATCTCGTGAAGTTGACTGTTTGTGTCAGATTGACCTGGTTCACACATAACAGCAATTCCTAGGTTGTTTAACAGCAGGGGCTGTTCAGTAGGTTATACATGAGTCCTGCAACAAAATGCCACAGTGTCGAATGCTCCTGTTCCAATCATCCATGCCTTCTTTCAGGATACTCTCTCCCGTTCCCATTCCCCCCGTGGTTCTCCATCTCCCACCAGCAACAGACAAGCATTCTGTGGCCATTAAGCATGCTCAGACCTCATTGGGCTGGCTGGGAGTGGGATGGGCTGCCCCTTTTTAAGTTTCCCTCTGCTAATTTTTCTCTCTCTCCCTATTTCTGCAAACGTTGGGGTTTCCTGAACATGCCAATGCCTCCCTCTTGTTCCTCTGTAGCACTGTTTTGGCTACATGGCCATCATAACTTAGCATCTGAGTGCACTATTAGTTGCATATACGTCACGTGTGCTTAAAATGATTCTAAAAACTAGGCATGTGAGCTTTTACAAATCCAGATAAGTATGAAACTATTAAGTCGCAGATTTACGGTGTAATCCTATCAAACCTGGAGGCTTCCAATCATCCAGTGCAGGGCAGGAGGAGCCGCAGAGGCAATCTTCGCCTCCCCATCCTCCCACCCTGCATTTTTTGCTACACAGGCTTTTTTTGCCTGTCTAGTTGGAGTGCTTCGGAGTGGGAAGGGAAGGAGACGGGAGCAGCCTCGGGGTAGCTCATGTCCTGGCTTCTCCCGTCTCCTCCCCTCCCCGCCCACCAAAACGCCCCCTTTTCCGAGGTTGCTTTCCTGACCTCAGAGGGCAGCTCTCACGGTTCTTTCCTCACCAGCTGCAAGGGGGCGAGGGCAGGGGGTTGGGTCTCCGACTCCCCCTTCCGAGGTCAGTGTGCTATCTCCGACCTGGGAGCGGAGAATCCCCACTATCTTATGGCCCCCCCTGATGCTTGTTTGTTTGTTTGTTTATTACATTTATACCCTGCCTTTTTTCCCTGCAAGGAACCCAAGGCGGCTTACATAATCCTCCTCTCCATTTTACCCTCACAACAACCCTGTGAGGTAGGTTAGGCTGAGAGGCAGTGACTGGCCCAAAGTCACCCAAGTGAGTTTCATGGTCGAGCGGGGACTAGAACCCGGATCTCCTGAGTCCTTGCTCCCTTAAATGTTTTAAAAAGTGACCAGCTTTGGGGGGAAAATTTTTTTTTCTGTTTGCATATGGTAAATATGTTAATAAAAACATCCGTGTGTGTGTGTGTGTGTGTGTGTGTGTGTGTGTAGCCTGAATGCTTCAGTTTCTTGAAGTGATGTTTTGTGGATGAATGAGGATGATCTGATGAAAGCAACGTTTTGATCTCTTTCCTGAATGGAGCATATAAGTGATTTCATCATTTGTTCCGTTGTATGCTGCTTTTCCAGATGATTGTGCCCAAAACAGCAGCTCAGAATATGTCGAATGAATATATATATATATATATTTACTTATTGACGCTATGGTTATTTCTAATTGTTCCTAATGTATATATATATATATATATATGAGGAACAATTAGAAATAACCATAGCGTCAATAAGTAAATACATCATAAAAATGTCAATCAAACTATACAACATTGAATAAATCAGTACAAATAAATACGGTAGCTCTAATCCAAGAGCTCAGAAGTAAACAGGAAAGAGAATAAAGCCTAACACAGAAATACGGTAACAATCCATTACATACCAAGCCAGCTAGATCTCCATTCCACAAAGACAGCATGGGATTCTCCACTATTAGAGAACTTTATTTTATTTTATTTTTTAATTATATTTATACCCTGCCTTTTTTCCTTCAAGGAACTCAAGGCGGCTTACATAATCCTCCTCTCCATTTTATCCTCACAACAACCCTGTGAGGTAGGTTAGGCTGAGAGTCCGTGACTGGCCCAAAGTCACCCAGTGAGTTTCATGGCTGAGCGGGGACTAGAACCCGGATCTCCTGAGTCCCAGTCCAACACTCTCACCACTACGCCACACTGGCCCTCCCAGCTTTCTCCCAGCTCTCACCTGTGCGTCCTCTCATTCCCTTCCCCAGCTCTCTCCTGGGGTGGTGCCAGTCCTCCTTCAAGTCCTACATACATTTTTTAAAAAATTAATCAGTAGTGATTAAAAAAAACAAACACAACTTGCATCCCTTTCTTTGAACAGCACCAGTCTGGTTTTGGGATAGAGAAGTTCTCAGCCAGCACGGCCATATTAGATTCCACTCAGTGGTGACCTATTGACACCAATATATAACGTAATGTGGATCGGACATACTGGGAAAAGTGGGAGTGACTCACTTCTAAAGCCCTGCTTGATGAGAGAATGTCACTGGGTATTGTGGACAAAGTTGCACCCAGGACACCAAGGTCCTGGCCTGTCATTTCCACTGCTCATGCATAGCAGTACTTATTCTCCTTACGTCGACTGCTCTGTAACTTTTCTCTTTTTCTTTTTTTTTGCAGTCAGTATTTACACAGTAACAGGAAAGCCATGTAAACAAATTGTTTCTCAGGTATTAAGCAGATGTGTTTGCTCTAATAAGGTCTGTAAATCTGAAGCACTCTCTTACGCTATTGATTATACTGTAGCATGTTATGTGCCAACATATTTCAGCACAGCTTGGATTTCAGAGGCTGGAAAAAAAGAGGGCATTACCATATAGCATTTTAATTTATACAGTGACAACGGCTATTTATAGGCTTAAATAATTACAATGCCAATTTGGGTCACCCTGCTCTACTTCTTTAGTTACTTGCTGTTGCAAGAGATAATAAACTATCTGCAGGAGGGTGAATTAATAGGTGTCTCGGTAGACCTGAAAGGGCAAGAATTTGATTGCATTCCTGAAACCCTTTTTCTAATTAAAGGTTTTCTATTACAGAGGTGGGCATTCTGTCCCAGCCCTTGGGCATAACTCCCCACCCCTTATCTGAATTGGGACAGGCCGTATCTGTTGTGAATCATAGACTCTAAGCGGTAGGTTTTCACGTTTTCATCATGAATGGGGTGGTTAGGGTGGAGGGGAAATCCTCCCCACCCTCTTTGAGTCATGCAGGGCCAGGCTTGGACTGTGGTCGGCTGTACCTGAATCTGGTCTTGGAGCGTGCGTTCTCCAGCTCAGGAGTTCTGAGATCAGTGGCTTGTGCTTGGAAGTCGGAAATGCCTGAAACACAGCAAGCGGAAGGTGCTGCTCTGTTGACCTAGCAAGGACAGCAAGCCAAGCTCCTAGTGTTGATGCCGTGCCGGGCCAATCCCAGCACCACACGCAGCCCCCGGGGAGCTCATTAGGCGAGATTCTGAATCCTTGACACTCGAGTGTAGATATCTGAGTGACAAAATTCACATGCTCACTTTGAAGAGCGCATGCGTTGTTTTTTTTTACTCACTCCTTGGCCCTTTGCAATAAATAAGTGGCAGCGGGGTCCTCATCTTTCCCTTGTTGCTTCTTGTTGATGTCTTTTAAATGGACAAGTAGCAAATAATGCGCTTACACATTCTTCACAGTTGATACTCCATGCGTGCTGTACTCAGGCATATGCAGATGAGTACAAATTGTTGCGTGAACAGCTGCCCTAAGCCTGGGAAATTTTCCTGTGAGTATTGGAATAGTTAATATACTGGAGGCTTCGGTGCACTGACCGCTGCCCTCTGGGAACTGAAATAGATGCTGTGACATCAATTTTGAGAAGCATCTAAGCCCTGTTGCACAAGCGGTGGGTCCTATGAGCACAATAGGAGACTATCCAATGTGTCTTTAAAAAATGACTTACCGTAGTTTTAGAATGCAATCTGGAAATTTTGCAAAGCCTAACTTAAAATACAAGTGTATTTTAAAGCCTACACTTGTATTATATTTTAAAAATCTGACTTTGGGAATTAAGCGTTAGAGATGCATGCGTGCGCTGATAGCCTCTTGATTGGTTCAGTCAAGAGGCTATCAGGGCACGCATGTATCTCTGACGCTTAACAACATGCTAAAATGTATCTCTTAACGCTTAACAACATGCTGCTGTAACAACATGCTGTCTGTGGAACTGCCTTTGAAGATAGTTCAGAAACTTCAGCTAGTCCTGAATATTGCCTTCCGGTTAGTGACTAGTGGTAGCCGTTTGAAACATGGAGTTCCAATATTACAAGGGGTTCACTACCTATCAGTTTTGTTTCCATGCTAAATTCAAAGTCCTGATTTTGATCTTTTAAAGCCCTGTATGGTTTAGGTCCAGTTAAGGGGATGGTAGAATGTCTTCTTCCATACACTCTACCCAATATATTAAGAGTGCCTTCCTTAACCTGGGTTTCTCCAGATGTTGTTGGACTAGAGCTCCCATCATCCCCAGTCGACAGGACCAAATGCTGGCTGAGATGATGGGAGTTGTAGTCCAACACGTCTGGAGGGCACCAGGTTGGGGAAGGCTGTATTAAGCTCTAGTGACCTTTTTGCAGCTTCCAACACTCCTTGGAGATTAAACGTACCTCTAGAAGGAACAAAGCTTTTTTGTGCTGGTGCCTTTTCACTGGTGGAACTCTCTTCCACCCAGAGTACTCCAGATCCATCTGCTTCGTCCTTCGAGGACAGCTGTAAAGCCTTTTCCTTTTTAGACAGGCTTGAGGTCTATAGGTGAAATTGGAGTTATATTTGTTTTTACCTTTTTATACCTTTTATGGTCTGTAATTGTTAAATTTCTAACTTCTATCCTTCTATTTTTATTAATTGACTGATTTTATTAGTTTGCTGGTACCTGCTTTGAGAATGGAAGAAGTTCAAAAGTATTATTTAGAACAGTGATGGACAGAAGGTAGGTCTCTAGATGTTTTGGGTTTCAACACCCAGAAGCCCCTGCCAGCATGGCCAGTGGTCAGGAATGCTGGGAGTTGAAGCCCAAAACATCCAGAGATCTACTTTCTGCTACCCCTGATTTAGAATTCCTCCTTTGAGATGGCCTACTTTATTTCTTGAAGAGCCTGTGTGTGTGTGTGTGTGTGTGTGTGTGTGTAAGTAAAAGGCCAGTCTGGTCATACATAGCGTTTATATGGCACATCTCAAGCATCTAAAGCACTTCATATACATAATCTCATTAGTTTCCCTGAGGCAACTACATGACTTTGTGACTGAGGCAAGATTTGAACTGGGGACTTTGCAGCTCTTACCTGTTCTTTTACACCATCTCTCAGTGTGCTGACCAGCTCCAAAATAAAGTGTAAGCTCTGGAGCCTAGCTTCGTGACAGGCTGCAGCTGAGGGTCAAGTGGGCAAGAGGCAGAAGATGTGGTCACAGATGAGCTGGAGGTAAGGCCAACAACCTAAGGCAGGGAAGGGGAACCACTGACCTGCAAGCCAGGTCTGACTCACAGCACCTGTGGATCTGACCCACAGCTTCTCTGCCTTGCCCACCCATGTAGCAGTTAGCTGCCGCCTCCTCCTCCTCCTCCTTACCTTGCATTGGCACCAATGGGAGCTTTTCCCCTAAGCCTATTGTCTTTCCCTGCACGTTGTAATCCAGGAGTGTTGATGCTCTTTCACCCTGAGGTGAAATTCAATTTTGGAAAGCTCTCAGGGGCCGAATTGCAATGCTGAGTGGGGCCCCAAGGCAAAACAGGCGGGGCCACATTTTTTTTTTAAAAAAAATATCAGCATATTTTAACTAGGCCTTAGGAAAGGCATTTCAACCTTTTAGAATGGGAAAAAATGTGCAAAAGATGGGAAACCCAAGCAATTGGTGGTTGGGGGGAAAGGAGGCAGGGCCATGGGAAGGGGCGGGACCACCTGGAGAACCCCAGGCGGGCAAGATCGGCCTGTGGGCCTGTTGTTCTCTGCCCCTGTTGTAATCCCCAAAAATATCATTCCTGCAACCAATAATTAGGCCTCTCCAATTGGCACCAGTGAGAGGTATTTTAACCTTAATTGCTGCATAGGGGTGGGTGGGCAGCTGTGGAGGGAAAGAGAGAGAGAGACCAGAGTGGGGGTGGAGGAAGAGAAAATAGTGTGGGTGGGTGGGGTATTTGAATGAATATGAGTGGATGGATGGATATGAATGGTGTGTGTGTGTGTGTGTGAGAGAGAGAGAGAGAGGGAGAGAGAGAGAGGGAGAGAGGGAGAGAGAGAGTGGGGTGGTGATTTTAATTTACCACCATATGGTGGTGCTGCAGTATAGAAGAGATTGGGCCAGTAATTCCTTAACTTGAAAGCTGTCCTTGTGGCACAGGAAATAAGGCGTCTGGGCTTTGTTTCCTAAATCCCTGGTTCCAGTCCCCTGGCACCTTACATAAAGATAGCAGAACTGACCCTTCCCCACTTTATTTCGGTAGACTATCCATTTAAATATATATATGAGTCATCTGCAGTGGACAATTCAGGAACTTAAGAGCACGTCCACACATCTGTTTTAAGTGGAGCTGCCATAAGGTGATTTCCTCCCCCCCCTCCATATCTACATGGTGAAATGGTTTTATGAAAGCACCCCACCTACAATAAGTTTGGAGAGGGCAGACGTCCGGATTGCAGGATCTACGGTACATTGTTTTTTACTACAATCCCAAGGTCCACCAACTGGAGCCAGATGCAAAATGGTAGCTCAAGGGGCAGAGCAATTTACGTACCGAAACCCACGAACCATTCACTGGAACGACTGCATTCATAAATGCAAATCTGCATTGGAGTCACTGCTGATCAGGGATTCTAACTGTCTAATTTAGACCTAAAAATGGCTATTCTTACACAATTGGGAGTTGGAGACCCTTCTGCCTACCCCTGCTGTAAGTGACCATGTCCTCGTCGTGTAACTTCCAAACTTACCATACAGAGGTGCTTTCACATTCTACAAGGCAGGGTAATACATTTCCATAGTAATATCATGCAGTGATTGATGGGAAAACTGCCCTTATGGCCCTTTCTCAGGACCATTTTGGAGGTGAATATAGACACAAGTGAAGGGTGAGAAGGGAAGTGACTGGGTTTTAATTGCCTTCTGCGTGATTATTGCAGAAGGCTTACAATTACTGGTAGTTTGAAGCTTTATTTCCACCAAAGTGAATGTATTGTTGGGCCATGTCAGAGATTCTTCCCAATCTCTTCTAGTAGTGAATTAAGACCATTAGCAGACTTTTGCTATGAGTCAGTAGAACTGAAAGGGGAATGGCAGTTCGGCACGTTATGGTGCCTGCTGCTTTGTGCAGACTGCACGTAGCAAGTAATTTGTGGTCAATACCGAGGCAATTCTTTCTAACCCCACTTGTCAAGCACACCTCTTTGCTTTTCTCTGTTAATCAGTATGAGGTTTCTGGCTGCCAAAGAGATGTACCTGCTGTTGGCTGCAATGATTAGATTTGGAAAAGCTGGATTTTAGGCATTTTAAAAGCACGAAAAAAGGTATTGAAAAACAGTTACAACCTTTTAACTACACGTCTGAAAGCAGCTGTAGAGAGTCTGTTTTAAAGCAGGTAAGCCTGCTTAAAGGCAGTGCAATCTCTCACTTAAGTACGCATTAAAATGCTGTAATATTCCTTTGTACTTCCTTGCCCTACAATAGGAGGGTGGAGATGGTTACATTGACTGGGTTCAGATAACATGATACGCCACACTCAAGGGTTGAGTATGGTTGAGTGCGGGTTGTCATTGAACTGTGGGTTGTTGCTGAAATGTGAGTTATCATGTTGTCTGAACCCAGCCGAGATAACAAACCATGGTAAACAACCCACAGTTCACAACCCAACAACAACCCATGGGCTCTCTTCATGGGTTGTTCTTGGTTAGCAAGCCATGGCTTGTTAGCACAGCTGGCTTCAGACAACACGATAACCCACATTTCAACAACAAGCCATGGTTCAACCCATACTCAACCCTTGAGTGTGGGTTATTTTGTTGTCTGAACCCAGTCATGCTCTCCATTTCTAGGAAGAGACCTCCTCAAGGTGCTGTTAAAACGGTGAACTGGATAGTTGAAACAACCCTGTTAGGAGGCTGTGGAATCTAAGAACTGGAGCAGCGTGCATGCAAGACATTTTCCCGTCCATGTTAAAGAGATAACGTAGCTTTTCCTGATATGGCGCCCTCCGGATGTGTCAGACTACAATTCCCATCATCCCCAGCCAGCATGGCCATTGGCTGGCTGGGGTTGGTGGGTGTTGTAGTTCAGCACCTCTAGAGAGCACCACATTAGGGAAGGCTGGGATAATACAACGTTGGAGGCCTAGGGGTTGGTCTTGGATATATGTTCCGGAACACTGAGAGCCAGTGTGGCGTAGTGGTGAGAGTGTTGGACTGGGACTCGGGAGATCCGGGTTCTAGTCCCCGCTCGGCCATGCAACTCACTGGGTGACTTTGGGCCAGTCACTGCTTCTCAGCCTAACCTACCTCACAGGGTTGTTGTGAGGATAAAATGGAGAGGAGGGGGATTATTTTTCAGGAAAAAAGGCGGGGTATAAATATAATAAACATTTATAAATATATATATATATATATATATAAATAAATATAAATATAAATAAAGGCGGGGTATAAATATAATAAACATTTATTTATATTATAAATATAATAAACAAACAAACAAACAAACATTTGCTTTTAAGCAGTGGATGTTCTAAATCAGGGCTCTCCAACCTTGAGTCCCCAGATGTTGCTGGACTACAGCTCCCAGAATCCCTTGCCATTAGCCATGCTGGCTGGGGATGATGGGAGCTGTAGGCCAGCAACATCTGGGGACCCAAGGTTGGAGAGCGCTGTTCTAAATGGAATTCTCTTTGACCTGAATCTTAGGGATGTTTACCAGTATTGGGCTATTAGCACCGGTTGGGATTTCACAGAATTAAGTTCTTAGATTGGGTGCTGATAATAAAAATGCTATTAACTGAGAAGGTGTGTGTGTGTGAGTGAGAGAGAGAGAGAGAGAGTGCTTAAAAACCCTCTTGACTCATCATGGTAGCATGCAAAAGCGTCTCAACTCAAAGACACGTTCTATTTGAACAGTCTGACAGAGAGCCATTTTAATGTAGCACTCATTTGATTTCTTTTCTTACAGGGGAGTGCCTGGCCTTGCGGTGAGGCTGCACTTTTTACAAGAGAAATTCCAGCCTGGCTGCCTCTCCCCTTGCAGTTGTCTGGAGAAAAGGACATTAGCTAGGTTAGCCTTCTGAATTAAAAAAAAAACAAAAAAAAAAAACACCAAACCAAAGGTGTGTGACGGTATAAATGATTTGCAGGGTCTGCTGCAGGAGGATTTAATCAGTGATGCAAAATGTTGGGCTTCCAGCCTGATTCTCCCCCCCCCCCCCCCTAGCTGTTGCGGCACGAGCGGAGACCGTGTGAGCGCCACACCACCACCTGCAGCACTCTGTGCAAGGCAAGCTGGGCAGACCTGGCCTGCTCCACCTTATTTGCTTCTGAAATCAAAGAGACACCCTCCACCGTGTTCAACTCGTAGTCACTGTTTTGGCAGCTGCGCATCTCCGGGGCACAAGGGGATCACCGCCGCTCCCAGGGGGTGGGGTATCAGTAGCACTGCTTCTTCAGCAGTGGTGGGGTTCGGGGCAGGACTGCCTCCTTGCACTGGAGGAGGTAGCCGTCAGCCTAGTTGTGCTTTCTGTGCCGCACACACAGCGGAGCATTGGATCATGCTCTTAGTCCTCCCCCCCCCCTTTCAAAGCTAGCATAGCTACAATTTGGGCACTCCCTGGGTTCTCTTGTCAGGCCAGTCCTATTAGAGTTGGGTTGATGTTTTAGAGTGATTCTTACATTCTTTGTCTGCGCAGCGACGGGGGGGGGGGGGAAGCTTTTGAATATCCACGGCCCCTCTTGATTTGGGAGGCGAAACCCCCAGAATCCCAACAATTTCCTAGTAGACCAAACCTTTAACAACAATGCCTTCTGGATAATGGAGACTTGTTACCCTTTGTTTGATTACATCTCAATTATCGCTTGATGGCAAGAGCGCAATTAATACCCTGGGTTGTTGGTTAAAAGGCTCCTAATTAAAGCCGGTTCCTGCTTTTGCCTCGTGCGTATAAAAGCAGGCATTCTGTCAGACTGCTGAACTGTGAGCGAGCTCTCCATTCAGTCTGGCAAATGACACCATTATTGGGAGGGGGGGGGTTCATGGCAGAATCAGCATAGCCCATGTGAGTGCCAATCTTCGCTGCGACTTAAGGGAGGGAAACTCCCCGCCCTCCCCCACCACTGCGGGGAGGGTGTCACTCTCCTTTAAAAAAATTTTTTAAAAATAGGACTTGTCTACACTGCAGTCCCCTGCACCACAAACCTGCCAAGCGTTGGTTTGCAGAACTGTCGCCGCCTTTAGACCTGATCATCATCTCTTGTAATGCCTGCCAAATCCAAAGGGAAAGAGCTCCATTCTGTTTATGCAGCAGTGGGCGAAGCTTTGCCAGCAAAGGCTGGCCCCAGGCATCGATACTGGTGTTGACTAGGATATACCGTATATCTATATCTATTGTTCTGCTGCTTCCTTCTTAGGATTGGAGCTACCCTGCAAGTCCGTAAGAATTCAGATCCCACAAAATAAATTGTCGTTTTAGTCCGCCTGCCCACACATTTCATCCATTCATTTGGATTTACAGTTGCTTGACTAGAGAAGTGTTGGGTTTTACTTTATATATCGTGCTTTTTCGATCTAGAGCACATTCTTTATGGCAGCTATGCTGTGGTGGATTCTTGTTCTCTTTTCAGCTCTCTTGTCCCTGTTACTTGCTAGCGCTTGTTAGCTTGCTGGATTATCTGCCTTCCTGCCTTCCCAAGCCTGCAGCATCTGTCCCAGGATCCAGCCTAGCAGGCACAATTCCTCTGTCCATTCATTGCTGTTGAAAAGCAACATCTCAAGAGTTGTGCAAGAACACACCAGCCAGGCAGCTCCCATTCATTTCAAGAGAATAAGCCCACATAGTGCTTCCTCAAGCAGAAGGCCTGTTTTGCCCATCATGATAATCCCCTTATGTTGCTACCCTACAAATAACCACATGGAGCTGAGTCAGACTATTCGTGCGTTTAGCTCAGTACCCTCAGTGGCTCTCCAAGGTCTTGGGCAGAGCTCTTCCCAATCCCGATATCTGAAATCCTTTAACTGGTGATGCCAGGGATTGAACCTGGGACCTTCTGCAACAAAGCAGGTTCTTTGATGTGGTGGTCAGGCCTGTGGCTTACGCTGGCTCAGCTTGTCTGAGTGTGGAAAGCTAAGCAGGGTCAGGCCTGGTTATTACTTGGATGGGAGACCCCTCCTCTAGTTTCCTGCATTGAGCAGGGGGTTGGACTCGATAGCCTTGTAGGCTCCTTCCAACTTTATGATCTATGAATATCTATGTCAAGTGTAGTTCATCAGGCCTATCTGCTTCTTTATGAGGGCCTCCCTTCCATCTCTGCTTCCCAACTGCCTAGAATACCCTGGCCTGTGCATTTCTGTGCCCCAATATTTGCCCTGTAAGCTTCACCACCTTCACAGTCCCTTCTTCTTGTCTGACATCTCCTGTCCTATACCGAGCCCCAACACTCTTGCAGGTGGCCTTGGGGAGAATCGGAATAAATTATGCAAGACAAGTAGAACATACACGTTGGCTTTGTTTGCATAATTGATTCAGTTACAGATTTGGTGTTTATTGCATAAAACGCCAATGTCTTTGGCACAGAAACTGGATTCCCCCCCCCCCCCGCTCCTTTTGTTCAGGGTGTTTGCAGTACTGAGCATGAGTTGCTAAAACATGTAGTGCTGTAGACAACTCGCCCACTAAATGAATCCCTCAGAATAGGGATGCTTGAGTTCATCTTTTTAAAGGAGAAATTCCTTTTTCCTTCGCTACTTCACCTGAAACTGGATGGTGTTTCCTGAAATGATGGCATCTAGTTGAATTTCCCTTTTAAGAACATCTGTAGAAGAGAGACTCAGCTCTCACCCCCGAGACTGCTGGTACAAGACTCCAGCTTCTGAGTACAGCATCTGTTTGATCTGAAACGAGGAGGGTTTGACTTCTTGCAGTGATAAAGGAACCTCTCCCCTAGGATTGATCCTTGTCACAGTAAAGTGAGCCAAGGCTCAGGGTTTGGTAATTCCGAAGGAAGGAGGTGCAAAGAGACCACTCGGAAGCTTGTGGAGCCCAAGATATGTCTGAGTCATCGAGCACATGCTATAACTTTCACGGCAATCAGGATGTATGTCACCCTTCTATATTGCATTTAACTGTGTAAGATGCTTTACTTTATCTCTGCTTCTGTTTTCCACCAATCAAGGAACCTGTCTGGTTCACCCAGGATGGGGACAGTTTTGAGTTAACAGCTTGATTTTATATTTTCAAAACTGGGCGATCAACAATTGTCTGCTCCTTTCTTGTTCCCAGTGGTCCTAGGGTCACTGAAACATGAAACTGTCATATCACGTGGCAGAGCCCAATTAGAATGCCTGCAAACCCTCTTCCTCCTTATCATCTTAAGACTCTGACTGTGCAGACATGCTGGCAACAACATCAGTCAGCCTTTTTCTCCCCTCCTATCCCCCCCCCACCCCATCCCCCGCCAACATGCCTTTTGTAACTTTTTGTCTGATGAAGAGATCTGGAGATCTCGAATGCTTGCACACTTTTCGTTATCTTTGAGTTGGCCCAATAAAGGTATATTACACTATATGGATTTTGGAAGCTTTTTACAAGCTTGTCCACTGTTGAAAACCACCCCGAAATCTCATAAGACAAATGCAAAGCAGAAGGCAAACACTCAGTTTGAAATTCACATTTTAAGATGGTGCCTTGCTTATTTTTATGTTGAGATGGTAACATTTCCCATAATTTGTCTTATACTGTTTCTCTCTGCCCGTCAACATTTACAGCTAAGAAACTTCAACTGAGAGATAATCAGGTCTCCAGGTTTAGCATTCTATCTGCATCTGCTGAACTTGATTGCCTTTTATTCTTTTCTTATGTGGTATGGTTATGAAAATGAGAACTAATCCTCCAGGAAACTTATCCCACAGGGTTGGTTTTCATCAAGATTACTGCTTGTGTCATATTACACTAACATTGTGACATTAAAGAAGAGCAGAGAATGGTAAATAGACTACTCAAATTATGTGTATGTATTCCATAATGTAGCATGATGTGACTTTCCTATGTTCAACAGAGGATTAACCCTGGATGCCCGCCACATGGCTCAGATGATATGGGATTGGCCTGTGATTGTGAATGCAGCCGAGGCAGTTGTAGAGTGCATTGGTATAGTAAGCTTATTGCATAAGTAATAGTTGCATGGATGCATTGAAAGTAATTAATTAACAAAAGGATAAGTAACCTAACACTCAACTGCAGCCAACGTGTTTAGGTGAAGAATACATTATACATCTAGAGACTTACCTTAGATGTTTTCCTGCCCAAGAAACATTGAGGTTAATTTCCCTATATACAGTATTTGCATGTTTTCCCTTTCTTTCTCCTGCCCCTCGGCTGTATGGCACCCTGGTTGGCCGTTTACCCTTTCCCTTTTACCATTCCCAAATGCAGAATTCCACCCCTTGGGGTGACTAGTCACTCCTCCCCCAAGTCCCAAGAGCTCTGCCTTTATTGCTGCTCACCAGTTCTCTCCTCCTGCTGCTGGGGTTCTTGGCCTTTCATTGTTGGGTCAGCCTTTATCCAGACCTCCCTAGAGAAGAGTTTACTGGTATCCGTTCCTAGTATCCCCCTTGTCTCCCACAGCAAGTTGCTGTAATCTGGAAGTACCTTGGACTGGAAAAATGATCCTACATTCCTGGGTTATTTGAAAAGAGGGAAAGGAGAGCAACTTTGATATCCCATAAAGGAGTGGTAGAGACCAGCATCTGTGTTGCCATTTTTATTTTATTTATTTATTACATTTATACCCCACCTTTTTTCCTACAAGGAACTCAAGGCGGCTTACATAATCCTCCTCCTCCTCCTCCTCTCCATTTTATCCTCACAACAACCCTGTGAGGTAGGTTAGGCTGAGAGGCAGTGACTGGCCCAAAGTCACCCAGTGAGTTTCATGGCCGAGCGGGGATTAGAACCTGGATCTCCAGAGTCCCAGTCCAACAGTCTAACCACTACGCCACACTGGCTTGCTGATCACCATCCCTTGCTGATTGCCATATGAAGTAGCTGCTTGCTTGGGTATTCCTGAAAGGTTTCTGGAAGTGGATATGTGCTGGCATATGTTGCCTCAGGATCAGCAATCCTGTAGGATGTCGACAAAGTCATATGTATCTGGCAGGACCTGTTCTTACAAACACTTTGCATCCCACCAATTAACTCATTTGGTCAACATAATTCTACATTACTGTAATGTGATCTCCATGGGGTTGCTCTTGTGACTATATACGAATATTCAGTTTAGGTGGTACATATGTCCACCTGCCCCCCCCTTAGTAGCATATTTCACCCCTGTTTCCCCCATCTGCACTAGCCTTATGTAATTGACTGAGCACAATTTGAAATGCTAGTTTTGACCCACCAAGCCCAAAATGACTTTGGAGCCCTATGTACTTTAGAGCAGGGATGAGCAGAAGGTAGATCTCCAGCTGTTTTGGAGGAGCCCCTGCCAGCATGGCCAATGGTCAGGAATCCTGGGAGTTCAGTCTAAAACATCTGGAGCTCTACTTTCTGCCCACCCCTGGATTTAAAGAACTGCTTCCTGCTCATGTCCAATTTGGTGATTTCTTTCATCTGATAAAGCCTTCTTTAAATTTACAATGTGTTGGACAAATTCAAAAACAAAACCACATAGTGGTAGGTGTTTCCTGTGGCTAAATATTTGTAAGTCACTTTAGCAGTATATCTTTAAAATGCATGTATTGTTTTGTAATATTTTTATGGTTTCATGTTGATTTCATAAAGTATTTACCTGCCCTGAGCCCATGCAGATGGGATGAGTTATAAATCCGGTAAATAGAAATCAAAGATGTCTGATCAGAAATTGCCAGTTTGCAATGGATTGTCACAATTTGTTAACCACGGAATGCAGTTTTATTGCAGAACTCCTCTCTCTCTCTCTGTGTGTGTGTGTATTTAAACCAAGCAAACCTTTAGCTCTGCTCACCAGTTTGTAGAGCGATTCGTTGAACAGGGCACCATGAATTTTCACCGGCTGATCCTTAAGGGTGGGCAAAGAGAGCTGCTCGATAATGAGTATTGTGCATTAATGGAAGTCATGAAACCATTAATTGGCCTTTGTAAAATATTTTATTGTGGCCTTGTATCCTGTATATTTGCACTTGCATCTGTTAATACTTTAGTGCTCTTATTTTTCTTTATGATGGGGGTGGGGTGAGGCAGGAGGGGGAGGAGGGGGAACACCCACTTCTCGATTCTTCTCTGGATTTCTGCACCGTAATGATGGTACCATCACCTGACTCCTGGAAGAGACTGGCCTGACTTGAATCATGGGGTGACTGGCTCTCTTCGTATGCTCTCTTCTTCGTTCTTTTGCATTTCTCCTGTTGTAATTGTGTAGTTGCCACTGTATAGAATTCCCTATTGGCGACGATGACCAGTATATGTTTGGTATATTACATGCAGCCTTTTAACTGCTAAAGGTTTGTGTGGCGTCTGAAGCCTTTTTGGTACACAGCATATTTTCTCCTTTGTACATTAGTCACATGCCTATTATACATGATACACTTATGAATTTCAAGCAGTAGTTTAAGCTTAAATACATGCTTTGTAATAATAGTGGATGTTAATATGTTGTGTCATGTTTGGATTTATGCCTTATATGTGCCTGAAATGCATGTGAGTGTGTGAATTATAGCGCACACACACACATTATTATATGATAATATATCAGTACTTTATATTATTTAGCCTGTTAGGCAGTGCCCAAAGCTAACCTCGACATGACCAAAACGACATTAAACCAATAGAGAATGCAAGCGACTTATTTTAATGAACAAAGGTGCCAATCAGTACGCCAGCCATCCCTGTGTAAATGTGAATGTAGACATTGTCTTAGGTCCCTCCGTGAGTCTTAAGATGGCAGAAGCGCGTTGCTCTGTAATATCTGGCTACCCCTTATTTCAGCCTCATGTTATGTGCAAATTCATGGTGCCCTGTTCAAAGAATCGCTCTACAAACTGGTGTTACGACGATCTGTGGCCACAGCCCCTGCACCTCCAGTGCAGCAAAATGCATTCTCCACATTAACCAAACATGACAGCTGAAACGGTTATTAACCATGCAAGATGTCGGAAGTCATCAAAAATTCACATCGGAGTAATTGCAGTGGCGTGGGTGGGTGGGTGGGTGGGGAGCCGAAGTCGAATCTTTCCCTTTGCTTGCATCTCGTCTCTTCCTTCCCTTCTTCCCCCCCCCTCCCCGCCCTTAAATCTTACATGGTACATTCCGTTAACAATAAAATATCCTTCTCTAACCTATAAACACTCCCTCCAGTAACTGGTTTCACACCAGTGCTGTCCTTGGTATAGAATGGCCCTGAACAAATGCCATAGATGCTTTGCTGGCAGTGGTGTTCAGCTGTGGGAACAGCTGCCTTCTCATTGTCTTGCTGGACTCTTTGCTGTCTCAGCCGTATCAGAGCTTGCGGGGAGGGGGGGGTCCCCCTTGAGAAGAAGAAAAACTGTGAGCATTTATGCAGGAAGGAGTCAGCAGCGCTGCCCGAGACCAAAATGCCAGGCATTTAAATAGCAGGCAGCTTCGGCTAGCCCTTTAAAGGTTTGTAACTTCTCAATTCTGCGATCCGCAGGTTAGGAATGTCTTAATTATTTTTGAAATGTATGTATATTTAAAATTAAGGGCTCTCTTCAATAGCTTAGCTCTTCTTCTTTTTTCTTTTTTTTACTATAGGTACGAAAGAGGCCGATGTGGATTGTTTTAAATGTATAGGGGGGGTTTTTTGTTGAGGATTTTAGAAGAATAGCCCTCTGATATATATATATTTTAAAAATCTTTAGATTTTTGCTTTTGCTAGCCTTCTCCTCTCCGCCCCTTTTTAATAGCCGTAGGGTGGGGCATCTGTTGTCGGCTTAAAAAAAAATAATCCCTCAGTTTAGTTGTCTTCTTAAAGAAATCTCTTTGTTGCTTATTTTCTTAACAATTGAAGCAAAAGTCCGAATTGTTAAGTTTCTGAGGTGTAGCCTGCTGGCTTTATTAAAGATATTCCCATTCTTGGGTGATAGGGTTTTCAAAGACAAATATCTGTAAAATGGTTTTATGACTTGAGTTGTGGTGGAAACATGTGTATGTGCCTGTTTTTAACAAAGCTTGCTTTATATTCTCACAAATAGACTGTGAATTGTGTTAGAAATCTTAATTTTAAGGGAGGGTTTCTGGAAAAAACAAACACTGGCTTCTTGAATTGTTTCCTGGTTTCAGAAGTAAAATCTCTTTTTCTTCCCTTTTATTAATTGAACGTGCATTGAAATAAGTAGAGTTGATGATCAGTCACTTTTCATCTTGTTAGGTATAGGGCACAGGTCAGTACTCTGAACTTTGAATTTCATAGCCATGTAAAATAACCCAGAAAATATATTATAATTGCAGTGGAGTAGGTGGTGTGTGTGTATAGCAGCCTCTTGGATCAAGTGAGCATCTGTAATTTTGTTTCCACCATAATAGGGTATTCTACCTTAATGGGTAAGCTGCGTTAAGGAAATATTTCCAGGTTACACCTCTGCTCCAGTTTGGAGGTTCTACTCCAGAGGCGTGACTGTCAAGACTTGAATGTCTGCTCTATCACTTTTCCTTGCTCGGAGGGAAAATGCGACAGCTCACTTGGCAAACAGGTGCTGCCCGGTGGCGACATTGCTTGACCAGTTCTGTGTGTTAAGCCTGGTTTAAAGGGACATTGCCCCAGAAGAACCCCTCAAATTCACGAAGAGACAATGAAATGTGCATGCAAAGATGGAGGGACTCCATAAGTGGGAAGATGCCTCAGTTATTCTTGCGATTTTGCACTGTATATTTGCAAATTATTTTCCTTTGTCTGAAGAGGGTGGCAGCCAGAGTTCAAACTGAGCTCTGTAAATGAATTTATTGGTGATGGTGGGGGAATTCCCAAACCTCCTTAAAATTTAGAACCACTAGTTCTAGCTTTCTTATTATAAAACGATACCCTAGTTATCTTTGGGTTGCAGTTGTTGCTTTGTGTGTGTTCTAAACTGTTTAGGTTCATATGCTTTTGTAGTGTATCATATACATTCTATAGGTTTTTTTAGTTGAATTAAAAAAAAACATACAACCACAAGGGTGTGGAGATGCATACTGTTAAAGTGGAGAAATGGAAACCTTTTGTCTTCAGTCTTTACTATGTCGGTCTCATGGGCTTAAGTGCAAAAAGTTTAAACCTAGGATTTCATTGTAGAAATGGCATTTCTTCATAAAGCCTCCATTATGTCACCTTTTATAGCAGGAATTGATAAAAATATGTGATTATTACTAAATAATGTTTGTAGTCTGTTTTGAAGTAATACTACAGTATGTTAAATTTCTACATGCATTTAACAGTTGAATAATTTAATGTGTTTTAGAAAACATATCAATATAAGTTTGTACCATAAGGCCAGATGTTGTGTGTTTTTTTAAAAATGATTCCAACTTCATCACCACTTATTTTTTAACTTTCTTGCTTAACAGCAATATTTCTCCATTAGAGTGGAAGTAGAATTTATTCAAGTCTCTTAATCATTCATTTCCAACAGCACTGTTGTTCAGATAATTCAAGTTTAATTTTCATGGGTGACTTTGCTGATGCAAAGCATGAGATAACTATTTAAAAGAGGCACCAGGGGTCTTAGATCTGTTGATTCTTCCAAAATACCTTCTTTTCCAAATATCTTGATAAGCGTGAGGTTTTCATGCTTACTGCTTCTTTGTTGTCGTCTTTCATGCACTGATCACACCAGCCTAATAAAATAGATTTTAGCTTTGAAAGTTTAATTGTGACCAAATCCCTCCCAAGCCCCTCAAATGATTGTAAAGACCACTCACTAAATGACATTGTCAAAAGTGCCGCAGTGAGTGAACCCATCCATGTCCTGGTTCTGCATATTGCATTCTTCATTGAACTTGGTTATCATATTTCAATGCTAGCAAATCTACTGAGGACGCTTCGTGGAACCAGGCGTTGCCCAGTCAGTGGGCGTTGGTGTGTGCAGATGCTGAGCACTTGAAATGTGGAAGGTGGGGTGGAGGGAAGCTTACAACTCTTTCTTTTCACCGAAACGGCAAGATCCTTTAGTGCTCCCAAGGAAAGAACCACAAGCAGGTACATGGGATTGTCTGAGAGCAGGAGAAATGCAGTACGGTATTTAAAATCATTCAGTAGCTTTCAAGCTTAAAGAACCAGAGCTACTCTGAACCATAGGTTGTGTAAATGTAGACAGCAAAGAAACCTTTTTTAAAAACAGAACCTGTTTTCGGGCTTAAATAGATCGTTTTCACATCTGTTTTAATATACCGGTAGGTGATGTGAAGTCCTTAACACCATTTTTACAATGGTACAAGAATATGCATGTTGGTACAAATCTGTGTATGGAAATGATTCTGAAAAGCTCTGCAGATAAGCATTTCTTACAGGGAGTCAGAGGGGCTGGGTGTTAAAAAGAGGGGAGATGTCTTGTAAATGGGAGTGTCGTGGTGAAGGCTGAAGAATTGCCTTTAAAATCTAAGAAATAGAGTAGGAAGACAGAAGAACTGTTATAACGTTAATTGTTGGGTGGTTTCCTTAATAAGTAATAGGCATGGGTTTGGTGTGTGTGTGTGTGTGTGTTGGTATTGGCCAGTATTCCGGGAGAGATGTATAATATAATGGGAGGGGCAATTCATTGATATAATCCCATTGAATCCAATGTGTCTACACCAGTGGTGAGATCAATTATGCTAAGGGTTTTTATCACTTAATTTGTGAGGATTGTCTGGCATCTACCATACAATGAACATAGAAATTAGATTTTTGTACAATGGCAAAAGTGCAATTTTGTCTCCAGCCTAGTCACTGGAGAGAGATGTTATAAAAAATATAAATATGCGGAACTCCTTGTGGCTTTCTTTTTTTAATTGCTTAAAATTTGACTAAATTTTTCTTCTCCTTACTAATAGCTAATGGAACCTTTCCCTGTCTTTATACTGGGAGCCAGACTCTTCCACTTCTTGTATTCCTGCAGAAAGCATATTTCCGATGATTTCTTATTAATTCCTAACCCATACCTGAATGCAGAGAACTAAGGCAGGGTCCTTGGGGTAACGGTTGTGCCTTTCTACCCTTTGGACCTAAGGACACTGCATGAGCAGAGACTAAAGAGGAGCACAACAATTTTTTTTTTTTTAAATCAAATTAGATTATTTTGGGGGTGCTTGAAAAGGAGAAAATTTAACTCAGTTCTTTCTTCTTCTTTTTTTAAATGCATACATGTAACTACAGTACTAAAATGGCAGCAAAAAAGCAATAAAATGGCGTCATGAGGGGGAATTAGTTAACTTGCTTGATTCAGGGGCGTTCCCCTTGCTCATTCTGAGAAAGATGTTTCTTTTTCCGTTATGGCTACTGCCAATTATGACCAATTTAATGTCCATTCTAGAACCAGAAATATTTTTTTTATTCTTAAAAAAAAAAAAAAAAGATCTTTGAATCCAGTTTTGACTATTGGCTCCGGAAGCATCTTGAATATAATATTTGAAGTTATCTTTCTCATATTACGGCATTTCCCCATTCAAAGAACATGTTCTCATTAAGACAACTTTATCCCACCGCCTCAGAAGAACGTCTTACCTTTCTTTCAGAGAACAATCTATGGGTCCCAAGAGCCATGGCTTGAGTTCCAGCTACTTTTGTGTTATGAAGGGGTAGAGGGAATCTAAAAAAAAAAAAAAAAAAGTCATTCTGCATTTTTGCACAGGGACCTTATTGTAGGGCCACTCACAATAGCATGTATACAGCTGGAAGTATAATGTCTTGCCCATTCTCAAGATGGCTTGCCTTAATGTTTGAGGCACTGATCTCAGTATTTCACTAGATTTTGTGTATCCAATACAAAGAACGTAGAGTTATGGGTGCTTGCACAACAACTTACAGACCTGGCTTTACAATATTGTGGGGTCTATACCACTGAGCCCAGAGGAAGAGTGAAAGCTGAATATTTACTTTAAATCTATATAAATATTTTTTTATGTACTCAATAGTTGATTTCTGCATTATCATCAGCACCACCACAACCATTCGTTATAATGATTTCTACTACAGAAAGCATTCACAATTAGCCCATTTGCAATTGAGTGCAATACTGTCTAGAAATTTCTGAGTTTGACTGTAGTGATGGCAAATTAGAGAACAATGACTAGGTAATCACTTTTTCTTTGTCTGAAAGTGTATTCAAGTGTTCTGCTGAATTACCCCAAATTTAGGTTTTGGCCATGAACTGGGGCACAAATCTGGACTTAATATCTGCGTAATTATGGCATTCTAGAACGTAGTGGGAAAGACCTTAGGCTGTCCCTTCTTTGAATACCAAGCCTCAGAATTAAATGATTTTTAAAAAAACTAATGGTAATCAAGAACTGAGGTGAGTATTGATTGGGACTTAAGAGCAGTAAAGACCCACCTCTGAAAATGGGAACTTAGGTCAAAGAGGTATACACATGTACTAACCTTATTTTCTGTCTTTTCCTCATATTTATGTAGCTCAAGCTTTGAAATCATAGTACATTGGTTTATAATTACACTGTTTAGCAGGGTATTAACTCAAAGTAGGTGCATTGAATGGGAGGAGTGGAATAGGCTCCTACGGACAGTTCTAAACAGAAACCTAGCACGCACTCATGCGCCACATTCATGCGCCTCGTACTTTTAAAATTAAAAGATGTCTGGTGCTAAGTAAGAAAGTTGCAGTGCTAATCTATACATGTTTCTAATTCCAATAGAATTAAACTGCAAATAGTGGTACATAAGACCACAGATTGACCAACGTTACCCATTCCAACCTTTTGGGATGGGTGAAGTTAGAAGTTTCAGTTAGTAAATTAAATAAATCTATGAAGTTGTTTCAGAAAGTAAAGGTTAAGATGGCTGCCTGCGCCATTGCTGCTACTGTCAGAAAACACCCTCATAAAAATGGAGACCAATGACGGTAAGATAAGTCCCGCCTCCCTTTTTTGCTTCATGTTTTCCTACTTGTTGCGTATCTCCTAGAGCAGTCGCCCTTCCAAATGCCTTTCTTATGCCAAACCTGTTCAAGGTGGCTGGCTTCATTTGTTTTGGGCAATCCAAACCCTTTGGTTGATACAGGCCAATTGGGATCTGAGCTTACACCAGTATTAAACGGAAATCCTTTGTTAGGTTTCCATTTGGGATGAAACTGTTAATCTAGGCATCCAAGTATTTGATGTGTTCCAGTATGTCTGTGTTCCAGACAGCGGGCTCCTAGTGCTGCTAATCCCTGCTTTTCTGTTGTAAGCCAAGCATGGAATTCCAATTGATAGTCCACACTGGGGTGGGTGGGTGTCATGCGCTTTTTTGGTGTGTGCATCGCACTCTGTTCCAACCGTACAGTGGGTGCAGCATAGCTGAGTGGGCAGTGTTGTCTCCTCCCCTTTCCCAACCCGCAGGGTCGGCACACATCTCTTATCCCGACATTTTGAAGTTGCTGCTTCTTAGCACCCTTTTAACACTAAGGTTTTCTGGGTGTGTGCTTAAAAATATGGGCTCATTATTACAAATGGATCACAGCATTGTCTGGACCCTCTGTAAAATTCCGTGAGTGAGGCAGGACAATTGCACAACGAAAGCCTAGTCTGGAAGCACCCTCGGTCTTGGCACACGCTCTGCTGAAATGAACGGAGACAGCACAGCAATCCTGTCTGGTGGGTTGTGTTCATCATCTGCAGTAAGGCAGCTGTCCAAAGGATTTATGCGAAGAGTGCGAGTCTCTCCCCATCCACGTGTGCATTTCTGCTTTCAGTGCTACTAGGCTGCATTAAATCCCAAGATAGCCTTACCCATCAGCCTTGTTTTAAACTATTAATTTTTAAATGCCCGTTCTCGTTTGCACATCACTTAGTTGTTGTCGTTTTACAAAAGAGGCCACCACACTTGTTGACATAATCGCTAAAACACGTCAACTTAACGCTGAGGTCAAGCCTTGATGCAGTGTGTGGTGAATCGTTTTGTTACCGTGTAGACGGGACTGCTGCCACATGCACACATCTGTTATTTATTCTGTATATATAAACAGCATATTTATATATGCGCACAATACAGTAAACGGAATCCAAGTGGGCGGGCTCAGATGGAACACCGAAGCATGGTTTGACGTGCTGAGAACCAGCCTTCAAGGAGCCTTGGGATCATGCCTCTCCCCAGCCCTCCTCCACACGCAGCAGTTTCCTCCCTCCCTTCCTGGTTTGAGGTGAGCCATAGTTTGTTGTTACTCCCAAACCAGCAAATTATCACTTGCATTTGCCCTGCAAACCCGGAGTCAAACAACAATGTGCTGGTTTGAATAAAACGGCAAGTTATGGCTTACCTCAAACCAGGGGAGAGAGAATTGCTGCATGGGGCACAAGGCCAAGGCTCCTAGAAGGCTCACTCTTGCAGTGTCAAATCATGGTTTTGTGGTATATCGAAACCAGTTGAATGTCTAACCTCCCCCAGTTTGGTTGAAGTCTCTGCAACTCAAGAGAGCCCCACTTGAGGGTTTTCAGGGCCGGGCCGGTCTCGGACACTCTGCCATCTTCTTGTGACTATGCCTGAACGATTCACAAAGTGCTCCCACCACACACACACACACAAAATCCCTTGCGGTATTGCAGAAGCTCCTGGAGGCATGCCTCTCGCTTCACCCTCGGCTTCATGGATGGCCCTGAAAATACTGCCGTACCAAACAACTGCTTATGTTGCGAGTGCAGTTCGGCTGGCTCTGATACGACAACTGGTTTCTTGCTCAGCCCAGCTCCCTGTCCACGACTCTCAGCCCCTCAGCTCCTGATCTCTATTGCTCCATCATCAGCATGTTCTCCCTTCCTTTTTAAAGAATTGCGTGCACAATTGCCACTCCCCGTCATGCTATATGCTGCAGGAACCAGAATGCTGTAGTCAGAGGCTGTAATCCAATTATGAGGCTGCATGTATAACAAGATGACAGCCCCCAAGTGAAGCTGGCTTACCCTGCAGGTGCCTGTCCTTGAATGCACATCTCATAATTAATGGTTGTCATGTTTAAATTGTAATATGGCTGTATTCTTGTATGCATTGTTTGCATTTCAAATGCTGTGGCTGAGATACTACACATCATCGGGATAGACCCTCTTTCAGCCAATTGCTATGCGCCATAGAGGCTAGAGCATTGCAATTTGTCGATATTTTAAGTGATGTGCCGTGAAGTTCTAATGGAACTCAAAGAGGTGAACAAAATGATCCTGAACATTTTGAGCCTGTATGAGCTGGGGCTCATTTCTTTTCACTAACGGAGGAGTATCAAGGCTCACACACCCCTGGCGGAAGTAGTGTCCTTTAGCAGGAGCATACTTATTTTGTGAGCATACTAGAAGGGGTTTTAAAGCATTTCCTAGGTAGAGGAGCCATGCTTACTGCCTTTCATTCTAGCAGATGATGCCCTAATGTTGCTTGCATTCTTTTCCAGGGCCATGTTTAAAAAAAAAAAAAAAAAACTTGTTCTTGAAAAGGCAGCAGCACATGCATGTCTCTTAATAAGCATGCAAAATAATGTTGGAAGAGTAAAACAAGGCATCCACTTTCCAAGGATGTTCCAGAATCTCACCCTTAGAGCAGGCATTTTCCCTGTGACCTTTGAAGCTGCATTCAGATACTGGGAGGGTGAGGTATAACCAGTATTCACATTATGAGGGGAAAGGCAGGGGTGTTCCACCTGGCCTTTCTGTAGCCACCCTAGCTGGGGGGCTGTCACAAAAGTGAGGGGAGCCAGGCCCCCTCTCCCATATCCCTTTAATCGGAGTGCTTCTTACCATTGCAGGAGAATATATCCATTAGGCATGCCCTCCAAATGCCAAGTCACAATGACAGACTCACATAGAGAAGCATTCTGGTCAATCACTCCCCAGTTCTGGAACTCCTTTTATCCAGATATCTAACAGAGCCTGACCATCTTTCAGAAAAGGTGTAAAACTTTCTTATCGGGGTGGGGCAAGTGTTTGTAGCTAGTAGGAATAAGCACCATCTTCCCCAACCTGATGCCCTCCCGATATTTTGGACTTTAACTCCAAACATTCCTGACCATTGGCCATGCTGGCTGGAGCTGATGGGAGTTGAAGTCGACAACATCTGGAGAGCACCAGGTTGGGGAAGGCTGAACAAGCAGAAAGTACTCAATGTCAGCTGCTGATCTTTTTCTTTTTCAAGAATGTGTAAGGCTGCAAGCTTTATTGTTTTGGGTTGGGGTTTTTTTTTTTTAAAAAAAAATGATTGTAAACTGCCCTGAACTCATCTCCTAGTTGGGTGGAATATACATTAAATAAATAAATAAATTTTAATTAGGAGGCAGAGAAGTTCTGTGGTCCCTTGGAGAGTGTCCCAGGGGCCCCAGGATATGTCGGAATCTTCCTCCTGAGGCTTTAGGCACTTCTACAAGCTTTGGAGAGGGTGTGCCATGGGGAGGATCCCTTTCTCCCTCACAGCCTCTGCGGAAAGCACTGCGGTGGCTGCTCTTCCGAGATTGCTCAAAAACCTCAGGCAGGATGAAAATGGGGTGTTCTGGTAGGCGGGGAGGGAGAAGCCGGGGTCCACAGGAGCTTTTCGCTTCCACATGGCCATCCCCACGAACCAGCAAGTGAGCTAGGCGGCTCAGAGGCCCGTCCAGCTAATTTTTATTTTTTTTAGGAGGAGGAAGAGGAGGAATGGGAGGCAGAATCGCCTCTGTTGATCCTCCTGCGTTGCCTGGCTCTTGCTGGCAGGGTTTTGGATAGACAGAGGGCTCCCCTGTTGGGAGCCCTCCGTCTATCAGGGGTGCCATCCATAGCATTATGCTCTAAGGGAGCAATCCTATGGCCCCTAGGCGCTGTCTGAGGTGCCACAGGATAGTTTGGAATCCCCAATCCGAAGTCGGAGACCGTGCTCTGACCTCGTTGTGGGGAATCGGAGATCCAATCCCCCTCCCCTTCGCACCCAGCGTGGAAAGAACTGTGCCAGCTGCCCTCCGAGGTCAGGAACCCAACCTTGGAGAGGGGGAGAGGGGGAAAGGAAGAGACTAGAGAGGCCAGCATATGAGCTGTCTTGAAGCCTCTCCAACCTCCTTCCCCCTCCCCCTCCAAAATGCCCCCAGCTAGACAGGCAAAAACGCCCGTGCCTCCCGCCCCCTCTGCATAGGATTACCATAAGCCTCTGAATTGGGGGGGGGGGCTTACGATTATCGTAATAGGATTGTGCCCTAAATTAACTTGAGTTGCGATCTTACACACACCTTCAAGGGAGCAAGCCCCATTGAATGCAGTGGGTCTTGCTTCTGAGTAAATATAAATAGGATTGGGGATTGTGTGTTAATTGGTGAGGACCAACTTCAATTGGCAAGGGCAAATTTTAACGAGTTGGAGATGTGAGGTTTGAGGGTGTTTCAGTTCTGCTGCTACTATCATAAAGAATGAAAAGTTAAACATTGCCTTTTTCCCCTAACAATGAGTAATATCTTTTGTTTATGAAATAATCTTCCACTTCCTTCAGAATCTCAGAAAGATACCTACTTGAATAAGTGCAGCTATTACACTTTAAATTAATTAGTTGGTTAAAAGGCAGATGATTGATCAATAAAATTCCTTAAATCTGTTGACAGCCCTAGGTTTTCTTGTCTCTGTGTTTTCTAAGCATTAAGTATGTGGGAGCAAGACGGACTAATAATCCAAATAATTAACATGTTATCCTTTCAGTCATTATGTTTGCATGCGTCTTAAGAGGTGCAAATATAATGAGGTCAAACAGAAAGCGTTGGAAGTAGCCTGCTCTCCATTTCCTGGCAGTGTGTGGCAAAATTAGGTAGCATTAAGGCAGGCACATGCTGAGGGAGAATGGCGAAGTTAATATTGCTGAGGGATTGTCTAACGCAGTGTTCTCCAACCTTGGGTCCCCAGATGTTTTTGGCCTACAACTCCCAGCATGCCCCAGCCAGCTACGCTGGCTGGGGCATGCTGGGAGTTGTAGGCCAAAAACATCTGGGGACCCAAGGTTGGAGAACACTGGTCTAATGCATGGTGCTAGATTCGAGAGTTAGAAGATGGCCCACTGTAGCCAACCAGAAAGTGGCATGCGCCAGTGCTGAGGTCCAGCCAGGCATGATTTAGGAGTGAAGCCAAGTACAGTCATGCCTTGGATTGAGAGCATCATTCGTTCCGGAAACGTGCTTGTAATCCAAAACACTCTTATATCAAAACGAAATCCCCCCCCAAAAAAAATGTGTACAGAGATTTTTAATTTAAGCCGTACTACAGTACTTGTATTGCAAGGCATCGCTTGTATATCAAGTCCAAAAAAATTAAATAAATATTTAAAAATTTGCTTGTCTTGCAAAACGCTCTCAAACCCAAGTTACTTGCAATCCAAGGCATTACTGTAGTTAAAAACTGTTTAGGCTGTATCCCATGATCTGTAACCTTTGCTCCAGCCTTGGTATATAACAGTCATGCTCATTTGCTTTGTGCTGTACTTAGGTATATAAATTCTCTCGTTATCTGCATTTAAACTGTGATGGGTTGGACCCTGCCTGATACTTACCGTAAATCATTCTTAACCTGTCTCATTTTCTTCCTAACGGTCCTCTTGCATCGCCTAGGTAACATTGTTTAGTAACCAAACCCCTTTTCTTTTTCTTTTTTTTGGTGTCTCCCATTTTTCCCCCTTAATATAGTTCCAGGACTGCTTCATATAAATTGTTTTATGGCTCAGATACGATATCAGAATACAAAATACTTTTATCCTACATCAGATCTGAAATATACATCCCTGTATATTTTTGCTGCTTCTCTTTTAAAAATATAAGCAAGTAGGTGCCCAATGCTTTTCCTGCTTCTTGCTCATGTGTATTTTTAAGCAGCAAAAGATACACATGCTTCTCATCTGATATCTGAGAAGTGTGTTTTACACTTGTGCATCTTACCAGAATACAAAACAATGTTTCTGTGGACTGTATTGGTTACTTAAGCCTTCCCCAACCTGGTGGTTTCCAGATGTGTTGGGACTGCAACTCCCATGATTCCCTGATGGGACTGCATCTGGATGGCACCGTGGTGCAGCTAGGGCATTGGAGCCAAAGTCCAGGGCCATGCAGCCTGGCAGCCCCTAAATGGGCACCCAGAGAGCAGTGTATGATGAGGACATCAGGGCAGCAGAAGTAAACTGTAGTCATGATGGTGCTGTGATTTAAGTGCGTTTAAACTGTGAAACTGCACATGCTCAGAATATTTTTGTCTTTGTCTTTGTCTTTTAATCAGGGTTGGCAAAACTGTCTTTTGTTTGTTTCTTGCACTAACATATCAGGAAGGTAGAAGCAATTGCAATGCATGGGAAGGTGGTTGGGGAGCGAAGAGATAAGTGAATTGTGTGCTTCACAACAGAGGTAATACACATGTTTTTTTTAAAGCCCCCCCCCCCCCATAAGTCCATGGACTCCAGTGTCTAAAATTACCTGGCCGTACTACTGGGAGGTCACCAGGTTAGAGAAGGTTGGCCTACTTTAATTCACGTCTAAATATGCCCAGCAAAAAGTGTTCATTCTAACTATGGATTTGACAAGCAGATGTGTGTCTCCCCTGTCCATGTCCTGTCCATGTACTTGAGTGTTCGGAGCTGTGCACGCCCTTCCACGCTTCGCTGTGTTCACTGCAGTGCACCAGAAGACATGCCTGCCACGTGAAGTGTTAATTGGTCCTCTCTTGACGCTCTAAAGGGTATGAACAGGAATGCCTATTGTGCCAAGGAAATCCTATTTCCCAGCTACAAATAAATTACATCCTTAATTTGCATGTTTTATTCTGAACCAAGTAACTGAGATTGTTTGTTGTTGTTGTTGTTGCCAGAATGCTATCTCTCCCCCCCCCCCCATCTCCATTATACTCAAGGAGAGGAAGGAGATGACATAAAGGAAGGTAGAGAAAAATCATGAGAATTCTATGAAAAGGAGTGCATGATCAAAGGCAATGAGGCATTGCATCTAGGCAAGGGACAGAATGTTTGCCCTTGAATGCAGGAGCTATTGTAGGCATTGCGTGTGTCTTTTGCAACATACATGAACAACCATGCAGGCAAGGAATTTTCCTTATAGAATGTTGTTGAGGCGTCTGTGGAAGTCTTTGTGATGAGACTCAGTATCAAATTCCACCTGTGTGGCGTTAGAGAATGCAAAAAGGCAGCCAGGTATTCAGGAAGCCAGTTAGCGAACGATCGGGGCAAGACATTCAAGAACCGCCAAATGCCGCTTGTTGTGCTCTTGTGTCCAGGGACTGCAGGAGCTCTTGTGTATCGCAAGGACGCATGGGGAGCATGGTGCGTGCCTGAATGTTTTGCAGACAGTGGGCGCGTCCCATTGGGATCCTGCTCAGTGAAGCCCCACCAGGTTTTGCCCCCGTTGCAGGCGTCCCAGGAGCAGTGTGCTTTGCCCGTAGGAACAGAATGGCTACCCAACTTTCTTGTATGGCTGATCTTGCGGGGGAAGATCAGTCGTGGCATGCAAGCTGCCTTTCGTGGAAGCTTGTCCACCATTCCAGCTTTTTTCCCTTGGAGGTAGCCCCTGAGCAGCTGTTGAGGAGCCCCAGTATTCCCCAGAGCAGAGACGGGAAAGCGCTGTGTTAATTTATCATTTATTTAATCAACAGGCTCAAAGCGGCTTAACAACAATGCTTTGGAAGTCAGATGGCATGAAGACAAATTTGAGGGTCCACTTGCATCTTGCGCAATTTTCCTTGAGCGGTTTCCATGATTAGGGATTGCCATTTACTTTCTGTTCTCCCTTTTGCCCTCAGATGGTGCCACATTTTCTCAAGTTCTCTGCCCTTCCTTCTCTCATCTTGCACTTTCCTCACACTCTCTTTCCTGCATCCCTCTATTTTTCTTCCTCAGTTCAGAAGAGACGGAAGGGCAACTTCTCAGCCTTTTGGCTCGGATCAAGTGTAGGCATAGAGAAGGGAACACACACACACACACACACACACACACACACACACACACACACAATTCTGTTTGGGGACTTAAGTACAGTAATATCTTGGATTGCAAGTAACTTGGTTTGAGAGCGTTTTGCAAGACAAGCAAATTTTAAAATATTAATTTTTTTTTTACTTGATATACAAGCAACGTCTTGCAATACAACTACTGTAGTACGGCTTAAATTAAAAATCTCTACAATTTGGGGGGGGGGAATTTCGTTTTGATATAAGAGTGTTTTGGATTATAAACACGTTTCCGGAACGAATTATGCTCTCAATCCAAGGCAGGACTGTATCTCCTGACTTGTCTCCAGTCAGGCAAGCTGGAATGGTCCTCACACACCATTCTATATGCACGTGGCATGACAGTGAGGTTCAAGGGATATGGCAAGCACCCCACGTGGACCCAAGTGTACACCCCATAAACACTACAATAGGGGGTGTCAAACCTCTTTCGGCCTGAGGGCCAAATTCCATTTAGGAGAAGCTCTTGGGGAGCAAAGGGGGGAGGGACCAAAAATACCAGCCTATTGTCGTTTAAAGCTCTTGCTGCCAGTAACCAGGACCGGTGCAAGGCAGTTTGGTGCCCTAGGCAAGATCAGATATTTAGCGCCCCCCCCTTCCCACTTGAGAGTGCTGTATTTTTTTTTCCAAGGCGTTTCTGGCGCCCCCTTTAGCCCTGCGCCCTAGGCAGCTGCCTAGTTGGCCTAATGGTAGCACCGGACCTGCCAGTAACTCAGCATTAGGAGAGTCATTTCAGCCTTTTAGAATGGGGGAACGCTGCACAAAAGCTGGGAAAGCATGAAATGTTTGGTGGGAGGGGGCGGAGCCAGGGGAAGGGGGCATGATCATCTGAGGAACCCCAAAGGACCGGATTGGGACTTCAGATGCACCGGATTTTCCTGCACCCTCTGTATATACCCTATTCTTCCTCCGGTGTGATGGGGGGGGGGGGCGGGATACCTAGGATTATCTAACACTGTGTTCTCCAACCTTGGGTCCCCAGATGTTTTTGGCCTCCAACTCCCAGCATGCCCCAGCCAGCTATGCTGGCTGGGGCATGCTGGGAGTTGGAGGCCAAAAACATCTGGGGACCCAAGGTTGGAGAACACTGATCTAACTTTATATCCTCTCAGCAGCCCTCTGAGGTAGCTTAGACTCTGCATTACTGGCTTGCCTCTGGCCACAAAAGCCCACACCTTCTACTTGGGCTGTTCCTAAACTCTCCTTCTAAATCCAGGTTTAATCTAGGTCCTTAAGGTGGATTTAGGAGCCTCCCTGAGTCCATTTTAATAAGGGCTAGCAGATGGCAGATGTAAGAGTGAAGTCGGGCGAAGTCTGATTTTGTGTGCAAAAGGGCGGGGCATGGAGGTGGCTGGAGGGAGTGTGCAATCCCACAGCCCAACCTGGCGCCCTCCAGATGTGTTGGAGCACAAGTCCCAGCTTCCACCAGCCAGCCATGTAGTCCCAACACATCTGGAGGGCGCCAGGTTGGGGAAGGCTGTCATAGCCTGTCCGCTTAACCTTCAGTGAGTTTCGTAGCGAAGCAGGAGTTTGAATTTGTGTTTCTCGTATTTAAATTCCAACACAGTGGCCGCTGCATCGCACCGGCTCTCTTTTTGAGAAAGTTGTTTCCTGCCCTGGAAAATGGGGCTGGAGAGAAATCCAGGATAAAGCAATAAAATAGATGTACATGACAGACAGACAAACAAACAAACAGAATGCTAGATTTCCTTAATCCTGCAGGTTGATGGCTGGCTGGCTGCCTGCCTCCCTGCCTGCCGGCTTGAGTAAGTTCCCCTGTGAATAAATAAAGTGGAAAGCAAAATGTGTTAAATAAGTGACAGGCTGTTAGGCCTTGCCTAGAGAATTGGCTGGAGGCTCAGGATACATTAAACTCTTCCAAAATAATGTGATAGATACACAGTAGAGGGAGCTAAAATAAAATAGCTTTGGAGTTTAGCTTTTCTTGTGCGTTGACTGGCAGTGATGATTTCCGACTTCAATCATTTAAGGCGTAATCCTATGCAAGTTTAGACAGAAAAAAAGGCCTACAACTATGCTGGCTGGGGCATGCTGGGAGTTGTAGACCTCTTTTCTGTCTAAACTTGCATAGGATTGCACCCTTAGCTTGCTTGACCTTTTTCACATATTTGCATGTACTGCAGATATTTGTGTGCTATGCCCAGCCCTTGCTGAATAATCCTTTCTCCATTATTATTATTATTATTATTATTATTATTATTATTATTATTATTATTATATTATTGTACCTTTCACTGTGGTCAAGCTTATCACTTTTCCTTGGTCCAGTACATTTTCATCCTGGAGTCCAGCGATAAGACAGAATAGAAACGGGACACTTTGCAAAGAGTTAATGCGGTATTTTAAAAAAGGAGAGGTAACGCATTTCATTTTCACATGGAACTTTATGGGCATCTTCCTGTTCCCCCCCTCCAGTTAAATAACCTTTCACTTGAAGCAAACTACAAAGAAAGTTGTCTGTCCTTAAAGCAAAGCTTAAACCAACGGTGTATTAAGTACCAAATGTATCTGGATTTAAATATCAAGCCGATTTCTAACTGAAGCTGTCCTTCTTCTTTCAACAGGGATTCCTAAAAAATGAAAAAGATAATGCTTTGTTGTCCGCCATCGAAGAGTCCAGGAAACGGGTAAGTTGGGGAAAGACATATACAAATACAGTCATGCCTTGGATTGAGAACATAATTCGTTCCGGAAACGTGCTTGTAATCCAAAACACTCTTCTATCAAAACGAAATCCCCCAAAATAAATTTGTACAGAGATTTTAAATTTAAGCCGTACTACAGTACTTGTATTGCAAGACATCGCTTGTATATCAAATCAAATTTTTTAAAATAAATATTTAAAAGATTGCTTGTCTTGCAAAACGCTCTCAAACCAAGTTACTTGCAATCCAAGGTATTACTGTAGCTTGAAACTGATGTCTCGTTAGGTTAGAGGTAGCAATGTAGGTTTTCTGGAAAAATTTCAATTGGAAAAAAATTCCGGAATATTTTCCTGAGCAAATTGGGTTAATCTGCACAGGAAATGTTTGTCATATAGGAGGTAGCCGATGCAAATTACCCTATGCAAATTAGATTAGTTTGCATAGGGTAACTTGCATTGGAAAATTTTCTGATGCCCTAGATCAGGGGTAGGCAACCTTCTTGGGCCCATGGGCATATTTGGCAATTTGAGAAATTGTCCTGGGCACCACCACAAAATGGGTGCACTGCAAATCAAAGCATCGGCCTGCAGCCACCTGCCATCTTCATTTCCTACGGATGTCTCTGAGCCCCATGTGTGGCCCAGAGGCATCCATGGGAAAAGAATTTGGGAGCAGCTGGAGGGCCCCCCCCTTTGTTTTGAAGTGATCCCTGCTTCTGGCAAGAAAGTTTGTTATTTAAAGAAATAAAAAACAGGAGTAGGTAGGGCATCTTGGCAGGTACGCAAGTGTGGATTGGCACCCACGGGCACCACGTTGCTTAACCCTGTGCTAGAGAGTGATCTCATTTAGCATGTTTATTTTACTTGTATTTAGTAAACAAGAAAGCTAAGCAAAAGTACCCCATGTTAATTTTTTTGTCCAAATACACCTTAAGAATTTGACCTGAAATATTTGAGTGGGAAAAGTAAAGCACACCTAATGTGATTTAAATGTTATATTATGTAGAAAATTTTTATTGTAATGCTTGTAAAAAAAATTAAAAGTGTGTACTTCCCTTACATGGTTTAAATTTAAGAGCCCCCCCGCCCCCGGAAGGTATTGAAAACTGTTGACACACGAATCAGTTTTAGTAACTCAAAAGAACTGGGCATGATATGCTAACAATCACTCATCTACAGCTGCCAAGCTTTCCCACTGTTGTTTTTTCATTCGGCATCCATTCATTATTGTTAATGGACGTATGAAATGGAAAATTTTCTGTGGAAAAATAAAGCACTGGAGATATTTCCGGAAACTCTTCCATTTTGGAAATTTCCCGCCCTGCATCAGACTTCAGGCTTGCAGCATCTACTTTGCTTTTGACTAGAACCCTGCATTCCACCACCTGGAGCCAGGTGCAAAATAGTGTCTCAGGTGGGCACAGGCCATACGCTAAGAATTAAGGAACAGGGTGCCTGGAGCGCAAGTTCAGCCCAGGAATTTGTGATCGGTACCAGAACCAAGCTCTCAGTTCCTTTCACGCAGAAATCTACTCCTGGTTTTCCCCTAAGCATTCTTGGGGGCTGGGTTTTTTTTTTTTTTTTTAGTTTTTGCAGTTCTAAACAATTGGCACGTCTGAAACCCTTGCTGATCTACTGCAACACCCCAGAGATCTACCAGTAGGGCCTGATCCTCCCTCCTGTGTTAGGAACTCTATGGGGAGGCCGAGCCTCAGAGGTTTCCTCACAGCGCACTGCAGAATTCTAAAATGGCTGCTATCTGGTTATGTCGTTCTCTCCAGGAACAAGAGCTCTCTGTGGTGTGTTAAAAACTCATTCTTGTGCTAAAACCCTCTGGTGCTAGAGTAATGGCTTTGCGCCTCGGCACTTAATAAACTGTATGGACAAAATGAGAATGCATTTATCTTGTGACACGAGAGCCCCCTTTCACACGACCAGAGGATGCTGAATGCATGGGGGCTGCCTGGGAGTGGTATCAGGAACAGAATAAGCTGTAAACATTTTAGCAAGTCTTGCCACAATGAAACATGAAATCTATGGAATATTTTTATTACTATATGTAGATGATATAATTCTTCTGTTCTAGACCAGAACTGGACTAAATTAGAGTTGTATCCAATGCTAGTCCTGCTTAGAGTAGATCTATTGAAATGAATGGGGCTTAAGTTAGTCAGGACTAATTTACCGGTAAGTCCCATTTATTTAAATTACCTGGATTAAGTCCTGTTTAACTTAGTGTGGCTTACTTCTGAGTTTATAGGTTTGCCCTCCCAGTCTGGCACAGAAGAAAACTTTAATTACACAAGAACAGAACAAGTTCCAGGTTTATGGGGAAAATGGTAATTCCTTGTCATTGGGACACCACATTATTTTAAAATAAATAAGTAAATGGATTACTTCTTTGTTTGCTAGTGTAAATTATACTTTAAAAGTCCAAGGGAAGACTGGGTGTATTCCACATTGAGGCATTGTTGCTGCACAGATACAGAACCCCATTTTAAAAGGAAGGGTTTAAAATGGTTTTTTTACAGGTCTACCCAGGGTTTTTTTTTCACAGGGACATATACATATGTACATGAATATGTCCCTGTGAAAAATCCCAGCTTAACCCTATCAAAAACCCTGTTTTAAAAGATGTCTGAGTTTTGACAGCTCCTATCAAAACTGACAGCACCTGGAAATGGAGTGGCTTGCACTTTTCCACTTTCCCAGGCACCTAAAGGCTCAGGAAAGGACGGAAAAGCTGCAGGACACTGAGAACTGTTAGGTCCACATATAAAAACTAAAGGATCTTGTCACGTAGGGGGTGATCTACTGGCCACGCCCTTTCGCAAACAAAGATCCATTCATGGCTTTGCTGTCACTTGACAGCTTGCCTTTTGACAGCTGTCAGGGGAAAGCAAAACAAAAATTTAATGTATTTGTAGCCTTGTTTTCTCAATGTTCCTGCATGTTGCCTCCTGCACTTTGACAGGCGACACTTCCCAGGATGTTGACGAGGCAAGGCTTTTCATTTCGGACCCCCATAAGTGTGCACTTGCGAAAGACTGAATTTTTTTAGTAAAAAAAGAAAGAAAAGCAATTTGTGCAAATTGCAATTTGCTTGAGTTTCAAGACCAAGTAAAAAAAATATGTGCAAATTGCCACCAGGAAAAAAAAAAAAAGTAGAAATCTGCATGCTGGCTCGATTAGGCACAAATCAAGTCGACGCCAGCAGGGGAAACAGAATGAAATCCAGGGGGCCAAACCAGAAAAATCCATCAAATGTTCACACACACACACCCAATGGAATTCTCACACGTCCCAAGTGGTTAGTGAATGCAAGTGATATTTGTCCTTGACCTCTGCGTGGGTCTGACGGATTGGTGTTTTCTGCATTAAACTCATTTGTCCTAGACTTTTGCTATGGCTGAGGAATATCATCGGGAATCAATGCTGGTCGAGTGGGAACAGGTGAAGCAAAGGATCCTTCATACACTGCTGGCTTCAGGAGAAGATGCCTTGGACTTTACTCAAGAAAATGAGGTATCTTTTGGGTACTGTTACATATTTAGAAATATTGGATTGGGTCCAGATTTAGTCGATACTAAATAAGATTTCAGTGGGTCTAACTGCCTCAGGAGCATTGAATGAAACCAGCATTGAATGGAAAAATACAGAGCAATAGCTTGTATATTGAATTGAGTGGAAACTACAGGGCCACTGAAGAAGGCCGTTTGGCCGAAACGCGTTTGGCTTCCACACAAGAGAGTAAGAAAGCTTACATGCTGTGAGGACCTTTCTCTGGAAGCATCAAACCAAAAACATTGGCATTAACAATACTCCGCCTAGATAAAGGTCCTCAAGTCTGAAAGGACATCTATTATCATCTTCAGCCCTAGAGAAGATGTATTTTACATGTCTAATTGTTTCTGTCTTATACATGTTTTTATATATATATATATATATATATATATATACACACACCGTATATATAAAAAATATTTTTGGAAATTTTTATATTACGGTACATTATAAAATTTAGTCTACCGAGAAAAGCTGAGTTTCACAACTGGTGAAATGTATTCATCTTTTTCTTATTTTGCATAATTTATTCTGCAGTTTTTGGCGTTTGTGTAATTTCTTGTGGCTTTCCTAGGCCTGAGAGAGGCAGGGACACTGAAGTCCTTTTGCCCTTCATTGAAATTCATGTTCTGGCCCCTCGATGGCTTCTGAGATCTCACCTCTCTACCCAGTACACTTTCAAGCATATTTCCATGGCCATAATGGCTAAAAACTTGCTTTTTTAAAAAAAAGAAAGAAAGCTGAGTTTCTCAAGAAGCTGATCCATTTGCTCACTACCACATTCTGCAATCTCCCCCCCCCCCCCCCCCGTGTTTCCACAGAATTGCAGCGCTCATATCCCTGGCTATTGCTGCTTTTGTGTATTTGAGCTTTGAATCCCCCTACCTCTGTTCAATTTCCTCTTAAAAGTGTTCTTCCTTAGAGAAATGTATGGTAACCTGAAATTCCTTTTCTAAATTGCTCGTGTTAATTGGCTAGCGTCTGTGTTGCGATTTGGAAATAATTGAAAGTTGTCAATGAGATGCTGGTATTCCCCCCCCCCCCCTTGTGCTAATCATACAAACGTTTTCTTTATGGAAGTGCTCTCCCAGCGGAAGATGTTTTGCTCACAACGTACTGTTAAGTCCCAGCAGGCTACCAAGTTTTTCAGCAACGGGCATGCAGATGAAATGTGCCGGAAACTAGGAAGGATCACTCGCTGCTCTGCAGTAGCAGGGCTTTATAGACTCAGTAGCTTATTCAGGTGGCTTTTGACTACTTCTGGCGTTGATGTGAACTGGAGGTTAACCTTCCTTTGGATCATCAAACACAGAGGTTTCTTCTGAACTGATAACTCGAAGCTTGTCATCTTTCGTATCCAACTGTTAAGTGGTACACTGCCCTCATCACAGGTGTCAAAGTCTCAAAGGAAGGAAGAATAGCATTGAGAAAATTTCCTCTAATGAGTTAAAAGATCGAATGTGATCTATCGTTCTGCAGTGCTCTGCTCTCTTCTACCCAGCCTACATAACATTGGTGTGCCACCGTGAGAGCATTAGAAACCCTTGATGTGTTGTTTTGTTCCCAACCTTGAAGTCAAAAGCCCGGGAAGTTTGATGTGCATCTGCTATGTTAAAAGCTAGCTGTTTAACTTTTCCATACAGGTTACACTTAAACCCTATTTCAGAAAAAATGTCTGTGTGCGAGTGCGTGATTGAGTGAATGAGAGAGGGGGGAGGGGCCAGATGCTCATCCTCAGAAAATAATAGGGGTTTAATTGATACCTCTGGATATGGAGAATCAGCTGAATGGTACATATCCAAACCCAGCAGAAAGCAGGTCAGCCAAAGAGCCAATTTTCAAGCTTTGGGCCGGTGAAAAATACCAAACCCCCACATTGCTCACAGAAATAAGACTAATTAGGAGACGATGCTTTAGCAGGGGGTTGGACTCGTTGGCCTTATAGGCCCCTTCCAACTCTACTATTCTATGATTCTATGGTTCAAAGAAGGCAGCACATAGATTTCCTCTTCTTGGAGGTTTGCACTGTCCCCTAAACTGAAGGGCATGGTATCTGGTAGAAGGAAAGCGAGCATGAATTACATTTAGCTTAGCTGAGTAGTCAGGTCAAGAGTCCAATTCAGATTAGGTTCACTTCCCCCCACTCCCATTTTTGCTGCATCTGTCTTTTTTAAATTATAGGCACGCAGCTGCCGCTCACCTGCTTCTACGGCAGCTAAGGAGCATAGCTCCTCTGTCACAGTTTGGATCTCTCCAGACTCTGCATTTCCGTGTCTCCACGGGATTTCTGGATGTGTTCAAGCCACAAAGCAGAGCCAAAATGGCAAGCGTACTGGCAGTGTCGCTGCCTCCCACCACCCCCACCAGCCTCACCCCTCCCAAAAGTTGCAACGGATGGCCAAGCCATTTGGTGCATTGCCAAAACGTCTGCCAAGGTTTTTGCTTTGGAATGCTTGTATGAATAATGCATTTTTGGGCGCCTGCAGTTTGCAACAAGTGAGGCTAAATGATCATCTGTGAAGGAGGGCCAGCGGCACAATTGCACGGTAGCTTTCTGTGCTGCTGAATTGACCCTAAAGCGGCAAGTAACCAAATATGTTTCTCTTTTTTTCCTTGCTTTGAAATCAGAAAATTGGGCCTGCAAACTACACATGAGGAAACTAGGTTGTGCATCTAAGCGCTTTACAAATTTCCGCAAGTGGGCAGATAATAATAAGCTGATTTTTTTAAGCATATATTGGACCAAATAGCCAGCGGGAGAAGTTATGGCTTGATTATACATCAGACAATAACAGTTCAGAACAAAACCAAATCAGATTTTATCACGCATGTATCACAGCCATTTTTTGCTCCGGCCTAGGCAATGCAAATTCAATTGGCATGGTCCCTCTTATTTTGCATAATTTATGCTGCAGTGTTTTACTGTTTTAGGCCACCCATGGACTGATAAAAGACTAGATGTTCTCCACCTTCAGTAACTGCCACCCAAGTTGTTCCTTTCGAAAGCTTATAGGAATTCACCTGGGACACTGGTTGATGGGTTAATGATCCTGGATATCAATTTGGTGCTTCATCCAATTTGTACTGCCCAGTCATGGCCTGGTGCCTAAATACATCAGAGTATTTGAACAGGGCCTCCTGGGTGGCTTTTAACTGAGCAGCTTCCAACTGTAGTTAATAGAGCTGAAGTTCCTCCGTAATTTGGGCTGTACTCCACTTGGTTTCTGATGTGATTTGCTCCCTCCTCTGTGACTGCTAGTGTTGCAAACCATCTGGATGGCTACTGGCTTTGCAGGTTCTGCCCCCACTCCCCCTGTTTCCAGGAAAGTCACTTTGACTCCTGCTGGATCCTCACCCTCATTAATTCATTCATTCATTCTTATTCTCGTGTGCTTGCGTGCGTGCGTGCGTGTCTGTGTGCGCGCCTGTGCGCGCGCACATTTTATTTGTTACGCATGTGCCTGCTTCTGTGGAGACAAAAGGAAGAATATGACACTAATTTGCAAGAAAAAAGTCTCAAGATAAGCTTTTTAAATAAAGGAGGAACCACAACTTGCTTAAACATTTAAAGCCCTAAATGACTTGGGACCAGGTTACCTGAAAGATTGACTTCTCCCCTATATACCTGTCTGGACCCTACAATCATCTTCAGAGACCCTTCTCCAAGTGCACCCACCTAGTGAGGTGGGGTGGGTAGCTACTAAGTAGCTACTACTTTTCAGTGGTGGCACCTTGGTTGTGGAATGCCCTCCTCAGAGAGGATCGCTTGGCACCTATGTTGTGGTCTTTTCGGTGGCAAGTGAAGACCCTTTTATTTTCTCTGGCTTTTTAGTCCTTCAGTTTTTAAAAACTATTCTAGTGCTTTCTAGATTCTTGCTCTGCTGTTGGGGTTTTACTCGTTTTATTCTGTTGCTGTTTTAAATTGTTTTGGTTTTATGTAATGTTTTAGTGGGCAGGTTCACACTAAGCCACCCTGAAAATAAGCCACCATCAGGCTTGCCGTGGCTCATCCCCCCCATTCCCCTTCAGTTCTCCCATTGGCCTTGGCACGTATCCCAGGCGCCTTTGTGGCAGAACTCCACAGTCCGTATGTCAGCACTCTTTCTAGAATTGGTCCGTTGGGGTTGCTGGCTACCGAGGGAAACTCCTCCCCCCCTGCCAAATGGAATTAATTTTATGAGCCCTTATGAACGTGGTAAGCCATTTGCCAACTTTTTTTATTCGGGGACTTCTGCTGTTGCGCAGTTCTGCCTCTCTGATATTCAGCCAAGCATCCTACTCCCAAAGCACCTCCGCCAATCTGATATATAGCCAAACATCCCCTCTTCCACTTTGGGACTTACATTGCTAGCTAGCAAACGCCTTAAAAAAAAAAAAAAAAGATTGCTCACATTACTCTAAAGCAGTGTTCTCCAACCTTGGGTCCCCAGATGTTTTTGGCCTACAACTCCTACAGCGTAGCTGGCTGGGGCATGCTGGGAGTTGTAGGCCAAAAAACATCTGGGGACCCGAGGTTGGAGAACACTGCTCTAAAGTAAGCACACCCACTTCCAAAGTAAGAACACCCTTCTCTCCTGCTTGTCGCTTCCCTCCGTCGCTAGCAGTGGGTGGGGTTGGGAAACATACACAAATGTCATGGCAAAGCAAGAAGTCGGAGGAGGAAATTGTGGAAATGTAAAGGCAGGTGTCAGTTGAGAAGGGATGAGGGAGAATGGTGGCGGCATGAGCAAGACTGTGAGAAGTGGCAGCAGTTTTTGCCGCTCTGGCCGGGCAGCTCTCTAGCCATTACTGTCAACCCAGAATACCGGGTTTGGATGACACAACAAGCCACCATAGATATCAACAACCCTAAAACAAGCCATGGGTTGTTCATGAAAATAAGCCACCCTGCAGAAACGGTGCTTGGTTCGCACGACATGACAACCCATGGTGGGTGGTTGTCGTATCGTGCAAACCAAATCATCGTGTTCTTACGTTTTATGGTTTAACCTATGTTTTATAGTTTAACCTGTATTTTATGAACTGCCCAGAGAGCTCTGGCTGTTGGGCAGTATAGAAATATAGTAAATAAACAAATTAACGTTGCAGGGAAGACGCTGTAGGACAGAGAGAGGCATTAAGTGGTTGAATAAGTGATGGGAGCACCAGAGGAGCACCGAAGGAGCAATAGAAATCAATGAGATAGGATCCAATTGAGTGGGCTTGGAAGTATGAGAGAGACCCCATGAACTGAAATGGGAGCTAAAGAAGAAAAGTCGGCTGCAGGTCTTGGTAGGGAAGAAGAAATAGAAAAGGGGAGACAGACTAGGAAAAAGCTGGTGATAAAATAGTAAAGTGCACATAAAGTGAATGTTATTAGTGAAAAGCTCAATGGAGTCTTGAAAAGAGAACAAGGATGAAGTGGAACATCTAGCGCAGAAAAAAAGGCAGCAGGGATTAGCGTTCAAGTTCACCAGCCATCTCCATGATCTTTCCCCAGAGACCAGGCTTTTACCCGTGTAGGCATGGGGCTGCTAAAGGGAGTGGCAGAGCTAGGGAGCCGTGCAAGGAGAATCTCTTGGCACTGCCTCTCAGGTCTGTGTCCTTTTTCCCATCTCACAGCCTCGCCCTTCTTCAGAACCTTAGTTGTTGCTAGTGATCTTGTCGGTCAAGATTTGAGTTTAATTCATAGATTTCATAGATCATAGAGTTGGAAGGGGCCTACAAGGCCATGGAGTCCAACCCCCTGCTGAATGCAGGAAACTAGAGGAGAGGTCTCCATCCAAGTAATAACCAGGCCTGACCCTGCTTAGCTTTCCACACTCAGACAAGCTGAGCCAGCATAAGCCACAATTCAGTTTAACTTCGATTACCTGTATATATATTTTTTAAAATGCTGATTTCCCCCCATCTTCCTCATTCATCGGATCTGGGGATGTCAGAGAAATCCGGAACAGATTCAGATGAGTTCGGATTTCTACGAGTCCAACCTGCGGATTCCTCAGCAGAGCAGCTTTTTCTGAGTCACGTGATTCCACAGACTTCTGGGCTGCTTTTTTACTGGGGGGGGGGGGATTTGTGTAAGTGCGTATTAGCACAAAAATGCTTTATTTATTTATCTATTTATTAAAACAGGACTCTGCAGGAAATGGCTCTGTCCAAAGAGCCTCTCTTGCAGATCTTAATACCTGGGCAGGTTCATAGTGAGACAGGCAGTCCCTTAGATAGCCAGGTCCTAAGCTGTTTAGGACTTTATTGTGTCCCAAACAGTGAGATTTGGAAATGACGGCATTACATACGAAACAGTTCCTTTCCTGCTTGTGTGGCTCTGCAGTGCTGCCCCACCGTAGTCCCGTGCCACAAAAAGAGCGACGGTGACCCAGAAACTGCCATAGCATGTCATGTCAGAGGTCTGTCTCTTTTAGTACCCTTTCTGACAGCTTGCCAGCATTAGATGCTTAAGAGGAAAGCTTCAGAAACCCTGGTGAATGAAATATCCTGCCGACAGCTGCACTGAGGGCTGAAATGGATGCCAGAGAGATCGGTGTTCTTCAGTCAAAACAAACTGCTCTGCTGATGAGTTCAGTGATCCTAGCACTGACAAACGGGAGAATTAAGCCAGGAAAGCCATGTTGACAAGAATTTATACTGGCAACATAGCAAGAAGATGCCTTTGTCCAGTTCAGAAGGACTTTGCTGAGTGTGGAGGCATCTATCCCTTAATCAGTTTATCTTCCAGCATATATAAAAATAACAAAATCTAAATCTAGGTCTAAACTTGACATTATCTATTGTCATGACATATCTCTTCGTGTATGTAAAATTATTTTAAAGAAATAAGTACTGGCAGTGTGGAGTTTGAAAGCCTCTGGTTAGAGCAGCCTTCCCTAACCTGGTGCCCTCCAGATGTGTTGGGCTACAACTCCTATATTCCCTCATCCAGATGTGTTGAATAACAACTTCCATAATTATGGGAGTTCTCGTCCAATACACCTGGAAGGCACCACGTTGGGAAAAGCTGGGTTAGAGGGAAGAAAGAGATACCGGTAGATCTTTTCTCCTTCGTAGTAATGGTATTGAGAACTTTTTCTTGAAATAATGTCAACAAGGTTTTTCAAGGGTTCTTTTCCCATTTGAATGCCATCATTTTTGTTATAAAAATCACTGTTAATCATACCCTCAACCCACCTTGCCAATTGGTGCTAAGGGAACAGCAATAAAATCCCTTTGTTAAAAGCCTCTTAAAATCAGTTTTGAAAGAAGGGAGGAGAAGGGGAAAGACACGTTAAGGGGAATCCGAAGTGGTTCCTCTAAAACGGGCGAGGAACCTGTGGCCCTCCAGATGGCGTTGTACAATGATTGCCATCACATCTGACAACTGGCCATTCTGGCTGGGGCTGATTTTTGATGGAAGGACAGAGACCAATAGACAGCGAGAGGATGTGCATTTGTAGGGAGGCTTGCCAGACAGCAAAAGCCATTTTATCCCGCAATTTAATAAAATGTAGGGTGGGATCCCAAACAGTGAGATAAGGTGGTTACAGCAAGCCACAAAAGAGGCCAAGTGTCATAATGATGCTAAATGAGTTTGGGGAAGTCTGTCCAGCATTTGTATCTTCTTCCCACAGCCCAGTTACATCAGCGAGTTGCCGCCACCGGGTCGCAGTTCTTTGGACAACATTGAGATGGCGTACGCTCGACAGGTGAGTAAACTGGAAACCCACGTATCCCAGCTTTGTCATCCGAAACTCCCAGCTAGGCCAAGTGCGGTTTCAGGTCCAACCAGGATCTTTAAAATCTGTGTCAGTATCGGGGTGTCCGGGTTTTTTGTTCTTTATCGATTAGGTATGCATCAACCTTCGAAGCCCTTCAAAGGCTGATCCTCCAGAGTGATACCGACATGAAACAGGCATATATCCAGCCGTTTTAAAGTGGAATTTGCCACCTGATCTTAAAGCTGAAGCAGATCCAGTTTGAGTGGATCAGACCAGGAGAATCAAAAGGCATGTGGCTGATTGCCCCAGGGCATGCTGGTTTGCCAGAAGCTGCAGCTGCTGTGAATCCTCAGCAGCTATGAATGGGCACTCTAGAGCAGTGTCCTCCAAACTTGGGTCCCCAGATGTTTTTGGCCTACAACTCCCAGCATGTTTGTAGGCCAAAAACATCTGGGGACCCAAGGTTGGAGAACACTGCTCTAGATTGAAGGGGTTGAAGAGCAGCACAAGCAGTACTTTATGGCAAGGGACCGTCCTCTGTAGCTGCTCATGGGGTGCGTCACAGTAAGAGCTCATCCTCACAGTCCCTTCAGTGCCACAAAACCATTTCAGTGCAGTGAAATGGTTGTTGACTTGATCTGTGTTGCACTGACACGGTTGTGTGATGCCTTTGTTACGCATTGCCATCTACTGTGGCAGGGAGCTGTGGTGTGAGTCTGCAATTTAATTTAATTTTTTATTGATACATTTAGGGGTCACCTTTCGGCCCAAATAGGGAGCCCAAGGCGACTTAACAATTAAAACTTACAACAGCTTAGGGCTCAATCCTATACATGTTTAGACAGAAAAATGTCCTACAACTCCCAGCATTCCCCACTCAGCCATGCTGGCTGTGGGAATAGTAGGACTGTTTTCTGTCTAAACATGCATATCATTGCGCCTTTAAAAGCTTTGAAATTTTGAAAACTTTTTAAAAACTATGAAAACTTAAAACATTTTTTTTTTGAAAACTTTAAAAAAGCTAGTTGAAAACTTAAAAAAAACAACCCAATAAACTAAACATGGAACACAGGAAGCTGCCTTATACAAGGTCAGGGTATTTCACCTTTTAACCCTGTATTGTCTATTTTGACGGGTTGCAGCTCTCCAGGGCCTCCAGCAGATGGTCTTTCCCATCAGCTGCTACCTGGCCCTTTTAACTGTAGATTGAACCTGGGACCTTCTGGATAGAAAGCAGATGCCTCTACCCCTGAGCTGTGGTCCCTCCCAATACAAGATGGGTCATGTCAACCTTCCACCATTTTACTACAGTAAAAGGGTTCCACAAGTTAGCCTTAAAAGTGAAGTGCCACCATTTTTATCCATTTTCTGAAATGGATTGGATCTTGTATATTTTCAAGCGGCTAGCACAACCTTGCTGGTTAGGAACGATGGGAGTTGCAGTCCAACACATCTGGAAGGCGCCGTGTTGGGGAAGGCTGTGCTAGAAGGACCAACTGTAGGAACATGGTTGGCTATACCCAAGGTCCTGAATTTTGGCATTGAGCCCTGTACATCCTATGAGCTTCTGGCACCACTTAGGTGCCAGAAGCTCCACCACAATATGTGGTAGTGCATAATAAGGCTGTGACATAAGCAGTAAGCATCATCACTAAAGCAGAAAGAAAGGAAACAGCTGCTGCATTTGCTGCCCCATTCCTCAGGTACTTCTTTGCCTGGTACTTTTTCGCCACCCTCCTTCCTGGGGGGAAAGTCTGGGACTTTTTTTGCCACCTGCCTTCATGGGAGAAAAACTATGGTACAGGCAGCCAGGAAAGGAGAGCAGGAAGTGCAGGCTCTGCCTTTTCTCTTACTGCTTTGGAATTTGCTTGATGGCCGGCAAATCTAGCACCATCTCAAATCTCTTACTTCCTTACTTTTACTGCAAGATTTCAGTTCCGAGGCAAACTCTGCCAGCCATATCATGCAGAGGCGGTGTTAGGGGGCGGCCCACTAGGGCTGGAGCCCTGAATCTTTCATTTGGAGCCCCAAATCTCCAGGAGGCCCTCTGCCCCACCACCCTGCTGTCCATGGGCACTTGCTGAAAGAAAGGTACAGGGCCCCCGATGATCTCTGTTGCATCTGATCCCCCTGGATGAGCTGGCTTCTTGCCCACATGCACTTCACCTCCTGCTACCCACCCCTCTTGAATCTTTCTGCCTGAGGTTTTTTCCTGAAATCAAATGCCCTCCTCTCTCCTGTCCATGCATCCTTTTTCACAAATAGGACTGTCCTTAGGAGACAGGCTCCTTTAATGACACACACACACACTTTAGAGCATATGCAAATTTGTGCATATTATTTTTTGTCCTGTGGGCCTGAGCCCCAGATCTTTTCGGTACCTAGCACCGCCCCTGGTAACATGGACAGAAAGCACAGGAGTTGTCTATGCTGCCTTACGCTGAAGTATTGAATTGTTTGAAACAGGACTCCATTTTGTAGTCCTTCAATATTAAAAGCCACCTTTGCTTAATTTGCTTTAGGGTGACTACTTTTTTCTTGTCATTTTTTAAAATAAGTGTATCTTTTGATTTGAAATAACTGGTTTGATCTTCTCCATCACCACTTTTGAGTGGCAGAACTCTAGCATGGATTTTATGCTTGTCATGGTTGTTCATTGAATTAATTTGGGGGGGGGATCAGATGGGAATTTTAAAACGTTTTCTCGACAAGTCATTCCTTTGAAAAGGACAGGTATTGTTAGGATCAGAAATTACAGAAGCAAAAACCATGGCTCATAGTAGTGTGTAGATCTGTCTGAGTAGCAGTTTTAGACCAATATTTTGCTTGCTTGCTTGCTTGCTTGGAGAATATTATTTATTGCAGGGGTAGGCAACACCCCCAGACACCTTTCTTGGCACTTACCAAGGTGCCCTGCCCCTTCCACTAAAAAAAAAAAAAAAGAAACATTTTCTTACTGGCAGCTGGGCGTGCTGTGAAATACCGGTAGGTTTCTGTTGGTGCTGAAAACTGAGTTCAAAGGAACTCACCTCTACCTTGTACTCCATCTTTTGGGCAGCTTACTTGTCCTTTGCCATACCTCCCATGGTAGCCATTTTGTGCTGGTGTGCAGGACAGTTTCTCAAACTGCCAAACATGCCCACAGCCCAAAATGGTTGCCTACCCCAGATCTAGGGTAACAGCTCTGTGTTGAAATCCTGTTGTTGACCAAATGGCCTTTTCTTTGTGGGGGAAGCCACCTGGTCAACAATAAGATGTCGGCATAGAGCAGTTACAATAATGATCGGTTATAAACATATGATATGGCCTTCTAGCAAGTAAGATAATTCACAGGGTAATCCTACGCACGTCTATTCAGAAATAAATCTCACTGATTTCAATGGGACTTATTCCCAGGTAAGCAGGTATAGTATTGCAGCTGTACCTGCTTAGCTGAGAGTAAGCCCCATTGAATTCAGTCCAGCTTACTTCTCAGTAGACATGGGACTGCCCTGTTAGCTTCTCTATTTTGATTGTCAGCACCTCTCCAGGATTTCAGGCAGGGGGCTGTGATCAAAACTCATTTACCTGGAGGTGCTGAATTCAGTCTCGAGATACCTTAGGAAGGCAAAGCAGCTTCTATACTCAGTGATAATGAGGGCCTTCCAGTTAAAAAAAACCCCACACCTTAACTTTCAGGATTATTCGAATGCTTTCCCCAAAGCTTCCAGATCTCAAGGAAATTGGAAATGCCTCTACATTACTCCTCATGAGAAGCACATTGTTGAAATCTTTTGGGGAGTCTTCGTTGTTTTACCGTGTTTCACCATGCCGGCATAGAGTTAAAAACCCTCCCACGGAGAGTGCTTGACAGAAGACTGTCACTTGAGTTTCAGATTGAGGGCTTCACATCCCTGCCAGCAATTCGTCCGCCCCGTGTTGTCATTATTAGACCAAGGTAGGGATTTGCCATGCAGAGCAGCCAGAAATACTGTATTACTTTGGCCCCTGGGGCCTGCCTGGAGCTTTGGAATAAATGCGGAGGAGCATTTTCTGCGACATTGCTGCAAGGCAGGGGAGTGGGGAGAGCGTGCTGGCAGGAGAACTCCCCCCCCCCCCCCGGCTGCCCGTTCTGGAGGGCAGTTTCAGATTCCACTGTGATCGGCGGAGAGGAGAAGGGGATGGAAGGGTGGGGGGAGGGTGGCATGTGCGGTGCAAATCTGCTTACGCTCAGTATGTTTTCAGATTTATGTGTATAATGAGAAGATTGTGAGTGGACATCTGCAGCCCAACTTGGTGGACCTTTGCACGGCTGTTGCGGAACTGGATGATAAGGTACTGCCCATGCTTCAGCACAAGGAGATGCTGGGCTTCAGAGTTCGGCTGAAATCAGCAGACTGCTGATACGGGCAAAACTGATTGCTTTTTAAAGTCGACTTGTAGGCACAAGAGCTTGTACACTCAATGTGCACACTCAACACACCGGATTGTATTGCATCAGAGATAGGCAACTATTTCTACCAGCGGCTCAGCTGCTGGGGAGTCACCACCCTCCTCCTTCCTCCTTTGTCTTCCTGCTGCTGTGAACGTATGAAGCTGCCTTTATGCTCAGTGAGGCTATTGGTCCCGGGGTGTCCATCAGTTTATTGATCCAGTCAAGGGACGTTCACAATAAGACCCATACAACGTTTGACATGGGAGAGTAAAATACAAAGGTATTTACTTAATTTACAAAAGTAAAATCCTAACACATTGGTTAGACATTTCTGTTAGTATAATTGCCATCTTAAAATAACGAGGCTAGTTAATACTGTCAGTTTTAGCCAATCTTTACCAATAAGTATGAGCAGTTATAATTGACCCTCTTCATTTGCAGTGCTCTCCTGATGAAGATAAGTATGTCGTCTCTCCTCATGGTAGCAAGTTCTGACGTCTTGACCCGGAGTGCTTCCAGATGAGGCTTTTATGTCATTGTCACCATGCCTCATTCGTGGAAGTTTACCAGGGGTCCATATGCCAACTTCTTCTACTTCTAGAAGAAGGAGAGGCAATGTGACATAGTGGTTAGTGTATTGGACTGGGACTCAGAAGATCAGGGTTCTAGTCAAAAAAGGCAGGATATAAATCTAATAAAATAAATAAAATAAATAAATAAATTCTAACCCTTTCGTGTTTTCCTACCACTTCTTCTATCTTTTTCCTTACCGTAGAAAATCCGTTAAGGGGGAAAAGATGGAATTGTGATCGGCGGGGGGGTGGAGACGGAATGACTGCATGGTGCCTTCTGGTTGCTACCACTAGGAGCCCTGTGTCTGGAAGCCACCCATTTTATGTTGCAGAACATTACTGACTTGTGGGCTATGGTGAAGCAAATGACTGACGTTTTGCTGGTTCCTGCAAGTGACGCTTTGAAAGTCCGGACAGGTATGCAGGTGCAGATGGAGTTCCGGAGGCAGGCCCTGGAATATCTCGAACAAAGGTACGACTGTTAAGGAATTAGAATCCGGGCACTTTCACGGTCTGTTTTGCTGGTATACACGATACAAATGCCTCTGCAGATGATAGCACTTTCAGAAGGTCTCCTATCCATTCTGCCTTTTCACCAAGTGTATTGGGACCAAGAGCAGGGAGACATTGTGATGAGGAGTTAGTATGAACTGTTGACAGTGTCCAGCACAAGCATGTAGTATAGCCATAAAAGCAATGGACATTTGTTAAGTATAATTGCTGCGAGAAACCTGCAGGGTCGCGAGGGGCCTCGGCTACCAGCCGCTCTGAACTCCTCACCGCCTCCTTGAGATAAGGATGTTGACACACCCTTCTGCTGAAATTAATTGGGATGGCTTCTCTCGCCCGCCTCCTTTTTCCACTGGCAGCTTCTCGCAGCTTCTGACACATGCTCTAGAATTTAGGGAGACATGTATAAAATCCTTAGCTCGTTAGCTTGCTTTTGTCTTGGGACGAGGAGCGTGCAAGTTTCCAAGCAACCTGCCTAGTGCCCCGGGAGTGGTGTCCGTCATGAGAGGAAGCCCTGCGACTGGAGGGACGACTGTGAGCTGTTTCTTTGCTTGCTTATCGATCATCGGCATCCATATTTCATCAATGTGTTCAATACACTGGATCTTTCACACAAGTGGTTCTTCTTCACAAGTCTCTGTGCATCACACATATGGGCTCTGCGCCTGCATGGAGCCTGTTCTGGGAAGCTACCATAGCTGAGGATTTTAGGCGGGAAACCCTCCCCCACTGCCCTACTGCGCATGCCGCTAGCAGGTTCCCACCTATTCCCTCAGTTCCTCTTCGACTGCCTTTGTGGGTGCCTCGGGGGAGCTTTCTCTGCATCTTTTGACTGCAGCACTGAGGCCTATTTTCTCCTTCTCCTTCTCCTTCTCCTTCTCCTTCTCCTTCTCCTTCTCCTTCTCCTTCTCCTTCTCCTTCTCCTTCTTCTTCTTCTTCTTCTTCTTCTTCTATCCTCTTAGTATTTCCAACCAGAGCTGCCGACTGGAAACCCACAAGCAGGACAGGAGTGCAACAGCACCCTCCCACCCACGTCCCCCAGCAACTGGTGTACATAGGCACACTGCCTCTGATACTGGAGGTGGCATAGGGCCATCAGGACTAGTAGCCATTGATAGCCTTCTCCCCTGTGAATTTGTCCAATCCCCTTTTAAAGCCATCCAAGTCGGTGGAGATCACCATGTTAGCCTGTTAGAGCAAACGCACACACACGGCATGGCACCTTCAAGACAAACCATGCAAACCTGTGCATGTTTACCCAGCCTCGGCTCCTCTGTGTCTTCATCGAATACATTAAGTGTTATCCTGAATTAGCAGACAGGTATACATGCACATAGGTATAGAGGGGTAGAAAGTGTGAGGTGTGACATACATGCAGGATTACTGGGGTGGGGGATGCCTCCACACCTGTCTGTGTCACGAATGAGTCAAAGCAAGGGGAATCACAAGGGCCCCTTTCCTATGTTTATCCTACTCTTAGCTTGAACCCTGCCAGGTTCACTTCATATGAACATGCGTATAAATGTTCAATCTAGATACAGGGGTTTTGAATCCCTCCTTTGCAGGAGATTCCCGGCACCCTCTCATGGGAGCTTCCAGACACCAGGTGAAAACAGTTTTCTTTGCCCATGCTTTTTTAATATAGCAGTAACTGTTTTTGTGTTTATCTCTGCTGGCTGGTTTGGGTGGTGTTACTAGCTTATTCTTGTTTGTTCTGCTGCTTTGAAAGAGCTCTGCCGTTTTATTAATTATTTATTTAACTCAGTTTTTATCCCGCCCCTCAGCCAAAAGGGCTCCCGGAGCAGCTTACATGCGATTAGTGAAACAAGACAGTTCCTGCCCGCAGGCTTACAGTCCAAAAAAGACATGACACGCAGCGGAAAAAGGGACGGAAAGGGAAGAGGAGAGGATAAAATTATGTAGTCTTTCAGCAGGGCTGATGGAATGGCCCTGCTTCCCCACTCATCTCCCTCTATACAGCCTGTTTTAAGAGCTTGTATACTCAATTTATTGTTATAATTGTGCTTAATTTGTATTACTGTTTTGCCAATATCTCAGACTCCTTGAGTGTTGGGTTTTTTTAAAAAATTAAAAGGCAGGATAAAAATACTTCAAATAAATGACATACTGGGATGTTTGAAACTCCTGGTTAATCAACGATGTCTGGTTCCTTGCAGTTACAAGAACTATACCTTGGTGACAGTCTTTGGAAACTTACACCAAGCCCAGCTGGGTGGAGTACCTGGAACCTACCAGTTAGTCCGCAGTTTCCTGAACATCAAACTCCCAGTGTCTGTCCCAGGACTCCAGGTAGGTGCATCCAGGATGCCATAGCCATGGTGTTCTGGCATTATGTGTTTACCCATTCAAATGATTCTGGTTTACTTGTCTAGAAATGGGGTGGCTGTGTGGGGAATTGTCATGTATGGCAAAAACAAAGCACAGGAAGGATATCTCTTTGGCACTTTGCAGTTGTTTCTGGAGAGGGCTGTGGGTACTCTGATCTTTTAAAAACGAGAGCAGTACAGCCGCTTGAAAAGCGAATGCAATCTCGGGCTGCATCAACAGAAATGTAGTGTCCAGATCACAAGAAGTAATAGTTCCACTCTGTTACGTGGGTCAGGCTGCATCTAGAGTATGGTGTCCAGTTTTGGGTGCCACATTTTAAGAAGAACATTGACAAACAGGAGCACATCCAGAGAAGGGCAACCAGGATGGTGAGGGGTCTGGAAACCAAGTCCTATGAGGAACTGTTGAAAGAGCTGGGCATGTTTATTTATTTATTCATTTTCTATACCACCCAATAGCCGGAACTCTCTGGGCTGTGTACCACAATCAATTAAAAAATACAATAAAACACAGTTAAAAATATAAACAATAAAGGACATTATAAAAACTTAAAACCAATTTTAAAACCTAAAATTAGCTTGAGGAAGCAAAGGTTAAGGGGAGGCATGAGAGCCGTCTTCCAATATTTGAAAGGCTGCCATACAGAAGGTGGAGCAGACGTGTTCCCTTTTGCTCCAGAGGGCAGAGCTAGAAGGAACGGGTGGAAATTTATTTATTTATTTATTTATTACATTTATACCCCGCCTTTTTTCCTGCAAGGAACTCAAGGCGGCTTACATAATCCTCCTCCTCCTCTCCATCTTATCCTCACAACAACCCTGTGAGGTTGGTTAGGCTGAGAAGCAGTGACTGGCCCAAAGTCACCCAGTGAGTTTCATGGCCGAGACGGGACTAGAACCCGGATCTCCTGAGTCCCAGCCCAACACTCTCACCACTACGTGGCTCACCACTACGAATGGCAGGGAACAGGATTTAGGCTAAACATTAGGAGAAGCTTCCTAACAAGAAGAGCTGTTCTCCAGCGGCACAGACTGCCTTGGGAGGTGGTGGACTCTCCTTTGCTGGAGGTATTTAAGCAGAAGGTAGACAGCCCTCTCTTAGGGGTGCTGTAGTTGCATCCCTCGTTGTGCAGGGAGTTGGACTAGAATTCAGGGTTGGGCAACTTGTGGCCCTCCAGATGTTTTGGCCTACAACTACCATCAGCCCTAGTCAGCATAGCCTATGGTGAGGAATGATGGGAGTTGTAGGCCAAAACATCTGGAACACCACAAGTTGCCCACCCCTGGACTAGAACCTTTTAGTTCTATGATTCAGGTGTGTGTGTGGGGGGGGGGTAAAGTTCTGCACCAAGAAAAACATAATGGGTTTGTATCCAGGGGTGTCCTATTCACAGAAGGATCTTTGATCAAACAGAGGCTTCCACAAATAGAAGGCGAGGAGAGGCACATTTCACCAATTTATTTATTTATTTATTACATTTGTTAATTGCCCATCTGTCCAGTCACCCGGCCACCCTGCAGCCCCCCTCACCACCTTCCATGCTGTTCTGGAGAATCCCCCAACCCTCCCGAGCACTCCCTCACTTCTATTCATGGAAGCCTCTGCTAGGTCAAAGACGCTTTCGTGAAGGTATAGACAAATTCCTTGCACATAGAAAACCAGAATGTCAGGGAGAAAGCTAGGCTAGCACCTTTCTCCATGATGCCCAGTTTTAAGTGTCCACCTGCAGGCCTGAACCAGTACAGCCCAGACATGGATTCCCCACCTTTCAGAACTAGGCCTTAAGTCACAGGAAAGCTCTTTTTTTCCCCTCCTGTTTTTAACATTTCCCTGCTTTTTCAGGACGGGGAAGTGGAAGGTCATCCCGTTTGGGCGATCATCTACTACTGCATGAGATGCGGGGACTTAATGGCAGCCTTGCAAGTGGTGAATCGGGCACAGCACCAGCTTGGAGAATTTAAAACTTGGTTCCAGGAATACATGCTCAGCAAAGATAAAAGGTAGTGGTGGAAAGGGGGGGGGGGGTATGGATCAAATCAATAAATAAATACTGGAGTTTCTCAAAAGGAGGCCAAGAGAGGGTGTCTGCGTGTCAGTGGAGCAGGGGCGGGGAGGAAGGCACCTTTGGAGAAGAAACGTGGTTTTGCAGCCTTCCCTCACCTGGTGCTCTCCAAGGTGTGTTGTGCTAAAACTCCCATCATCCCCTTTCATGGATTCATAGATCATAGAGTTAGAAGGGGCCTACAAGGCCATCAAGTCCAACCCCCTGCTCAATGCAGGAAACTAGAGGAGGGGTCTCCCATCAGTAATAACCAATGGATTGACGCCCGTCCTTCATGGATTGACATTTGCCCTGCCCATTTTAAGTTGCACACAACATGTTCGTTGCTTTAAATTCCTGGGTACAAAGTTGTTGAGGCTTTCACAGGGGGCAGCTCGTTGGAATCATGCAGAAATTTCCATTCCAAAAGCAATTTATGAACTTAAAAAAATAAATAAATCTCATTCTCCTAGTTATTGTGAAGCTTCAGGATTTGATGGATCAGACATCAGGCCTGTTGTTCTGGATCCGTTTGCTTGGGTTACTCTGCTGGATTATTTCAGCTTGTTGCAAGCGCCCAGTGTTAAATGGTGTGACTCGTAGGGATGTAACCGCGAGTCTCGGGGGGGGGGCTGAAAACCGGCCGAAAGCAGCCCGCTCGCCGCCGCCCCCCGAGACTCTTCACGATTTACCTTCCCGCCACTCAATCCAAGATGCACCGGGGAAAGGAGCTTCAGTTCCCCAGCGTGTCTCTTTCCGGGTCCCCTGGGGCTGCGTTTTTAGCGTAAAAACTAGGGCAACCCAGCTTGAAACAGCCGCGATTTGCTATTCGCGGCCGTTTTAAGCTGGGTTGCCCTAGTTTTTACTCTAAAAACACAGCGTGGGGTCCTGGCGTGTCACTTCCTGGCAGCCGGAAGTGACGCGCCGGGCTCCGTGCCGCCGCCGCCGCCGCCAGGAATCGAGAACAAGGCGAGCACCCCCCAAGGTAGGTGTGCATCCCTAGGTGTGAGTTACACACTCTGGACCAGCCTTCCCCAACCTGGTGACCTCCAAATGTGTTGGACTACAACTCCCAGAATGCCCTCAGCCAGCAGAACTAGCTGGGAGAGACTGGGAGTTGTAGTACGGCACATGTGGAGGGCACCGGATAGAGAAGACTGCTTTGAGCAATTGGCCCAGGGGGCACCGTATGCGTGCAGGGAAAGTGTGTGTGTTTTGCAGGGGTGTCGCTCGGACCTGGGCACCAAAACAGGACCACGGGCAGCTTCTTCGAGGAGTTGAGAACTGAGAATGAGAAGGCTGCAAGCCTGGCCCTTTCTAATAATTGCCCCGTCCTAATAATTCTGCTTCTTTTTTTATTGTAGATTGTCTCCTGCCACTGAGAACAAACTTCGCCTTCACTACAGGCGAGCCCTGAGAAACAACACTGACCCATACAAAAGAGCTGTTTACTGTATCATAGGCCGATGCGATATTGCTGACAACCACAGCGAAGTGGCTGATAAGACAGAAGATTATCTTTGGCTGAAGGTAAACTCTGGTTTTCTAAAATGTTTGAAGGAGCCACCACTGCTCACTACTTTTCCCCCACCTCTCTCAGTGGGTGGGTTTGCACGTCACCCTGACCTACCCTGTGAATAACGGTGGGTTGGTTGTCTGCAGAATGGATATCCCAGGGGACTTGGCAGCTAAAGCCGCCTTGTCTCCCGTCCCCGCTGCAGTCGCAAGCCCTTTTTCACTCACTGCAGCTTCCCCCCCCCCCGTTTTTTCCTGGAAATCGTCTTTCCAACCTCCGAGTTGACAGCCAGTGACAGCCCCCCCAAAGTGCTGAAGCGGCATACTGGAGGGGGCTGTCACTGGCCTTTACGTTTTTTTTACAGTGCAACAAATTTGTGAAATATTTTCATCCATTTATTTAGTCGGACTTGCACAAGTGTGGAGATGCGTACTTGCAGGGGCCCAAAATGGGAAGCCTCACTTGGGCAATGTCTTGGGAGGTGTCTGCTGACCAAGTGCACAAAGCACCAACCACGGCTGGTTGCAAATAGGTCCATTTTTTACTTTGCGCTCTCTTGATAGCTGTCAAAAAGGCGAGCAGTCAAGGGAAAGCAAAGCCGCGAGTGATCTTTGCTCGTAAAAGGAGGTGGGCCAGTAGATCACCCCCTGTAGATCACCCCCTTTACGGCTAGATCCTCCCGTTTTTTTTTTCATTGGACCTGATTCTTAGTGTCCACACACTTTCCCGGTGACTCTAGGTACTCTGGAAAGTGGAAAAGTGTGAGCCAGGATTTTTTGACAAGGACATAAGGATATACATGGGTATATGTCCCTGTCAAAAAAAACTTGGGTTTTAAAATCAATTTTAAAACTGTAATTAATTCCACTGATTTCAGTAGTTACTCTGATTTTCTTCAGTTGGGTGACTGGTTATAAAACATCAATCTGGGAAGCCAGGGAATATGTTGGTTCCTCCTACCACAACCCTGTAGGGTGGGTCATCATTATTACCTTTTTAAAGATGGAAAACGGGGGGCTGAGAGAGAAGTGGCTTGCCCAAGGCTGTCATATGAAGCTGTGACTGTGATGGAATGTGGCGCTGTCTCCTATGCAGGCTCACCTGTCCATCTGTGAGAAAGCATCTACTTTGAGGTTTCATGCATAGGTAGTTAATTTGATTTGGTATGAGGGAACTTTTGGTTACTTGTCGTTTTCTTGGCTTCTGGCATGGCATACATCCATTGGGCGAGGAAAAGATTACCGAAACAACATTTTCTCCTACTTCTGTCTAGCTGAACCAAGTGTGCTTTGATGATGATGGCTCCAATGCCCCTCAGGACAGGCTGACTTTGTCCCAGTTTCAGAAACAACTGCTTGAAGACTATGGTAAGTTAACCCAGAGATGGAGTCTAGTATTTTGGGGGGATATTTGTGTGCACCTGGTGGTTTTTGTAAAATGAAATCTATGTCACAAGACCTTGAGCTTGTGGACTTAATCAGTGTTCTCCAACCTTGGGTCCCCAGATGTTTTTGGCTACGATGTTTTTGGGGCATGCTGGGAGTTGTAGGCCAAAAACATCTGGGGACCCAAGGTTGGAGAACACTGCACTAAATAGTGACTCAGAAACTGGTAATTTATGACTCTTTGTCCAGTGGCCAGATTGGCGCACAAGTCTAACATTACTAATATTATTTAATAAATGCTTTTAACAGTCTTCCCCAACCTTAATGCCCTCCAGATGTTTGGGACTACAACCCCCATCAGCCTCAACAAGCATGGCTAATGGTCAAGAATGATGGGTCTTGTAGTCCAAACATTGGGAGGGGACCAGGTTGGGGAAGGCTGGTTCATAATTTAATAAATATTTATTTATTTATTTATTTATTATATTTATTAATCGCCCATCTGGCCGGTCACATCCACTGTTTTGGAAAGGCAGTATATAAATAATATTATGGATCTCCCATTGCCTTGTTTTTATTTTAACTTGTATGATGTGCGTACAGTGAATGTGATCATAGATAGATTTACTGCAGTGAAAAGACATTTTCTGCTTTCCTTGTTTGCTCTATTTGCACTGATAAAACAATGGTGATGTATGATAAGCAATAAAAGATCTATCCCTCCACTCCTGTCTGTTTCTTCAGGCGAATCACATTTTGCAGTCAACCAGCAGCCGTTCCTCTACTTCCAAGTACTGTTCCTGACAGCCCAGTTTGAAGCCGCCATTGCTTTCCTCTTCCGCACGGAGCGCTTGCGCTGTCATGCCGTTCATGTTGCCTTGGTCCTTTTTGAACTGAAGATGCTGCTGAAATCGTCTGGGCAGAGCGCACAGCTTTGTGAGTCCTGAATGTTCTTATCCTGCCCTTGCCTTCCAGAAATCAATCCCCATGTGGCCCATGGCCTTGTTTGCATCCTGTATGGAATAAAGCAAAGCAACAAAGCTGTAGACTGCCATATTATAGAGCAGGGGTGTTGAACCTCTTTCAGCCCAAGGGCCGAATTCCGTTTTGGAGAAGCTCTCAGTGGGGGGACGCAGGAGTGGGCTGAGTCTGAAGGTGAGAGGGGTGAGGCCAAAATGCCAAAAACACCAGGATATTTGAGCTTAAAGCGCTTACTGCCAGTAACTAAGCCTAAGGAGATGCATTTCAACCTTTCAGGATGGAGGGGGGGAAAACACACAAAAACTCGGGAACCACCAAAAGATTGGCAGTTGCGGAAATGGGCAAGGAAGCGTGGCCATCTGGGAGATCCCAGAGATCAGATTGGGGCTCCAGGCAGGCCATTTTGGGCCTTCAGACAGGCCTGAGGTTCAACACCCGTGTTCTAGAGTCATGTAAATTTAGGCCTAAAAGTGGTGATGAATAAGTTTGATTCGTGCCTTGATTGCAGATGAAAAATAGAACCCCAGTGAATGAAAGGCAGACTTCTTAGCTCTTGGACTGTTGTTATCATCACAGTTTGACTGGCTCCACATCTTTTCTATCTTCTCCCTGTTTGCTGGAATACTCCAGTACCAGAGCTCTGCAGCCAGTTCAGATGACCTCTTTGATGTTCTGATGATGTGGCATACCTACCGCATTGATTCATTGGGAGGATGTGTCTTGCTGATGCTTTATTATACCTGTGGTGCATGTCACCATCACAACTCTGCACCTCCTGGCTCTGCACCCTATTTTAAGACATTGCTACTAGGCGGTGAGAAATTATGTTGATGGGCATTGGACGCATGAACAATCAGAACTGCATCATCAGTGTGAATATAAATTAATTGTGCTGAGCAGCTGATTAATAATTGCATAAGAAGTCCCTTGCTAGGTCAGACCATAGACCCATCTAGTTCAGTATTCTGTCTCCAGCCTTGGTTATCCAGATGCCTCTAAGAAGCAGGCCTTACGGTTGTTTGGTTAGCAGAAGTATAATGCCTCTGACCATTTTTGGCTATCAGGGCTAACACCTGTTGATAGAGCTATCCTTTAAAAAAAAAAAAAAGCCACATGCACCACTGACCATCACCACATTGTGACAGACAAATAGGTCAGCAAGTGGGAAAGAGAGGCGGTGAACATTAGCAGGATGATTTTCCTGCCCACTCAGTTTACTTGAATTATGTGCTAGGGAGGAGCAAGGTCCCTAGAGTAGAGGTTCTCAGTCATTGGGAGCCAGTGCTTTTGGCACTCTCTAAATCAGGGGTGTATAACCTCAGGCCCAGGGGCCAAATCTGGCCCTCCTGGGATCTCAGTCTGGCCATCTCGGGTTCCCCAGAAGGCCATGCCTCTTTCCCCCAACCACCAGCCATTGGGTGGTTTCCTGGCTTTGGTGCAGTTCTTTCCCCATTCTAAAAGGTTGAAATGCCTCTCCTCAGTTACTGGCAGTAAGTGCTTTCAGCTAGAATGTGCTGATATTTTGGGCCCACCCTTTTGCCTTTGGCTCCACCCCCTTGCCTTCAGCCCTGCCCACCACCGGAAAGCAGCCCCTGGGAGCTCAGAAAGACAAACGCTTCAGATGTATGGATCGTTGCTTGATCTGTCCATCTTTTACCATTTCAGTGAGCCACGAGGCTGGTGACCCTCCTGCCATCAGGCGCCTGAATTTTGTACGCCTGCTGATGCTTTACACCCGCAAGTTTGAGTCCACTGACCCTCGGGAAGCCCTGCAGTACTTCTACTTTCTCAGGTGGGCTCCTGCAGCAGCTGCGGCTTAGCTGTGCCTTTGGAGAAGGCTGCTTTTGTTTTTATAGCTGCTGAGTAAAAACAGACAATCTGCCATGCCCTCTTCCTTTTCGCTGTTCTTTTGCAGGAACGAGAAGGACAGCCAAGGGGAGAACATGTTCTTGCGCTGCGTGAGCGAGCTCGTGATAGAAAGCAGAGAGGTACGCAGAGGTAGATTGGTGTGTGTTCCTCCCTTACTTAAGATGGAATTTACCTTTCTTCAAAAGGGACTCCCGGTACAGGAGTGGATGTCAAGCCCTATTCCAGGGTACCCAGAGGTTCCTTCTCAAAGGTTCCTCAGTGGAAAAACCAGTAGTGACAGACAGCATTCCCTGCAAGATAGCATCACCATCCTACTGATCTATCTCCATGGAGCGCAGCTGCGCAGCAGTGTTGGTGTATTCTAGCGGGTGCTCCCAGTTTATGGGTGGGTAGGGGGAGAGGGATGGTGGTGGTGATTGTGAGGCTCAACAGGCCCGGCTCGTGTGCCTCGTGGATTTTGGATGCACTGTAAAATATGCTTTAGAATCCTCTGCCATGCTTGGGGTTTCTGTGACAAATGAATAGGAGTCCCTCAGCAGACAAGTCAAGGTGAAAAAGTTCCCCTGAAGGCAAAACGGCTGGACATCACTTTTGATGCAGCATATGTGCTGGCTGGGGGATGATGGGAGATGTAGTCCAACACATCTGAAGGGCGCCAGTTTGTGGAAGGCCGCTGTAGGCAAAGAATTGTCTGACAAAACTGAGATAAACTTCCATTTCTTTCATTAGGTCTTTAGTGGTAACACTGAGCTGTTGGATTTCCAAACAGACGGGGGGGGGGGGGGGGAACCAAGGTGATCTCTCCCTCCCCCAAATTCTTAGGACTCTCTCCTTGACTCCCAGCGCTGTAGTGTTAAAGCCAGTGTGCGCCTAGCCATTCTGAAGCCAGATTAATGCATATCTAATGCCGCCATGGGTCTTGAAACCTGTGCTGTTAAGTAACATCAGAGTTGCCCTGGAATATTTAGCGTATCCTTTCTTACTTTGTTTTGTTTTTATTTCCATCGGTAGTTTGATATGATTCTTGGAAAACTGGAGAATGATGGCAGTAGAAAAGTAAGTTCATATATAGTCTACCCCCTCCCCACCCAGCCCTGCCCACTTATATTTGGTGTTCTACTTCTTGTCTTCGCAGCTTCCCTCCTTGTTTCTCCACATCGAAGCTTAATACGAAGCTTACTGTGTTCAGTCTGTCACCTACACTTGCTGGACAATACAGGCCTGTGGCTCACGCTGGCTCAGCTTGTCTGAGTGTGGAAAGCTAAGCAGGGTCAGGCCTGGTTATTACTTGGATGGGAGACCCCTCCTCTAGTTTCCTGCATTGAGCAGGGGGTTGGACTCGATGGCCTTGTAGGCCCCTTCCAACTCTATGATCCTATGAAATGAAATGAAATGAGTCCAAGTGGCGTTTCACTTTAGAATGTAGGGCAGAAATATTCTTGAGTTGCAGATCAAAAGGGGCAGAATGCAGAGTACTGTTTCTTGGAGTAAATTTTAGCTTAAAAAATGTCACGATTCTGATTCCAGAGACTTTCTGGTGTCTATTTAAAACGGATGGGCAACCTCTGGGGATCATTCTTGGCCCCTCCCATTTTGTCATTGGCCCCACCCATTACTGGAATGCTACCCCACCCCCAAAGTTTCTCTGATTCGGCCCTCTGCCTGAAAGAGATTTGATATCCCTGGCCTAAAGGATCAGAGGGAAAGATATTTGTCATCTTTATAGATACGTGATAGAGGACCAGGCTAGGATTCAGCATGCTTTTAAACCAAATCAAGGTCTTTAAAACCTGATGAGAGTCCACAAGAAATCTTGGTTAACTTATGCATGGAGCGGGACACTGGTGGGGCTCTCCATGTCCACACCGCAGTGGAACACGCCTGGCTTGGCTGCGGCCTGCCTGTGGTGCTCCGAGATCACATCATAGAGGCCTGCTGCCACATGCTGCTCTGAACTTGAGCAAGGAGGCTGTGGAGGCGGGGAGCAGGCGAGTTAGTCAGTCCTGAAGAAACCAGAGCCAGCACTTGGGGTCCAAACCAGAGCCAGCACTTGGGGTCCAAACCAGAGCCAGCACTTGGAGGTGGGAGAGAACCATGGGAGAGCCAGGCTGCCAACTCGATGGCCTCAAACCCTGATGGCCTCAAACCCTGAACAGTGGCACTCCAACAGCAGGCACACCCTGGGAGTGGGGAAAAGGTGCACTCTCCCATGACAAGCAAGCAAGTCCAAGGCTTAAGTCTGAGCTTGGACCACTCTCCTCCCTGACGAGCGATGGGGAAAAGAGGAGTGAATTGGGCCAGTTAGACTTAGACAGCAGAAGCCCTGTACTCTTTGAGTATTTGAGCAGAAGCCCTGTACTCTTTGAGTACGCTTTGCATCCCGTTTCCTTGCACCCAGCATTGGTTCCTGGGCCTCTTTTCTAAGCCCAGTGAGGTAGGAAGCCAGGAGATCCCTCTTCTGTAGACGCTGGTGTGTCAGTATGGTAAACATCTTAACCAGGAAACTGTTCAGCAGAAGCCAGGAGTACAGATTCATCATTCGGAAGAGTCAGATCTTATTCTGTCTTCTGACACTTGCGGGAAAGTGTAGCAATCTTAGACTAGAGGTGTTGGACCTCTTTCAGCCCAAGGGCCAAACTCAGTTTCAGAGAACCTCTTGGGGGCTGCATTCCAGTGGTGGAGTAGGACTGAAGGCAAAAGAGGACGGGGCCAAAAAGACCAGCATACTTCAACGTAAAGTTTTTACTGCCAGTAATTAAGCTTTAGGAGAGGCATGTCAACCTTTTAGGATTGGGGGGGGGGGTACTGCAAAAGCCGGGAAACCACAAAACAGTGGGTGATTGGAGGAGAAGAGCTAGGGCCATCCAGAGAACCTCAGAGGGCCAGATTGGAAGCCCAGTCAGGCTGGTTCAACACCCCTATCTTAGACTTTTAACTTCTGTCCTACAGTATGACCAAAGAAGTCATATGTGGGGATTCCCGTTTAAATGTATGGCTTTTCATAATAGCAGAGCTATGTACATACATCAGCTGAAATTGGGCCTCCTGTGTAAATAACTAAATTGGAACTGTTTTATTTGAGTCCAGGAGTATCTGCTGCTTGTAAACCTGAAGACGGTAAATGAGAGATCGGAAAGTTAACTGCGTTTTTGAACTTGGTTTGCAATGTTGTTTTGACAGGTTGTAAATAGTTTTCTCCTACGACAGTGATACCTGCAAAGTCATGTATTTATATGTGTTTTTAAAAATCCATAAATAAGAAACAAAAAGAGCACGAAAGCTCAGGACCACTAAATCTGCACCACCAGCCCAGTGGGTCTCTGTATTTTTCCAGTGAGAATTTACAAGTAAAATTAAGCCATAATCATGCATGTAGAAATGTTGTTGCCAGCTGATGAGGCTATTCCAGGAGTCTGTGACGGTTCTGGTATCCACGCGTTTTATCCCACCTTCTCTATTCTGTCTTCTTTCATCAGCCTGGAGTGATTGACAAGTTTACTAGGGACACCAAACCGATCATTAATAAAGTTGCTTCAGTGGCAGAAAGTAAAGGGCTGTTTGAAGAAGCTGCCAAACTTTATGACCTTGCCAAGGTAAGCAGGTTATCATCGCTGCTGGCCAAGAAGTCCATTTAATCGTTAAAGCGGTCAGGATTAGTTAGCAGGCGTGCTGATCTCTTGGAACGTGAACTGAATTTACAACACTAGGGCCAACTCCAGCCTTTCAGTCAAACTGTGCTACTGTTTTTATTTCTGTTTTAACACTCACAGGGCCAGGCCACTAGATGATAATATCTATGCTTTGTAATGATAATTTGTAAATCACCCTTCTCCACCCAACCTGATGCCCTCTAGATGTGTTTAACTATAGCTCCCATCAGCCCCAGCCAGCATGGCTGGGAATGATGGGAGTTGTACAAGGTCAGATTGAGGAGTAACAGAGCTATGCAACAGTTTTCATAGCACTGGAAGAAATGTATTGGAACACTATTAACCTAAAGGAAAATGTACATTTACTAGTATTGGAGTTATTTTACAGATATGCTATGAAGAGTGAGTTGGGGCATGCAATAAATATATGCAGTTGGGTATCATTTTCTCTTTATCTTATTTTACTTAATTGATTAATTTACTTAATTGATAGTAATCTTTTTGTTTACTGTGGTGAAAAGTTTGATATAATTAATGTGAGTATGGCTCATGTTTGGTCATGTGTTGTTCAATAGCTATTTTATATGTTTGCTGCATATTTTGTATATATTTGTGTAATAGTTAATCAGTTTAAAACAAACACACGCAATTATAATGTAGGACATAACAATTGTAGGTAGCCATGATGGTCCATTAGAAAAAAAATCCTATAGGGTAATATCTTTATTGGGACCAACGAAAATTTCACGCAAATTGAACACATTTGTATAATTTCTCTGATTCTGCATTGATATGTACATTTTGCGCTGTTCTTTATAGTTTATTCTGGTTTTCCTAGATGTATCATGAGGGAGGGACAAACTGCTAAAAATCTTATTCAGCTACTTCCCTGCCTTCTGAGACTTCACCAGGCGTCACCCATGAGGACTAGAAACTGCATTTTTTAAAAATAGAAGTTGAGGTTCCTAAGAAGATGAATTCTGCACCCACTACTAATTGTGTGTTATGCCACACACATCTCCTACCGCATGCAACGCGCCTTTTTCTTAAGGCATCTCCCACATTTTTGTAGACGTTTTTTTTGCCACTGCAGATCTCAGTTCTTCAAGAGAGTGTCTACGTTTTACAAATAAGCCCCCCCTCTTGTCTCCCCCCTTATTATAGTGTCTTACTATATCTATCTGTCTCTAAGCATTGTGCTAGCCACTCTGCAATACTTCCTTTTCCTGTTTGTGCATTCCTCAGAACCCAGACAAAGTGCTTGAGCTGATGAACAAGCTGCTGAGTCCTGTGGTCTCTCAGATCAGCGACCCCCAGTCAAACAAGGAGAGGCTGAAGAACATGGCACACTCCGTTGCCGAGAGGTGAGAGAACGGCCTTGGGAAAGGGGACTCGAGCTTTCCTGCTGATTCCAGCTCAGCCAAATTTCCTTGACCTTGTTCACTCTCGCTTGAGAAATGTCTTTAACGATGCGTTCAGAGAACAGACACGGGTCTGGAAAGGGTCCCGGCCTGCTTTTTTTTTTTTTTTAAATTTACTGCTGCATGTTTCAGACTTCTTCTGTCCGAACAAGCTCCCTGGGGGTAAAGAAATATTAACGTTGGCACAACTGGCGAAGACGAAATAGGCAGCAGGGTGAATGGAGAGATGTAATCTACATAGCTTACATTTAAGTAGCTCAGTCACTCTGTGTGCTGTGAGAAACGAATTAATGAAAGGCTCCCAAGAGTGCAAAGCCGCCCCCCCCCCCCACCCTGCAGAGGAGCTCGCTCCCACACAGCCGTGAAAAGCCCATGTTCTTTGTCGGGTGAGAGAGGTTTCCGAGGTCTCCTCTCCCTCTGCTTGTTCTGGTCCTGCCGTCTCCACATCAGCAGCGTGGTTTTTTAATCTCTTCCCCCGCACCCAGACCTCCTGCTCCGTTGCTTCCGGCTCAGCTCAGGTGTAGTCCAGGGCCATCTTACCCTCCGTAGTTCACTGGCAGAGCAGATGCTTTGCACGCAGAAGGTCACAAGTTCAATCCCTGGCATTTTCAGTTAAAAAAAAAAGAACAAGAACCGGGTACTGCGAAAGACCTCTGCTCGAGACCTAGGGTAGCTTCCTATGTTTCTCCCTTCCTGGGATCAGCTCGGCAGTGCGGGGGGAAGCGGTGGCAAGAGAGCTGGACCATCCAAGTTTTGCTCTCCATGTTTGTGAGCTGATGTGCAGCCTCCGAGCGGATGACACCCCCCCTCCCTTAGCAGTCTCAGGGGAGAGGAGGAAGCAAAGAGTGAAGGAGAAGAAGGCGGCAGCTGACACGGCCCGTGCGGCTAAGGATTCCAGCAGCCTGGACGGGCACACAGAGAGTTGGAATCCCGCCACTGGCGCAAAGCTCATTTCGGGGTGTTCTTTTGGCGCAAAGCTCATGACTTTGTTCAGCCATGAACTTGCCAGGTACCCCCTGCCGGCAAGTCGCTGTTATTTCAGTCTCAGCCCGTCCCTCCCTCCCCTGTACAATGTGGGGAGAATGAGGCCTACAGGAGGCTAACGGTTTACAGTAGCCTTCCCCAACCTGGCGCCCTCCAGATGTGTCAGACTACATCTCCCATCATCACCCAGCCAGCTGGGGATGATGGGAGTTGTGGTCTGACACATCTGGAGGGCGCCAGGTTGGGGGGAGGGCGGCCTCACAGGGTTGTTGTGATAATGCATGGGGAGGACTTGGAAGCCCTGTGTAAAACGCTAAGTATTATTTATTCATTCTGGGGATATGCCCTTTTTCTAAATACTGAGCTGCCCAAGAAAAAGAACTTGCATAGTTATGGTAGTTGGTGCAGCCCTTTCACAGATTAAACACTCTTTGTTTTACTTTTTTTTCAGATATAAAGCACAGGGGATAAGTACAAAGAAGCCCATTGACTCTACGTTCTACCTTCTTTTAGACCTGATCACCTTTTTTGATGAATATCATGCTGGTCACATCGACAGGGCCTTTGATGTAAGTTTCACGTTTTCCTTTGAGAATAGAGAATTGAAGAGGATCTGAGATTCATCTAGCCCAGTTCTCTGTCTCCAACAAGGGACAGCCACATGCTCCTTGGAAGCTCACATTTAGGGATATGAAGGCTAGGGGGGAAATCAGAAGGGGGGGGACTCCCCCCCCCATTTTTCTGGGTTTCCCCCTGATAGTTCTGGTGTATTTTTCCATGACTTCACATCTCTACTCACAAACACTGCACGATGGAGATAGCCATTCCCTGCTGATTACCTTTATCATAAGGCTGGCCTCATGCAGCCAAAGAAGGCTGGCAGGGTTGAAATAAAGAGGCAAGTGGCAGGGAGGCAAGGGAGCCACCTGTTATAACAGGGGTGCAGAACCTCTTTCAGCCCGAGAGCCAAACCCTGTTTCGGCAAAGCTCTCGGGGATGACATCCCGGTGGTGGGTGGGGCTGAATATTTTTTGCTTAAAGCTCTCACTGCCAGTAACTATGCCTTGGGAGCGGCGTCTCTATCTTTTAGATTGGGGCGGGGGGGAACTGCACAAAAGCCGGGAAACCAGCCAGCAATAGGTGGTAGGGGGAAGTGGGCGGGGCCAGGGGGAAGTGGGCGGGGCCATCGGGGAAACCCCAGGGGGCTGCATTGAGTCCCCCAGGCAGGCCGGATTTGGCCCCTGGGCCTGAGGCTGTACACCCATGCTTTATGAGCACAGGAGCCGATGCCGGCAAGAAACCTGGAAGTCGGAGGCAACCAGTGAGCTGCCTGATGGGGCAGAGTCTCTGTGGAGCCCGAGCACACGCTGCCGCCCGCAAACATCCTGATCTACAGCCCCAGGCTGTAAGGTAATTACAACCTCCGTTGTGGAACTTCAGTATGCTGATGATAATGTGGTCTCCGCACATTCAGAGGATGATCTCCAAACTATCCTAAATGCTTTTGCAGAAGCATACGAAAAACTTGGTCTCTCACTTAACATCAAAAAAACCAAAGTGCTTCATCAGCAAGTGCAAGCCAACCCTTTGGTGATGCCATCTATCCAGCTTGGCGGGACAATACTGGAAAATGTCGATCATTTTCTCTATCTTGGCAGCTATCTTTCTGTTACAGCTAACATCGACAGTGAAATCCAGCATCGTCTGAGCTCCGCAAGTGCCGCATTTTCTCGAATGAAACATAGAGTGTTCGAGGATCGGGATATTTGTAAGAAGACCAAAACACTGGTTTATGAAGCCATTGTATTACCAACTTTATTGTATGCCTGCGAAACATGGACTATCTATAAACGTCACTTCCACCTCCTTGAAAGGTTTCATCAACGTTGCCTCCGGAAAATCCTGCAAATTACTTGGGAAGATAGGCGAACAAATGTCAGTGTACTGGAAGAAGAAAAGACTACTAGCATTGAAAAAATGATCCTTCAACGCCAACTTCAGTGGACCGGTCATGTTGTTCGAATGCCTGACTGCCGCCTCCCAAAGCAGTTACTTTACTCCCAACTCAAGGATGGAAAGCGGAATATCGGTGGTCAATATAAGAGGTTTAAAGATGTTCATAAGGCTAATCTAAAAAATGCAATATAAACATCGAAAACTGGGAAGCTCTGGCCCATGAACGATCTAACTGGAGGTTGGCCTTTCACAAAGGTTCCATGGACTTTGAAGAAGCCCGAGTGCAAGGTGAAAGGGAGAAACGTGCTAAGCGAAAAGCACGTCAAATGAATCCTTTACAGGACCATCTTCTATCTGGTAACCTGTGTCCTCACTGTGGGAAGCTGTGTGGATCTAGAATTGGCCTCCACAGTCACTTACGGACCCATCGCTAGAGTCTACACAATCTTCTTTAGAATTTCCTCCTTTTATCCCGGAAGACAATCTTACTCGGTCACGAGTGATCGCCTGATGATGATGATGATGATGACAGCCCCAGGCATCTGAACCCAGGCCTCGGGAGGTTCCTGGTTGTAGCCCCAGCGGTTCATGGCAGTCCCCAACATTTGGAACTGCAAGGCGTGCTTCCTCGGAATATTGGGATTCCGTGTTTGGCTGTCGTGGCTAACGGCTTCTGAAAGAGCCGCCCTCCGCATATTTGTTTATTCTTTTTTTTTTTAAAGCCATCCAGTTCACGCACCGCGGTTGAGGAGGTAAAGCTGTTCCTGGTCTATACCACTCCAGACTGCAGGTGGGATTGCAAGGGGGCACATGTGTAGATGTTTCTCCATACTAAAACAGCAACAGCATGCAACTCCTTGAACACCGGAAGCTTGACGTTAGCCGAGTTAAAACCCTTTTCTTCATCTCTACAACATGCTACTTTTCTATATGCAGGGATTTTTTTGTCTTTCATGGGGGAGCGTTCAGCCATGTGATTTCCCCCCCGCCTCCTCCCACCTTACTGCAGCTTGAAGTGGTACAGTCTAGGCCCTGCTTTATCTTCTCAGCTGCTCTTTCTGTGAACTGTGCCTAAGCCAGTGGCCATTATTTCATCTTACCGTTAGCTAATTATGCATTTTGTGGAAAAATCCTTCCCTTGGAAGTAGAGACATAATTGTACAAGTATTAATGTAGCTACAATGCAAGAATGATAAAAAGCGTTGCTTTCCTGATGATCAGCAGGAACTTCAAAGTTCCTGTTTTGTAGCCCTAAACCAGGGATGGGGAACGTGTGATCCTCCAGATGTTGTTGGACCCATCAGCCCTAGCCAGCATAGCCAATAGTGAGGGATGATGGGAATTGAAATCCAACAGGGTCTAATCCAATGTTGGGGGCAGTTCATCCACACAGCATGTGTGTGTAAGTAAAGGGGGATGAATGTACAAGAGGGTATTACCGTATTTTCCGGCGTATAAGACGACTTTTTAACCCTCGAAAATCTGTTCAAAAGTCGGGGGTCGTCTTATACGCCGGGTCGTCTTATACGCCGGGTCCCCACCGCCGCTGCCGCTGCCGGACCCCCACCTACCTTCCCCCCGCCCTGGCTGCCGCCTCCTCCAAAGAGGAAGTGACGCGACGGAACCCCCGCGCTCTGTTTTTGGCCGGGGGAAACCAGGGCAACAGGGCTGTTTAAGCCCTGTTGCACTGGTTCCTCCCGCCAAAACAGAGCGCGGGCGGGGCTCCGGAAGCGGCGCGGAAAAGGTAGGTGGTGGGGTTCCGGCGGCGCGGGGGCGGGCGCGGAGAAGGTACCGGTAGGTGGTGGGGTTCCGGCGGCGGCGGCGGCAGCAGCATGGGGGTGGGCGTGGGGCGGCGCGGAGAAGGTAGGTGGTGGGGTTCCGGCGGCATGGTGCTGGGCACAGGGGCGGACGCGGAGAAGGTACCGGTAGGTGGTGGGGTTCCGGCGGTGGCGCGGGGGCGGGCGTGGGGGCGGTGCGGAGAAGGTACAGGTAGGTGGTGGGGTTCCGCCGGCGGCGTGGGGGCGGCGCGGAGAAGGTAGGTGGTGGGGTTCCGCCGGCAGCGGGGGGGGTCTCAGATCTCGCTCACTAACTGGAAAAGTTGGGGGTCGTCTTATACGCCCAGTCGCCTTATACGCCGGAAAATACGGTACACACAAACACTGTATCTATACATTGTTATTTAAAAAACAAACTCTTGTAATCTACTCTTATTCATGTGTCTTTCCTTATAGATCATTGAACAGCTAAAATTGGTCCCCCTGAGTCAAGAATATGTGGAAGAAAGAGTTGCAGCCTTCAGGAATTTCAGTGATGAAGTAAGGAAGTAACAGCTGTCTTGTCCTTCCCCCTTCCTCTTCAAGGCAGGTGCATCAAGGCACCTCTGATGTTGAGGACTGGAGGCGCTGTTTTCAGCACCTCCATTCCCCATCCTCAAGACGCATCTGCCTGCACTGATCCCCCCACCCCCAATGCCACTGTAGCAGTGTATGATTACCACAAGTGATATAGTCTGCTTGGCTCATTTTTAGCAGCATCCATTGGAGTGTCTCAGGTGGGCATTGAGCATCTGCCACTCCTGTGTCATTTTTCATGACCCCCAGCTCTGCCCAACAGAGAGCATGGGGAACTGCTGCCTGCCCCAAAATGTGATCACACTTCTCAGCTTAGATCTACCTTAAGCAGCAGCTATTTTGTTGGAGGTAGGAAAAACTCTCCTGGAGAAACTGTAACTTACCTTTGTCCGTAACCTGGAGGAAGATTGCAGCTCCTGCCATACCTATGATCCAGAGCTCCACGAGGCCTTGATACTGTGGAGCCCCAGACATACAGAGCCTCACACAAGCCGAGGGATGCTCCATTCCCCCCACAGGGTGATGAAATGTTTTGCACGCTCAGCCCCCTTGCCTAAAGAGAAAAGAGGCTGCCTTGTTTGTGTGGTGTATTTTTACCCGCTTGTATACTGGAGCCTCTAACTTGGGTTAAAGGCATATACAGGCTCAGTTTGCACTCTGGGTTGTTGACAAGTCTGAATGTATGACACTGGATTGGAACAAGATGTGATCGGTCCCTGTATATTATTTCCATTTCTGTGTCAATTTCTTCCAGATTTCCAAAAAAACCATTAAGGAAGCATTCATTGCTGCTTAAGGGGACTGTTATAATCATCCTATAGCTTTTCTGTCAAAAGTTATATACTTGGGGTGGGTGGCAAATCTCTTCCTCTTATTTAAGAAAGTGGAATCAAAAGTTACCCGCAATCTTTCCAACACATCTTAAAGAGGGTTTGTCGATAAGATAATTGTTTCGTGCTGCACAGTGAACCTGGAGATAAAAGGCCTGCATGGGGATGAATGGCTTTTCCCCCCTTGTTTGCTTCAAGTCTCAGAAGGTATTGATTTCCCCGAGTCATCTATTTTGTAGGCTTTCAGCCAGAAGCCGCTTATCAGTAATCATTTGCCTCTGGACTGATTGGTCACAAAAAGCAATCCTAGCAGTTTGACATTGTTGGACTCAACTCCTCATCAGCACACTAATCCTGGCTCAGAACTCTCACATAGTCTGCGAAAAGGTGAATTTCCCACCTCTCATTCCCTGATTATTAGCGAGTGAATGAATTCTCCTTCTTGCGCTGCGTACTTTTCTTTTTGTTTCTAAATATGTTTTTTTCTTAAATGAAGAGATCCAGTTTTACCAGAGCCTAGCTTAATCCAAGGCTTAATTCCGAAACCTGTTTCCATTGTTCGGTAGTGGGTGATTTTGCCATCGTGCCTGGTCTTCTACAGAACAAGGACAGCCTCAAAGCTGCTGTAAGCCTCTTTTCCAGATTCTGGTTCCCTTGTTTTAGAGGGGTACGTGATTGAATGTGGAATTGCCTACATCATGGGTCCCACCTTTTTGGGTCAATGGGCACATTTGGAATTTTGAGAGTGTTGTGGGCCTTCTCACAAAATGGCTGCTGTAGTGGGGCATGCCCATTCATAACATGACTGCCATGGTGGGTGTGGCCGGTCACAAAACACTCATTTTCCAGAATGCAAACTGGCGAGACTAAAAGAAAAGTGATATGCCCAAGAACTGAAGTCCAAGGCAGAGGTGGGGTCAGAGGTCCAAAACATAAAACATCTCTTTTGAACCAAAATAAAAATGGCACTGAAGGGCAGCACTTCACTCTGCAGCAGTGCAGCATGTCAGCCTCCCTGTTGGTGGTGTTCTTCTTCTTGTTGTTACTATAAAATCTAAAGTAATAAAATAAAAATCAGGAGAGCCTGGCAGGTGCCAAAAGATGTGTCCACAGGCATATTGGTACCCACAGGCACTACGTTGGAGACTCCAGGTCATAGGAACATAAGAAGAGCACTGCTGGATCCAACCAAGAGACCATCTAGTCCAGCATTCTGCTCACACAGTGGCCAACCAGCTACCCGTGGGAAACCCACAAGTAGGACATGCGTGCAACAGCACCACCACCACCACCCATGTTCCCCAGCAACTGGTGTACATAGGCATACTGCCTTTGACACTGGAGATAGCATATAGCCATCAGGACTAGTAGCATTGATAGCCTTCTCCTCCATGAATTTGTCCAATCCCCTTTTAAAGCCATCCAAGTTGGTGGCCCATCACTACATCTTGTGGAAGTGAGTTCCATAGTTTAACTATGTGCAGTGTGAAGAAGTCCTTCCTTTGATCTGTCCTGAACCTCCCACCAATCAGCTTCATGGAATGACCCCTTTGGGCCCTAGTATTACGAGAGAAGACTGCATTGTGTCCTTCAAAAACCCATCCATCAAGGGTTATAATTGCAAAGGCCTTTTCCTGGCATAAGCTCCCATGGGGGCAATGCTGGCTGTTGGCATTACTAGTGCTAGCCAGATGCTGTCAGACTCTCTTGCTCCACAGATTGGACAGGTGTAGTGGGCTAGCCTTGCCATGGGTTGGGAAAGCAGCTTTTCTTGAAGTAGCTATTCCTTGTGCTATGGGTCGCACATGTTCAAGTGCTAGTCCAGAATACGCTGCTCCAAACTCACCAGGCCTTGCCTCCAAGATGGGGCCAGCTTAGACGAATAGCTCTAGGAGTGCTGTGCGCTTCCCCACTGAAGCTGCTGCCATTGGAGGAGGCCAAGCATGTGGGTTGGGTGGCGGCAGCCAGTTCAGGCAAGGAAACAGTCTAGGGCAGCCTTCCCCATCCTGATGCCCTCCAGATGTGTTGGACTGCGGCTCTGGGAATTATGGAACTTGTAGTCCAACACATCTGGAGAGCACCAGGTAGGGGATGGTTGGTCTGTGTCTCCACCCACACTCCTCCTTGGATTTCTGGTGAGTTCTCTCCTCTCTGCAGCAGTGAAGTGGTTTGGGAGGAGGATATGTACAGATGCACAAAAACGTGCAGACATCTGGGACGTTCTCCTGCTTGTTTTTATGCCCAGATGGCTAGTTTAAAGAAGCAGGTCCTGCCTTGTAGGCTTACAGTCTACATAATCAGTTAGATTGAACCCCAGCCATGTGTTGAGTTGCAGATCTTCTTTGTTGGGAAGCATGAGGACTCTGTTTAAAACAGACGAACACCCTCCACTAAAAAGCACATCCTGGCAGCTCTGACTGTGTCAGCTGAAGTGCTGTCTTGGGTTTCCGGTCAGGTCCAGCTTTAGCCTTGTTTGGGAACCAGTGACCTTTTACCAGACAGAGAAGCCTACCAATAAACACACACACACACACACACACACAAGTAAGGAAGAAGCTCTCTCTGCATAGTTAAGGACCACTGTGACAGCAGCAGCAGCAGCAGCAGCCAATAGACCAAGCTTTTTCTAGGCCTCTCTCCTTCTCCCTCTCTCTCTGCCCCCCTCTCCTCTCTCTGTTTGCCCTCTCCCCTTTCCCTGATAACCACTGCAGCTTTTCCAAATAATAAAGATATAGAAATGGAGAAAAGCTCCAGTTGCACCGTAAGTGTAGTTTTTTAAAGTCATGGGAGTTCTATAAGGAAGAAAAGTGACAATCCCGTAGGATGCAGGTGTTAAACCAAGGATGCAAAACCTTTTTTTGTGGGGGGGGGGGCAGATTGCCCCCCACCAGGCCCACTGCAGGCTGGATGACTGCCATGCCCACTGATGTCATTGTCCCACCCACCCCTTCTTCTTTCTCCGAGCTAATGCTGGGAGGACCAGCCTCTCCTCCTGGTGCAGACCAAGCCCCTGACTTCTTGCAACACCCCCCATGGGCGCTGAATATGCGCACTTTCCCCCCATAGATTACAGCGTAAAAATGTTTTCAAAGTGCAGATCTTTTTTAAGGTGCATTTTTTTCCAAGCACGAACATGAGTTCAGGAATTTGCGAGTATTTTTTGAGAACATGCTCTCCTGCTCGCGTTCCAAGTTTTTGTCCCGTTTGAAAAATGGAATTTTGAAAACGTGCGGGCCAATGCTGCAGCAGGCTTGGAGAACGGAAGGGTCTGGCCAAAGGCTTCAGTGTCGAAAGGGATACAGCGTTTTCACTTCTTACTGCTCCCACTCTGTTCTCATTGTCCTGTACCCTGGTTCCGAGCTCCAACATTACCCCGAGGAGGGCCCGCACTCAGACGGGTCCCAGGTCACTTCAGTCCGGGGGGAGCCCTCCGCACCCCCTTCTAGCCCTCCCATCAACTCCTGACATTGAGGATGACTCCTCCGCATCTTCTCCTGTCCCTCAGCCGCGGAGGAGCCTGAGACTGCAGAAATGGCCACAGGCCCCTTTAATCAGCACCTGGCAGGAGCGGAGCCCGCCAGGCTCTGCCGACCTTTTTAAGACCTCAATTGACTGCAGCCCTTTGCTGGGACAACAGTTTTCTTTGTGGGAGAAGACTCCAGTCAGCGTCTCCTGCGGTACGCTATCCAAGCGCTTGGCAGCCCCAGCGACCCTGACCTGTTTCGCCGCCTTTTGCTTGACATGACCCAGAAAAACAGTATGTGCCTGTGCTGCAGTGTGCTTCCCCTAAGCCTCAAGGACACTTCCTGCCTTTCACCTTTGTCCAACTGCATCTCCTCACTTGCTGCCAACCAGCGTTTCCTGAAGTCCCAGTCCTCCAGCTCCTGAAAACTGGGTCAAGAAATGTTAAAACGATGCACAAGGCAAAATAAAACATAGGAAGCTACTTCCTGCCGACTCAAACCATTGGTCCGTCTAGCCCAGTGTTGTCGGCGCCGACCGGCAGTGGCTCTCCAGGGCTTCAGGCAGAAGCTTTTACAGCCTTACCCGGAGATGCCAAGGATCGAACCGGGGACTTTCTGCGCGCAAAGCTTGCGCTCTACCACCAAGCAACAGCCGCTCTCGGTTTTTCTGTAGGCAGAATAAACTGCATTGTAGCATCAGCGTTTGATTTCTGTCCTTAATTTGTGTTGCTGCTCCTCTTATTTCTCATCTTCCTTTATCATTTATCTGGCTGCTTTCAAACTGTGCACTGGGGGCACCCCAGGGTTGTCCAGGATTCCCCAGTGAGAAGATCAGGAATGGTGGACAAGATTCTCCAAAGGGGACATGCGACATGCAGCTGTGGAGGAGTGTTGAATGCGTTCCCAGTTGCTTCATATTTGCCATACCCGCTGGAAAGGGTCCACGAAGGGCAGCGGTGAGGCGGGCACCCCCACATCAGCTGGCCCTGCAGTGTGCTACAACACACACCAGGATCTTCTAGGATGTATGGGCGGCGGGGTGCCCCTGCAGACTGAACTGATATGGGAATGGTCCCCCGATGTTAGAAAGTTGGGAAACCCTTGGTTTGTGAAGTTAATGTGTGCATACTTTCCCCCAATCTTAAACTAGTCAATTCTGGAATACCACAGGAATTAGACACCACCTCGCCAACCTGTAGGGCAGCTTCTCCACCAGGTCTTTCATTCCTTTTGTATTTTCTCTCTCTCTCTCTCTCTCTCCCTCCCTCTCTCTCTTTTTAGATCAGACATAATTTGTCAGAGGTCCTCCTTGCAACAATGAATATTTTGTTTACCCAGTACAAGAGGTTGAAGGGCACCAGCCCGGCAACACCTGCTAGGCCCCCGCGCGTCATAGAGGACCGAGATTCGGTAAGTTTTCCTTTCGTCACACCTTAAGAGGCTGTCGATACAGGTAGGCAAGATTGTAGGTTTGGGGTATTAGCACTTTCAGTATGGCAATGAAGGTCTCCGTTGTCCTAAACCCTGCTTCGTGCCCAAACATTACTTTGGAAATTTCGAAACGCCATCTCGTCTGCATGTGAATCTGCTCCTGGCCTCCAGGTCTTAAATTGGACACAGATAAGAAGAAGAAGAACAAAGCCAGCTCTAGAAAAATACAATTCCAGCAGTTTCAGTATTGCTGCGGGTCATAGAACCCTGTTGATATGTTTTGGGATTTTTATTGCCGCTGAAGGGCATTCTCGTGCCGCCTGAAAAAGGGCAGAGAAAGTAATTGTCATTGAAGTGGTTGGTGACTGCATTTGGGTGCTGTTCCTGCTTCTGGTCTTTGATTAAATAGTTATAGTGAATGGAACACCTGCACCTCCAGGCGTCCTTTAACCTTTTCGGAGAGTGCAACAGTGCTTCAGTTTAAATTGTTATCAAATACAAGGGAAGGGGAAATGGGCTACACTAGCCATGCTTTTGTTCAGAAGGCTTTTGTTAAACGCAGTGATATTTTCAGGCACAAAGCAGTAAGGATGCATCCGAGTGGTCACTAACGTTTCGGGTCATTTTTGGTTGCTTCTGATAAAAGCATCCGTATTCAGGCAGATTTTTAAAAAAGTGTTTCCCAGATAAACATAGCAGGAGAAAGCAACACAGTGACATGGTTCAGTGAACGGTGGCAAATCGTGGGTTAACCCAAATTGTGGGTTAATTAACTCACGATTTGCCACAGTGTCTGCTGGGCATGTTCCGTGGCCATTTTGAATATCCAAAACCTGTAGGTTAATCATGGGTTAAATAACCCGCAGTTAACCTACAATTACTAGTTAGATTAACTGTGGGTTGATTAATCCACAATTAACCTATAGTGTCCCAATTTGGATGTCACATAGGAACCCCTGATTGGGGGTTGAATATTCAAAAAGGCTGCAGAACACACCCAGCACATGCTGTGGCAAATCGTGGCTTAATTAACCCACAGTTTGCCACCATTACATGTGAACAGCCCCAGTGAGAAAAGAAATATCCTGCTTTCTGGCATGTGTGTAATAGAGAACTAAGCTTACTGGGAAATTGTAGCTCTGAAGTCCTACCCTTGTGCCTGCCAGGCTCCCTGCCTCTCCTGGTATTTATTTTATTTCTCAAATTTAAAAAAAAATTAAAACATTTTTTTATAGAAAACTGGGAGTCTAGTTTGGTGCAAAGTGAAGAGCTGCCCTTCAGCAGAGTGGTTTTGTGTTTTGGAGCCAGACTCCACCTCTGCCTTGTACCGAGGTTCTTGAGCAAATTATTTTTCTTTTAGTCGCGCCAATTTAGTGTTTTGTGACTGGCCGCTCACACCATGGCAGTCGTTTTATGAATGAGCAAGCCTCTCTCATGGCAGCCATTTTGTGAGAGTGTCCACAACACACACTCAAAATTCCGAATGTGCCCACCAATCCCAAAGGGTTGGGGACCCCTATTGTAGCTGCTCAATGTAACAAAAAAACCAACAACCCCCACATCAAAACGTTTTAAAGGCTTTTTGTGGGGCAATTGTGAATACATATCTTAATTCTGAACGGTTTCTGAAGGCTTCTGATTACTTGAGTCACATATATTTTCCCCACCGAGAATAGAGGCAGACACATATTAAATACTTCTCTGGAGAAGAGGAAATTTTCCTAGACCAACTGCTATTGGCATAGGAGTCCATACAGGCAGGACCGGTGCAAGGCAGTTTGGTGCCCTAGGCAAGATCAGATATTTAGCGCCCCCCCTTCCCACTTGAGAGCGCTGTATTTTTTTCCACGGCGTTTCTGGCACCCTCTTTAGCCCTGCGCCCTAGGCAGCTGCCTAGTTGGCCTAATGGTAGCACCGGCCCTGCATACAGGACTTTTTAAACAGGCACAATAGGAAGGTAACTGATTTTCTGCTCTATAGAGAGCACATTTAGAATTCAAAAAATGTAGTGTAAATTCAGATGAACAGCGGAAGGGTGTGTGTGTGACTGCCATAACGAGGTTTACCCCTGTGATAGTGGCATGATTTACTACATGACAACTTTTTCCTGACCCAAAATGACTATATGAATTCTCCCATCTAGCTTCTTTGGATATTACTCTCAAGGCGGAAGTGCGCAGCCCTAAGGAGTGCTCCTGGTTGCGCTACACAAGCATGTGATTGGGAGAGTAACATCCAAACAAACCCATTGTCACATTGGCCAGTGCTTAAAAGTTTACCCTACCCAACGTCCATCTCCAGTCATAGTAACATTTTTGTTTTATTTTGTTCTGTTTTTATGTTTCTTAGCAACTTCGATCTCAAGCTCGGGCACTCATCACCTTTGCTGGGATGATCCCCTACAGAACATCCGGAGATACCAACGCTCGACTGGTGCAGATGGAGGTTCTCATGAATTAGATGTTTTGGTAGAGACCTGCTGGCCGCTATTCGTACACTCAGCGGATGGGTCCAGTTTAATTTTGGGGCGGTTTTGTTTTTGTTTTTTGTATTATGTATTTTTGTCAACCACAATAAATTTCTTTGGGTTTATATTTGCTTTTTGACATTTTATTTTACTTTCACCATTTGTTACGTTTTTCTTATCCATTTCTTTCCCTTTTTTGCAATATTTCTTCTTTTGGAGGGGGCAAAGCCTGTTAATTAGCAAACGGGATCTGTGGAGACAGGTACTGTGTCTTTAACTTACTTCCTAGAGCAGGGGCGTTGAACCTCTTTGAGCCCCGAGGGCCAAATTCAGTTTCAGAAGAGCTCTTGGGAGCTCAGGTTCCAGTGGTGGGCGGGGCCAGAGGCAACAAGGGATAGCACCAAACTGCCAGAATACTTTACAGCAGTGTTCTCCAACCTTGGGTCCCCAGATGTTTTTGGCCTACAACTCCCAGCATGCCCCAGCCAGCATAGCTGGCTGGGGCATGCTGGGAGTTGTAGGCCAAAGACACCTGGGGACCCAAGGTTGGAGAACACTGCTTTACAGCCAGTAACGAAGTCTTAGGAGAGGCCTTTAAATCTGTTCAAATGGGGGGAAAACCATGCAGAAGCCAGGAAACCAGCAAATACTTGGTGGTTGAGGAAAGGGGGTGGCTCCAGGGGAAGAGGGCATGACTATCGGGGAACCCTGAAGTGTCGGATTGGGACCTCAGGATGGCTGGAGTTAGTCCCCGGGCCTGAGGCTCAACACCCCCCTGTTCTAGAGGGTTCATGGAGCAAGCTAGCTGCTATCCTGCGATGAAGAAGAAAGCATCACCCTCCATTAGCTGGACTGGCTGAGGGAAATCTAAAACATGCGCCTGAATCCAAAGGTGCTCTTGTGCGAGTAGAAGGCACTTCCTCTTGCTTAAGGGGCCTCCCTCCCTGCTCTCCCTGCAGTAGGGGTGGGGCAGCTGTGGCCCTCCAGATGTTGGACTCAAACTCCCATCCCACTTGACTGGCTGAGGCTGATGGGAGTTGGGGTTCAACGTCTGGCAGGCCACAGCTGCCCCACAGCCATCCCATGCGGTTTCAGAGGGTCCCTTGACCCCCAGAAGTGATGCAGGGGGACTGCCGTGTGGAAGAGGTGGGCAGGAAAGCTCCATTGTGTGAGCTGACTCCCTCCCGTGCATCTTTGGATCAGAGCCATACTGCTGCTTAAAGTTCTACAGTGTCCCTCGAATGCAACCGTAGATGCTCCCTTGAAAAACAGGAAGGTGTCATGATGGAACATTTCAAGAGGCTGCATAGGCCAGCCTCTGTTTAGGTGCGGGAGGTTGCTAAGTAAGATATAATAGTATATTCTCCCTGCCTCTTCCGGACCCAGATTTTCTGTCTAGGCTTCTAGTTTTTCGTGAGTCAGGAAGGCAGGGTGGAGCGATAGGAAACGTAGGGCTCCCGCTGAAATTGGCAACCCCGGGTGGTGTTCTTCCTCTTTGCCTCCATAATACGTAGCACAACTTACCCCCGTCTCCTGGCATCCTCGGGCCTATCTCCCCCCCCCCTTCTGCTAGAGGCTGCTACTGATGTGGAGTGGGGAAGGGGAAACACACATTGTAATGACGTCAGGACACGAGGTAAGTTGTACAATATGCTGCCGGGATTGAAGGGTGGGGGGACTTGAGACAAGGCTGCCATTTTTGGCAGGATCCCAGTTTCATGTAGTTCCACACCTGCCACCTCCCTTGTTTGTGCATGAGAATTCCAGATTCAGCCATCAAAATACGATGAAGCAAATTTGCATCGACTTGCCTATTTGTCACGGTTTCCTCAAAGATTTCTTCCGAATGGGAAAGTTTTGTGGCAGTAACTGAGGAAACTGAAAGAGGGCATGAGCATGAGATTAAGAGAAAGGAGGAGCAGCAGGCTAGGGAAGCATAGCCTTGGGATGAGGAACTGCAGAGCACTCTACCACAGCCATGTCCTGTGCTGAGCCTAGATGGCCTCCCAAGTCCCTTGAACTCTGTGATTCAGGTGTATGTACCTGGGGAGCTCAGCTGCACAAGCTGTCTCTTGGAGCAGCCATATTTTTCGGAGTGCCAGCCAAACTGCATGCGGAAGAACGGGCCTCAGGATCCCTTGCAGACAGTGTTGCAAAGGCTGCTGGATCACAGCTCTCTGCTTGAGCCGGCAGATGTCTCGGGCCAATTGTGTGCCCACACACAAGTACCCCAGACCACTGGATGTTACATTACACCAGCCTTCCCAACCTGGTGCCTTCTAGGAATGTGGAATTCCCATTATCCCCAGCCAGCATGGACAGATGTAGTCCCAACACATTTGGAGGGCATCCGGTTGGAGAAGGCCGCGTTACACTTTTGCAGTACACTTTCTTACGGCCCTTCAAAGTTGAACAAGTTTATTGAGGCTGGAGCTAGGAAAGAATCCACTTAATCAGATGCCATTGAGGTGGGTTTGCAAAGATGTTGGAGACAGATACACACGTATCAAGGGTTCCATGGGGGACCTTTTCTCCAAAGTGAGATGAAAGTGTCCGTGAACACATGCTGCAAGCAGAGATGCCCAATGCCCATACGTGAATCAAGGGATCTACGAGCCCCATAGATGGGTTCGGGCTCACCCACACATCTTGAATTGAGGTTCAGTGTCCATGACACACCCACACTAAGAGTGTGCAGTGACCTAAGGCCTGATGAAATTGAGCTGATTCTATCAAGGAACCCAGCATATATTACCATCAACCAAAAGTCTTGTAGTGCCTTAAATTTATTATGGCATAACGTTTTGTGTCTCCATCTGGGAGGAGCCAAACGGGTTCCTTGGTGGAAAACAGAAGTAGAGATCAACTAGGCAGTCTATATTAACAACTTTGGAGATAAAAGATGCTGTGCTGGGTAAAAAAAAAAGGAGACAGAATAAGCCAAATCAGGTAATTTTACTTCGTTGGATGGGATAGAGACAAAGCCTACAAGGCTATCTAGTCCAACCCCCTGCTCAATGCAGGAAACTAGAGGAGCGGTCTCCCATCCAAGTAATAACCAGGCTTGACCCTGCTTAGCTTTCCACACTCAGACAAGCTGAGCCAGCATGAGCCACAGGCCTGTAAAATCATTTCCCTCAAGTTTAGGGTCTCGCTGTTAAATTCAGTATTCTCCCAAGTTATACAAAAAACAAAGGCAGCCGTGTTGGCCATATTATTGTGCATATGACATTCACGAACAATGGAAGGACATCTCCCTGCCCCAAGGGGTATACAATCAAGAAAACAACACAAGATGGCCTACTTAAAAGCTTTAGAAAACCATTATTTATAAAACATTGGGCTAAGATGGTGCAATAAATTACAAGAAAGTAGGAAGAGCCCTGTTGCATCAGATGAAGGGTCCATCTAGTCCAGCTTTCAGGACTAGTAGCCATTGATAGCCTTCTCTTCCATGAATTTGTCTAATCCCCTTTTAAAGCCACCCACGTTGGTAGCCATCACTACACCTTATAGTAGTGTCCTAAATTTCCCACCATTTAGCTTCATGGCATGACCATAGCATGGTCTAGTATTACGACAAAGGGAGAAAAACATCTCCCTGTCCACCATGCATAATTTTATGCACCTCTATCATGTCCCCACTTTACTCACTTTTTTTATAAGCTAAAAAGCCCTCAAGGTTGCGACCTTTCCTCAGAGCAGAGATCCTTCAGCCCCTCGATCATTTTGGTTCCCCTTTTCTGCACCTTTTCCGTGCACTACAATATCATTTTTGATGGTAAAATATTACAGAGTTGCGACAGCTCCATCCAGTAGGCCAGTAACCGTAACCCTGATTGTTCTGTGTAAAGTGAATGGTGCTAACTTTATTATTTTGACCAACTCCCATGTTCTACATAACCATAACCTTGCATGAAGGCTTTTTTTGGGGAAGCCAACTCAGAGGTGCAGAACTTCAGACCTGGGGTCCTACTTTGGCCCGCCAGAGTTCCCCAGATTAAAGGACACCCCACCTTCTCATGTGACACCCCCTTTCCACCAACCACTGATTGCTTGGTGGTTTCCTGGCTTTTGTGCATCCCCCCCCCCCATTCTAAAAGGTTGAAATGCCTTTCCTGGGCTTAGTTACTGGCAGGAAGAGCATTAAGATAAAACATGCTGGTATTTTTTTTGTTTGTTATATTTGATATTTTGTCCTTTTGGCACCACCCCTGGCATGCAGACCCCAAAAGCTTCTCCAAAACGGAATCCATCTCTCTGGCCGAAAGAGGTTCTGCACTCCTGCTATAAATAATTTTAAAATTTAAGCATGGGCAGAGGGCCTTTCAGTACAGGGTGACCCATAACCAGCTCCCACTGAGCTGATTTAAGTAAAAACTAGCCGGCAGCATTATAGCTACAGTTCACTAAAGTGACACACGTGTGCGGCCAATTATTAGCGTAGACTGAAACTGTGCAGTATGTTTCCTTTGCATTCTGATCCCCCCAAAATGGCCGTTTTAATGTCAATGGTGTGTGGGAAAGCATCTATCGCAGCCTCTCTCCCCATTCTTCCCTCACCCCACCCCCAGTTTTTTTTTCTCTGCAGTTCAGAGGAATTTGGCCGCCTTTTTCCAAATATTGTTCTAAAAGTTTGTCATAGATTCATTTCAACAACAGCATCTTCTCCGCCATGGCCTACAGCCGTTTTGTGTCATCTGGCCTGTTACGATTGGCAATGGAAAGAAGTCAGTGAGCATGTTTCCCAGTTGGCAAAGGGCTGGGGGCAGCAGGGAGCATTGTTTTGCCAGGAACTGGGAGTGTGTTTTTATGGAGATTGGAGGGAGAGACTTAAAAAACATAAGAAGAGCCCTGCTGTCCAGCATTCCGTTGTTAACAGTGACCAATCAGATGCCATGGAAAGTGCAGCATGGCATGATGTAATGACCACACCCCATTGTTTGCCCACTGCCCAAAGAGGTCTGTGGTACTCTGCTTCTGATCATGGAGGCTTCACTTGGTTAGTCATGGCTAGCATGTGCCTAATCCTTTTCTATATAAACCATCTTAAACGGATGGCCATCATTACTTCCTGTAGAAACAGATTGGTCACCGGTACATCTAGAGGTGCCCATATTACACCAGCTTTAAAAGCATTACACTGGCTGCCAATCGGTTTCCGGGCGAAGTACAAAGTGTTGGTTATTACCTTTAAAGCCCTACATGGTTTGGGTCTGGGTTACCTGCAGGATTGCCTTCTCCCGTACAATCTGCCCCGCACACTTAGGTCCTCTGGGAAGAATTTATTCCAGTCAGCCAAGACTAGGCTGGCGAGTACTACCCAGAGGACCTTCTCTTCTGCTGCTCCCAGACTGTGGAATGGCCTGTCGGAGGAGACTCGTCAACTAGATAGTCTCTTGGCTTTTAAAAAGGCCATAAAGGCTGACCTCTTCTGACAGGCCTACCCAGTGGAATTTTAAGAGTTTTTAGGATATTTTTAAAGGTTTTAAAGAATATTTTAATAATATTTACTATGTTTTTAATTAGTTGTGTATTTTATATTCATGGTTGTTCCCTGCCTCGATCTGAGTGGAGAGGCGGGTAAGAAATAAATAAATAAATAATAATAATAATAATAATAATAATAATAATAATAATAATTATTATTATTATTATTATTATTATTATTATTATTATTATGCTTCCATAGCTTACAACAACCTGTCCCAATCCTCCAGATGTAGTCCTCCAAATGTGTTGGACTACAACTCCCATCTCCAGGTGGTGAGGCTGTAGTCCAACACAACTGGAGGGCAGCAAGCTGGGGAAGGCCAGCTTTTTTTTTTAATGGTCTCCCCTAAATCTACCCCCAAACAAAGCTGGTCTCAAGAAAAAAAAGACCTTATTTAGCCCATAAATGTGTCGCCCAGATGGTGAGTATTTTTCTGGCATTCCGTCTTGGCCACCTCACAGGGTGTGTTGGAGAGAGATGAATGGGGTCCCAGGGAAATGACATGTCATAGAATCTTAATTATAGTTACTTTGTCGAAGTGCCAGAGTACTTGCTTTTACATTCATTGACCACAATAATGGAAGGCAGGAGCAACCTTTACTTCCCGCTAAGCATTGGATCTAATGCTGCCTGCATGTTTCCCCTTATTTCTTGGTAAGTATAAGAGCTAGAGATCTGCTGCTTTTAAAAATTTGAAGAAGGGGCATGGAATATCCCTGAAGGGGACTCCCCTTCCTCATTCCCTGCCCTTGTGGTGATGGCCTTGATACATGTGGGGAACCACCCTGTATGTGTAGTTCCCTGCCTGGTTATTTCAAGTGCTGCAAGACAAAAGAGAAAATATTCTCAGGTGCCTGAAAAAACTTTTATTATGCCCAATGCGTTTTGGAAAGGAATTTCCTTCCTCGGGGGCCACTTACCTTTCCCTAAATGTGTTGCAAAGAATCTTTCCAATGCTTCTCTTGTCTTAAAATGCTCAAACTCAAACAGAAGAAGCATTGGAAAGATTCTTTGTGACGTATTTGGAGAAAGATAAGTAGCCCCTGAGGAAGGAAAGTCCTTTCCGAAAAGTGTTGGGCATAATAAAAGTTTTTTCCCGGCACCTGAGAATATTTTCTCTTCTGTGTTGGGATGGATAAGTGCCTCTTGCTGTTTCCTATTTCCAGTGCTGGCCATAACATCTGTGCCAGCAATCGCACCATGTTGGGACAGCAAAGGTGCACACAGAAGGTTTTGCGGTGACTGTTCCACAATTCTGGAACTCCCTGACTCTTCTTCCTACAATTGATTTTATTTTGAGAAATTAATAAACATCAGTGCTCACACATATCTGGTTTTCAGTCTGTGTGTGTCAATACATATATTTCCTTGCAGTTTCCAAAATTTGGCCCAGTTGTTCCCTTCAATAGCCTTGAGAAGCAATTTAGAATGGCCACACTGTATCACGCTTTACAGAAGACAGTCCTCTATTTGAAGGTGTCCTCTATTTTAGGGGTGGGCAGAAGGTGGATTTCCAGATGTTTTGGGCTTCAACTCCCAGAAGCCCCTGCCAGCATGGCCAATTGTCAGGAACGCCGGGAGTTGAAATCCAGAACATCTGGAAGTCTCCTTTCTGCCCACTCCTGCTACTTGATGGACTGCCCAGTCAAAGCCTGGTTTAAATGTGAGGAACCATAAGAAGCGAGGTCAGCAGCAGAAGGGCCCAGAAGTTACCCATCAAGAGTCAGCACCTAGTATGGTCACCTGGTCAGTCTTCACTGCTACGGTGAGATGCATTGTACTGTATTTCTACTTAAATCATAGTTATCATCTCTAAATTTGCATTTACACATATACATTAGCATGTGCAAATGTTGCATAAATTGGTGTCCTCTTTTTTGGGGTGACGCATTCCTTCTTTTTTAGTGCTGCCTCCCTAGGGCAATTTGAGGTAAGAGGGCTGGAGCAGCAGGCCAAGCCCATTCCCCAAATAGCCTGCTAGGAAATCTAGCCACTGTGCCCTTCTCTTTTCCAGCATAGTGCCTGAAATAGTTCAAGGAATGAGAAGAGGGCCAGATCATATCCCACCCACCCCCTCTGCCCACCCCCCCTCCAATCTGCCTGCCTGTGCTGGAAATTGGAGGGTAATACCCCTTGTGAAGCATTACTTGGCCTACAGCACCTTTTGGTTGCCAAATTATATGCTGGGATATTTTATTTACTATAAATATAATCTGGGTTCCAAGCTTTAGGTGACAATTCTATGCACATGTTGGGCACAATCCACTCCAAGTTAAGCACGTTTAAGTCCAGTTGATTTCAGCGGGAATGTTAAAATACATGCATAAATCTCTCCTATTGAAACCAATGGGACATAAAAGCACTTAATTTTGAGTGGATCCTACCCTTTCTTGGGAATACGCCCCATTCATCTCTGCGGGCCTTACAGTTAAATAAATGTGCACAGGGTTAGGCTGCACGTTGATGGTGCCAGCGAGCCATCACTAGCAAGGAGACATTTTAGTCAGTTCAGCACATACTTTGTTTTTTTAGGCAATTTGGGTTCTGATGCATTAGCTAAGAATAAAAAAAATACAAAATGTTTCTTCTTTCAGTACCTTAAAAAGGCACCTCTACTGAGGTTTTGGTAACGTTTGTTTATTTACATATAGTAATTAATAAGTGGTTAAAAGGCAGGTGATCGATGCAGCTAAAAATAGTTTTGTTGGTTGACAGCTTTAGATATAATCTTGTCTCATCAGCCACTGTTTTTGTAACTGAGTTAGGTACACATTTCATTTCTTTGGGTTTTGTTGGTTGCCATATCAACCTATTGATTGCATGAGATCCAGTGATGGGCTTGGGTTGGGCGGGGGGGCTGCTGAATGAATCAAATTGTGGAAGAGGAGTTTGAACTGGGGGAAATGCAGGGTATGGGTGTCATTTATTATCATTATTATTATTATTATTTTTAATGCAACATGCTCCTGAACCGAAGCACGGAGAAGCTGTTCTCCCAAGTGGACCAGGAACCCAGCAGCGGCCCCAGGCTGAAGTCATGGTATCGTTGCTGCAGCTGGTGTTGTGAATCAGGCCGACAAAAAGCGCATCTTACTATCCGGCTATTTCACTACACCAGGGTTGCATCATACCACTTGCCTTCCCTGCACGACCAGCGCCGGAGAGACGGCAGATTCACCCCGTGGTCATTGCCTGTCTTTTGCCATTGGCTCTGTTCCCGACCTGGCTGAGATGTGTGTTCCGAGAATAAAACTGCTCCTACAGTCTCTCTCTGAGTGTGTGTGTATATATAAATATCTGTATTGCTTGCATGGCATTCTGCATGTGGAAACCATGGACTGGTTTACAGGAGGACTGGCTCCAGGTTTTGGAGAACCCCTGAGAAAGAAAGAAAGAAAGAAAGAAAGAAAGAAAAAGAAAAGAAAGATCACTCCCATAACTCAGTCATTCCTTCCCCAAGGGGCGGTGCTAGGTACTGAAAAGATCTGGGGCTCAGGCCCACAGGACAAAAAGAAATGCACAACTTTGCCTATGGTAATTTGCCTATGCTCCAAAGCAGTGTTCTCCAACCTTGGGTCCCCAGATGTTTTTGGCCTACAACTCCCAGCATGCCCCAGCCAGCATGCTGGGAGTTGCAGGCCAAAAACATCTGGGGACCCAAGGTTGGAGAACACTGCTCTAAAGTCTCTGTGTGTGTTTCTGTAAAGGGCCCTGTCTCCTACGGACAGCCCTATTTGTAAAAATTGACGGGGGAGAGGAGGGCATTTGATTTCAGGAAAAAGCCTCAGGCGGAAAGCACATGTGGGCCAAAAGCCAGCTCATCCAGGGGGATCCGATGCAACAGAGATCCTCAGGCCCCCTGTGCCTTTATTTCATCAGGTGCCCCCGGACAGCAGGGTGGTGGGGCAGAGGGCCTCCCAGAGATTCGGGGCTCCCAGTGAAAGACTCTACCTTCCCCCATCCTTCCGCCCCTCCATGAGCCCTTTTCAGCTGGGGGACGCATGCCATGTAGGAAAGTATAGGGGTGTGTGTGTTTTTAACCCAGAAGGCCACCTCCAGAAGTAAGAGTTCTTTGGGGAATGGAGGCAGAGCACATCATGCTGAAGGTCCCAGGCAGGTTTCAATCCCTGATATCTCTAGTTAAAACACAGGAGGGCCACCTCTGACCTGCGGGCCTCATTTATTTAGCCCACAGAGGTGTGGGCTCTTTCCGTGGGCCACCTGGCCCCGGAAGCTAGCGTGCGGACGCGTGTAGCTTAGCTTGTGCACACAGGGGGAGGGGGCCTTGTGAGGAGGCAGGGAGAGGAATTCCCTTCTGATCTCCGATCTGTGACTGGGGATCCGAGGAGGACTGGGGTGCGGCCGATTTGCCTGCCCCGCATTCTCTCCCCAAGAGGAGACGGCATTGGGGGGACGACGACGACGACAGGTGAAGCAGCTTCCCGTTTTGGAAGACCTGCGCACGGCAAAGCTGTTCCATGACGGGTGTGCCGGGAGGATTATCCGATGCGCCCACCTGGGACCAAATGGCATCGGGGCATGGCCCCCTGCCTGCCATCATTTGGCCTGTGTGTGTGGGGGGGCGCGGCATCATCCGGCCCCCACCCTAATTTCTGGTTGCCCGCCCCTGAGTTTAAAGAATCGAGCGATGCGAAGGACCTATGCCCGGAACCCACCCGAAGAGACGAAACTAGGCTAGAGGACAAACGGACTTCACATAAGGCAGCTTCCTACGTCCTTTTTTATTAGGATGCGTTTTGTCTAACACAAGGTGGACCATCTGCCGCCGTGGGCCTAATTTCAAAGCCCTCTGCGAGCAGCCACGTCAGAACTCTGGCAAGAGTGATCGATCCCTCTGCCAGCAGCCTGCTGGGCAGGCGGGAAGCGGGAGAGAAAAGGGGGTGGCAGAGAGAGACAGAGAAGGGGTGGTCACATCCACTTTGGCTCTGGCTCTAGCTACCACCAGTCTGTAGGCCCTAACACAGTGTTCTCCAACCTTGGGTCCCCAGATGCTTTTGGCCTACAACTCCCAGCATGCCCCAGCCAGCGTAGCTGGCTGGGGCATGCTGGGAGTTGTAGGCCAAAAGCATCTGGGGACCCAAGGTTGGAGAACACTGCCCTAACATATTACCTCTGAGGGAATGTGACCTTCAAGGAAGGAAGGAAGGAAGGAAGGAAATCTTCTCCACCCCTGGTCTAGAGAATTAAGCTTGGTTGTTCTGAACAAGCATTCCCCTGAAGAAGAGATTTTACTCAAAAAAAATGCATCAAGATTGAGAGGCACACATGCTCCATAACAACATGAAAGGGCAACACCCACGGCTTCTGGCCTGAGGAGAGAGAGGCCACAGTCAGAGAGAGCTCAGCGGAAAGGCTTTGTTTGAATAAAACTTGTTAGTTTGGAAAGCAGTCTGTGCATGTCTGCAGGGTGCATCCACCAACTTTGAAACACCTGTTGCCCTGATAACTACGAGCCAGCATGATTTTGGATTTCTCTCTGCTCTTGCTCTGACTGGGCCTTTCCTGCCTCTGTAAGCCTAGGACCAAAGTCGGACTTGACCTACCCTTTGAAGCCAGCCTTAATTTGCAACAGCCATTCTCCTCCAGGTGGGCAACATTTGGTTAGCCAAGTGCCCATAATCATGTGATGAAATATTTGTGTGGAATGGCCAGTGCACGCATACAGTTGCCTGAATTCCTGTGATTGCAGTGGCTGAAAAAACCAAACCACACCTATCTTTGTGCGCTACTCTTCTCGTGCCGCCATTTTCCCTATCTAGACTTGAGCAGGCATAGATGGAGTTGAGGAGCAATCGTGACTCTGCTGTACGTAGTAGCACACAGATCTTCACAGCAGCATGTTTGTTTGTCCCTCATATGAAGCGACCAATGTCTAGCACGTGTTTTGTTATGTTGAATATCAGCCAAGTGCTCCTTACATCTTTTTAGGAAGGGTCTTCCAGTTTCACCAATGTAAAAGGAATTACATTACATGCAAACACTCAGTTTTATAAATAGCACCCTTAACTGTAGGGAGATACAGTGAAATCCAGCATCGTCTGAGCTCCGCAAGTGCCGCATTTTCTCGAATGAAACATAGAGTGTTCGAGGATCGGGATATTTGTAAGAAGACCAAAACACTGGTTTATGAAGCCATTGTATTACCAACTTTATTGTATGCCTGCGAAACATGGACTATCTATAAACGTCACTTCCACCTCCTTGAAAGGTTTCATCAACGTTGCCTCCGGAAAATCCTGCAAATTACTTGGGAAGATAGGCGAACAAATGTCAGTGTACTGGAAGAAGCAAAGACTACTAGCATTGAAAAAATGATCCTTCAACGCCAACTTCAGTGGACCGGTCATGTTGTTCGAATGCCTGACTGCCGTCTCCCAAAGCAGTTACTTTACTCCCAACTCAAGGATGGAAAGCGGAATATCGGTGGTCAATATAAGAGGTTTAAAGATGTTCATAAGGCTAATCTAAAAAAATGCAATATAAACATCGAAAACTGGGAAGCTCTGGCCCATGAACGATCTAAATGGAGGTTGGCCTTTCACAAAGGTTCCATGGACTTTGAAGAAGCCCGAGTGCAAGGTGAAAGGGAGAAACGTGCTAAGCGAAAAGCACGTCAAATGAATCCTTTACAGGACCATCTTCTATCTGGTAACCTGTGTCCTCACTGTGGGAAGCTGTGTGGATCTAGAATTGGCCTCCACAGTCACTTACGGACCCATCGCTAGAGTCTACACAATCTTCTTTAGAATTTCCTCCTTTTATCCCGGAAGACAATCTTACTCGGTCACGAGTGATCGCCTGATGATGATGACTCTAGAGCAGGGTGGGGGTGGACTTGAGGCTTACAGGATCTACTTTGTTGTTGTTATTTTTGCTAGAACCGCAAGATCCACCAATTGGGCTCAGACAAAAAATAATGGCTTAGAGGCATACACTTAAAATTAAGGAACGGAGTTAGGGTGGCCACTTAGGCATCACCAAAAAAGGGGAAATACATCACCAAGAGAGAGAGAGAGAGGACAAAAGAGGACACCAATTTGCATAACATTTGCATGTGCAAATTTACATTTATAGGTGCAAGCTTAGGAATAATGACTATAATTTAAGCAGAAATACAATGTAACTCGGCATAGTGGAGAAGACCGATTAGGTGTCCCATGTGCCCTGCTCAGTCCGCTTGTCCAGGTGCCGACTGTGGAAGGGCAACTCCAAGGCCCAGGCCCGCTCTCCCTGCTGAGGGTTCTTTGACTTTAAACCAGACTTGGACTGGACACCTCTTCAAATATAGAGGACACCTTACAGGCCTGTGGCTTATGCTGGCTCAGCTTGTCTGAACGTGGAAAGCTAAGCAGGGCCAGGCCTGGTTATTACTTGGATGGGAGACCCCTCCTCTAGTTTCCTGCACTGAGCAGGGGGTTGGACTCGAGGGCCTTGTAGGCTCCTTCCAACTCCATGATCTATGAAATGCAGGATTGTCCTCTGCTAGCACTCCAAAACAGAGGACTGTAAAGTAGGCCACCCCAAGAATGTGTTTTCAGCACCAGAACTGAGTTGGGACAGTTCTGTCGCTCACAAATCCACTCCTAGTCGCCCACCAGCCCTGCCAAGCACTCTTCATTTCAGCAGCCTGATTTGAGGCGGAGGAGCCGTTTTCATTTGCTGGGAGTTGGAACGCAAATGCTGTTCCATTGCAAACCACCCAGAGATCTACTGGTTGATCCTGATCCACCTTCTGCCCAACTCTGTTCTTCTAGATCAGTGTTCTCCAACCTTGGGTCCCCAGATGTTTTTGGCCTACAACTCCCAGCATGCCCCAGCCAGCTACGCTGGCTGGGGCATGCTGGGAGTTGTAGGCAAAAAACATCTGGGGACCCAAGGTTGGAGAACACTGTTTTAGATGGCAAGTTGTGGAGGGTGGGGGGAAGTTTGGTTGAGGAGCTCAACTTATTTTAAAGCTGAGGAGGAGCGGGGAGAAAGAAACAGCACAGTCAGCAGACTTAAGGTGGTGTTGAGCAAGAACTTCCCAGCACAGCTGCTGGAGAACTCCATAATAAACACACACAACACAGTGGTTAAAAGAAATCCTAGTTAAAAAATAAAAAAATTCAACAGAGGCCCAGCAGGAAAAAAAATAAAAATCCAGACCTATTTCCCCATTAACCAGCTGAAATGAGCAGCAGTGCTGAATTCCAAATGGCTTTTCCAGATCATTATCTGTCACTATTTTTAAATTGCCAGGTGAGACTTCAGAATGCGGCAAACCTCCCAGCAGGACAGGGTGGCAACTTCTCCTAACTAGGAATGTGTTTCCTCATGGGATCATATGTCACCTGGCCTGCTCTGGAAATAGAACGATTTTCAGCATCAGCTTTGATATTTCTAAAAGTGGTTGAATAAAGGACTATATCTTTTATTATTATTATTATTATTATTATTATTATTATTATTATTATTATTATTATTATTTTATCTATTAAATTTATATCTCACCTTTCCTCCAAAGGAACTTAAAGGTGATGTACATGGTTCTCCTTCCTTCCCCACTTAATCCTCATGACAGCCCTGTGAGGTAGGTTAGACTGAGAGATTGTGACTGGCCTAAGGTCACCCAGTGAGCAAAGGGGCTACATGAAGATTTGAACCCGGGTCTTGTAATCTAATACTTTAACTCAGCTTTCCCCAACCTGGTGCCCTTTAGATGTAGTATCTCCAAAAAGGAGGACAAAAAGGACACATATTTGCATAAAATTTGCATGTGCTTATATGTGTGTGTGTGTGTGCATATATGCTAATTTAAAAATAGTTATTCTACTTTAAACAGAAGTACAATACATCTCACCATAGTGGGGAACACTGTGACCAAATGACCCATGTGCCTGCTCATTCTGCCGTTGATAGGCAGTTTCCAGGCTCCTGCTGTTCTTCCCTCTTAGGGTACTAGTCTTTAAATCATAGAATCATAGAAAAGTAGAGCTGGAAGGGGCCTACAAAGCCATCGAGCCCAACCCCCCCGCTCAATGCAGGAATCCAGGTCAAAGCATCCCTGACAGATAGCCGTCCAGCTGCACCTTGAATGCCTCCAGAGTGGGAGAACCCACCACCTCCCTAGGTAGTTGGTTCCATTCTCTTATTGCTCTGACAGTCAGGAAATTTTTCCTGATGTTTAGGTGGAATCTGGGTTCCTGTAACTTGAGCCCATGATTCCGTGTCCTGCAAACTGGGATGATTGGTTTTTATTGGCTATCTGCTTCCTCCAGTATCAGAGGTAGTATGCTTATGTACACCAGTTGCTGGGGAACATGGGCGGGAGGGTGCTGTTGCACTCATGTCCTGCTTGAGGGATCCCATGAGCAGCTGGTTGGTTGGCCACTGTGTGAACAGAATGCTGGACTAGATGGACCCTTGGCCTGACCCAGCAGGGCTCTTCTTATGTTCTTAACCGATTAGAGATTTTATTATATTAAACAGTATATAAATATTACTAATAAATAAACAAATATGGTAAATACTTCAGTAGTCAAAAGTTTCCACACCCTCCTTAGCCAATAATTTATGAACTATTATTCTGACCTTTTCTGTCTTTGTGATGCTTCCTTTCCCACTGTGGGTCATCTACGCGCAATGAGTTAGGTCTGTGATTGTTCTATCTGAGGTCCAACATCGAACTGGATGCATTAAATTTTTAATTTTAAACATGTTTTAAACATGGTTCCAAATTTAGCCTTGCCCGTGTAAACATGGGACAGTTGATCATACAAACTCTGCATGCAGTAGTCTGTTCATTCTCTCGTTCTCGTTCATTCTTGAGAGCCAGTGTGGCGTAGTGGTGAGAGTGTTGGGCTGGGACTCGGGTGATCCGGGTTCTAGTCCCCGCTCGGCCATGAAACCCACTGGGTGACTTTGGGCCAGTCACGGACTCTCAGCCTGACCTACCTCACAGGGTTGTTGTGAGGATAAAATGGAGAGGAGGAGGAGGAGGAGGAGGATTATGTAAGCTGCCTTGGGCTCCTTGCAGGAAAAAAGGCGGGGTATAGATATAATAAATAAATAAATAAATAAATAAGCGTAGCATCCAGATCATGAGAAATAATAGTTGCATTCTATGACTGTGTCCAGTTCTGGGCACTGCATTTTAGGAAGGACATCGACAAACTGGAACATGTCCAGAGGAGGGCAACCAGGATGGCGGGCGATCTGGAAATCCAAGTCTTATGAAGAATGCCGGGGGGGGGGTGACTCCTGTTTCAGTGGGGCTCCTTATCCAGCTTTATAGGAGGTATCCGTGGTGCTGTGCTCCATCCCCCAAAATAGGTTCACCACCATGGAGAGCTCCTATAAAGCTCAGAATAAACGCTGCAATGGATAAGGAGCCCCGCTGACATAGGACGGAGTCACCAGCCTCCCCTGGGAGAACAGTAGAAAGTGCCGGGTATGTTTCGCCTGGAGAAGAGAAGATGAAGGGATGATCGGTGGTAGTTGTCTTCAAATACAGAGCAGTGGTGTTTTCTATTGCCACAGAGGGTAGGACTAGCATCAGTGGGTGGAAATGGCAGGGAAACAGATTTTAGGTAAACAGGAGAAACTTCTTATTGGTAAGAGCTGTTCAGCAGAGGAACAGACTGCCTCGGGAGGTGGTGGATGGCTCTCCTTCGCTGGCGTATTTAGGCAGGGACAGGACGGCTCTCTGTCAGAGATGCTGTGTCCCTGCATCCTGCATTTCAGATCCTGAACTGAACAGGGGGTTGGACTACATGGCAGCCAAGCTGCCTTCCAACTCTTACGATTCCCGGTTATACACTTGGAACTGGGGCATAGGATGCCTTAGCTGGGTTGGGGTCAGATGTATGTTTCCATGGTCCAGGGTGCAACGGGTGAAGGAGAAAGCTTCCAAGTGCACCATCCAAGCCTGGAGGTCTGGGAGACTAGGAGAAAGTGGAAGTGAGGCTGGAAAACAGGAACAGAAGATGGGTGAGAATTGTCCCATCAGGCTGATCATACACTTCCTTCCTCGCTCACAAAACTAAAGCAAAAAGAGGGGGCAATGCAGGGTTTTATTTTGTGTTTTCTTTAACTTGGGCCTCACACCACAATCTCTCCTTCCACTCGCTTCTAGACTTGCTATATACATGCCTTAAATTCCACAAAAACAAAATAAGGTATATTATTATGTTATAGAATCATAGAGTTGGAAGGGATCTTTGAGGTCCTCTAGTCCAACTCTGCTCAATGCAGGATCTGCCATGCAGGATGGAGCAAAAGCATCCCTGACAGATGGCCATCCAGCCTCTGCGTAAATACCTCCAGCAAAGAAGAATTTCAATTCCCTCTGATAGCACAGTTTACATCTCTTCCTCCCCCTACCCCTGTCAAGCATAGCTGGCTGGGTGATTTTGGGAGTTGTAGTCCAATACATCCAGAAACCACCAGCTTGGTGGTGGTTATGATATTTTTTAAAATATATATATGATATATTTTTTTAAAATAAAAGTTTCCTAAATTGGTATAGTTAGGGGGCAAAGTTTAGGAAGAGCTAGTCTAATGAAATAGATATTTTGGAAAGGCTCACCTAGGGTCGACCATATCTTGTCTCCTTCACAGCAGGACACTTGGACTATTTCTGTCTTACCTAACCCAAATGTAAAGGAAACGGAATGTACTGAAACAGAATGAATCAGAGAGATTGTCCCCATTCCAGCCTCCCTGAAATGCTGCCTTTTCAGCTGATATGTCCTTGGGACTTAATACAAAACCTGTTATCATACACTCGATCTAGAACTGGAGTCGCTGAGCAGATATTCCTCCAGGCTATTCTTTTCCACAACCAGCTCAGGATGGTTCAAGCCAATTAGTTTCCTCCTGTTAGGAACTGTTTTTTTCTGGTTTTACGGGGTATAAAGTTTCCATGCCTTCTGCAGCTTGCATTACATGCCCCCAAATCTGCGCCATAACCCTTACCTGCGTTCTGAGTTGAGATAAGCCGTGGAGGCAATGACATGGCCGAATTGCAGGTGAGAGAACGAACTGTAGAACCAGCACACTCCAACGGCAGGTTCACCATCAGCACCCTGATCAGCACCGAGGAGAACGGCAGGAGTCACTATGGCCAGACCGACACGGCAGCGCATGACACGGCGCAAGCCAGCCACCTCACCCACAACAGCACTTTCTACATGCGGACCTTTGGCTACAACACCATTGACGTGGTGCCTACCTATGAAAACTACGCCAACACGAAGCTCTGCAGTGAAGCCAAGAAGGCCAGACCTACCCTGGCAGATCTTCACTCGTTCCTCAAGGTAAATGCAAGCCACTGCGCTCTCCAATGCCATGGCATCCAAACTATGTGGTGCACACAGTGGTTAAGAGAGGTGTGAGCTTGATCCTGGTAAAGAGGGGAAGGATTTCATTTCAGCTCGGCTTTTGATACGGATTTACCAAAATTTGCAAATTTCTTCATATTCAGGTCGGAAAGAACTTGAGATTTAAAAACGTGAATATGGAAGTAACCGAAACTGACAGTTTCGTCCATCCAGGCCCAGGGAATGGAGTGCTTAGCTCTTTAAAGTCTGGTTTTGAATCCCTGTGTATCCAACCATGTTAGTGCCGAATTATGGTTGCCACGTTTCTTCCTCTCCCCCCCCCCCGGCCTCCTCATCTTTAACAGCTACATGGCAGGCAACTACATAAATGTCCTCTCTATGCTGGGGAATAGCTATACCTATTAAATTTGGCCAATGCATATGGGTGAAAATTTAGTTTCTGTTCAGTGTTGATACGAATTTACCAACATTTGCAAATTTCTTCATATCCAGGATGGAAAGAAAGAACTTGAGATTTTAAAAAATCACATGCGGGGAAAAAGCAAGACTGATAGATTCACCCATGCCAGGTCCCTGATTATCATTCCCAAAAATGCCCTTCTGCGTTGAGCCAGCAGAAAGAGCGTCGACTCTTGACCCATATTCTTTCTCAGCAATGGAAAAGCAAGTTGCAGCTTGTGCCCTTTTGCTGATTGGCAGTGTGTTGCTTGGAGGTAGAGGGCAACCCAATATTTTTCTAGCTTGGGAGTCTTTTTCTTCTGGGACTTTAGAGCCTTTGCTTTCCCTTTTTCTGCCTTGTCTCACAAGCACTAAATGGAAGTGAGCAACCCTAGTATTGCATTTCAAAAATGCAATTTCCTTGCCATTCAAAAATGCATGTAGGAAATGGAATGGAAATGGTGCCTTTGGAACATCAGAATTGAGCATGTGATGCATGATGTGTGTGGAAACAATGTTGCAAGTTATCCATCTCATCACTGAATCATTTGAGAGAAGGGCTATCATTGTCCTGCTTTGGCTGAGACAGACTCTGAGCGAAGGGGCTATCCAAAAAGCAAGGAGACGAAACAGGCAAATGTTCCAAGCACAAAGGTTTCAGTCCTTGGGCATGAGGACATGGTAACTGCCCTGCAGTCCTTTTTCCTTGGGCATGAGGAGTGTTGAGCAAAGAGAAAATGCCTATGAGCATGTGCAGAGAGAGAATTCCTTCCCCACTGCAAAACTACAGTCAGTCCATTGTTTCATGGCTGGTCTTCTAGACAGTTGGGTGGGTGCACCAAATCCAGCCCCACAACACTGAGGACCAGCAGCACACCTGGATCTCATTACACCAAAAGGGCCATCAGTGGCCATGCCTTTGAAGCAAGGCTCTTGCTGTAGAAAATACAGGCAAAAGAAGCCACTTGTGTATGCCTTAGGGCACAATCCTATGCACGTTTAGACGGGGAGAAAAAGTCCTACAACTCCCAGCAATCGGCTGGGGAATGCTGGGAGTTGTAGGACTTCCCACCCACCCACCCGTCTAAACATGCATAGGACTGTGCCCTTAGTTGGGGCTGGGAGATGAAGGACCAACTTCCCCAAAAATCTTCTCTGGGAGTCTACCAATTGTATGCTCCTCCACTTGGATCTGGGGCTGAATGCAGCAATTCTGCATTTTTTAATGTATGTCTCCTGCTTTTCTGGAATTCTTCCCTTCAAGACATCAAAGCAAAGAGGGAGAACCGGCTGCCCTCCAAAGGATGTTGGACTACAGCTCCCATTATTCTTGACCACTGGCCCTGTTGGCTTGGGCTGACGGGAGTTGGAGTACAACAGTATCTGGCAGGCCAGAAGGTTCCCCACCCCTGACTTAAAGCTAAGACTTCGGGACTAAGACTTATATTGCTCAGAATAAAGGCAGCAATGGATGAGGAGCCCCTCTGACACAGGAGTCGCCGGCCTCCCCTGCCAGGCAATGGCCACCTTCCCCTCCTCCTTCCAAGAAGATCCAGACAAGAGCTTCAAAAGGAAAAGCTTCATTAGGACAGATGCCAGCCTAGCAAACTGGCTTAGAAGGACAAAAGAAGCGGATTGCAGAGTCAATCACAAAAGAAGCAAGCTGAGTTAGAATACCACCAGCCATTAAGGAAGATTGCCCTGTCGTTGAGAAGTCCATTCTAAACTGGGACCTCTCCTCCCTTCCAGACTCAAATTACCCACACCCCTAAGTCTGGCGGTTCCTTATTCTTATGGGCCGGTCTCTTGGAGCGGCTGACATCACCCATCCTCCTTAGCTGATGTCTGACCTGGCCGTTAGTGATGCTTGATTCGCCCTCCTCCCGATCAAGGAGCTCAGGCTGCTTTCCCACAGAATTTGACACTGATCGACCCTCCCTGACTTTGGGGTCTAACTCTTAAGTGTTAGCCAGTGTGGCGTAGTGGTGAGAGTGTTGGGCTGGGTTCTAGTCCCCGCTCGGCCATGAAACTCACTGGGTGACTTTGGGCCAGTCACTGACTCTCTCAGCCTGACCTACCTCACAGGGCTGTTGTGAGAATAAAATGGAGAGGAGGAGGAGGAGGAGGATTCTGTAAGCTGCCTTGGGTTCCTTTCAGGGAAAAAGGCGGGGTATAAATATAAATATAACAAATAAAGTCCGCTGGCCTTGGGGAAGCAGCAGCAGGTTCCTTCCCCTCCATCTCTTCCTCCTCCTCCTCCTCCTCCTCCCCATCTTCCTCAGAATCCATTCCCAGATCCTCCTCTGTAAAGAGTGGGCCCAATCCCTACACTGCCCATGATGTGCCTATATAGCCACTGTCCTAAGCAACCCAGTTCTGATGACTCCTGCATTATTGTCCTTTCTAGGTGGGACAGGGAGCCCTGCACCTCAAACACCTTTTCATCCTCATTCCTTGTCCTGCCTTCCTCCCCCTTCTGTGATCTGATTTCTAGTACTGTGTGTGTGTTTTCCAGCAAGAAAGTAGCCATCGTCACTCGCCAAGGTACGAACCCCACAGAAGCAGCAGCTTTTCTGAAGGAGGGGCTGAAGAAGATGCTGCCGAGGGGGATGATGAGAAACCCCCAGGGGAGCCGGTCCGTTTTGGATGGGTTAAGGGCGTGATGGTAAGTAGCCTTCCGAAGCCATGTGTAAAAAGGAAGCATGGCGCACTGATGTACAGGGTAAAAGTAGGCCTGTCTCTGTGTTAGGGTGGCCACCTCTGAATTGCCAAAAAGGAGGACAAAAGAGTGTAGCGATGTGCAGAAATGTTGCATAGGCTAATTGGCATGTATAGATCGATGCAAGTTTAGAAATAATAATTACAGTTTAGGGTGCAATCCTATGCATGTTTAGACAGAAATAAGTCCGACAACTCCCAGCATTGCATTCCCCAGTCAGCTATGCTGGGAGTTGTCGGACTTATTTCTGTCTAAACATGCATAGGCTTGTCATTGTGCCCTTAAATAGATAAGGCTGTGGCCAGGTGACCTGTGTGCCTGCCCGCTCAGTCTGCTGTCCAGGTACTAACTGTGGATAGGCAACAGTTCTGATGGTTCTTGATCTTTAAACTGGAACTGGGTGGGGCAGCCTTTCAGACAGAGGACTGTCCTCTGTAAAAGAGGACACCTGGCCACCCGTGTGTATGTGCTTCAGTGAGAATGAAACTTGGAGTGTGCATTCTGAATAAAGGATGCTGATGGAATTTAGCACTCCTATGGTATAAAAATATAGGTTACAGATGCCCCCTCCCCCCAATCTTGTGCCTACTTCATACTCCAATTTGGATTTGGACCAGAACGTACTGGGACGGGAGGATTAAACTTTACCCACCCACCCATTTCCTTCCTGAAATTCTTCCTCCCCTGCATGGGGATTTTTAAAAATGAGAAAAATGCCTCTGTTAACTACAACAGAGGCTTTCCTTTCTTTTTTTAAATCCCCATGGATGGGGGGACTGGAATTCCAGGAAGCAAATGCATGAGAGGGAATGTTTAATCTTGGAATCTACTTACGGTAACAGCATTTTGTAGAGCATGAAGACTTAACCCCCAGCCTTGGCTTGCCTTTATCTAGTTTCTGAGCCTTTCCTAGACCTCGACCATCTACGGTATTTCCAAATGGCTCTGCACAACTGAGAGGGCTAGAAAGTTGCATCTAAAAAACAAGCTCCTGTTCTCAGGATGGTACAAACACAACACAGTTTCCAAATTGACAAGATCGAGGTAGCTTGACTTATGGAGAATGAAGGTAAAAAGGCTGGAAATTCAGGACAGGAATGGGAATGGGAAATGGACTTGGTAGAATGGAAGGAAGAACAGCATGGTTGGGACTGGGAGGACAACAGGAAAGAGGGCAGGAAAGAGATGCTCCAGAAAGCCCAAGGAAAAGGAGCAAACAGGGCAGAGGTTTCTGGCGGCTTCTCAAGTCCTGGCCTTTACCCAAAATATAAACACGAACACACCATCCAATTGTGGTAAAGCAGTTATGGGGAACCCGTGGCCCTTCAAATATTGTTGGACTACAACTCCCAACGTTCCTGAATTTGGTCATGCTAGCTGGGGATGATGAGAGTAGAAGTCCAGCAACATCTGGAAGGTTCCCCATCTTTGGGTTAAAGGATCCACCAGGCCAGACAGGAGTTCCCTTAGGTGGACTTCTGTTAGCACATGCATGAGTCTCAGTGCTTCTCCCCTAACACACACAATTTTCTAAATATTTAAACACACACACGCACACACACACACACATACACTCAACCTGAAATGGTACAGACCAGAGAACTCTTTACCATTGGATTCTACTGATCATTTAAACAGCCAGACCTGATTTGTTTCTGGCTGGGGAATAAGCCATCCAATTGATGCTGCAATTCATAGGTGTTGAACCGTTCCATCAGGTGCCTGCTGAGTCGGTCCCGATATCTGTCCTCGAAGTTCTGTGCACCTGCATGCTTCAGTGATCCTTTCCAATAATTACCCATTGCCACTCCGCTGCTTTCTAGATCCGTTGCATGCTTAATATCTGGGGTGTTATCCTGTACCTGCGGCTGCCATGGATAACTGCACAAGCAGGAATAGGTAAGTAGTACTGTCGAAAACCACGCTTACTTGGGATATCCATGTCTGTGCACGTCTGTGCATTAAATTAGGTCCCACTTTTCTGTGCTCAGAGAATAAGCTCTCCGGAACACAAATGGTAGGAGGGCAGAATTGCTCCGATGCTAGGGCAAGGGTGGGCAACGTGCGGCCCGCAGGCTGCATTCAGGCCCCCTGCCCCTCCTCTGCTGCAGCCCTTGCCACCTTCCCCTGACCCCAAATTCAGTAAAAAATATAATTTTAAAAGGAATCCATAGTGGTTATGGAGCGCTAAAATTCTCAAAATTAGCTTGCAAACAAATGAATTTGACCCTTTGGGCACTCTGTAGCCACTAAGGATGACAATGACATTAAAAAAAAAACGTTTTAGTTTTCAGCACCTGCAAGGGGAGACAGCCTTTAGGGGTGCCAGTATCAGAGAAGTATGCCTATGTACTCCAGTTGCTGGGGAACATGGGCGGGAAGGTGCTGTTGCACTCATGTCCTGCTTGTGGGATCCCGTGGGCAGCTGTTTAGCCACTGTGTGAACAGAATGCTGGACTAGATGGACCCGTGATCTGATCCAGCAGGGCTCTTCTGATGTACTTATGGGTGTCTGTGGAGTGAAAATGGCCCCCAGACCACCCACAGTTACCCACCCCTGGGGTAGGGGAATGTCTTTCCCCTGTGACCCTCCCTAGTTGTATTCTGATGGAGGACAGGTTGCTGTTGTTCCAGTACAGCAAGCCCAGACTAGTAATATGTTTTTTTTTTTTATCAAAATACACAGGAGCAGTATGTGAGTAACTTTAGAAACTTCAGTCTAGGTAGCAGAGTGCCCTCGTAAAGTGCCCAGGAGGGAGTAGTAGAGACCAGCACTTGTCCATTAACAGAGGCTTTGTTGCTACAATAAAAGGCAAATTGCAAGGTAAATCATTGAAATCTTGTGCCAGAAGAGACAGGGAGGGAGGGATTGAGAGAGAGAGAGATAAGGCGGAAGCAAGCCAAGGTGGCTACATAGTGATGCCTCAATCTATGAGGGCAAAAAGGGGGGGAGAATTGGACAACTAGGGCAGGGATGTTGGACGTCTTCCAGTCGCAGGGCCTCATTCCATTTCAGAGAAACTCTCAGGGGCCACATTCCAGGGCTGGGCGTGGCCCAAGGGAAAAGGGGAGGAGCCAAAATACCAGCCTATTTTAGCTTAAAGCTCTCACTGCCAGTAATTAAGCCTTAGGAGAGGCATTTCAACCTTTTAGAATGGGGTGGGGGAAACTGCACAAAAGCCAGGAAATCACTGAATTACCAGAGACCGGGGGAAAGAGGGTGGCATCAAGGGAAGGAGGCATTGTCATCTGGGGAACCCCGTTGGGCCGGATTGGGACCCCAGGAGGGTCAGGTTTGGCCCCTGGGCCTCAGGTTCTGCACCCCTGAACTAGAGGGAAAGGGAGAGAGGAGGAGAATGAGAAGGAATCCAGGGGAATGAAGAATAAAGAGATATTGCAGTTGTATACTTATCCTTATCTGTCTGAAAATGCATGAAAGGGAGGGCGGCTGAATGTCAGGGTAAATCTGAAAGGAGGCAGGAAGAGCTGGCATCCCCTGGCCACGGCAAGGCTTTACCGGGCCAGGTTTGCTAGAAGATGCAGTGCAGGAAGCTGGGAGTTCCAACGCTCAGCCAGACTGCGTAGGTATCTTCCGGCGAGATTGCCACCTTGAATTTTCACCGAGTTCAGGGGTCCAGGACCGGTCACAGTCTTAGAAAATCAGACGCGAGGCTGGCATCCGAAAGGGGCACTTCCAGCTGGATCAAAGAGAAGCGCAATCGTCCGTCCGCACTTTTCTGAACCAGAGGGACGCTTGTCTCAAGATGCGCATCTTTGGGTCCTAATTGGAAAGGACACACCACGAGAGAGAGCTCAGGGCTCTTGACGGCCAATTAATAGGTGGTCAGGTGTGGTCTCGATTGATTGTGTTAGGACATGGGGGGGACCTTGACTTTTTTGAGCCCCAAAGCTCTTTAGCCTGAGGCAGAGAGGGTCAGGGTGCTCGACTGTACCCATCAATAGAAGATGGTGGGAAGAACACACACAAGGCTTGCAAGTTTTTGCCAGCTGGCTGTTACAGACCAGATGACGTTTTATGAGCCAAGGGACAAAATGCAGGCAAACGGTTGCTCTCTGCTGCTGACACTGAGTTTATTCTTATACCCATGCTCCAGATTAATGAAATCAGAAGGACACTAGCTACATCATAGGTAGGAGGGCCTCTGTTCGCTCCTGGACATTTCTAGTTTAAATGTGTCTCTACCTTAAATAAACTATGTCTGGGTTTATGGGGAGCGGTTAATCACAGTGGGTGGGATAGATGGACCCATTGGTCTTACTCGGGGTGAGGCAGCCATTAAGTGGATAGTTGGGTGGAAAGATCAGACAGACAGACAGACACAGACACACACACACACACACACACACACACACACACACACACCCTAGTGTTCTCCTAAATCCCCTAAAGTCACAATCCTATGCAGATTTAGACAGAAAAAAGGCCTACAACTCCCAGCATGCCCCAGCCAGCTATGCTGGCTGGGGCATGCTGGGAGTTATAGGCCTTTTTTCTGTCTAAACCTGCATAGGATTGCACCCTAAATGTCCACAGGGGTGGGCAACACACAGCCTGTGGCTCACATGTAGCACCTGCTGCCCCCCCCCCTCCGGTGCCATCCTTGACATGCCAAAATTCAGCAGCGGTGGGAAATAAATCATCCGTTTAGAGCACACAAAAGATCATTCTCTCTCTCTCTTTTTGCTGGCCCCCTGCAGAGCACAGCCTAGGGGGGGGGCAGGTCCGGTGGGCCCAAAAATGGCCCCCAGACCCCACCCAAACTTGCCCTCCCCATGTCTTACCATCTATTTAGGCCCTATGTAATATGGTGCCAGTGTGGCGTAGTGGTTAGAGTGTTGGACTGGGACTCAGGAGACCCAGGTTCTAGTCCCCGCTCGGCCATGAAACTCACTGGGTGACTTTGGGCCAGTCACTGACTCTCACCTCACAGGGTTGTTGTGAGGATAAAATGGAGAGGAGGAGGCAGATTATGTAAGCCGCCTTGGGTTCCTTGCAGGAAAAAAGGCGGCGTATAAATATAATAAAGAAATAAATATAAATAAATAAATAAATAAATAAATAATCCAAATGGCCACTTTTCTCCACAGCGCTGACTTGGGTGATCATACTGATGTCTGTTACAGTGACCACCATCACGGGGTTGTCCATCTCAGCCATCTCCACCAACGGCAAAGTTAAATCAGGTAGTGTTTTACACATGGGAATGGGAAGAATGGCTTGGGTTGTGTACAGGATGTCCAGATGTCCTATTTTACAGAGGACAGTCCTCGATTTGAAGAGATGTCCAAGGAGTCCTCTGTTTGAAAGTCTCCTCTTGAGATGCCCATCAACAGTTAACACCTGGACTGAGCAGGCACACAGATCTCCTCCATGAATTGAACAAATTCATGAAGGAGAAGGCTATCAGTGGTGGCTACTAGTAGTCCAGATCGGCTATATGCTACCTCCAATATCAGAGGCAGTATGCCTATGTACCCCAGTTGCTGAGGAACATGGGCGGGAGGGTGCTGTTGCACTCATGTCCTGCTTGTGGGATCCCGTGGGCAGCTGGTTGGCCGCTGTGTGAACAGAATGCTGGACGAGATGGGCCTTTGGTCTGATCCAGCAGGGCTCTTCTTATGTTCTTATCACCTGGTCACAGTCTTCCCTGCTATGGTGAGATGCACTGTATTTTTATTTAAATTATCATTACTATTTCTGCTGGAGTCTGTCCTTCTCTCCCTCCCTCCCTCCTTCCAGACAGACACAGACAATGTCTTTCTAACTAAAAACTTTATTACGTTAATGCCAACCAGCCAGACTGACTTGAAAGTACAAATGAACTGTATTGCAGAAGTCAATAAGGAAAGGGAGCACGCATACAGTAGTTAGAATACTAGGCATTAAAGAAGTGTGATCTATTGGTAAGAAGCTGATTCCAAACTGAATACCCCTTCTCCCTTCTAAACTCAAATTACTAACACTCTGCCTTTAAGGCAGATCTTCTTAAGGGCCAATTGCTCGGAACATCTGACACTTCTCAGCTGGTCTGCTGCCCTCTTTAGCTGATGCTGGACCCTGGGGATTAGTGATGCCTGATCTGCCCGCCTCCTCCTCATTAGCATGCTCACTTTGCCTTCCCACCTTATCTGAAGGTGACTGACTCCCAACTACCATCTGGTTTATCCCTGAGTCCGTTGGCCTTGGCATCTCAGCTGCAGATTCTAACCCCTCCTCATCTGACTCAGAGTCTGTTCCCGCATCCCTTGAAGGCTCTTTTGCAGGAGCAATGGGCCGGATCCCTACGATTTCTACATTTGCATGTGCACGTGTAAATTAGCACCAGCAGTTTTTATGAAAATTGGTGTCCTCATTTGTCCTCTCTTTGTGGTAATGCGTTTCCTCTTGTTTGAGGATGGGTAAAAGGCCACCCTAGGTGTGTGTGTGTGTGTGTGTGTGTGTGTGTGTGTATCACTGTATCTTCACCAAATAGACCAGTGTTCTCCAACCTTGGGTCCCCAGATGTTTTTGGCCTACAACTCCCAGCATGCCCCAGCCAGCGTAGCTGGCTGGGGCATGCTGGGAGTTGTAGGCCAAGAAACATCTGGGGACCCAAGGTTGGAGAACACTGAAACAGACAAAGGTCATGGTGGGTCTTCAAATTATTATTTAGGAAGATCTTGGCCTGGCTCACAATCTCAGGTCCAAACCGTCCTGAGAGACTTCAAGGGAGGTAGAAAGGAGCGACTTCGAACATCTGGATGGGGCAGGGAGCTATATGGCAACTGAATCCGTGGCTCAGTCTTTTCTCCTCTGCCCAATGGCCACACAGCAGACCATGCTCCAGAGGGCTTGGGGCGGATAATACACTTGAAGATGGGCTGGTAGTGAGGCAGGGCTGGTCCAAGTCTTTTGCTGCCTGAGGTGGAATGGCAAAGGGTGGCCCTCCCCACTCCACTCCACCCCACCCCACAAGTCAACATGCATACATAGTGTCTGAGGCTGGCCATGATATTTTGGCAGAAAACCCCACAAGTGCTGGGATTAAAAATACAGCAATAATAATAAAAACTACTAACAATGTGCTGCCTTCTCATCACATCCCCTGAGAAGAAATCTGGAATACGTGTAACAATTCTGCAGATGACTGAAAGCTGAAATGCTGTTCTTCTTCTTTTGGGGCCCCACCTGCTCTGTGCCCATTGCTAGTTCCCTAGCCTGGAAATGGGTTGGGGAGGGGTTAGGGCAGTGATGGCGAACCTTTTTGAGCCCGAGTGTCCAAACTGCAACACAAAACCAACTTATTTATTTCAAAGTGCCTTAAGTTTGGCAGGAAGGAGAAGGGGGCACTAGCTAATCGCGCCCCGCTCTGTCTCAGGGCACGGCTCTTCACCGGGCGCGCAAAGATTCGGGCGCGCGCGCGCTGTGCTTCTGAGCTGTCTGTTCAGTTAGAAGGAGGGCTGGGTGCCTGCGCAGTCCGCTTCTGGGGGTGGAGATGTTGGAGTGTGCCTGCCTGTGGAGGCCAGCGAGGAATGAGTGGAGAGGAGTTACTATGGAAACCCGACGCTGAATGCAGAAGGGGACGGTCTTTTCGCGATCTGGCGACCAATGGCTCGAGTGCCCACAGAGAGGTCCCTGCGTGCCAGCTGTGGCACGCGTGCCATAGGTTCGCCATCACTGGGTTAGGGGGAACACAGAAGGATCAGCTGCCAAAGTTTCAGAAAGTCAAGACCTGGTCCTTTGTGGACCTGCCCCTGTGCACTGGTGGCCGCTGGACTCTGCTCTCAAGTTGGGGCTGATGGACTCTGGAAGCCAAGGTGATGATTCGGGTGTCCTCATCTCTTAGGTGGGACGTATTTCCTTATTTCAAGAAGCCTTGGACCCGAGCTGGGTGGCTCCATTGGCCTCATCTTTGCCTTTGCCAATGCCGTGGCTGTGGCCATGCACACCGTGGGCTTTGCAGAAACTGTACGGGACCTCCTGCAGGTAAGGAAGAGCAAGTCTTGTAGAACAGCACTTCCCAACCTGTTGCCTCCAGATGTGTTGAACTGTAGCCCCCATCAGCCCCAGCCATCAACTCCAGCCATCAACTCCCATAATCCCCCTCCAGATGTGTTGGACCATAACTTCCACCGTTCCCCTCCAGAAGTGTTGGCCGGTAACCCCCACAACCCCCCCAGATGTGTTGGACTGAAACTCCCATAATTCCCCCAGATGTGTTGGACTCTAATTGCCACAGTTCCCCTCCAGATGTGTTGGCCCATAACTCCCACAATTCTCAGCCAGCATGGCCATTCTTACATACACTGAATCAGACCATCAGCGTGTTGGAGACCACTATTGTCTCTTGCGATTGGCAGCAGAGGTTTCAAGCGTCTCCAAGGCTTCAAGCAAAGGTGTTTCTCAGCCTTGCTACCCAGCATCTCTTTTAAGCAGAGATGCTGCTGGAGTTTGAACATGGGACCTACTGGATGCAAACTCTCTACTAGGGTGCCAAGGGGGCTACTTTACAGAGGACAGTCCTCGATTTGAAGAGCTATCAGAGGACAGTCCTCTATTTGATGGGCCGTTCAGTCAAAGTTTGGCTTAAAATGGGAGAACCATAAGAAGGGAGAGCACCAGGTGCCTTGGAGTTGCCCATCAACTCTTACCTATTTAAAGATAGGCGTGGCTGGCTGGAGCCATGGGGAGGAAGGGGGTGGCTGAATGGATTAGTACAAGGGTGTTCAACCATCTTGCAGCCAGAGGGCCAAATCCATTTCAGAGAAACTCTCGGGGGCCACATTCCAGTGGTGTGTAAGGCCAACCACATTCCAGTGGTGGGCGACCCCCACAAATGCGTCAGTGAGCAAGCATCTTTAAAAGCACAATCCTATGCACGTTTAGACAGAAAAAAGGTCTATAACTCCCAGCATGCCCCAGCCATCTATGCTGGCTGGGGGATGCTGGGAGTTGTAAGCCTTTTTTCTGTCTAAATGTGCATAGGATTGCGCTCTAAGCCAGTCAGTCAGTAAGACAGCAGACTGAGCAGGCACACAGATCACCCGGTCACGATCTTCCCCACTATTTAAATTGCAGATATTATTTCTAAATTTGAATTCATACATATAAATTAGTATATGCACATGTTATGCAAATTGGTGTTCCTCTTTTTGGTGATGCGTGTCCTCTTTTTTTGCAATGCGTAAGGGGCCACCCTACTCTCTGGTCCACCACTGTCCAGGATCGCAGGCATGGCTACCTGACATCCCTGACCTGGAGATGCCAGGGATTGAACCTGGGGTCTTCTACGTGCAATGCTGCTGGGCTGCATCCCCTCTCCAGCCCCATGGGGCCCCCTTAATCTTCCCCCTCCACCCTCAGGATTGTACCTTGAATTGTTGACACTCTGTTGTCCAGTACACTCATTCTAATATGAGGCCTGCATGCAGCTGAAGATTGGGTTTCTTTCCCCCAAGGAATTCAACTCTACCATTGTCGACCCCACAAATGACATCCGCATCGTTGGAGTCATCACGGTGACTGTCCTACTTGGCGTTTCCTTGGCGGGAATGGAGTGGGAAGCCAAGGTGAGAGATTCTTTATTTCTGTATTTATTGTAGGAAATGGTATAGATTGGGGTGGGGAATGAGGGCTGCATATTCCCTTGGGGATAATCTGTTGGGGTGGGCCAATGCCAGCTGTGATTGGGGCCAGAGCCACAAGGGGCAAGGCTACCTCTTTTCTCTCTGTCTTTCTGACACCGCTTTCTTTCTGTGTCTGTCTTTCTGACACCCCTTTCTTTGTGTGTCTTTCTTTCTTTCAGTAAGGCCCTTTCTCTCTCTTTCTGACACCCCTTTCTCTCTGTCTCTGTCTCTCTCTGACATCCCACGTCCCCCTCTTTTTTTCTGGCACATATACGCACGTACATTCATATACAACCCCCCAAAACCTGGAGCTGGCACTGTGTGTGTGTGTGTGTGTGTGTGTGTGCGTGCGTGCACGCACACATGTATGAGACTTGGTCACTCTTTTTCAAGGGTATTGCAAAGAGAAAATGAGATAACCCATTGAAGGAAAGGCATAATATACATGTAATAGATAAATAAATATATTGGCCACTCCATAAACATCAGTCTGCTTTTGTTTTTGTTTACTTTTTGGAGAGATTTGCGCGAATGCACATTTGCAAACAGGAATGGAATTCTCATACACCCCTAAAAAAATCTGATTCCGTCAATGACTGGATGACAGAACGAAAGATGCCTGACAATCCACAAAACACAGGTGGAATGGATTTTTTAAAATCTGTACAACCCAAGTGCACATATAAACATCAAGGCTGAGCAGAGATTTGAACCTGATTTTGGGGTGTTGTTCTTGAAAACCATCCACGCTCTATGAATTGCTCCTGGTTGTCATCACACTGGATTTTCTTGGCCTTGCAGGCACAGGTTCTCTTCTTCATAGTCATCATGATCTCCTTTGTAAACTACATTGTGGGGACAATAATCCCAGCTAGCGAGGAGAAGCAAGCAAAAGGATTCTTCAGCTACAAAGGTAAGATGTTGTTCCTGGCACAGGTGCTTGGGGCTGGAGGAACTGCCCGTAAATTGAAGGGCTCCAGAAGAATTAATTTGGTGCAAGGAAACAAAGTGAAAGTGTTGACGTGTTTTTATGACGTGTTTTTTTTTGGGGGGGGGAATGCAGAGCATTTTGAGAACTCTCTAAAATGCTTGAAGAAATGCCTTTAAGTGTACCGATAGATTGGAATGGCTACAGACATAAGTTTACTTACACACACACACACACACACACACACACACAATTTCTTCTTTTTCAGCGGATATTTTTGCTCAGAACTTTGTTCCAAACTGGCGTGGGCCCGATGGCAGCTTCTTTGGGTTGTTTTCCATCTTTTTCCCATCTGCTACCGGCATCTTGGCAGGAGCCAACATTTCAGGTGATTTAAAGGTAGGCGTGGCTGGCTGGAGCCATGGGGAAGAAGGGAGTGGTTGAATGGATTAGTACAAGGGTGTTCAACCATCTTGCAGCCAGAGGGCCAAATGCATTTCAGAGAAACTCTCAGGGGCCACATTCCAGTGGTGTGCAAGGCCAACCACATTCCAGTGGTGGACGACCCCCACAAATGCGTCAGTGAGCAAGCATCTTTAAAAGCACAATCCTATGCACGTTTAGACAGAAAAAAGGTCTATAACTCCCAGCATGCCCCAGCCATCTATGCTGGCTGGGGCATGCTGGGAGTTGTAAGCCTTTTTTCTGTCTAAATGTGCATAGGATTGCGCTCTAAGCCAGTCAGTCAGTAAGGCCCAAGAGTCATTTAAAATTGCATATTGTTAGGTTGCTGCCCACGTTTATTGGTTAATAACTTGATTTGTTAATTTGTTTATTTTTAAAAAATTAAATCCCACCTTTGCAAGGCGGCTTACAAGGCAACACATGAAAATACAATTACAATTTCAAACAACAGCAGCATCAAACCAAATAAAACCCAAGCACGGAATGTAATAGATCACCAGTTAATATAACATTGGGGTGCCTGTGAATGCATTTGTCTAAATTTCATTTATTCTCTTGGCCAGGATCCTGCCGTGGCTATTCCTAAAGGGACCCTCATGGCTATTTTCTGGACAACTGTGTCCTATCTGGTTCTTTCTGCTACCATTGGTATGTAATGGGCAGGCACTGCTTTAATCAGAGAGAAAACATTATTTATTTAGGGTGCAGTCCTATATATGTTTAGACAGAAAAAGCCTGAGGGCCAAATTCCATTTTGGAGATGCTCGACCCCCGCCAAGCCTTGCCTGACCTACCTTTCCCCGGCTCGACTCGCGTTCTCGCGAGCTGAGCCGGGGAAAGTGACTTCCGGGTCCCCGGGGCTACATTTTTTTACGTAGAAAACGACGTAAGCTACATCGTTTATGTACAAAATGGTGTAGTATACATTAAAAAGGGCCTAATTGACGCAAATTGCAGCCGGCTTTAACGTATACTACACTATATTCCACATAAACGACGTAGAGCCGGGGACCCGGAAGTCCGACGAGCACCTCAGCTGGCGCTCGCCGGAGGCTCCGCTCGGCTCACGCGGTGCAAGCGCTCGCCAAGCGCCCAGCGAGTCGGGTGCCGGGCTGGGCGCCCATCCCTAGAGGGAGGAGGAGCTCTCTCAGGTCACCTGGTGGTCCCAAGTTGTTTAGGGCTTTGTACACTGGTATCAGAACCTTAAACCTGACCCAGTAGCGAATAGATAACCAGTGCAGTTCCCTCCACAAAGGAGTTGCATGCTGAAAAGGGGCAACTCCTGACAATAGCTGAGCTGCTGCATTCTGCACGAGCTCCAGCTTCCAGAGCAGCCTCAAGGGCAGCCCCACATAGAGCAGTAATCCAGTCTTGAGGTTACTAGCGCCTGCATCACTGTGGCCAAGCTATCCCTGTCCGGTAGAGGCCGTAGCTGGTGAGTCAATCAGAAATGGTAAAAGGCACTCCGAGTCGCCGCGGTCACTTGGGACTCCAGCGACAATGACGGATCTAGGGGTACCCCCCCAGACTACGAACCTGATTTTTCAAAGGGAGTGCAACCGAGGGATTGGCGACCCGCCTGGCACTCGACTCGTGGCGCGCGAACCGAGCTGAGTGCGCAAGTGCCAGCTGAGGCGCTCGCTGGACTTCTGGGTCCCCGGCTCTACGTTGTTTACATGGAAAATAGCGTGAAATACATTAAAAACCAGCTGCAATTTGCGCAAATTAGGTCATTTTTAACGCCTCTTACACCATTTTCTATGTAAACGACGTAGCGCCGGAACCCGGAAGTCACATTCCCCGGCTCAGCTCGCGAGAACACGAGTCGAGCCGGGGAAAAGGTAGTTTGAGCAGAGCTTGCGGGGTGTGTGTGTGTGTGTCAAACCCAGCGAGTTGGCCGAACTTCCACCTCCCACTCGAGCTCCATGCGCGTATTCCTAGCACAGCCCCATCCAGAACAGGCAATGAGCTCTGTCTTGCCAGGATTCAGCCTCAGTTTATTGGCCCTCAACAGGCCTGTGGCTCACGCTGGCTCAGCTTGTCTGAGCGTGGAAAGCTAAGCAGGGTCAGGCCTGGTTATGACTTGGATGGGAGACCCCTCCTCTAGTTTCCTGCACTGGGCAGCGGGTTGGACTTGATAGCCTCGTAGGCTCCTTCCAACTCTATGATCTATGAAATCTATGAAATCCAGTCCGTCACTGAGTCTAGGCACTGATCCAGGACTTGCACAGCCCCTCTTGATTCAGATCTCCCAGGGAGATAGAGCTGTGTGCCATCAGCATACTGATGGCACTTTGCTCCAAATCCCCTAATGACCATTCCCAGCAGCTTCATATAGATGTTAAACAAAAATACAAAAAATACCAGCTTATTCTAGCTTCAGGTTTACTGCCCTGCCCATAACTAAGCCACAGGAGAAACAGTTCAACCTTTTAGAAAGGGGGGAAAGCTGCCCCAAAGCCAGGAAACCACCAAATGATCAGTGGTTGGGGGGGAAGGGGGCGTGGCCATCTGGGGAGCTGCGGAGGGCTGAATTTGGCCCATTTGGCCTGAGGTTCAACACCCCTGCTCAGAGGTGTTTGTTTGAAGCACAGAGCTTGTATTGGAGAGGAAAGAAGTAGGAATTGATGCTAAGTTGTCCCTTCCTAGGTGCATGCGTGGTTCGGGATGCATCTGGCAACGTGAATGACACCACCCTCGTTGGGTCAATGGGCTGTGAAGGACTTGCCTGCCACTACGGCTGGAACTTCACGGAGTGTGCTCAGAGCCACAGCTGCCATTACGGGCTCATCAACCATTACCAGGTATCAGCCTGATCGTTTTCGGGAAGAATCGGTTTGGTGTTCACTGTTGTCAGTTTGATGCTCTGGGCATGGCAACAACTGTGGGGACAAAGCCAGCGTACTCTTTTTCTATGTAAGGCTGTTGCTGCCCAGCTTTATACAGAACCTACTACCAGACTTGGGCTGGAATCTCTGGGCCACCATGGGACGCTTTGACTGGAGGCTTCTCTACACGAGGCATTTATTGTGCGCTCGGGATTCCTCGCTCATGATAGTTTGCGGGCGCTTTACACGACGTCGTCATCCTCCAGGGCCTCTCCCATGCTTTCCAAGAATTTCCGTGGCTTTCTTTAGATCGAGGAAACTCTGGTATTATCTGGAAATGGTGGAATGAAGCAGAAATGGGAAGCTCCTGTATTTACTTATTTTTGCAATTGCGCTATACCACAGTGCCACCTTGTGGTTGTGTAATGGAACATACAGAAAGGCAGAGAAATAAAAAAAACCCTGAGGGGAAAAACACGTGTAAAGGAGCCGATCTTAATCCTGCAAAGAATCTGAAAGCAGAAGCCTCAGTAAAGAGCCAGGTTAAAAGCTGCATGTAGAGAAGCCCTGAGTCCATGCCTACTTATGGCTCCTCTGCTAATGCAGAGAATGAACTCCATCCCCAAAATAGGTTCACCACCATGGAACATCATGGACAGCTCCTATAAATCTCCAAATAAAACCTGCAATGGATTAGGAGCCCCACTGAAATAGGGGTCACCCGCCTCCACTGCATATAAGCATATCAGTCTGCCTTCTACTGAGTCAGAGCCCTGGTCCATCTCACCCAGGATTTGTCTGTTCCAGCCTTCCCCAAGCTGGTGCTCTCCAGATGTCTTGGATTCACAGCCAGGCTGGTCTATTCTGATTAGCACAGAAGCAGAATAGGTTAAAGGAAAATTATATATCCAAAAATATATACCATTAAAAAAAAAAAAATCAGTACTACTGTTGGTATTCAGCCTTGTACAACCTTGGATTTGGAAAAATATTGTGAACATGTACAGCCTATGTATGTGATGTGGTTGATGGGCATTTTTTTGACTGCTAATCATTGTTTTAATTTTGAGTGAGATAACAGTATTGATATTCGAGTTTTGGTATATATTTCTGGATATATATATAATTTTCCTTTAACCTATTTATTTCTGTGATTTTAAGTGGTTACGGATAGGGCTGGTTCATTGGTGCTTGCCTCTAGTCTGACTGGCTGCAGCTCTCCCACATCTCGGGCAGAGGTCTCTGGAAGCGGGTGGTCTCCGGAAGCTTGAGCAAGGTTCCCTCAACGGGCAACCCTCCCTGACTGCCCCGCCTTCTCGCCACTGCCCATTCCCTTGCCGCCTTCTTCTGGGCTAAATCCACATCATTGCCCAGAAGGATCTTTTAACCGTACGTTTTGGCAATGGCCGGTAGGCCCCTTTTTTTGGGAGGAGGTTATTATATGGATAAACCTTGTACTGGAACACTCTTTAATATTTACTGATGCATATGTCCTCTTAAATCAGTGTTCTCCAACCTTGGGCCCCCAGATGTTTTTGGCCTACAACTCCCAGCATGCCCCAGCCAGCTATGCTGGCTGGGGCATGCTGGGAGTTGTAGGCCAAAAACATCTGGGGGCCCAAGGTTGGAGAACACTGTCTTAAATTATCTACCTGCTTCCTAGAAGTGAATGCTCAGTTAGCACAAATGGATTCTCCATGGCCTTTTGACGGCTAAAAGACTGGTATTACAACACTGGAAGGATAAATGCTCACCTCTTATAACACAATGGATTGAGGACCTTACAGCACTTTCAACATTTGAATGGGTGGTGTATAGACACCGCCTGCGAATGGATCCTTATTTGGATATTTGGTCTGCCTTTGTTGAAGTTTATGTATAATTTTTAGAAAGCTGTATTTTCGTGTGTGTGTGTGTGTGTGTGTGTGTGTTTACATGTATGTATACACACACACACACACACTTCATATGCATGCATTGAAACTGATATATTCAAATTTATGTAGTTACAATTTTTTTTTTCTTTAACTCTTTATGATTTTATTTCATTTGGTTTATAATAAAAAAAATTAATTTAAAAAATCATTGCCCAGAATGAGAGGGCAAGGCAAGTGGCAGCACGGCAGCTGCTCCTTCTTCCTCCTCCTGTTGCTGCTTGCATGCGTGGATGGGGCAGGTGAACGGGCAGCAGCAGCAAGGAAGAGGAGGAGCAAGATGAAGGCCGGGGGTCCCTGTGGGCCAGCTGTGGGATGCCTGCGGGGCCAGCTGTGGGCCTTGACAGGTACCCAGAGATGCTGAACCCTGATGTTGGCCCTGAGCGGAGAAACAAAGGGTTGACTGTGGAGCCTTCATTCAAATCATGTCCTCTGACACTTGAGCTATAGGCCCATAACCATACGTCAGGGGTGCACAACCTTTTTGGATCCAAGGGCTGCATGCTGTTGTTGTTATGTTTATGTTTATTTGTTTGTTTGTTTTGTTTTATTTCTTTACCAATAGCCGAAGCTCTCTGGGCAGTTTACAACAATTTACAACAATGTTATGCTGGCTCAGGGGTTAGGGGCCGTGCGTGCATGCACACACATATTCACACATGCACGCACCTGTGCACATACACACACACACACACACGTATTATTTCCTCCTCCCAGTGATCCTGGTGCAGATTGCCCTTTCCAGCAAGGAAACAGTGATCTCGATGAGGATTTCTGGGAGGGGGAGTGGGGAGCCTTCTCCCCCACCTCACCCTGGCCTTCCCCCAGCGATCCTGATACAGATTTCTCTTTTGTCACTGGGAGCAGTGGTGGGAATAGAGGGATCTGTATCAGGATCACTGGGGGAGGGGGTGGGGAGAAGGCTAGCCCCCTGGGGGCAGCAGTTAAGGCCTTGGGGGCCACATGTAGGCCATGGGTTGTGTGCGCCCTTCCGTATGAATGTTCTCCTACTCATATGTAAGTGAGTGGTTTCTCTTCATTCCTGCGGGGAAAGGCAAAGCACTAGAACTGGGGGTGCTGTGGTAGTGGAGGCAAAATGTGGCTCCTTTCCCCTGAAACTGGATGGTCTCAGCTCCACTGATAAGGGAGGGCAACTTTGAGCTTTTCTACACATTTATTGTGCACTTGTGATTCCTTACTCACGGTTGTTTCCGGGCTCTTACGATGATGTTGTGATCCTCCAGGGTTCCCCCCCCCCCGTTGTTGTTTTTTAGAATGGGGAAAATAGAGTATTATATTAGAATGGGAGAAATTGCGCTATTTCTCCTTGTGTATTTGAGCTATTCCACTATAGCACAGCTCCACCTAGAGGTTATGTCGTGGAAAAACAGGAAAGGAAGAGCCTTTTGTGTAGAGCTTGGATCTCAATGCTGCGACGAAACCGAAAGTAGATACAATGATTAACAGCCTCATATAGAAAAGCACTTTATGCATTTCTGGGTGCATCATGCACGTCGCAGATGTGACTTGCCTGTCTTTTGCTTTTCCCATAGAGCATGAGCATGGTATCTGGCTTTGCGCCACTCATCACAGCAGGAATCTTTGGGGCCACCCTCTCCTCGGCCCTGGCCTGTCTTGTCTCGGCACCCAAAGTCTTTCAGGTGAGACAGGGATGAGTGAAATGGTTCTGCTGGCCCCTAAGAGAAATCCCTCGTCTCTCAGCCAAATGTCAGGCTGCAAGTCTGGTCTGATTGATGTGGGGGACTGAATCTCGGCACAGCCGCACAATCCTCCGCAAAGTGCTAGCAACTATCGGCCTCATTGCCCTCTCTGTAGAAGGGGATGAACTGAGGCCTTCCTCATGAGGCTGTGAAGATGACTGATATAATGGACTGCCCAGCATTGCACAGATCTGGGGTCTCCAATGTGGTGCCTCTCTTGGCACCCACCAGGCTCCCTATGCCCCTGATCTTTATTTTATTCCTTAAGATTTTTCTTATTAACTTTTTTTTTTTTTTAACTGGTAGGCTGGCATGCTGCAAAGCAAAGTGCTGCCCTCCAGTACCAATTTGGGTTCCAAAGAGTGGTTTCGCATTTTGGAGCTCAGACCCCCATCTTTGCCTTTGAACTTAGGTTCTTGGGCAAGTGACTTCTTACTAGTTTGCCTTCTTGCAAATGAGTGTTTTGCAACTGGCCATGACCACCATGGTAGCCATTTTACAAATGGGCAAGTTCCCATGACAGTCATTGACTGGGTTCAGACAACATGATAACTCATACTCAAGGATTGAGTGTGGGTTATTGTTTAACTATGGGTTGTTGTTGAAACTTGGGGTTAATATTGTGTTGTCTGAACCCAGCTGCACTAACAAGCCATGACTTGTTAACCACGAACAACCCATGAAGAGAACCCATGGGTTGTTGTTGGGTTGTGAAATGTGGGCTGTTCACCATGGCTTGTTGTCTCAGCTGGGTTCAGACAACATGATAACCCATGGTTCAATGACAACGCACACTCGACCCATACTTAACCCTTGAGTGTGGGTTATTGTGTTGTCTGAACCCAGTCTGTGTTATAAAGAGCTACCAGCGAATCCCTGCAGCTTGTTGACCTGCCCAGAAGGAGCTAATGTGGCTTGTTCCCTCCTTTCTTCTAGACTGAGGCAATGCAGCTTGTTAACCATGAACAACCCATGAAGAGAACCCATGGTTTGTTGTTGGGTTGTGAACTGTGGGTGGTTCATGGTTAAAACCATGGTTTGTTAGTGCGGCTGGGTTCAGACAACACGATAACCCACACTCAACCCTTGAGTGTGGGTTATCGTGTTGCCTGAACCCAGCCATTTTGTGAGAGTGCCCACAACACTCTCAATATTCCAAATGTGCCCACTGACCCAAAAAGACATAGGGTATAAATGCTCTAAAAATGATCAGGAGTTTGAATTTGTAAAGTGCCTTGCACATTCCTTCTGCTTAAGAATAAAAGGAATTATTCCGGAGGCCTCTGGGAAGCCAGAAAAGGGGAATGGGTGAAACGAAGGGCAGCATGGGCACTGGGGATAAGGGAGCTGTAGGAGAGAGGAACAGGGAATAGGAACCGGAGGGGGGAAATCTGCCAACCTCTGAAGCCCCCATTTCTGAATCTGCCACCCACTGCTTCCCCCACACCCTCCAAGCTTGGAGATTTCACCAGAAATTGCTTATGTCATCTCAATCCTCGTGTGCAGTCATACAAGGGCTGATACCTATTTATTTGCTTGTTTGCTTTTGAAGTTGGATTCCTCAGGATGCCAACCACCTGCGGCTAGATATGGGATTCTGCGCACGGATAGCAAAGCCCAGGGTGCATCATCATGAGAGTTATTGCTGTAAATATCTCACACTATCTATGGAACTGGAAGTTTACTGAGTAACATGAGCAAAAAGACAAGTCCCTGCCCGGCAGAGATTACAATCTGAATGTTGACACTGGAGACAATAATCAATCAATCAATCAATCGTATTGCACTCAATAGACCCCCAAAATAAATGAAACATACAGTGCATCAGAATCTCAAAGCAAGCAGATACAGAGTATAACATAAACACAATTATATCGCATTCCAATAATCACAAGATGGTTGTCCCTGGATATGATCCTTCCAGTTTCAAATAGCGAGTTGCGTTGTTGTGAATTGTTCTCTTGTTCTCACTGCCACAGATAGAAATTTAGCTACTACCAGTGACTCCGTTGGAATTCTTCCATCCGATATTTAATATAAAATTGAACTGACCTTCCTGGTAGTTTGGTCAATAAGGGGCTAATCGTACACTGCCTAACGCCAACACAAGTTACAAAACTGAAAGACGTTCTATGGATTCTACCTCCTCATTACCACAAGGGCATACCCTCAGAGAAAGAGGGTTGACTGCATACCTGCCCCAAAACATTTGGGATGGAAGAACAGTAAATCTGGCCAGACTTTGGGACATTTCCTTTCAAGAACTTCTGACAATAATGGGAGAACCGACGGAGGAAGAGTATGATGTGCGAATGCAATTACATAATATGTGCATAGCCATACCGGTTGGTATGCCAGTTTGTGTTGCAGCTCCTGCCAAAGCTAGTTATGCACCGGCCTTTTCTAGGTAGTACAGCCTGGAATTTTTGCCTTCCCTTTGAATCTTGGTCCCTCAGCTGATGAGGTTTATTTTGTTTACTTATTATAAGATTTATAACCTGCCTTTTTATGGATGGTTCAAGGTGGCGAACAGTAAAAGAAATCAATAAAACAGCATAACTTTAAAAAGACAACGACAGCAGCAACAGGTAACACACAAGGAACAATAAAATTAGCAAACCAGGAGCTATTAAAACAAAACAAAAGGAGTAGATTCCATAAAAAGGCTGATCAAATTCCAATAGAAGCTCAAGAGACAGACTTCACTGGGTGCCTAAAAGAGGAAGGAAGGTGCCTGGTATACATACTTAGGGAGGGAATTCTTTAATTTGGGTGCCATCACTGAGAAGGCCCTCTCTCCATTCATCACCATCTGAACCTCAGAAGGGGCAGGGGTGTTATCTGGAGAAGGGCCTCCAATAAAGATCTTAATTGCTGGGGAAGTTCATGATGACTCAGGGCCTTGTCATGCATTGCTGCTCTTATCTCTCCAACAGTGCCTTTGCAAGGACCAGCTCTACCCTGCCATTGGCTTTTTTGGGAAGGGGTATGGAAAAAACAACGAACCAATCAGGGGTTACATGCTGACATACGTTATTGCAATTGGCTTCATTCTTATCGGTAAGAATTTCAGGGGTCAAAAGGCACTTGGATTTGGGGGTTGGGGTAAACTCCGGTAATCAGAGGGACTTGAATGCTGTATTAGAGTCCTCAGTTCTTCTACCACAGTGGAGGCGGGTGGCTCTGATGTCAGCGGGGCTGTGTATCCACTCTGGATTTTAGACTGAACTTCAAGGAAGCTATCCACGGTGCTGAACCCAACCCCCAAATAGGTTTGGCACCATGGATAGCTCCTTAAAAGTTCAGATTAAAATCCGGAGTGGATACACAGCCCCGCTGACAGTGCAGCCACCGGCCTCTGCTGATTCTGTGATGTCGATAACCGACCTGATTTTGTGCTTTGAGCAACGGACACAACTTAACCCGACTGTCCCTCCCTTTCTACAAACCTTGCAGCGGAACTGAATGCCATCGCGCCCATCATCTCCAATTTCTTCCTTTGCTCCTATGCGCTCATCAACTTCAGCTGCTTCCACGCCTCCATCACCAACTCCCCAGGTGAGGCCTTTCGCCATCGTGCTGCTTAGCATCAAAGGGAACCCGCCACATGAGGCGCAGGGCGATGTCCATAGAAACTCACTTTTATGAGGACAGAGGAGTACTAGTAGCTTTAATGTGGCTTGTGGACGTGGTCTATGCACGGAGGAGCACTAGGTGAGCCGTTATATTGGTATAAGGCAGTGTTCTCCAACCTTGGGTCCCCAGATGTTTTTGGCCTACAACTCCCAGCATGCCCCAGCCAGCGACACTGGTATACGGCTTAGTTATCATCTTATTTATTTTATTTACAGCATTTGTATACCGCTCCATATCTAGACAGATTCAATAAACAATAAAACAACAAACAAACAATGAACAATAAAAAGATAAAACAGATAAAAGAATAAAAATAATGCATTGAAAATAGAATAACACTAAAACCATGGCTAGTCAGTAAGGAAGGCTTATCAGAACAAAGGTGTTTCAGCAGGTGCCGAAAAGCAACACAGTGTCAGAGCCTGCCTGACCTCCAGAGGCAGGGAGTTCCATAGAAGTGGGGCCACCACACTGAAGGCTCTTCTCCTAGTGGACTCCAATCAGGCCATACGTCCATGTGGAACCACCGGTGACCTCAGTGACTGGGCAGGTTGGTAAGGGAGAAGGTGCTCTCTGAGGTTGTGTCATATGATCTTGGGCTCACATGTTATCCTGGGATCATTCTACAAATTCAACCATGGTTTTTGGTGGCCTGCCTCCTGCATATTCAGAATTTTCTTTATATTAATTCTTTCTTCAGGCATTCAGCGGGGCTTTACATTAGTCCAGCAGAGCTGTGCTAAATTTCACAGGCAGACATTTTTGGTGTGAAATGGCCGGGGGGCTTTTGGCCCTGCCAAATGGTCTCCAAAGGGCCATTCTTTTTCATTCCTGCTCTTCTGAGCAGCTGCTTAAGAGTCATTTGGGGTGGGGTGGGTGTCTTCTAATGGGGCTGCTGCTGCATCACAATATAATCCCAACCAATTAGGGATCCTATTGTAAGTATGATGTGTGATGTCACCATGCCAAATCAAATCGGGCTTTGTGACATCACTAAGGACAAATATGGTCAATTCAAAGTGAGGACAAGGCTTCCTGTTTTGCAACTTGAATGGACTGAGGAAGAGAACATGATATACACCAGCCCTATTGCAGCTGCTATTGTGGCCACTGCTGCCACCTCCTAGATAAGATGGGTGAAATCTTGCAATCCTGTGTGTAGCTTGCTCACACACATACACTCAACTTGCCCAAACTGGCAGCCCCTTTTCACTGCCTGCAAACAGGGATGCAAAGTCTGGAAGTCTGTTTCAACTCATCCCTATCATCCATCCACCTTTTCCATATTGGGAAATATCCCCCCTCCCCACAAACACACCCAGTAGAAATTGTATTACATTCTAAAATTAAACTAACATAACAAAATCAATTCTGATTTCTCATAAATGGTAGATATTGTACATCAAGAAATTGATTTTATGTTGATATTGTAATCCAGGGCTCAAAAACAGCTGGTTAGGGCCTTCAGAGTATTTTACAAAGCTATCCCAATGGCAAATGGTTCCCATGTTTTCCCAAAAGCAATATAAGAATTAGAACCATTGCTCTATGGGGGCTAATAATGCTGGTCTACCTTACAGCTTGGTTATGATTATAAGATTATGACTAGGTTCCCACGACATGACAACACACACACACACCCGGTTTATAAACCACGGGGGGGAGTTGTCGTGTCATGCGAACTCACCTTGCTTTATTTGGGGTGGCTTATAACCCGGTTTCTTGGCTTACAAGACGCTGTGTTTATAAGCTCGTGGCTTGTTGTAGGGGTTGCTTGCCCCACGGTAGGTTGCCGTGTGGTCGGAACTCAGACGGCACGACTCACCGTGGGGCAAGAAGCCAACTTGCCACAGAGCCGCTTGGCTCAGAGCAGCAGCAGCAGCACGCGACAGAGACCATGGCGCCGCCGGCTGTCACTCCAGCTCAGAGGACTCCTTACGAGCAGAAGTGCGGGGACGGACGGACACGCTCCTCCTAATCACCACCACATGTGCAAGGTGATCACAGTCAGGAGCAGCGCCGCCAGCCATCACACCAGCTGGTGGTGAGCACTTCTTGCCAGCTGGAGTGGGGGGGGGCGGCGCTCCTGCTAGTCACCGCCATGCGTGCGCAGTGACGACTAGCCGGAGCGGGGCCACCAGCCGTCACTCCAGCTCGCAAGGACTCCTCAAAAGCAGGAGGGGGGGCGCTCCTCCTTGCCACTGCAGCGCATGCCCCGACGGCAAGGAGGAGTGGCGCGGATCCCTCACGCTGGGCAGGGAGATCTCCTCGTAAGCTGGTGTGAGGGATGTGACTGGGCGCCTTCTTGCCAGCATGATGTGCACCCCAGCAGCAAGGAGGAGTGGCACAGATCTCTCATGCCTGCCCGAGAGAGCTCTCCCCATGAGCTGGCACGGGGGATGCGCTCTCCTCCTTGCCACCACGGCGCATTGCCCAGCGGCAAAGAGGAGTGGCATGATGGATCCCTCCTCACGCCGGTCCGAGAGGTCTCATCGCGAGCTGGTGTGAGGGATGCCAGCGATCCCTGCTCCCTGTCACCGCTCAAAGGAGCGGGGGAAGCTCGGTGCTCCTGTGAGGTCCCCTGGGAGTACCCCCTGATGTGCTTGATCATCTGTGGGGTGCATCGGGGGTAGGATGGCTTATAAGCCACACTGTGTAGCTTTCTACACAGTGTGGCTTATTGTGTTGTGCGAACCCTCCCTGTATATGTGCCGTGGTCATCAGAACAGAAGAGCCGCCACGCTGGACCAGACTGAGGGTTTACCTGGTTCAGCGTTCTGTTCAGCGTTCTCCATTGCCTGCTGGAGTGCTTTACATGCTCTCTAGAAGTGCCGCATAGATAGGTGACGATTCTCTTTTGTGCTCTGTCCATGCAGGCTGGAGGCCCTCGTTCAGGTATTACAACAAGTGGGCGGCTCTGTTCGGTGCCATTGTGTCTGTCGTCATCATGTTTCTGCTGACCTGGTGGGCTGCCCTCATCGCCATTGGAATTGTGGTTTTCTTGTTGGGATATGTTCTCTACAAGAAGCCTGGTATGTAACTACCGCTTCAGCGGCTCACACGTTAGGTCTGGAGCTTTCACCTCCACGGTGGAGAGGGCAGGGTCCGAGGAAGAAGCTGCCCAGCCAAATGGGGAACTCCCTGCGGGCCCCATTTCTGCATTAGGTATGTGATGATTTACTGGGGGAAAGGTAGACCCAACAGAAAGGTTTTTGACAAAGAAATGGTTCCATTGATTGGGAATTGCTCTTGTAGGAGCTTCACCCATCTCATCTTCCCAATATGAATCTTGGGATTCTTGACTTTGGGGATCTTGATGCACTATTTTCATCGGCATGAGGCAATTTGGAATGATTCTCATGGAAACATGGGGCGGTGGGGGCAGGAAACACACGTTACATTGGAATTGAAAATCCATGTAATTGATTTTGAAGGAGGTCTGTGAGCAGGAGCCACACGCAAGTCCATGTTCAATGCAACTTCAGCGACCACTAAACAAAATGACCGACCTGTTGGCTGTTTCTCTCCAGAGGTGAACTGGGGGTCGTCGGTGCAAGCTAGTTCCTACAACATGGCCCTGAACTATACTGTGGGACTCAACGAGGTGGACGATCACATTAAAAATTACAGGTAATGAAGTGTGCGATGTTTACGGAGGGGGCTTAAAGTGGGGACCCTACCAACGTGGTCCAAACATCTTACTACCAGAGCAGTTCCAAGAGCTTATAAGCCAGACAAGTGGCTGGTCTGACCTCTGCTGCACTGTAGTGCCACCACTTTACATGGTTAATTAATTGATCTACGTTAATTAATGAAATAGGCCGATAGTTAGCACAGTAAATATGATCCTTGCCAGGCTTAGGAATCACAGTAATATAAACGTCATTTAACGATGAAGAAAGGGAGCCCGATTCAAAAATATGATTATAAAGACGATGAAGTTTTGGAACGAACAGGTTGGAAAATGTTTTATAAACAGTTGGAATAAAACTGGACCAGATGATTTCCCAGTGTTCATATTCTTAATTGCTTTTGGAATTTCCTCAATACGCAAAGGAGCCGAGAGAAACTGCTGTTGTGAAGAATCTAAAAATAGAAGATCAATAATATAAGAAAAAAAAATCCCTCCCATGTCCTGCTCTGATGTTTCACTTCCCATACTATACAAATCAGAATAAATCTTTAAAAATTGTGAATTTATATCTGTGGGAGAGGTGTATATCATATCACTCTCATCTTTGATAGCTGAAATAAAATCTCGATATCTTTGCTGCTTGAGATGATGCGCCAGAATCTTACCGGGACGCTCACCGTTTTCCCAATAAGCCCGTCGTAAGCAGGTGAAGGCAAATTCTGCCTGCTGTGAAATATTGTTCAACTCATATTTAACCTTCTGCAACTCCTGATAAAGTTACAGAGTTGGGCAGGTGACAAACTGGGTTATGAGAAATTTCAACTTCTTATTTATTTATTTACACCCCGCCTTTTTTCCTGCAAGGAACCCAAGGCGGCTTACATAATCCTCCTCATCCTCCTCTCCATTTTATCCTCACAACAACCCTGTGAGGTAGGTTAGGCTGAGAGTCGGTGACTGGCCCAAAGTCACCCAGGGAGCTTCATGGCTGAGCGGGGATTAGAACTCGGTATTTGTTGATATATATATATATATATATATATATGAGAGAGAGATGTCTCATTGTTTCCTCTTCAGGCCTCAATGTCTGGTCCTGACTGGCCCTCCCAACTTCCGCCCAGCGCTGGTGGATTTCGTGGGCACCTTCACCAAAAATCTGAGCCTGATGATTTGTGGGAATGTGCTGGTTGTGAGTATCCATCACCGTAGGGTAGTCAACCTTGCAGCTTGCGGCTATCCATCCATCTAAGCTGTATATCCTGCCTTTTGTTGAAATCGTCTTCAAAGTGGTTTACAACAGATTCTAGCAGGTGGGGAGCCTCTATTCTGTCCAGGGCCGCGTTCCCTCAGGGAAAGTCTGTCAGGGGGGGTGCGTGATAACGGCGGTGGGGCCAGAGCCCAGAGCGGGTGGAGTAACACAGCCAATAGTGGGCAAACTAGATGGAGAACCACATGAAACTAGGCCCAGTGGGGCGGTGGTGAACTGCGAAGTGCAGGTGCTCATCGTGACGGTCCCCTCAGCCACGCTCCCTCCAGAAGAGTCCCATATCAACACACCGCTTCTAGTAGTCCTCATCTCCAGCAGAAGCTGAAGCTGAACCCCGACAAGACCGAGGTACTTCTGGTGGGGGACAAGGGGAGGTCAGGGGATGTTGACCTGGTGCTGAATGGGGTACATCTTGCCCTGAAGGACCAGGTCCGCAGCTTGGGGGTCATTCTAGACTCCCAGCTGTCCATGGAGGCTCAGGTGTCAGCTGTGAGCCGGGCGGCGCTGTATCAGCTCCATCTGATACGGCAGCTGCGCCCCTACCTTCCTAATCATCTGCTCCCATCAGTGGTTCATGCCTTGGTCTCCTCTCACTTTGACTACTGTAATACGCTCTACGTGGGGTTACCCTGGAAGACGGTTTGGAAGCTACAGCTGGTACAGAACGCGGCGGCTCGCCTGGTTAAAGGCAGCTGCCGGTGGGATCACATCATGCCAGTGCTCAAGGAGCTGCACTGGCTACCAGTTGCTAGCCGAGCCGAATTCAAGGTGTTGGTTTTGACCTTTAAAACCCTATACAGCTCCGGTCCAGTCTATCTCAAGGAGCGTCTCCAGCAACACCAAGTAGGCCGCTCAACAAGATCTGCCACAGACGGCCTTCTCCTTGTCCCTCCAGCCAGAGCAGCTAGACTGGTGGGGACTAGGAAGAGGGCCTTTTCTGTGGCGGCCCCCGTACTGTGGAACTCTCTCCCGAGTGACCTCCGCCATGCCCCCTCTCTGCTGAGCTTCCGCCGCTCACTAAAAACTTGGCTGTTCAGGTGGGAATATGGGGTGGGCTAAGATTTTAAAATTTTATACTGTTTTAAATGTATTTTATCCTGTTTTTATCTTATTATGTACATCGCCCAGGGTGGCCGGTTTGCCGGCCAGATGGGCGATAAATAAATGCAAATAATAAATAATAAATAAATAATAATAATAAGCAAGTCTTGTAAAGCTCATCGGTCTTCGTTGCCTGTTCAAGGCCAAGACACCCCAAAATACTTAGCCGTATAACAGTATTGTTGCTGAAAAATACTCCCCCCACCTACTGTTAGGATTGCGGCTAAGCTCAGAGAGAAAAGGGAAGACTGAGGGGAGTGACAGGTGCCGTCAGCATCCCTGCTAATCTAAAAGTGCCATCACTGCATCCATGTGAGCTCAGGCTCTGCTACAACACTGCCAAGGCGCTCTAACAATGAAGTGCAAAGCAATTAACTCATCTCTTAGTGATGGGGTGACAGAGAGAGAGAGAGAGAGAGATGTTTGGGGAGTAGTACAGTGTTAATGCCTCTCTCCAGCTCTCTGGCATTCCTGCCTCTGCTCTTGATGATGCAGAGCCTGAAACAGTTATTAGCTAGGATGGTTGAACAGAGCCTCCATGTTCTGAGGAAGTCTACCTCAAAATTCCAATTGCTCTGTGTGGGGGGGGCAAACTGCAGGGAAGGGCTGTCACTTTGTGCCATCCTGTGGACTTCCCCAGAAGCACCTGCCTCACCTGACTGCTGTTGGAAACGACTGGATCTTTGGTCTCATCCAGCAGGGCTCTTCCTCTGTTCTTATGTAAGTAGAAGGGAAAGGGCATCTCCAGGAAGATATACTGTATTACTCGGGGGCCTGGTCCAGCCGAGGCACCTCACTTCAGATTTGGGGATACTCAGGATGAATCAAAACCACTTGTGTCTAAGATGATATACAGTTTATTGAATACATGTAGTGATGGAATATGGATGCAGATTATGAATAAACTAAACAAGCAAAAGAAAGCTTACACTCCCTGCGACGACACCGTCCTTACACTTTAGGACCTGACGCATAAACCCTTCTCAGACTGAGCACCAACACTTAAAAACCTGAGGGGAGGGTAGATTTCATAGATAGAGTTGGAAGGAGCCTACAAGGCTATCGAGTCCAACCCCCTGCTCAGTGCAGGAAACTAGAGGAGGGGTCTCCCATCCAAGTAATAACCAGGCCTGACCCTGCTTAGTTTTCCACGCTCAGACAAGCTGAGCCAGCGTAAGCCACAGGCCTGTCTATAAAATGAAACCTTTCCCCTACCAATGAGGGAAAAGATTAATACAGGTTATTAAGGATCTATTTTAAATTTATGATACTGTGGGTACAAAGGTGTGTGTGTGTGTGTGTGTGTGTGTAGATTTAAAAGTAATGCAGGTTAACAATGCCAAGCTGACACGTAGGATTTGGGTAGCAAACAAAATAAAAGTACCGGTAAGTTTATTTTAATTCTCAAAATCTTAGTTCCAGAAAATAACTTTAAACCGGCCTACACCAAACACTTTGTAATTAACCCAAGTCCCCATAACTCTAAATACTTTCACTCTTCAGACAAGCACTGATTTCTCTCAAAACTCCTGACAGACAAGACACGAATAACCCAACTAACCTAACCCCCAACACTCCCAACACACACTAACTCTGACATCCCTTACACACTCCTTATATACTCCTCCCCCCACCCTTTCCAAGACATCACAAACCAAACCCACTCGGTTCAACATTCTACACTCACTAAACATACTAACACAGACATACACCAGGGAACTGAATTATGGGGTTGCGCCACACTCCCCTTATCAGTGGCCGTCTTGGTTCCCTGTATAGGGCAGGGGATGTTCTGTGGGGTTCCAAAGTTGCCTGGGCAAGTGACACCTCAATTCCTCTCCCTGAGCCGAGAACAAAAGACAACGCCTCTTGCCACGGATTTTATGAAGTTCCTCTCTCCCTGTTTCGGAGGCCATAAAGTTCCTCTCTCTCCCTGTTTCGGACCACATACTTGACACACACACACACACACCCGGTATCCATGTGCAGGACTTACCTGTGCAACCAGTCACTTACCCGTGGGCCATGGGTAAGGCGGCCGCTTACGTATCGCCAAATACGTAACACCAATTTGCATGCAGTTTGCATGTGCTGATGTATATGTACAAATGGAAATTTAGAAAATTACTATAGTTTAAACCAGTGTTCTCCAACCTTGGCGCTGGCTGGGGCATGCTGGGAGTTGTAGGCCAAAAACATCTGGGGACCCAAGGTTGGAGAACACTGGTTTAAATAGAAATACAGTGCATCTCAGCATAGTGGAGAAGAGTGACCCACAGATGACCCATACGTGCCTGCTCAGTTTGCTCTCCAGGTGCTACTAACTGTTGCCGGGCAACTCCAAGGCCGCGGCCGGCTCTCTCTCCTTACGATTCTTCAGCTTTAAACCAGGCTTTGACTGGGCAGCCCATCAAGGAGAGGACACCTTCAAGTAGAGGACAGTCCCCTGACAGCTCTTCAAATAGAGGACTGTAAATTAGGACACCGGGCCGCCCTAGTACTGGTCCTGACGGGCAGATGCCTAGACTACGGAATGGACCCATGATGGGAGGCTGCCGATCAGCCCCCCCCTCCAACCCACATCCCCAAATGTTTTGGGATAAGCACCCATCTCTGATTGCCTCACGTTTACCGCAGAACACAATGGCGTGGTGATGATGAGCGGCCGCAGCAAATACGCTTGCCCCGTAAAATGTGAAAGCAAAACAGTGCTTGGTTTGGAGTGTTTGCTCCTATATTTGGGAGACGATACCCGGCTAATTAAGCAGTGGTGAGTGATTCGCTGGGAGGAGATGGGAAAGAACAGCTTCCAGCTGCAGTTAATTGCCAAGATGTAGATGCAGGGGACATTAATCATCCGGTGATGTTCTGTTCCAGAGACTCTCCGCTGTCCAGATTAGAATGCTAATTGAGCTTTCTTTCTTTCTTTCTTTTTCTTTCTTTCTTTCTTTCTTTCCTGAGGTGCAACAGAATGCCAGTTTCAAAGGCTAAGGCCGATCAGTGGGGAAACGGTTGGACCCATTTTATTCTCAGGCTTACCCACGTGCTTAAATTATCAAGTAAAAGGTGCCACGGTACGAACTTGTCTGGAAGGCGCACACACACACCCGGACCTAGAAAGCCTTTCTTCTAAGAGCAGACGTGAAGAGGCTGCTTGAGGCTTCTCGGTGGTGTGGGAAGGACACTCTATGCATGCTCAGAGGAGAACTGTTCACAGCTTCCAGGGTTGAGCTGTCGTGGCACCGAAACATGGTCTCGGACCTAGCCCTCACTCAGGGAGTGGAACTCTGAGGCTGATGTTGTTACAGATAATCTGGGCGTTAGATTCCCTCCAAGGAGAGAGACTAGTAACCCCACCCTATTGCAATAGGTTTGGGATCTTTGGCTGGAGTAAAAATGCGCGCAGTTGGGTGAAGTATGTGCTTTGCCCTTTAACACTAAACATAGACTTGACCAACTAACACTGAGCTTGAGACACAACGCGTTTAGAAGGGAAGAAGAGCTGTTTATTTAAGAAGAAATATAGAGCAGGTACAGTGTCTTAGTTCCTGGTTTTACAATGTTTTACACCCTAATTCAGGCAGCAAAATATACCCACTGCATCTTCAATCATACTCTATAATTCTGGAGAAGACCAATCCCTGTGCTCTAGTAGCCCTATAGACTGCAAGGAGGGGAGGGAGAAGCCCCCTCCCCACACTGGCAAGGAAAGGAAAGAATAAGGGAAGGATCCATAGCTAAAATCATAGAATCATAGAATACCTGAACACAAGCTACCTGACTTGTTGTTGGTCCCACGCTGGAAGGGGTCCTGCATGGCAGAGGGGAGCAAGAGGTGCGGGGCGCGCTCCTGCTTGCTGACTTCTATATGCTAAACTTTTACCTGGGTTCCTTGTTACCTGGGATGGCAAGGGCTTCCTTTGTTTCTTAATGTTTCTAATTGCTGTTGATCACCCCGCTGAATGCTTGCCATCAGTGAGTTCCTTTGTGTGCTTATGGCTGTCTTTGTGTGAGGCTGGGACCCTTGGGAAAACCTTTTGTGGGTTCTCCTACCTTGATGGGTTTAAGATTCTGGTTGGATCTTTCTATTGGGGAAGGCCACCTTCTTGCAGGGCTTATTCTAAGGCTTATTCTGGTTGGATCTTTCTATTGGGGAAGGCCACCCTCTTGCAGGACTTATTCTAAGGTTCTTTTCAGGAATTTTCTCCTGTGCCTTTAGGCCAGTGTTCTCCAACCCTGGGTCCCCAGGTGTTTCTGGCCTACAACTCCCAGCATGCCCCATGCTGGCTGGGGCATGCTGGGAGTTGTAGGCCAGAAACACCTGGGGACCCAGGGTTGGAGAACACTGCTTTAGGCCATGTGTGTGTGATAATCTAATCAGTGCACGACTATTCATGCCTTTGTTTGCAATCCTGTGGCCAATCCGGTGGGGGCTGTTCATTTCTCATGGACCCCGTCTTACCCAAACTGCTGGGGGCGTGCTGTGGTCTTTGTGCTTGACATAACTATAACTAAATTGTTATGAATGATATCTACCCATAACAATGGGTTGGTTCTGGGTCAGGTATGAGTATTTCATACTGGCCAAGGTTCTTTCACTTGAACTCAGAGTCCCCACTCCCAAGAAAAAAAGGAAAGACAAAGGAAACTTGGTACATCTAATGTAGAGGTGCAGAACCTGGTGCCCGGCCCGGGGGCCAGATCTGGCCCTCCAGGCTTTCCCAGATGACCACGCCCCCTTCCCTGGCACCCCCTTTCTTCTAATCAAGAATCATTTGGTGTTTCCCCAGCTTTTGTGCATCCCCCCCCCATTCTAAAAGGTTGAAATGCTTCTCCTAAGGCTTAGTAACTCGCAGGAAGAGTGTTAAAATAAAATATGCTGGGGTTTTGGTGTTGGAGGCTTTTTGTGGGGGTTTTTTTTTTTTTTTTTTTTTGTATTTTGGCCCTGCCCCTTTTGCCTTTGGCCCCACCCGTGAGTGGAATGTGGCCCCCAAGAGCTTCTCTGAAATGGAATTCAGCCCTTGGGCTGGAAGAAGTTCTGCACCTGTCTTCCATTCGTAGCCTTCCCGTGTCTTGCCACAACTTCTTCCATCTTTTTTCATACCAGACAGAAAAATCTGTTAAGGAAGAAGAGATGGAATAGTTGGAGAATGCCTATTGGATTTCCAGCACTAGGAGCCCTCCGTCTGGAAGCACCCTTGAGCACTTGGAACATAGGGCATGGATGGTCTATATATGGGGAAGGGCACGATCATGGTGCGATCTGGATAACCTGATGGTGACGCACGCCAAAAAGGATGCTCATGTCACAAGCCAACCGCGTTCTCCCCTGGTTTCTTCCTGCTTTGTCACAGGGGCCGTGCAAACAGGTGATGCCTGAGCTCAGACTTGCTTCCAGAGGCCATGTCAAGTGGTTGACCGTGAGGAAGATTAAGGCATTCTATACCAATGTCTTAGCTGAGGACCTGAGAAGTGGCGTGCAGATCCTTATGCAGGTAAAAATCAAGAATGGGACCTTGAAATGCCAAGGGTAGGCAGGCGGCCCAAACCTGTGATTGCTCTGCTGAGGAATGTTAAGTGCTTCCACAGTCAATGTTTGGTAGTCTCATTCAAGAAAGTAACTGTTGTGCCTTAACGTGTTTTCCGGCAGCAGAGCTTTACGGCAGCCAGAATGCTTTGTGCTACCCACACTATTGAGTTCAAGTCGTTTTACAGCAGGTGGATTTCATTCACAGACCTGCTGCTTTCAGACAGTAGTTAGTTGCTGGCTGCCTGGCTGCCTGCCTGCAACATCATCTCAAACAAGTGAGCTAAGTTGAAGGACAGGTCACGGGCCAAACCAACCACGGCACCTTCAAATAGAGGACTGTCCTGTGTAAAGTAGAAGATTTTGCCACCTGGACCCAGATGCTGCCAGTATAATCTAATCAGTGCACGACTATTCATGCCTTTGTTTGCAATCCTGTGGCCAATCCGGTGGGGGCTGTTCATTTCTCATGGACCCCGTCTTACCCAAACTTTAAACCAGGCTTTGACTGGGCAGCCCATCAAGGAGAGGACACCTTCAAGTAGAGGACAGTCCCCTGACAGCTCTTCAAATAGAGGACTGGGGGCGTGCTGTGGTCTTTGTGCTTGACATAACTATAACTAAATTGTTATGAATGATATCTACCCATAACAATGGGTTGGTTGGTTCTGGGTCAGGTATGAGTATTTCATACTGGCCAAGCTTCTTTCACTTGAACTCAGAGTCCCCACTCCCACCATGTCGGCCCTGTTGGCAGTTCATCACCACCATCCCCCAAGTTCACACCCTAGGAGCAGTGGGTGGGTGCCATTTCGGCTCAGCACTAGGTTACAGTTACAATCACAACCATATCTTGTTTTATCCTTAAGGGAAAAAAAGGTCCATCTATTTCTCTGATACAGGCCTCAGGTCTTGGGAGAATGAAACCCAACGTCCTCGTGATTGGATACAAGAAGAACTGGCAGGCAGCCCACCCGCAGACGGTGGAAGAATACATTGGGATTCTGCAGTAAGTGGGGCAACTGATGGTGCTGGAGTATCTGTTTAAGCCTGGGGTCCCCAACGTGGCCTCTGTGAGCGCCAGTGTGCCCATGGACCCTTCTTCGTGCCCGTGGAGCTCCCTGCCCCTCCTGACCTTTATTTTATTTCTTAAGATTTAATAATTACTTTTCTTTTAACTGGGATGTTGGCAGACTGCAGAACAAAGCGCTGCCCTCCAGCACCATCTTTATTTGGGTTCAAAAGAGTGGTTTTGCGTCTTGGAGCTCAGACCCCACCTCTGCCTTGGACTTAGGTTCTTGGGCGAGTGACTTTTCTTTCAGTCTCACCGGTTTGCCTTTGGGGAAATGAGTACTTTGTGACCGAGGACAGCACCGCAGCAGCCATTTTATGAATGGCTGGTGCGGGCACCAGTTTTTTGAGGGCCTTGGGCAAGACACCCTCCATGGGCGCCCTCCCTCAGTGACTCTACCTTCTCACACCGCCATTGTCACCAGCTGTCTTGCTCCTAATTCTCTTTCTCATCATTGCTACCCCTTGCTTGCTTGACAGGCAGGGATCCAGGGAGCAAGTAGTAGGCAGTGGCGTCTCCTGCTCCTCCTCTGGGAAAGGGTTTAAAGGAGGGCAACCAAGATGATCAGGGGACTGGAAACAAAGCCCTATGAGGAGAGATGGAAGGAACTGGGCATGTTTAGCCTTCAGAAGAGAAGACTGAGTGGAGATATGATAACACTCTTAAAGTACTTGAAAGGTTGTCACACAGAGGAGGGCCAGGATCTCTTCTTGACCATCCCAGAGTACAGGACACGGAATAATGGGCTCAAGTTAGAGGAAGCCAGATTCTGGCTGGACATCAGGGAAAACTTCCTGTTTGAGCAATACAACAATGGAACCAACTACCTAGGGAGGTGGTGGGCTCTCCCACACTGGAGGCATTCAAGGTGCGGCTGGACAGCCATCTGTCGGGGATGCTTTGACCTGGATTCCTGCATTGAGCAGGGGGTTGGACTCGATGGCCTTGTAGGCCCCTTCCAACTCTACTATTCTATGATTGTATGATTCTCACCACCACTGTTGTCTGGACCAGTGAGAGGCAGGTGAACAAGTAGGTTGCAATGTGAAGAGGAGGAGCAACTGCAGGGAGCTTTGTCAGTGGGCCCCCGCTGGGGTCTGGGCCCTTGGCAGGTGCCCAACCATGCCTAGATTCTGGTCCTGGAAGCAAAGCTGTCTGCTTCTGTCCTGAGGAAAAGGGAGTGTTGATTCTGAACCAGGGACTGGTTGAAGGAGGAGCCAATAACCTGCGGTGGGAGTTGAATGGACCAATGCTTCAGACATTGGTATGCAGCACTTTCACACTTTTCCCCTCTAGTCTGGAATGTTATGCCCCTAACCTTTCCCTTTAGGTCCATTAATCTGAGCCATGGGTGGGCAACTTTTGGCCCTCTAGGTATTTTGGCCTACAACTCCCATCATCCCTCACTATTGGCTATGCTGGTTAGAAGTGGAGGCTGGCTGGTGACTCCTGTTTTGGCGGGGCTCCCTAATCCAGTGCAGCTTTTATTTGGAGTTTTATGGGAGCTGAACACCATCCCCAAAATAGGTTCACCACCATGGAGCACCAAATAAAAGCTGCAATGGATTAGGAGCCCCACTGAAACTGGAGTCGCCAGCCTCCCCTACTGGTTAGGGTTCATAGGATTTGTAGGCCAACAGCATCTGGAGGGTCATATGTTACCCACTCCTCATCTAAACTCTGTCTTATAATGGGTCTTGATCTTGGCTTTGTGTTGTTTTTCCATCCCAGTGACGCTTTTGACTTCAAGTATGGAGTGTGCATGATGCGCATGAAGGAGGGGATAAACATTTCCCGACTAATGCAGGCTCACAGTGAGTTCCTACATCACATTTCTCTTGCGTGGGGGCTTACTGGATTCTGATTGATCCATAGCCACTGACACACCCAGTGCTTCTCAAGCACGGAGAACCACAGGGAGCATGTGGCTCAAGGAATAATGGAATGAGGCCATGTGTCCAGATAGGCTTATTAGACTTTAACTTGTATCAGGGATGTGCATTTGGATTTGGATGAAATTTGGAGGCTGAGCAGAATCGGGTTACTTTGGTTCCATTCTGTTGGGACCCAAGGAGAAGTGGGCTTACCTCTGAAGTCAACAAAACCAAAGCCACTCCAGAACAAGACTTCATTAGCGACTTGTGTTTTGTATTCAATATGCACTTGAAGACTTTATGACTGCAAGCAGGGTTTCGTTTCTCTAAACACTGCAGGGGGAGGGAGGAGGGAGGAAGTGTAGTTCTGTGACTGAGAGGTCCACCTTCTAATCCTAGGGCACATTTTACCATGGGCTCCAATCACTGCTTTTCCACACAAAAGAAGTTGCATTTGAAGCAGCTTACAACAGTGACGGTGCAAGGCAGTTTGGTGCCCTAGGCAAGATCAGATATTTAGCGCCCCCCTTCCCACTTGAGAGCACTGTATTTTGTTTTTCAAGGCGTTTCTGGCGCCCCCTTTAGCCCTGCACCCTAGGCAGCTGCCTAGTTGGCCTAACTTATTTTATTTATTTATTTATTTATTACATTTATACCCCGCCTTTTTTCCTGCAAGGAACTCAAGGCGGCTTACATAATCCTCCTTCTCCTCTCCATTTTATCCTCACAACAACCCTGTGAGGTAGGTTAGGCTGAGAGTCAGTGACTGGCCCAAAGTCACCCAGTGAGTTTCATGACCAAGCAGGGACTAGAACCCAGATCTCCTGAGTCCCAGTCCAACACTCTAACCACTATGCCACACTATGCTAATGGTAGCACCGGCCCTGGCTTACCAGTAATACCTTGGATTGCAAGCATAATTTGTTCCGGAAATGTGCTTGTAATCCAAAGCACTTGTATATCAAAGTGAAATTCTCCATAAGAAATTTGTACACATATTTTTAATTTAAGCTGCAATAAAGAGTGATAGTGTAAAGTCTTCATTTTTCTTGACCATACTACAGTACTTGTATTGCAAGGCGTCGCTTGTTTATCAAGTTAAAATTTATTTTAAAAATTTGCTTGTCTTGCAAAACACTTGCAGACCAAGTTACTTGCAATCCAAGGTTTTACTGTATATAAAACAGAAATAACAGCAATGCATCCTATATTCTTATTCAATCATAGAGATAGATTTCATAGAGCATAGAGTTGGAAGGGGCCTACAAGGCCATCGAGTCCAACCCCCTGCTCGAAGCAGGAAACTAGAGGAGGGGTCTCCCATCCAAGTAATAACCAGGCCTGACCCTGCCTAGCTTTCCACGCTCAGACAAGCTGAGCCAGCGTGAGCCACAGGCCTGTTCAATGCAAGTTTCTAAACGCAAACTCATTTTCCAAGTGCGGATCCTCCTTATGTAGCCAAAACAGCACCATTCACACGCAAGAGGGAGGAGTGAGCAGTGAAGTGACCAAGTTTTCCGACAGCATCAAATTATTTAGGGTGGTTAAAAACAAAAAGTGACTGTGAGGAACTCCAAAAGGATCTCTCCAAACTGGGAGAATGGGCATCAAAATGGCAAATATGGTTCAATGTAAGTGTGAAGGACTACCGCTGGTCCCTTGCTGCAGAACAGGAGATCTGCGGCTTTCACTGACAGCCTTGATCTCGCCACATGCAATCCCTGACTCGGCTCAGGTCATAAACACTGGAATTTAGCACTGAGTCAGAGAGAAACTACATATACTTCACTTATGGTAAAGTAAACTGAAGTTTATTGAGGTATTAGTCAATTACAAATTGGGTAGGGAGATAAGGGGAATGAAACTGACAGAATGGAATACCTTTGTTACATAGTCAGAATGCAGTCTTGTCCTGTCAATTTCCTTGTAGGTTATCTACTCCACTTCAGTATTCCCATTGACAGCTGAAACATACAAGGAAATTGACAAGAAAAGACTACACCTATGGGATAACTGCATCTGCACTGTTGCGCACTTGGAAAAGACCAGGGAATTTATTTTAAATACGACCCCATTTGCACAAATCTCAAGATCCATTGCAACAAAAAACAACCCAACCAATTTGTGCAAATTACTATTTGCACAAATGGCAGGACCTGAAACAAAATGCACAAAATGTTTCCGCAATCAGAAAAAAAAAAAAATCTGCTACAGTCTCCCACTGCTTACCATAAACACTGTGGAATCCTGTTGGGCTCAAATGGAATGGAATTCCCAGCGTCTCACATTCCTAGCCCTGGGTTACATGAACCAGTTGTCTAGCTCACTTTCTTATATATTATAAGCATGTGCTCTATTTTATATGGGAAGATTGAATTACTGCTTAGCAGTGAAGCAGAACTAAAACAAAACCCAAATATGCCATTCAACAGCTGAAGGTTAATGACAACAAGCCCAGTGTGTGTGTGTGTGTGTGTGTGTGTGTGTGTAAATTATTACTAATGTGTATTTGTGTGTGTGTTTTTAAATTGCAGAATGTCATGTCTCTATTATGTTTGTTGTATCTTCTTCTCTTCTCCAGTTAATCCAGTTTTTGACCCAGCAGACGATCCCCAGAAGGATGGCAATGCACCCGCTGTGATAGGCACATGTCAGTTCTAATCATGTTCATCTTTGTGAACTTAATGTTCATCTTTCGCTTAACAGAGCCTCTCTCTTGCTATATACATCTGGGCCTAAGCTGGAAGCCCTTACTTGGAGGGAAGGCTTACTTTGAAATTTGGGGCGCACAGATTCAGAGGTTCGATTGGTCCTCCTATGCTAAAACTGCTAGACACCGATGATCTAAGAGGCAGCCTTCCTGAGGTTCAACTTTAGAGCTCTACATCTGCCTTCCCCAATGTTGGCCATGCTGGCTGGGAATCATGGGAGTTGTAGTCCAGCACATCTGGAGGGTGCCAGGTTGGGGAAGGCTGAGATAAGGCCATATACACTGGTGGTTTTATACCAGTTTCATTGTCCCTAAAGAATACTGCAGAGTACTGCAGTTCAGAACGGGGGCAGAGAGAGCTTCCTAGCTCCTTTCCCAGAACTACAGTTCCAGGTTAATGGCTGGTGGATTCTAGTGGAAGTGGACTCTTATAAGGGTACATCTACCTACCTTACAGATTTAAAAACTGGGGTTTAATCTGTAAGGTGGATGTACCCTTACAAGTATCCATATTTATTTATTGATTTATTTCATTTCTATGCCGCCCAGTAGCCAAAGCTCTCTGGGCGGTTTACAAACCCTCTGGGTGGTTTACCCCCATGAATGTCATCGCTGCCATCTTGGGTAAGAACTGGGAGCAGAGGTGCAGGACCTCAGGACTCGGGTCCCAGCCAAACACTTCTAGGGTCCCAATCCAGCCTTCTGGGGTTTCCCAGATGGACATGCCCCCTTTCCCCTGACTGCTGACTGTCTGGTGGTTTCCTCCTGCTTTTGTGCAGCTTTCCCACCATTCTGAAAGATTGAGAAGTCTCTCCTAAGGCTTACTTACTGACAGTAAGAACTTTAAGCTAAAATACGCCGGGGCGGGGTTGTATTTTGGCCTTGCCCCCTTTGGCCATGCTGGCTGGGAATGATGGGCATTGTAATCCAGCACATCTGGAGGGCATCAAGTTGGGGAAGGCTGCCTTATTAGAGGTGTTTCATTCCTTAAACTGGGTTCTCATTTCACACGGTATCTTGCATTTAAATTCCTGGGCACCTCTCTTCCACAATACAGAGGATTCTTTTTTGTTTCATTTTTGCCTTTCTAGTGATCCCGACGCTTTGGTAGCAGAACCACAGGCAAGCACCATCTTCCAGGTGGAGCAGGGCAAGAAAACCATTGACATCTACTGGCTCTTTGATGATGGAGGTAATTTTGGCTTCCTCCTCCTGAGCAGGGCTCAGGGAAGGAAGGCCTCTATGTTGCAAAAGGGTGCCCTCTGCTCTGGGACTGCACTGGGACGGACCCATCTGCCTCCTCTGCTCCATGGGTTCTGGAAGGGATTGTGGAGGATCTGAAGCTGGTGGGCGAGACCATTCAGAGTTCGTTTGGTCCCTTGAAATCTGTAGCTTTCCAAATGGCAGAGTATCTTCAACAACCCTTCCTGGGCGGGCCAGGTCCTTTGGGTGCACAGAGCCGATGCTACGTCATGGGTAATTGGTGGGTGGCCGGTTCAGAAGAGGCGACTGAGGGGAGATGTGATCGCACGCTTCCAGTATTTGAAGGGATGTCACACAGAGGAGGGCCAGGATCTCTTCTTCGATCATCCCAGTTTGCCAGGAACACGGACATAATGGGCTCAAGTTATGGGAACCTTGAATGCCGCCAGAGTGGGAGAAGAGCCCACCACCATCCCTAGGTAGTTGGTTCCATTGTCTTATTGCTCCCCCCTGAAAAAACCAATCAGAATTTTTTCCTGATGTTCAGGGTGAAATCTGGGTTCCTTAACTTGAGCCCATTATTTCCGTTCCTGACAAACTTGGGATGATCGATGAAGAGATACCTTGGCCCTCCTCTGTGGTGACATCCCTTCAACGTACTGGAAGAGTGGCGATCATATCTCCCTCAGTCTCCTTTTCTGAAGGCTAAACATGCCCAGTTCTTTCAGTCTCTCCTCATAGGGCCTTGTTTCCAGTCCCTTTATCATCCTTGTTGCCTGCCTCTGAACCCTCTCCAGTTTGTCTATGTCCTTCTTAAAGTGTGGTGCCCAGAACTGGACGCAGTACTCAAGATGAGGCCTAACCAGTGCCGAGTAAAGGGAAATTATCACTTCACGCGATTTGGAAGCTATACTTCATTAATGCAGCCCAAAATAGCATTTGCCTTCTTTGCAGCCTTGAGTTCCATCTTGGAAGAGCAGGAGGAGATACATGCGATAAATAAAGGCGCTTTCGGCAGCCTCCATCATGGCTACTCAGATTATTTATTTATTCCGTGCTTTCCCGCCTGGCAGGTCTGACACTCCTCATCCCATATCTCCTTGGCCGCAAGAAGAGGTGGGGGAAATGCAAGATCCGGGTGTTTGTTGGTGGGCAGATCAATAGGATGGATGATGAGCGGAAAGCGTGAGTCTAGAATGTCAGCAGTACTGCTGGAGCTCTTGAATAATCGGGGTTGTTTTCTTCCTTGGGTTTTCTTTCTCCCGTAGTTAGGAAAGGCTTGATCCATAGTCTAAGGCTAGCCAGGGGGCTGCTGAGAATTCTTCCCATTGGTCTCAGAGGAGGACTTTGGATCAGGTCATAGTGTTCCACAGTCAACGTGTGCATGGGCATCTGCATGAGCAAGTTGGGAGTCTGTAGGTGACACTCAGCTCCTGGAAACTGTGGGTGAAGGTGGACGTGGTAGCCAGCAAGTGCAGACAAACAAGCAAGCCCGTCTGGAATCTTTTAAAATGGGGTCGGGAAGTATCACTGGACCTGATCAGGCACACAAGCTGATCCCTGCCTGACATACCTCAGTCATCAGTTCAAGATCCACTATGGGCATTGTTCTCCAACCTTGGGTCCCCAGATGTTTTTGGCCTGCACCTCCCAGCATGCCCAGCAGCTATGCTGGCTGGGGCATGCTGGGAGTTGTAGGCCAAAAACATCTGGGGACCCCCAAGGTTGGAGAACACTGCACTATGGGCTTGAATCCTGACAGTGATTTGCTCGGCCTCATACATACCCTCCAAAATGCAATTTTAGGTTGCAATTCTACACACACACTTCTACACAGCCACAAATGGGCTATTTGGGTACAGGAGATGCACACAGAACATTCCCAGCCGACCAGCACATCCTGGACTCCTGGTTATTTTGTAAAATTCAGGGGCATGCTTAGATTGCGTTTTTTGTTTTGTTTGTTCAGCCTCCCGCAATCCGGCACCCTCCAGATGTGCTGGACTGCAAGCCCCATCATGCCCAGCCAGAATGGGAGATGATGGGAGATGTAGTCCAACACATAGGTAGGACACTGGGCTGGTGGAAATCTACAGAATCCCCCCCCCCCCCGATCACAGTTGAAAGCCACTGACTTATTTTTGTTTAATTCAGGAAGGGAGCTGCCTTATCCCAACTCAGACCATTCTGGCCCATCTGCGTTAGTATTGGCAGCCAGCAGCATTTCCCCACCCCACCTGGAAATGTGATGGATTGAACCTGGGAACTTTTGCATGTGAAGCACATGCTCTATCACCGAGCCACGGCCCTTCCCCAATGACCATTGTGGAAGCCCTGCCCGATCCATCTAAAGAATTCCTGATACACTTCCAAGGACTTTGAAGGCTTCATAAGAACTTAAGAAAAGAAGCAGAGCCCTGCTGGATAAGGCCAAGGGTCCATCTTTGAATGCCTCCAGATTGAATGCCCCCAATGTGAAGGCATTCAAGGTGCAGCTGGACAGCCATCTGTCAGGGATGCTTTGACCTGGATTCCTGCATTGAGCAGGGGGTTGGACTCGATGGCCTTGTAGGCCCCGTCCAACTCTACTTTTCTAAGATTCTAGGATTCTATGATCTAGTCCAGCATTCTATTCACACACTGATCAAACAGCTGCCCACAGGAAACCCACAAGGAGGGCCTGAGTGCAACAGCACCCTCCCGCCCATGTTCCTTGGCAACTGGTGTACACAGGCATCCTGCCTCTGATACTGAGGGAGCGACCAGTCCTCAATGGTAGTGCACGTGCTTTGCATGCAGAGGTTCCCAGGTTCGCTCCTTGGCACCTCCAGCCTTGGCACCATGACCAGGTAGCAGGTGATGTAAAAGATCTCTCTGCTTGAGATTCTTGCCACTCAGACAATATTGGGCTAGACCAGTGCTTCTCAAATAGTGGGGCGGGCCCCCCAGGGGGGGCGCGAGGCTCCGTAAAGGGGGGCTCGTTTGACCTCAGTTAAAAGTTTTTTTAATATTGTGTTCCTTTAAATCCTGTGCTCCTTTAAATCTTTTCTGCTACAGTTAATAAAGCTATTCTTTGTTGAAATTGATCCACATTTCTTTCTTTTTTATTCTCTTATACGTTAATAAGGATACAGTGTTATGCAGAGGTGTACTTATAACAATTTTATAGACAAATGATACTATTTACAGTCGCGGGGGGCGCGAAATGTTTTCTTTCCTAGGGGGGGCATGACAGAAAATAATTGAGAAGCACTGGGCTAGACCAAGAGTGGGAAACTTTGGCCCTCCAAATATTTTGGCCTAAACTCCCATCAGCCCTAGCCAGCATAACCAATAGTGAGGGGTCACAGGAGTTGTGACCCCTCCGCAATCCGGCGCCCTCCACAGGAGTTGTAGGCCAAAACATTGAAGGGCCACAAGTTCCCCACCCCTGGGCAGGACAGAGAAATAGTCTGATTAGTAATGAAGCTCACTGGGTGACTTTGGGCCAGTCCCTGACTCTCAGCCTAACTACTCACGGGTTGTTGTGAGGATAAAATGGAGAGGAGGAGGATTATGCAAGCTGCCTTGGGTTCCATGCATGAAAAAAGGAGGGATATAAATCTAATAAATAAATAAATAAAATTTTAAAATGTGGCATGCTCCGATGCTTCCTAGAATGCTGTTTGAAAGCCAGTGATCAAGGCAGCCTTCTCCAACCTGGTGCTCTCCAGATGTGTTGAACTACAGCTCCCAGCATCCCCCAGCCAGCATGGGGATGGGGAGTGTAGTCCAACACATCTGGAGGATGCCCAGTTGGGGAAGGCTGATCTAAGGGCTTGACTAAATGTGATCCCAATTCTATCGCTTGCATTCACGTCTTGGTTTTTCTTTATGGGGGAGGCATGGGGGAGGTGATTTTTATCAGGACCTCAGCACATGCAGAGGGAGATTTAACACTTCTAGCCCTGCTGTGATCACAGAGAGAAAACACACACAGACATTGCAGTTAGGTTTAGATTAGAAGCTTCTGGTAGTATCACTAGAAGCCCAACTGCTGCATTAAGCAGGATTTCGAGCGCGATCACTGCCAGGGAACAAAAAGTTAAACCTCCCCACACACATTGGTCCCAATAAAAATGGTGTGTGTGTGTGTGTGTGTCACCAGTAATTAATAAAGAAAAAACCCGAAGAAGATATGATTGCAAGTGACACAATTTGCATCACAGGTAGTCAGCGGCTAAGGATCCCATAATTATGGAGTAGGATACTCTCCGTGACATTTTGGATAGCCTTCCACACTTACAATCCAAGTCTAAAATATAAGCACATCCCTCATGGGAAGAGAGATTGCCCTTTAATTATCCACCTATTATAATATCCACACTTGTGTGTGGGAGAGCAACACGAAAATGCCAAATGTATCATTTCATTTTTCTTAAATCCTCCTCTCCCCTCTCTCTCTTTTCTCTTTCCACCCCATAGGATCATCTCCTTGTTAAGCAAGTTCCGTCTTGGCTTCCATGAGGTTCACATCCTTCCAGACATTAACCAAAAACCTCGAGGAACAGTAAATAATTACTGTAGCTGTTTGCCCACCCAGTTGTTCTCTAGAATTGGCTTGCTGACTGTTATTTTATTTAAATGTTTGTATTTTATTTATTTAAGCCGGCCTTCCCGAACCTAGTCCCTCCAGATGTGTTGGACTACAACCCCATGATCCCCAGCCAGCATGGCCAATGATGGGAGTCATAGTCCAACATATCTGGAGTGGGCACCAGATTGGGAAAGGCTGATTTAGGGCTTTAAAGCAGGGTGCTGAACCTCAGGCCCTCCTGGGGGCCAGCTCTGGCCTGCTCTGGATCCCAGTCCTGCCCCAGGGTTCCCAGCGGGCCATGTCCCCTTTCCTGGCCCCACCCCTTTCTCCGATTGTGTGGTAGTTTCCCAGCTCTAGCACATTTTTTCCTGACTTTAAAAGGCAAGGCTGAAATGCTTCTCCAAAGGCTTAGTTAGTGATAGTAAGAGCTTTAAGCTACAAAATGCTGGCATTTTTGGCCTCACCCCTATTGCCCCGCCCCCTTTTGCCTTCAGCCCTGCCCACCACTGGAATGCAGCCCACAAGAGCATCTCCAAAATTGAATTTGGCCCCGGGGCTGAAAGGTTCAACACTCTTGCTTTAAAGCAGGGCTCTCCAACCTTGGGTCCCCAGATGTTGCTGGCCTACAGCAACCAGCATACCCAGCCAGCATCATCATCATCAGGCGATCACTCGTGACCGAGTAAGATTGTCTTCCGGGATAAAAGGAGGAAATTCTAAAGAAGATTGTGTAGACTCTAGCGATGGGTCCGTAAGTGACTGTGGAGGCCAATTCTAGATCCACACAGCTTCCCACAGTGAGGACACAGGTTACCAGATAGAAGATGGTCCTGTAAAGGATTCATTTGACGTGCTTTTCGCTTAGCACGTTTCTCCCTTTCACCTTGCACTCGGGCTTCTTCAAAGTCCATAGAACCTTTGTGAAAGGCCAACCTCCATTTAGATCGTTCATGGGCCAGAGCTTCCCAGTTTTCGATGTTTATATTGCATTTTTTTAGATTAGCCTTATGAACATCTTTAAACCTCTTATATTGACCACCGATATTCCGCTTTCCATCCTTGAGTTGGGAGTAAAGTAACTGCTTTGGGAGCATGGCTAAGGGCAAGGCATTCTTAGCCAGCCAGCATGGCTAAGGGCAAGGCATTCTGGGAGCTGTAGTCCAGCATCATCTGGGGACCCAAGGTTGGAGACCCCTGCTTTAAAGGGTAGTAGAACTACTAATTCGACCCGCAAACAAATTGGGAGCCAATGTCACGGTTGTCGAACTGGTGCAATATGCTTCAAGCAACCAGCTCCAAACAACAGACTGGTTGAGGCATCATAGAGACATGCATT